>CM047806.1:62321002-62921002 GCA_026214975.1 Gentiana macrophylla | reverse complement strand
TATATATAGTGTTACGCTAGCTTACAATTGATCCCTCAACGGCTCCTAACTGAACCAACAGACCGATAACCGACTAACAGTCTTAATAAATGATTTTGTTGAAAGGTGTTCGACCAAATTCCTCAAGGACAGCTTGAGCTTGATTTACCACTTGAGCATTTTGTGTTGACTCCAATACCCCCCTCAAGCTGAATCTGAGTTGAGGCTAGTACTTGAGCTTGATTTACCACTTGAGCATTTTGTGTTGACTGGTGTGAATATGGAGTTGGCACCAATCCTTTGTAATAAGTAGCTGAAAACAGGATGATCAAGAGGTTTGGTCGTGATA
Organism: Gentiana macrophylla; assembly: GCA_026214975.1. NCBI lineage: Eukaryota > Viridiplantae > Streptophyta > Magnoliopsida > Gentianales > Gentianaceae > Gentiana > Gentiana macrophylla. The sequence continues at coordinate 62,920,674 of CM047806.1, read as the reverse complement.
TCCGCCAACTGCTCGTGGTCCCATCTTGGCATAAGTTTAATGAAACCTGCTTGAACCTTTGCCCTTGTTATGTGACAGTCTAGTTCTATGTGTTTTGTCCTCTCATGAAAAATTGGGTTTTTAGCTATATGCATTGCACTTGCATTATCACAAAACAACAAAATAGGTAGAGAAACTGGTATCTGTAGGTCTTTCATAATGTAAACTAACCACTGTAATTCACAAGTAGCATTTGACAAAGCTCTATAATCTGCTTCAGATGAGCTTTTGGCAATGGTGCTTTGTTTCTTAGATTTCCAGGAAATTGGAGCAGTCCCTAGAAACATCATGTATCCTAAAATTGACTTTCTTGAATCTTCACATCCTGCCCAATCAGAATCTGTGTATCCTTTTAGGACAAGATCAGTATCTGTTTGAAAAAGAATACCTTGGCCAGGATTGCTCTTTAAATACCTCAGAACTCTATGAGCAGCCTGTATATGATTGATGGTAGGGTTGGACAAAAATTGACTTAACTTTTGAACACTGTATGCTATATAAGGTCTTGTAAAAGACAGGTAGATAAGCTTACCAACTAATGTTCCGTAAAGTGTATTATCAGCAAGTAGTTCTGAATCTCCTAAAGTAGGCTTCTGTTTGGAGTGCATAGGAGTACTGACAGGTTTAGCATCAAGAAATCCATACTCTTCTAGTAGATTTAGTGTGTATTTCCTTTGATTTATTTAGATGCCTTTGTTGGACCTAGCAACTTCAATGCCTAAGAAGTACCTTAGATCTCCAATGTCTTTGATTTGAATTTTCTGGTGTAAGACTTTCTTGACTTCATTAATTGGTTCCATGGATGAACTTGTGGCTATAATATCATCAACATACACAATGAGTGCCACAAAGTTCTCATTCGTTCCTCTGGTGAACAAACTGTGATCATGAGGTGATTGAACAAATCCTATTTCTGTTAGGGCAGAAGTAAGTTTAGAATTCCACTGCCTGCTAGCCTGTTTAAGGCCATATAAACATTTTGTTAATCTACAAACCTGATTAGGTTTTTCTATTTTGTATCCTAATGGCAGGTCCATATATACCTCCTAATCCAGTTCCCCGTGTAAGAAGGCATTATTTACATCCATTTGATGTATATGCCACTTCTTGGAAGTTTCTTAGTGCTAGTCTGATCTGATTGTAGTGATTTTTTCTACAGGAGAAAAAGTCTCCTGGTAATCTATTCCATATGTCTATGTGTAACCCATTGCTACCAGCCTTGCCTTGTATCTTTCTATGGAACCATCAGCATGATATTTAACTTTATACACCCATTTACATCCTATAGTGGACTTTCCAGGTGGTAAAGTCATAATCTCCCATGTTTTTGTTGCCTGTAGAGCATCCAATTCTTTATGCATTGCCTCTTTCCAGCAGTCATGTCTGATGGCTTGATTATATGTTTTAGGCTTCTTAACTTGATCTGCCAGATACACAAAGCTCTTGTATCTGTTTGCAATGTTATCATAAGTGACCACATTGCTGATGGAGTGTGGTGATTGTCTTGTAGGAACAATGTACTCTTTTAGATAGGCAGGCATGGATAGCTTTTTGTCTAGTGGATCTTCTTGTTTGTGGTTGATTAGGAATAACCACATTATCTGCATTTTGTGCTTGTTCTGTGCCTTCTTCTTCATTAGTAGATGTTGAAGGATCTTGTATATGATCTTCTATTGATCTCATAAGTCACTTTGGAAGAGGGACAAACTTTTGTGTTCCTATCTCAGTAATCATCTTATGTAAAGGAAAATCTGTTTCATAAAAGTGTACATCTCTAGATACAAAAATATCTCTAGTTTGTTGATCTAGTAAAATGTGACCCTTTGTAAATTGAGGAACTCCTAGATATACACATTTTCTAGATCTAGGATCAAACTTTGATCTCATTATGTGCGCAGTGTACAAGCATAAACAAGAGAGCCAAAAACTTTCAAATCACTGTAATCAAAATGCTTATCATAAAGCAGAAAATAAGGTGTGTTATTATTAATGACTAGGGAAGGAGTGAGATTAATCAAATAAACAGCATGCAAAACACAATAACCCCAATATTTAATTGGAAGATAAGACTGAAATTTTAATGCCCTTGCTACATTAAGTATGTGTTGGTGTTTTCTCTCCACAATGCCATTTTGTTGAGGGGTGTTTACACATGAGGTCTGGTGCAAAATGACCTTTTCTGAGTAAAATGTTGGCATATCAAATTCTGCACCATTGTTAGTTCTAACTATTTTTACATGTTTATTAAACAGAACCAAAGCATACTGTACAAAAGATTGAACAATCTGTCTAACTTCAGATTTGCATTTCAACAAATAAATCCAAGTAAACCTGGAAAAGTCATCAACAACAGTCAGGAAATAAGAATGACCATGTACAGTTTGTTGCTTATATGGTCCCCAAATATCAAAATGAACAAGATCAAATGCACTTTGAATAGAAGTTTGACTTAAAGGAAAAGGATTCCTTTTCTGTTTAGCTAAATGACAAATGTGGCAATTTGTAGTATCATGAAAATAACTACTATTAATAAATTTCAAATCCATCAATCTTTTATTTGATAGATGACCAGCCTATAATGCCATAATTGGTCATCTGATATAACAAATTGATCACAAACACTACTAACAGCATTGGATTGAGCTAATGACTTGTGACTATGTTCTAACATATACAATCCACTTGTTTTCTTAGCTGATCCAATCTAAATCCCAAGCTTCTTGTCCTGTATAATACAAGAATCAAGATCAAATATGATTGCCAAGTTAGGGTTAGCAGTTAACTTGGCAAATGAAACAAGATTAATGTTGAAATCTGGAATACAAAGGACATCTGTAAGTAATAAGTGTTCAGATACCCAAACTGTGCCTATATGTGTAACTTTGACAGTGCTTCCATTAGGTAAACCAACTAGCATGATACTAACTGGTTTGGAAGTGTGTAGATAGAGGTTGTTACTGACTATATGATCAGTGGCACCAGAATCTACAATCCATGTCAAAGAAGAATTGGTTGTAGACAAACCTGATGTATCACTTGCAGGTACAAAGTTTCAGACAGCACAGTTACTTGATTGGCTAGGTGCTCATGACTATCTGTCCTCTTGACATCAAAAAGTATGAGCAATTGTTGATATTGAGATTTGTTCAAAGTGAAGCTCTCAGAATCTTTAGTATGAATGCCAGAATCCTCAGCAGAAGTCTGCCCTTGATTTTCTGTTACAGTTTCTGCCATGTTAACTCTGCTTCTTGGTTTTCAACCTGGTGGAAAGCCATGTTTCTTGTAGCACTTGTCTACAGTGTGTCCTATATAACCACAAAAGGTGCACTGTATCTTTTTACCAGGCTGATTACCAGCAACATTCTTCTTGAAAGTCCCAAGATTAGAATTACCAATCCTATTAAAATTCTGATTAACATTCGATTTCGGTGTTAACAACACACACTGCGATTTCTGTATTAATGGACACAAGACCGATGAGTTGTTATTAAAAGATCTCATTATACAAGGTCAGGCACTAGGGAACCTGTACTCGGATTCCTTTTGATCTTCCAGTTTTAATGCAATTTCAAATACAGAATGGAGATCTGGTACTGGAACCATCAATTGAGCTTGAGTCAAAACTTGGGAGAATTCTGAATTCAATCCTGTCAAGAATTTCACCACCTTGTTTATCTCAGCATAACTAGTAAAAGTACTAATCACATCACAAGTACATCTCGGATCACAGGTACATACAAGATCTGGTCTCATGACAGACATTTCATCCCAAAGAGTCTTTAATTTTGTAAAATAGGTAGTAACATCTATATCCCCTTGTTTAAGACCATTAACTTGTTCTCGTAAATCCCCCAATTGAAACACATCTAGTCTAGAAAACCTAGACTGCAAATCTAACCAAATTTCTCTTGCAGTTTCTTTATACATGACAGACTGACAATATTGGGCATAATAGAATTAAGAATCCAAGTTTTCACAAAAGTATTGCACTGAAGCCAAACCTGGAATTCTGGAGAGTTTACAGCAGGCTTAATGATGGAACCATCAATAAAACCAATCTTGTTCTTCGTGATTAAAGCCATTTTCATTGAATAGCTCCACGGATGATAATTCTTGTTTGTAAGAAGCGGTTGAACCAACACTAATGTTGGATTTTTGTTTGGATGAAGATAGAGCTGACTACCAGGCGAAACTCCTTGATTTTGAGTAGCATCCATTTTGCAGATGAACTAAACTCAAAACAAAAGTAACAAAGATCTCAGGAATGAAGCAAAACAGCAGAATAATCCTGAAGAACACCAAGAACACCAAGAGAACGCCTTCTGTATAACAATTAGAAGACTACGCAAGAAAGCGGAAGACTAATAGCTCTGATACCATGAAGAATTCAACAAACTGAACCATAAAAGAAAACTAGAAAAATGAAGAAGATGAACATTGCTCTGGTTTTATTGAAAAGGAAGAAGAACACAGAATTTGATCATTGAACTATTCATCAATTCGATCAGTAGTTATCACTGCTTAGTTCCTGAGTATATATAGTGTTATGCAAGCTTACAATTGATCCTCAACCGCTCTAATCCGAACCAACAGATCGATAACCGACTACTATGAGTCAAAAAAAACTGATTTTGTTGAAAGGTGTTCGACCAAATTCCTCAAAGACGACTTTGAGCTTGATTTACCACTTGAGCATTTTGTGTTGACTCCAATAAAAACATGCGGCTTGTAGTGGTGACGATGCTCATAACCAATCATGATAAACCGAGATTTTAGGGTTTGTGAGGTGTTTTTGACTTTTGTAAAGAAGGTAAAAGGAGAGCATGAATATTGGAATTATATCGCAAAACCGCCGTCAATCTTGTTCAATAGTCGTCTGTCCTCTCAATCAGGCAAGAATGGATGATTCCAATGGAGTTGATGATGTTCGAAGGTTACAAGCCTATTGGTGCTTGCTTCTGCCTTTGTTGAAGTGGGTTCTAGCTACAACCAATGGTAAACCTCCAATATTGAAATCTTCTCGTAGGCGTAATCATGCACTCCTGAAAAGCTCAATGATTACATTACGCATTGTTCGTGGAAGAAGAACAAATCAAACGGTGGTTGCGATTGAAGAAATCCAGGCTATTTTGAAGACGAATTCTATGATGGTTTGCAAAATAGGAAGAAAACCAAACGGGAAGGGCTTTGGGTTACAATTGTTTAGCAGTGTTGAGTTAATTCCTGAAACTATTGGAAACGATGAGTTGTTGGGCTCTAATGATGATGTTGATTGGGAGCTCAAAGTAGGAAAGCAACGAAGCAGGAGGATAAAAAAAAGAAAGCTTTTTTCAAGCCTCAAGACTTTGTGGTAGGTGATATATACAGTATGGGCAACGGTTTATCCGTAAGTATTATGTTGTCTTCGTAAGGCGAATAAGTTCGATTCTTACACGAATAATGAATTTAAAAGAAGAGATTTACTACGAGGAATGCGCAAAATGATATGGCTTGATCAATGATCTAACTGCGATTGTAAATTTTGCATACAAACTGTGTATCCATTTTACACAACCTTGATTTTTTTTTTCCTTTTGGTTCCACAATCTGCAAAAGCAAGCACAAAATTAAAAAAAAAATATAATGAAATAAAGAAATGAACGATCTTCACATAACATTGCTCACAAACCAATATGCATACTTGGCTAAAATTTCTGACATGGAAATGAACTATAGAAACTTCTACATGGTTTCTAGATAAACACACCGGCCTGCATATGATAACATAGAAACAAATGAGAAAGCGTAAACATGAAACGTAAACCAATTGCTCCTAACTGAACCAACAGACCGATAACCGACTAACAGTCTTAATAACTGATTTTGTTGAAAGGTGTTCGACCAAATTTCTCAAGGACAACTTGAGCTTGATTTACCACTTGAGCATTTTGTGTTGACTCCAATACCCCCTCAAGTCAAATGAATTGAGGCTTGTACTTCAACTTGATTTACCACTTGAGCATTTTGTGTTGACTGGTGTGAATATGGAGTAGGTACCAATCCTTTGTAATAAGTAGCTGAAAACAGGATGATCAAGAGGTTTGGTCGATATATCGCCAAGCTGCTTACGTGGTCCCATTGGCATAAGTTTAATGAAACATGCTTGAACCTTTGCCCTTGTTATGTGACAGTCTAGTTCTATGTGTTTTGTCCTCTTATGAAAAATTGGGTTTTTAGCTATATGCATTGCACTTGCATTATCACAAAACAACAAAATAGGTAGAGAAACTGGTATCTGTAGGTCTTTCATAATGTAAACTAACCACTGTAATTCATAAGTAGCATTTGACATAGCTCTATATTCTGCTTCAGATGAGCTTTTGGCAATGGTGCTTTGTTTCTTAGATTTCCAGGAAATTGGAGCAGTCCCTAGAAACATCATGTATCCTCGAAATAGACTTTCTTGAATCTTCACATCACCTTGTCCCGAATCATGTATCCTTTTAGGACAATATCGATGATCTGTTTGAAAAAGAATACCTTGGCCAGGATTGCTCTTTAAATACCTCAGAACTCTATGAGCAGCCTGTATATGATTGATGGTAGGGTTGGACAAAAATTGACTTAACTGTTGAACACTGTATGTTATATCAGGTCTTGTAAAAGACAGGTAGATAAGCTTGCCAACAAATGTTCTGTAAAGTGTATTATTAGCAAGTAGTTCTGAATCTCCTAAAGTAGGCTTCTGTTTGGAGTGCATAGGAGTACTGACAGGTTTAGCATCCGGAAATCCATACTCTTCTAGTAGATTTAGTGTGTATTTCCTTTGATTTATGTAGATGCCTTTGTTGGACCTAGCAACTTCAATGCCTAAGAAGTACCTTAGATCTCCAATGTCTTTGATTTGAATTTTCTGTTGTAAGACTTTCTTGACTTCATTAATTGGTTCCATGGATGAACTTGTGGCTATAATATCATCAACATACACAAGGAGTGCCACAAAGTTCTCATTTGTTCCTCTGGTGAACAAACTGTGATCATGAGGTGATTGAACAAATCCTATTTACTTAGTAAGAAGCGAAGTAAGTTTAGAATTCCACTGCCTGCTAGCCTGTTTAAGGCCATATAAACATTTTGTTAATCTACAAACCTGATTAGGGTTTTTCTTTTTTGTATCATAATGGCAGGTCCATATATACCTCCTAATCCAGTTCCCCGTGTAAGAAGGCATTATTTACATCCATTTGATGTATACGCCAGTTCTTGGAAGTTGCTAGTGCTAGTACAGTCCTGATTGTAGTGAATTTTGCTACAGGAGAAAAAGTCTCCTGGTAATCTATTCCATATGTCTGTGTGTAACCCTTTGCTACCAGCCTTGCCTTGTATCTTTCTATGGAACCATCAGCATGATATTTAACTTTATACACCCATTTACATCCTATAGTGGACTTCCCAGGTGGTAAAGTCACAATCTCCCATGTTTTTGTTGCCTGTAGAGCATCCAATTCTTATGCATTGCCTTTTTCCCGCAGTCATGTCTGATGGCTTGATTATATGTTTTAGGCTCCTTAACTTGATCTGCCAGATACACAAGCTCTTGTATCTGTTTGTTATGTTATCATAAGTGACCACATTGCTGATGGAGTGTGGTGATTGTCTTGTAGGAACAATGTACTCTTTTAGATAGGCAGGGATAGCTTTTTGTCTAGTGGATCTTCTTGTCTGTGGTTGATTAGGAATAACCACATTATCTGCATTTTGTGCTTGTTCTGTGCCTCCTTCTTCATTAGTAGATGTTGAAGGATGCTGTATATGATCTTCTGTATTGATCTCATAAGGCACTGGAAGAGGGACAACTTTTGTGTTCCTATCTGTAATCATCTTATGTAAAGGAAAAATTGTTTCATAAAAGTGTACATCTCTAGATACAAAACTATCTCTAGTTTGTTGATCTAGTAAAATGTGACCCTTTGTAAATTGAGGAACTCCTAGATATACACATTTTCTAGATCTAGGATCAAACTTTGATCTGTTATGTGCAGGTGTACAAGCATAAACAAGAGAGCCAAAAACTTTCAAATCACTGTAATCAAAATGCTTATCATAAAGCAGAAAATAAGGTGTGTTATTATTAATGACTAGGGAAGGAGTGAGATTAATCAAATAAACAGCATGCAAAACACAATAACCCCAATATTTAATTGGAAGATAAGACTGAAATTTTAATGCCCTTGCTACATTAAGTATGTGTTGGTGTTTTCTCTCCACAATGCCATTTTGTTGAGGGGTGTTTACACATGAGGTCTGGTGCAAAATGACCTTTTCTGAGTAAAATGTTGGCATATCAAATTCTGCACCATTGTCAGTTCTAACTATTTTTAAATGTTTATTAAACTGAACCAAAGCATACTGTACAAAAGATTGAACAATCTGTCTAACTTCAGATTTGCATTTCAACAAATAAATCCAAGTAAACCTGGAAAAGTCATCAACAACAGTCAGGAAATAAGAATGACCATGTACAATTTGATGCTTATATGGTCCCCAAATATCAAAATGAACAAGATCAAATGCACTTTGAATAGAAGTTTGACTTAAAGGAAAAGGATTCCTTTTCTGCTTAGCTAAATGACAAATGTGGCAATTTGTAGTATCATGAAAATAACTACTATTAATACATTTCAAATCCATCAATCTTTTATTTGATAGATGACCTAGCCTATAATGCCATAATTGGTCATCTGATATAACAGATTGATCACAAACACTACTAACAACATTGGATTTAGCTAATGACTTGTGACTATGTTCTAACATATACAATCCACTTGTTTTCTTAGCTGATCCAATCTGAATCTCAAGCTACTTGTCCTGTATAATACAAGAATCAAGATCAAATATGTTTGCCAAGTTAGGGTTAGCAGTTAACTTGGCCAATGAAACAAGATTAATGTTGAAATCTGGAATACAAAGGACATTTGTAAGTAATAAGTGTTCAGATACCCAAACTGTGCCTATATGTGTAACTTTGACAGTGCATCCATTGGGTAAACCAACTAGCATGTTACTAACTGGTTTGGAAGTGTGTAGATAGAGGTTGTTACTGACTATATGATCAGTGGCACCAGAATCTACAATCCATGTCAAAGAAGAATTGGTTGTAGACAAACCTGATGTATCACTTGCAGGTACAAAGTTTGCAGATAGCACAGTTGCTTGATTGGCTAGGTGCTCATGACTATCTGTCCTCTTGACATCCAAAAGTATGAGCAATTGTTGATATTGAGATTTGTTCAAAGTGAAGCTCTTAGAATCTTCAGTATGAATGCCAGAATCCTCAGCAGAAGTCTGCCCTTGATTTTCTGTTACAGTTTCTGCCATGTTAACTCTGCTTCTTGGTTTCCAACCTGGTGGAAAGCCATGTTTCTTGTAGCACTTGTCTACAGTGTGTCCTATATAACCACAAAAGGTGCACTGTATCTTTTTACCAGGCTGATTACCAGCAACATTCTTCTTGAAAGTCCCAAGATTAGACACATTTCCTGTATTAATGGACACAGCACTGGATGAGTTGTCATTAAAAGATCTGTTATACAAGGCTGTGGCACTAGGGAACTCAGCTCAGATTCCTTTTGATCTTCCAGTTTTAATGCCATTGCAAATACAGAATGGAGATCTGGTACTGGAACCATCAATTGAGCTTGAGTCAAAACTTGGGAGAATTCTGAATTCAATCCTCTCAAGAATTTCACCACCTTTTCAGTCTCAGCATAACTAGTAAAAGAACTAATCACATCACAAGTACATCTCGGATCACAGGTACATACAGGATCTGGTCTCATGACAGACATTTCATCCCAAAGAGTCTTTAATTTTGTGAAATAGGTAGTAACATCTAGATCCCCTTGTTTAAGACCATTAACTTGTTCTTGTAAATCCCCCAATCGAACCTAGATTGCAAATCTAACCAAATTTCTCTTGCCGTTTCTTTATACATGACAGACTGTGCAGTATTGGGCATAATAGAATTAAGAATCCAAGTTTTCACAAAAGTATTGCACTGAAGCCAAACCTGGAATTCTGGAGAGTTTACAGCAGGTTTAACGATGGAACTATCTATAAAACCAATCTTGTTCTTCGTGATTAAAGCCATTTTCATTGAATAGCTCCACGGATGATAATTATTGTTTGTAAGAAGCGGTTAAACCAACACTAATGTTGGATTTTTGTTTGGATGAAGATAGAGCTGACTACCAGGCGAAACTCCTTGATTCTGAGTAGCATCCATTTTGCAGATGAACTAAACTCAAACAAAAATAACAAAGATCTCGGGAATGAAGCAAAGCAATGAGAATAATCTGAAGAACACCAAGAGAACGCATATACAGCATAACAATTAGAAGACTACGCATAAAAAGCGGAAGACTAATTGCTCGATACCATGAAGAATTCAACAAATCGAACCATAAAAGAAAATCGGAAAATTGAAGAAGATGAACATTGCTCTGGTTTTATTGAAAAGGAAGAAGAACACAGAATTTGATCATTGAACTATTCATCAATTCGATCAGTAGTTATCACTGCTTAGTTACTGAGTATATATAGTGTTATGCTAGCTTACAATTGATCCCTCAACCGCTCCTAACTGAACCAACAGACTGATAACCGACTAACAGTCTTAAAAACTGATTTTGTTGAAAGGTGTTCGACCAAATTTCTCAAAGACAGCTTGAGCTTGATTTACCACTTGAGCATTTTGTGTTGACTCCAATAAAAACCGCGGCTTGTAGTTGGTGACGATACTCATAACCAATCATGATAAACTGAGATTTTAGGGTTTGTGAGGTGTTTTTTACTTTCGTAAAGAAGGTAAAAAGGAGAGCATGAATATTGGAATTATATCGCAAACTGCCGTCCAATCTTGTTCAATAGTCGTCTGTCCTCTCAATCAGGCAGTAATGGATGATTCCAATGGAGTTGATGATGTTCGAAGGTTACAAGCCTATTGGTGCTGCTGCGCGCTGTTGAAGTGGGTTCTAGCTAGTGTACGTGCTACAACCAATGGTAAACCTCCAATATTGAAATCTTCTCATGGGCGTAATCATGCACTCCCTGAAAAGCTCAATGATTCTGTTCCGCATTGTTCGTGGAAGAAGAACAAATCAAACGGTGGTTGCAGTTGAAGAAATCCAGCTATTTTGAAGACGAATTCTATGATGGTTTGCAAAATAGGAAGAAAACCAAACGGGAAGGGCTTTGGGTTACAATTGTTTAGCAGTGTTGAGTTAATTCCTGAAACTATTGGAAACGATGAGTTGTTGGGCTCTAATGATGATGTTGATTGGGAGCTCAAAGTAGGAAAGCAACGAAGCAGGAGGATAAAAAAAAGAAAGCTTTTTTCAAGCCTCAAGACTTTGTGGTAGGTGATATATACAGTATGGGCAATATGTGGAAAGAAATTTCCTGCTTGGCCAGGTATCGTTGTTGATGGCTAATGGTTTATCAGTAAGTATTATGTTGTCTTCGTAAGGCGAATAAGTTCGATTCTTACTCGAATAATGAATTTAAAAGAAGAGGTTTACTACGAGGAATGCGCAAAATGATATGCCATGATCAATGATCTAACTGCGATTGTAAAATTTGCATACAAACTGTGTATCCATTGTACACAACCTTGAATTTTTTTTCTCCTTTCGGTTCCACAATCTGCAAAAGCAAGCACAAAATGAAAAAAAAAAATAATGAAATAAAGAAATGAACGATCTTCACATAACATTGCTCACAAACCATGATGCATACTTGGCCTAACCAATATGTTTTCTAGCAAGTGGTTGATATATATTTGAACGAGGTGTAAAACCATAACAAAAACTAAATAGTTAACATCTAACAAACAATGAAATCATCAAACAAAAAATAAATAAGACTGATCGATAACTCAGAAAGGCTGATGTACAGAAATAATAAACATGAAACTATCGTTAATTACCATAACTTTAAGGGAAACAACATTTAGATAAGTGATTATGCCGAATCTCGTCAAAAATTCATTAATGTCCACCCACATCACACGCATACACAGAAAGACCCCTTCTCATTTTTAAAATTTAAAAAAAAAAAAACTGGTGACATATACTTCCTACTATTATGTTTGATTTTTCAAATTTTATTCATTTTTCCTTATACACCTTCAATTCAGCACCTTCCGAGCGATGAGATTGACCTTCGACCAAACAAATTAAATAAGAGACAATCAGAGTATCCTTGAAATTAAAAATGGAGCCAATTTTAGCAACTTTACTCATCATAAACAACAACACTGTATGTTTCATGTAGCTGAAGTCCTCAATTGGCTATGATTAATTAATTACCTATTTTGAGATATCCGACTTGAAGTGCTAAAATTTCTGACATGGAAATGAACTATAGAAACTTCTACATGGTTTCTAGATAAACACACCTGCATATGATAACATAGAAACAAATGAGAAAGTGGTTGAGGGATTTTTCATTTTAAGATATTTATCTTCCTTTCTCAATCAAGCAAGCTTCTTCGGACCCACTTGCAACAAATAATGAACATAGAACACAGGAAAAGATAATTTTAATTTTTTTTAACAAATGAATACTATAAAAGTTTACATATATCCGCATACTTAGAAACAAAAACTATGTAATGGTGAGTTAATCAAACAACATAAAAAGAAACCATATCATCTTTGAATCATAGAGAACAACAAAACGCGTCATTTGAATTTGTAAGCAAAACTATGTCTTAGTAAAATTTTGCCCACTTACCCAGGAGCCAAAAAAACACCCGTGGAGCATATATTTCTATGAGAAAACATTACCTTCAGCATCAAATACATCTTAATCATGTGTGAATAGAAATCTACCTGCACCAAACCAAGATAGAACTTTTAGGAATCATGTTTACTTGTTGTTAAGATATTAGGCTGCAGACATCATACCAATTAGATTTAGTCATTGAATGATATTAGGCATCTCTCTTTGTATCATCAGGATATAATATTGTTTTTTGTTGAAATCATTAGGATCCTAAAATCTTCCTAAACAATAACAACAGATCAACAATAAATTAACTTCACGGATGTTTGCATTGAAAAAAAGAACATTAATAGATCTTAAAATTTTAGTGAGATTAACTAAAATCTTCAAAAAAAAAATGACGAAGCAACATGATCTACTTTAATAAAGCACTTGGAGCATTACTTGTAGTCACTAAGATGAACAGGGAAACATGAATAAAAGTACAAGGCAAAAAATTAAAGCTTCGCAAAACAAAACAAGCATAAATTGAACAATTAAAGATGGGATTGAAAAATGACAAGACTAGCATGGGAAAGAAGATATATCATAAAACAAAAATTTGAAGAACAAATTCAATAAGAGTAGCAGAGGGGGTTTCAAATGAATATAACCTCATTTTAATTTGTGCGATTCCTCTTGACTTAAGGAAAAGATAGCCGCCGCCAGAGAAAACCTAGAATAACAAGCTGAGACAAAAGTATAGTTGCGGAGCAAATGTGGCGAAAATTGTGAAGTCTAGGGCAACTAGAAACCTATTTATAGACTTAACAACTAGAGAAAGTGGAAATCATTGTCTTAAAGAAAAATAAACCTATTTTAAATTTATTTTAAAAAAATCATTTTATGAAGACAATTTTAACCTTACAAAATTAAGATAGATTTTATTTTCAGGTTGGATGAAAAAAATGATGCATCTTTAACGAATTTCATTTTATAAGTATACCTTTTACTGGAATAACATATGGTGAAACACCGTATTATGCTTCAAGTAAAATAATAATCAACATATTTCTCTTTAATATAATCATTTATAATATTTTTTTATGAAATTAAATAATTATTTTACTTCTATTGTATCATAGTGTAGTTATTTGTGGCCTTACAAAAAACAATATTAGAAGGTAAGAAGATATAAGTTCATGTATATATTTTTGAAAACAAAATATCTTGTGGGACCACACTTGTATTTGAATTGTACTTTATGTTGGATAAGGATTAACAATTATGTAAGGTATGTATGTATTATGTATGTATGTGTATACTTAAATTTTAAAGTAAAATAAATTAATACTGAGATATCAATTAGTAGTTAATTTCGGAGATAATTATGGTAGGAGATTATATAAACGATTTGTTTCATTTTATCTGGTAGAATCCCGATTGTTTAGGATTTATTTAAGAGGCTAAGAGCCAAAAGGATAAAAAAAAAATTAAAAAAATAAAATGAAAGGACAATTTCAAATTTTTATGTTTCATAAGGATATGTACCAAAAATACCCTCAAATTACATAATTGGAAGCTTTTAAGTAGTAGACATTTATTGGCGCAATAAACGGGAGAAATTGAGCAACATACATTTATTAGCTCAACAAATGTGAGAAATTAGGTAGACATTTATTAGTGCACTAAACAAGAGAAATAAGCGGAAATTTTTTCACGTTAAAACCGTTCTGCAATTTTCGAAAAAAAACAAACCCAAATGAACTCTATCCAAAGGAACACGATATGACCTACAAAAGATGGTGTTATAGACAAAAAAAGACGTACTTAAGGCAAAAAAATGTAGTAACACAAAAGTAGTAACAGACGATAAAATAAATGCAGTTAATAAAAAAAATTAGTAACACAGATAAAAAAGATGCGGTTACAACAAAAAATGTAAAGTGAAGGGCGTCCACTAACGACCATTCCTGGCTCGGTTTCGATTATGCAATTCCAGTTGGAGTCAGTAGTTGGGCACTAGATCCCTTCGGACCTGGAGAACGTGTGATGCAGGGTCTAGGTTTGGTGATAAAAAGTTGCAGTTACAAAAAAATGTAGTAACACATTTAAAGAAGTAATAGCCCAAAAATATGTAGTTACTTGAAAGAGAAATAGTAGCAACCAATAAAATATATGTAGTTACAACAAAAAAATGTAATAACACTGAAGCCATGAATATAGGTGGAGTAATTTTTGCATCAAAGTTGTAGACGAAATTTGTATTTTTTTCATTAAAATCAGTATTGTGTAGTGATAATAGAAGCCTAAAATCATGCAAAAATGTTTGGCAGTTACAATAAGTGACAAAAATTAATTAAGAAATAATATCTTATTTTTCTGGTAGGTGGTGAATTTTTTATTTATTTATTATGACAAATGGAGAAAATATTAAGATGAGGGTAATTTAGGAAAAAACTAGACAATATATCCTTATTAAATAACAATTTCCCTATTAATTTAATGCCCTTTTAATCAAAATCTAATAAATATATACAAGAAGAACTCCGCCTCCATATGTCTTCTAGTACCTTGGAAAATGTAATCTATACAGAACCAGATTCATTTTGAATATGAATAGCCAATATATCTTTCCAATGCACAAAGCATACAGACCAAATGATTGCAAATCCAATTGTTACAAGCAAAAGTTTTTTCTTGTCATTCCTAGTTTTGTGATCCATAACATGACATGATAAAACAAAAAACAAAATTTCCATCAACTTTGCTGCTCTAGTACTAAATTAACAACATGGAATCCAAATTCAACACTTCAAAACCAATTGAAATTACAATAACACTAATCCAGACAAGTAAAACTACATTTAAGCAGAAACCTTGTCCCAAGTCGCCTCCGCATCGAACAATTTAGAAAAATTGAATCGCGACAAATGGCCATTCTGCTGTTGCTGCTGCTGCTGCTGCTGCTGCTGTACATGATTTGACTTGGTCGATTTCCTCTCCCTCATGATGAACCCCAAATTAAATCTACTAGTTTTTTTTGGGACAAATCAATTAGGGAGTAAACTCAGTAACACGACACTGACCACAAAACCTCAATCCAGATACAAATGGATCCAAGATCCACACGAGAATCCTAGGGTTTGACGAAAAGATGACAGAAAATAGAACAAAACGAATTAATGGCTGAGACGTGGTTGAAGATTTGTCCGGGAATGAAACCCGGAGGCTGATTTACAGCTTTTCAAGCTCACATAGTGTGTGCTGTAGGAATGAAACCCGGAGGCTGGCCGGGTTGAACCGGGTTCAACGTTTAAACCACCTAATTTATTTTCTTCGACCCCGGTTCCACCCTGTGCGTCAGTAGGATCTTGTTTAAATTTATTGTCCATGTGGTTCTTTAAAAACTCTTGCCCAAAACCGCGGCTTGTAGCTGGTGACGATACTCATACCCAATCATGATAAACTTAGATTTTAGGGTTTGTGAGGTGTTTTTGACGATTGGGAATTCTTTCGTAAAGAAGGTAAAAAGGAGAGCATGATTATTGGAAGGACAACGATATCCGAAATGCCAAAGCTAAAGCGATGAATAACAGAAAAAACTGCCGTCCAATCTTGTTCAACAGTCTATCCTCTCAATCAGCAAGAATGGATGATTCCAATGGAGTTGTTGATGTTCTGTAAAAGAATTCCATAAGTATTAGTCACCCCATTTTCTCGATTATTTTCTCGCATTTTATTTGAATTCCGTAAGAATTCCTATCCGTAAGTATTATGCTGTCTTCGTAAGGCGAATAAGTTCGACTCTTACATCCTGACTCGAATAATGAATTTCAAAGAAGAGGTAATTTACCGCGAGGAATGCGCAAAATGATATGTCATGATCCATGATCTTTCTACGAATGTAAATTTTGCGTACAAATTGTGTATCCATTGTACACAACCTTGATTGTTTTCCGTCGGTTCCACAATCTGCAAAAGCAAGCACACAATGAAATAAAAAATAAAGAAATAAAGAAATAAAAAGAATAAACTAACTTCACATAACATTGCTCACAAGCCATGATGCATACTTAGCCTATATAACCAATATGTTTTCTAGCAAGTGGTTGATATTTGAATGAGGGGTAAAACCATAACAAAAACTAAATAGTTAACATCTAACAAACAGTGAAAGCATCAAATAAAAAATAAATAATACTGGTCGATAACTCAGAAAGGCCGATGTATACAAGAAATAATAAACATGAAACTATCATTAATTACCATGACTTTAAGGGAAATGACATTTTGATAAGCGATTATGCCGAAGCTCGTCCAAAATTCATTAATGTCCACCCACATCACACATATACACAGAAAGACCCCTTCTCATTTATAAAAATTCAAAAAAAACTAGTGACAGATACTTCCTACTATTATGTTTCATTTTTCAAATTGTCTTCATTTTTCCTTTAACGACTTTAACACCTTCCCAACTATGAGAATGACCTTCGACCAAACAAATTAAATAAAAGACAATCAGAGTATCCTTGAAAATAAAAATGGAGCCAATTTTAGCAACTTTACTCATCATAAACAAGAACATTGTATGTTACATGTAGCTGAAGTCCTCAATTGGCTATGATTAATGAATTACCTATTTTGAGATATCCGACTTGAAGTGCTAAAATTTCTAATTTATTAAGCAAACATGAAACCTAATCCAAATCAATCCAATAGAGAATCAATCTAAGCCAAAGAATTAGTCATTGAGTCATATTAGGCTTCTCTCTTCCCGTGGACCTTGCGAAAGATTTAGTCATGCAATCATTAGGACATAAATTCTTTTGTTGTTGAAATCATTAGGATCTTGTTTAACAGATCCTAAAATCTTCCAAAACAATAATATATCAACAAGAAAATAAATTCATGGATGTTTGCATTGAAAAAAGTACATTAACAGATCTCACTAAAATCTTCAAAAACAATAATTGACCGAGCATCATGATCTATATTAATAAAGCACTTGGAGCATTATTTGTAGTCACTAAGATGAATAGGGAAACATGAATAACGTACGGGGCAAAAAATTAAAGCTTCGCAAAACAAAACAAGCATGTCATTCACAAGCATAAATTGAACAAATAAAGAAGGGTTCTAAAAATGACAAGACTATATATCGATCAAGCATTAATATAATTGGAATACAAAAATTTGAGGAACAAATTCAATAAGAGTTGCAGATGGAGTTTCAAATAAATATACCCTCATTTAAATTTGTGCGATTCCTCTTGATTTAAGGAAAAGATAGCCGCCGCAGAGAAACCTAGAAGAACAAGTTGAGACAAAAGTATAGATGGGGAGGAAATGTGGCGAAATTGTGAAGTCTAGGGCAACTAGAAACCTATTTATAGCCTTGAAACTAGAGAAAGCGGAAATCATTATCTTAAAGAAAAATAAACCTATTTTAAACTTATTTAAAAAAGGGGGAATGGGCCAGAAGGACAAAAAAAAAATCATAAATGGAGATAAAAAGACGTTAATTAAAAAGGACAAATTCATAATAAATGGACCGAATACCCATGATTTTTTTTACACATTAAATACGTAATAACGCTAGATAAAGTGTAGTAGTAACCAAAAAACAAGTAGTAACAGTCAAAAAACAAGTAGTAACAGCCAATAAAATGTAGTAACATCCAGTGAAAAAGTAGTAACAGTCCATAAACAAGTAATAACAACCAAAAAAAGTAGTAACATGCCAAAAATGTAGTAACGACCAATAAACAAGTAGTAACAGCTCATAAAATAGATAAAGTTAGAGCAAAAAATGTAGTAACGTTAAAAAATTAGTAACAATGATATCTCAACCTATAATATACATGTAGTAACAACCTATAATATACATGTAGTAAAACCAAAAAAATATAGCAACAATGATACGTTCCTCCTTGCATTCTTGAGATGTTACTGATTGGATGCCAAGTTTATGGCGATAATTGATGCCGGAGGTGAATAATTAAGCAAAATACCACAGATCTGATGCCGGAAAAATGCCGGAGGTGTTGAAGACGGTGGCAGTGTTGCAGCGTCTCTTCCCGGCGCATCAGCAGCAGCGGCGTTTGAACGATTCACTGGATTGATCATCGGGAAACAATCCGCGAGGACTACCACACCACCGTCCAGCAACGATGTCTTCCTATGAGGTTTTCCGGTTATGCCGGCCGGAATTGGGAGACCGAAGAGAATCAGGACCGACGGCATAAAATCAGGGCATTGAATTTTACAATAGGCGGTTTTTTTTGGTGATCGCCGGCGGAAAAACAGAAAATTTTGACATCAGGACGGACAAACCCATGTTCAAGTATTGAACGCTGATGGACGGAACGCTGATGCTTTTGAACTCCGATGTTTTTTTTTGGAAGAAGGGTCTTTTATTTTTTAGATGATAGGTGTAGTGCCCGAAAGACAATTTCTGTAATATTTTTTTGACAGGATTTATAATTTATCTTAATATTTACATTTATGCTTATATTAATACCCTGCTGAAAACCCTAAGTATATCGGTATGTAATCACATAACTCAGTGTATGGCATACACATGAGGATTGAGTTAGTGATGATATGCTTAAAACTATTTAGTCCGTGGTGAATTTAATCAGAGTATGGGTCTCATGATTAATATACCATAATGCGCCCAGAACACTTAACGGTGTGACCGTCTTATCCGGACCGTCGGTATAGGGTACCTAGTGGGGCATTTATGTATGATGTCTATCATATAGGACTGGACCCATTTGATTTGTGTTCTCGATATAATTCCGTGATCGAGAAATCTTATCAAATCACAAGATGATCATATATGGATTAATCTCAATCCTGAGGTGATCACAGTTTACTGCTTGGTTCAAAGTAGGGTTTGATGTGTTAGTTAAGGATCACTTGGATACATGTGATCTGAACACTTCTCGTTGGCTCTATTATGGAATGAGTGAGTAGTATGTGACTTCACAGATACGGAATCCATTCCTTCCTGCGGGAAGTAGACAAACAGTTCCCTTATTTGTTAATCCTAGAAACTGATCGATCGGCCGATTTCATATTATATTAGTTATGAACTAATTGATCACTAGGGGGTTAATGGTAAATAAGGATAAGATGTTTTGAGAAGGGTTTACGGAAATATCCCGAATCAAAACGAACAGACTATGGAGGATTAGTCTATATGTAATGATTATATCAGTGGACGCTTATTTACTCGATGATTAGAGTGTAAGTATGTATCTATAATCGATAGAGTTCAGTTTCGGGTTTATGGTGGCGTAATCCCGGAATTAATAGATTGAATAAGAATTGTTCTATTCGATGAATAATTTTATTTAATATATTTTAGCTACTGGTTATAGGTCCATGGTCCCCGATGTGGCTCCTAACATGCATATGTTTCTTGACGTTGGGCCTCAATAATAATTAAGTAGTTGGACTATTTAATTGATGTGCGATTTATTATTTATTGGACTAAATAATAAAATACATGGAAAAGACATTTTTCGTGGACTCGACCCATTATGTGAAATTTCGTGTGCAAGCCTTATTTGACTAGGGTTGGCGTGTTTTTGTCTTGTTAATTATTAAGGAATTAGTTTTCTTGATAATTATAAGACATGTGATTAATTGTTTATTTGTTAAATAATTAATTAAGGAAAATATATTAGATTGATCCTTAAATATTATAGATTTATTCTAGGAGTATCTTTTATGGAAAAGGATTATTATAATTGATTTTGTATTGATTATTAAATCCTTGGAGGACAAGGATTTCTCTCCTATATAAAGAGAGTTCTCCTAAGCATTTTCTAACAACACCATACATGCATACATACACACTAAATAAGCTAAGGAATTCGGCCAAAGCATAGGGTTTGAGTTGGGAAAATCTTTGGGATTTTCCGGGTAGCATATCAAGGAGGTCAAGCATCAAGAATCGGCTTCCACCGGTTGTTGCTTGGAGATACACATCGGAAGACTATGGCTTCTCGATTCTCGGATCTCGGCTTATTCTTTGGATCTCGGCTTATCTTTTGATTGGTAAGTAGATCTAACCTTCTTGTAGGTAGATCTTAAATTATGTGCTTTAATGTTATATTGATCGTGATCCTTGTTATTCCGCTGCGTAATCGGGCGGATCTAGATCCGTCCGGCGATATTACATCCAACAATAGATAGATAGAAAAAGGGTGGTATTGGAAATTTACATAGGTTTTGTCATGATTAATTATCGATCCTTGCATCCTGGTTTATTTATTAATCTGTCCTTCCCGACAAAAAACCTATTTAAAAATCATTTTTAAAGACAATTTTAAGCTTACTAAATTAAGATAGATTTTATTTTAAAGATGGATAAAAAAGGATGCATCGTTACCAAATTTCATTTTATAAGTATACCTTTTCTTTGAATAACATATGGTGAAACACCTTATTCTCGCTTCAAGTAAAATAATAATCAACATATTTTAATATAATAATTTATATTTTTCTTGAAATTAAATAACTATTTTACATCTATTGTATCATAGTGTAGTTTTTGTTGCATTACAAAAATGTTGTTAATAAAAAAGAAGGTAAGAAGATATAAGTTGATGTATATATTTAAAAACAAAAAAATATATTGTGGCGTCCTCGTCCAAAATTTAGGCTCAGCCAAATATTATTTTAGGACCTTTCTAAAAAGGGTTAACTAAAAAATAATATATTGTGTTTGCCTCAAGAAAGAATCAAACTCTGCTTGTTTATCAAGTTATACTTGATCGCTACCATTAGAAAGCAATACCTTATTTATTTTAAAAATGCAATATATATATATATATATATATATATATATATATATTGAGTTAAAATTTCATGGGGCCCTTAAATTTATAGATTTTGGGGGCTCAAATATGGCCCCCTTGGCCTCCTCTAGGGCATGCCATGCTTGTATTTGAATTGTACTTTTGTTGGATAAGGATAAACGAGTATATATGTATGTATGTAAGTGGGCAAAATTAGAAAAATGGTCCTGTAACTTGCCTCTTAAGGATTTTAGTCCTGCTCCTACTCCGATGAGGAAAATGGTGCTCTAAGTTGTTTTTTTAAAATGGTCCTAATCGCGGAGGTAGTTGGTCAAGCGCGGATATAATTGTACTTTATGTTGGATAAGGATTAACTAGTATATATGTATGTATGTATGCATGTATCTGCTCAAAATTTGAAAAATGGTCTTGTAACTTGGCCTACTAAGGATTTTAGGCTCACTCTCGCTCCGTGAGGAAAATGGTCCTCTAAGTTGTTTTTTTTTTTTTTAAAATGGTCCTAATTGCCGGAAATAGCTAATCTGCACCGAAAGTTTTTAAAAATGCTTACATGGTCGCCACGTTGGTTCCTATGTGTGTGGTGTGGGTCCCAATTCTCCTCCATTTACTTAAAAAAGGTGATGCAAGAGGATTCAAACTCATGACCTTATAGTAGAGCTCCAAGCACTTTGCCATCCAACTAATGCTTCAATGTGTATTTTATGACACAACGTATCACTCATGCAACCTATTTCCGCAACAAATTTATATTCATCCATATCATTATAATATTCGGATAATTTGACATAAATTTTTTATCATGTAAATAAAAATCATAGTTATTATCAAAGTGATACATTTTTAAATAAATATTCATAAGTTTTGAAATGTTTGTTTTCATCAAAAATATTGTTTGTAGTGTTAGAAATCTATATTGGTAGGAGTATAATTGTTAATGTGTTCATATCACGCAATATATAGTAGTGTTTATTTTCCTATCATACAACGAGAAATGTATCGTCGTGTTTTTATACGATATATAGTATTTTTTTTTTTTGGAATTCTAAGGGGCAGAAAAGAAAAAAAAAAAAAAACTACTATGCATTTTTTGATTGCAAAAAATCATTAGAATTCTCGCCACCCTTTGCCTTGGATCCTGCATCCGCCCCTCGTAATAAACTAATAACTTAACAAGGTGACGAAGAAACGTAGATTTATTCCATCATGTCCAGTTATTCCTGTCATGAATTCTCTGTAGAGAATTGAGCAAGGTTATTATAGCTAAGTATACATATTTTTGCGAGTCATATAACATACTTTCCCGTTGCGAGTTAAGTCCCGCAACGTTATTACTATTATAGATTGGATTATTTTGTTGCGGAAATATGTTTCATAAGCAATAAGTTGTGTCGTAAGATACACATTGAAGCATTAGCTAGGATGACAAAGTGCTTGGACCTCTACTATAAGGTCATGGGTTCGAATTTCTCTTGCATCAACATTTTTTTAAGTAAATGGAGGAGAAATGGGCCCCCATAGCCATGTAGGATCCAACGTGGCAGCCTAGTGGCAACCACATAAGCGTTTTAAAAAAATTCTGGTGCCCAGTCAGCTATTTTCGGTGATTAGGACCATTTAAAAAAAAACAACTTAGAGGACCATGTTCCCTACAGAGCAGGAGAATGACTAAAATCCTTAGTAGACCGAGTTACATGACCATTTTTCTAATTTTGCCTATGTATGTGTGTGTGAGATATACGTATTTTTAAAGTAAAATAAATTAATAGTGACAAGTTAATTAGTAGTTAATTTTGGAGATAATTATGGTAGGAGATTATATTACATGATTTGTTTCCTTTTATTCGGTAGAATCCTGATTGTTATTATTATAAATTTATGTGATACATGTATGTATGTCTATGTAAAATGTAATTATTCAAAATGTTAAGTATGACATAATTTTTTTATATCTATATAATTATTAACTAATTACATGAGCATGGAAACATTTATTTAGAGTTGAATTGTGTGAAATAAAAGTCAATTTCGACTTGAATTTTTATCTATGGGTAATTAGGGATAAAAACACAAACTGAATTATTTTTAAGTAACATGACAACAACATACTTTTTAGGGGGAATGAGGGAGAAGGACCGAAATATTTCATCAATTGAGTAGCAGGACAGTCTTTTGAAACTTTTGCATAAAGGACAAAACTATTTATCCACTGTTGAAATTCACTTGTGTTCGAATTCACTGCCAAAATTCACTAAATTTCAAAATTCATTGTCGAAATTCACTGATTTTCGAGATTCACTGTCGAAATTCACTGATTTCGGGATTCACTGGAGGAGATTAATCGATTTTAAGGGATTCACTTTGTATGTCCTTCTCGCTATAAAATTATGCGATTGTCCTTCTCCTTATAAAAATATGTAATTTGTCATGTTACTTAAAAATATTCCAGATTGTGTCATTATCCCGAATTTCCCATATTTTTTATAGGAGAAGGACAATCGCATAATTTTTATAGCGAAAGGGGACAAACAGCTAATCCCAAAATCGGTGAATCTCTAGTGAATCCCAAATCGGTGAATTTCGACGGTGAATCTCAAAATCGATGACTTTCGACAAGGAATTTTGAAAATTAGTGAATTTAAAAAGGTGAATTTAGCAATGAATTTAAACAAAGGAATTTCAACAAAAGTGAATTTCGACAGTGGATAAATAGTTTTGTCATTTATGTAAAAGTTTCAAAAGATTGTCCTTATACTCAATTGATGAAATATTTTTGTCCTTCTCCCTCATTCCCCTTTTTATCTATTTTTAATTATCAATATTGTTTGGTGATGAAATTATCATTTCGAATTGATTTCTTTTTTTAGATAGAAATATGTTATTTGTATAAAGAGGAGAGGGTCATTGGGTGGTGTATTTTTTCTTATTCACCTGGATTTCTAGCATTGGGTTTACCAGATATAGGTTTTAAGAAGGCATGACTATGTTCTGTTGACGCATTGTATATGGAGGCCATGACATAGTTTGTAAGAATATTATTTTCTCTTTTGCAATAACATTAAATAATTTTCCTAAAAAAATAAACAAAGAAATTTTTTTTGTATTTGTATAAGGCGGAAAGGTGTCTTTGAAAGCTTTCAAAATGGCTTGTACGGATAATTTTTAGGAATGTTAAGTATGACACAAATTTATTTTATAGCTGTATGATTATCAATGAATTGCATGAGTTTGGAATTATTTTTAAATTAAAGTCAATGTCAACATGAATTTTTATCTATTGGCAATTATCTGTAATGGTCTATTTCCGACCACTAGATCCACTGAAGTCATTCTAGGAGCAGGCTGCGAAGCTTTTGCAGTAATTTCAATGTCAAGACTATAAGCCCAAATATTTAAATAAATTCATTACTACATTTAGTATTATTTCCATCGAAAAATTTCAACACATCCAACTAAAATGGGCAGCACTGACCAAACTCTAACACAGTCATTCAATCCGGTCTTGTATCATCCTTAATGGTCACTACCTATGTTTAATTATTAAAGAGAGGACAAAAGAAAGACAAAAGAAGGGTGTTGTCAGCAAAAGCGCTGATATGAACTGTGTGTAAGAGTATTACATTTAAAAAGCAGTGTAATTCACTTTCGAATTCATTTTCATTTTCACTTTCATTTGATGAAAACGTCTTTTTAATAAAAATCTTTTCTTGTAGTCATAAATTCCTCGACAACTTTTTAAATGTGTCCTAATTGATTAACTATATTTTGTAACTGCAATTTTTATTGTTACACTTTTACGAATATTTTTACTATCAATATTACATTGACCATTTCTTGTTTTAAGCGTATAGATTTTGTAAAATCATTTTTTTTAACTTCGGCTTCATATTGTTTCAGGTGTACAGATTTTGTACATTCTTTTTTCATTATGTTGGTAAGAGCACTTGTAGTAGAATCTGTAAAAGATGGTAAATTTGTATTTTACAGATCTAATTCTCCAGATTCAGCTAAAATACAGCTGCATCAGAATCTGTTAACAAGATCTGTATTCAACAGATTCTGGACATTGTAATCTATATCTACTGCAATCTGAATGAATTTACAGATTTAAGTTTTTACTTTTTTCAAACATTTTTGAAATATAAATAAATAAATAAATATATATATATATATATCATTGGAGTGACAAAAAAATGTTTTTGACAAATATTTCATTGTATGGACCTTCTATAAATATTTAAAAGATCCATACAAAGAAATATTTGTCTAATATAAATATTTATCATTGTAAGAATAGACAAGAAATTATATATTATAAGTGTGTGTGTGTGTGTGTTTGTTTTTCAAAATATGTCTTATTTTTATGGTTTGTAGTTATTTAAATGTCGTACAATGGAGATTCTAATGCAGTTGATATTACGACCATGATGTTATTACAACTATGACGTGTTGTGTCTTATTGATATGATTGTATATTACTTATTAAAGGGTGGTTTAGTCATTGTGTAGATTTATGGAAGCCCTGAGAATGACTATATATTTGTATCATGTGATTGATAAATGATATACAAAAATACGTTGACCGAAATTTGTCATGGTATCAGAGCGAGGTTCATAGTTATCGGAAAAAAAGAAAAAGAAAAAAAAAAACCTCCCTCGTCTCCTCCATTCGAGCAGCTTCGACTATGGTCTGCAGTGGAGATATAAACAAGACGGGCCTCGATCAAGATTATCGACCTTGACGCAAGAAGAGATCTTGCGTGGAAGATCCGTGATCTTCAAACTCCGGACGAGATTGAAGGTCGAACTCCCGTGTTCGCACCAACGCATGCACTCGTGAGAACACCATGGATGACGGCGCAGGTGCTCTCGCTCATACCGCAATAGGACCGGTAATTCTCTAGGCGGTGTACCAAGTGGGAGTGCCTATGGTAGTGACAATCAAGCTTTGGAAGCAACAACGCCCCTGCTTCCCAATTTCAATTTGGAGGCAACCATAGAGTTGTCTGGACCGGTGGAAGCAGAGAATGGCGAGGAGCACTTGTTTTCAATCAGCCAAAGGTAAATAACCCATTGTAGGTGTTGTGGTGGGCTTGGCTCAGCCCACCGGTTCGGGTCGAACCAAGAATTTGGCGAAATCCGGGCTCAATAATATCACACAAGCTCAATGGCCGGCCATTTTGGATCTTTTGACTCTTTCCAAATCGCGTGATCATTTGACTTCTAAATACTAATGGATTATTGACACTGGGGCAACTCACCACGTGACGGGTGACCGAACATTATTTGTGCAACTACAACCGATTGAGAATTGTCCGATTGGGTTACCGGATGGACGTTCCTCGTTTGCAACTCATTCGGGAACAGTTATTTTGTCGGGAAATTTACGACTTTTGAATGTTTTATACGTACCTAAATTAAATTGTAGCTTGATTTCGGCATCGCAATTTTTGGAAGATCATAGTTGTGTGATGCAGCTCACCTCTCGCTTATGTATTATGCAGGACCTAGTGACGAGGAGGCTGATTGGATTGGGTGAGCATGTGGATGGACTATTTTGGTTCGTGGGGGTTCAAGAGGCTCGGGTTTTGGCTATTGAGAGTGAGCAAACTGCGGATTTATGGCACCGACGTATGGGTCACCCATCATAAAAGGTCATTCGGCAGGTTCCTAATATTTCCATTTCCAAAAATTTAAATAAAAGTTGATGTGATATTTGCTTTCGGGCAAAGCAGATCCGTGAACCTTTTCTCCTTAGTTACAATAAGGCTAGTCGTATATTTGATTTGATACATTGTGATTTGTGGGGTCCCTATAGTGTTCCCTCGACGTGTGGTGCTACATATTTTTTTAACTATTGTTGATGACTACTCTCGTTCGGTGTGGATTTATTTGCTGCTAAATAAAATGGAGGTTGAAACTGTTTTTTTGGACTTTGTCGCGTTGATTTCTCGTCAGTTCGAGGTCACGATTAAACGAGTTCGTAGTGATAATAGGACTGAGTTTAAGCCTTTACTGCCTTATTTTCAAAATGAAGGGATCATTTTTGAATCTTCTTGCATTGGTACTCCCCAACAGAATGGACGGGTAGAACGTAAGCATCAACACATCCTAAATGTTGCTCGTGCCCTTAGGTTCGATGGTCATTTATCCCTTATGTTCTGGGCAGAGTGTGTTATGGCAGCTGCCTATATAAATAACCGGACCCCGTCGAGTATTTTGAACTATAAAATGCCTTATGAGTCTTTATTTCACAAGAAACCGGACTTATCGATGCTTAGAATTTCGGGGTGTTTGTGTTATGCCCACGACCATCGTCCCTCACATAAATTTGCCAGCCATAGTCGTAAGTGTGTGTTCTTAGGGTATCCTTTTGGGAAGAAGGGGTGGACCCTATACGACCTTGATTCGGAGGAAATTTTTGTATCCCGAGATGGAAAATTTTGTACCCCAGTGGTCGGCCAAGCATTTATAAAAAAATCACGAAATGCTGCGTGTTGCTACCAGCAAGCCTGAAAACTAAACGAACTTTCAGAAGTACTCATGTTTATATGCGGCTCCAAAGTTAAAAGAATCGGATGATGATCAGAATGGGTGCGTGGTAAATGTAGGACCGTCAAAGCCAGAAAATGATCCCACCAAGTACTATTACAAAGGGCTTGATCAATGCGTTGCTCAATGGCCGAAAAACTATGTATCGAACTAGACCAAGTGAATTTCGGGCCTTGGGAGGGAACCTCAATAAGATCACATACGTTAATCTCCTTCCGCATCCGCTCAACAGAAGGCCCATGAACCGGCCGACCACCCTTTTTATCATCATCTCTCATCACTTGGTTGAGGTCCCCAATAATGCACCACAGGAGACGAATAAAATTATCCGCTTGTTCAAAATTATTCCACAGATCATCCCGGACAAAGGGTATCGGCAAGGCATAATTCAAAGAAATAATCCAGGAGGATTTGTGATTTTCCACAGCCGCAAGAAACATGGTTTGATGGGTTGCAAACAATAAACGTAGATCAATAATAAAGTTATTCCAGAAGCACCACATACAACCAATAAATCCATGAGCTTCAATAGCAATCAAATTTGAGAAGGTATATCAAATATTGAATTGTGATATTTTTATTGATCATAATGTTTGATACAAGAGGGATATTTATAGGGTGCTAATAATTGGGGAACAAGTAGAAAATATTAATACAATAATGATTAATAAATAGAGGATAATTATGCCACACTAATAATACTCTCAACACGCCCCTCAATCCCGTGGGAAGTGAGTGGACATGGAGATTGGTCTTCAAGGTGTTGTAGCATGGAGCACCTAAAGGCTTGGTAAGAAGGTCCACAAGCTGTTCCTTGAAAGAAATGAAGGTAATGTTCAGTTGTTTAGATGCCACGAGCTCACGAACATGATGGAAGTCAATTTCAATATGTTTGGTGCGTGCATGGAAAATGGGGTTATGAGCGAGGTAAGTGGCCCCAATGTTGTCGCACCAGAGGGTAGGAGGAGCAGGCAAAGGAACCGACATTTCCTTAAGCAAACAACACAACCATTGGATTTCTGCCGCGGTATTAGAAAGTATCTTATATTCAGCTTTGGTGTTGCGTTTAGAAATGGTGAAATGTTGCTTCGTGTGCTAGCTAACTAAGTTTATGCCAAGAAAGATGCAGTATGCACCGACAGAGTGCCGTTATCTGTATCAGCAGCCCAATCAGAAATAGAATAAGCCTACAAGAAAGGGGGTGAAGTCTGAGATATGAATAAACCATCCGAGATTGTGTGTTTCAAATAGCAAAGTATACGCTTCACAACCTGCCAATGCTCATCACTAATAGAGTGCATGAATTTGCTAACTTTGTGAACCGTAAAGGCAATGTCAGGATGAGTGAAACTAAGGTACTGAAGACCACCAACTATAGTATGGTAAAGGCTCGGATCAGCAAAGGGGGGACCCGACCCTTGAGAAAGCCGAGATGATGCAGACATGTGAGTATAGCACAGTTTGGACTTATCCATATTAGATTTCTGCAAGAGCTGAAGTATGTATTTGCACGGACTCAGGTAGAGACCGTCAGGAGTTGGAAGAACCTCAATGCGAAGAAAATAAGAGAGCGGGCCAAGGTCCTTGAACGGAAAATGTGTGCCAAGATATTTGATCACATGTTCAACAAGAAAAGATGAAGTGCCGGTAATAGTAAGGTCATCCACATACATAAGAACATAGATAGAACATCGGCATGGGAATAAATAAAGAGAGAAGTATTGGCCTTTGAAGCAACAAAACCAAACTGCATTAGGGTGTCCGTAAACCGAGAAAACCAGGCATGAGGAGCCTGGTGAAGACCATATAAACTATGCTTAAGGCGGCAGACATAATGTGGAAAATCCGGATGAATGAATCCTTGAGGCTGCTCCATATATACCGGTTCAGATAAATGACCATGAAGAAAGGTATTCTAAATGTCCACTTGGTGAAGCGTCCAACCCAGCGAAACAGCAAGAGACAAAAGCAAACGAATGGTTACCGGTTTAACAATTGGACTAAAAGTGTCAGAAAAATCCACACCCTCAGCCTGATGAAATCGTTTAACGACAAGACGTGCCTTATGGCGCTCAAAACGACCATCTGCAAGTTGTTTAGTACGAAATACCCATTTATTGCCAACAATATTCATACAAGACCGAGCAAGGTTTTTTTTTGTGGTTTTTTGTTTGTTTTGAACAGGCTGGTCGAAGAATAAAGGTAAGGTTTTTTTGTTTCTTTGTTTTGTTTGTTGTGATCTGTTGATGAGAAGCAGCCGCAAAGATTTTCAAGAAGAAGAAGAGGGAGGGAGGGAGGAGGGGGGGGTGATCGGCCTTTTCTAAGTGTCCAATCTCACCGGCAGGTGTACCGGGTCACTGTAAGCCTAGAATTGGTGAGTCAAGGTCGTATCCCACAGGGAATCTGGTCGAGTACCAAAGTCGGTCTCGTCCCTAGTTCAGGTCAACACAATAATTGAACGTGGTGACTTGTCAGATCACCGGTTCTACAAACTAAATATACACAAAAGAAAGATTTAAAACTATATAAAAGAGATAGCCGAGCTATGATCCAATCTACTACTCACAAAACCTAGAAAAGTCCCGAGGTATTCTTGATTCACCTAAACGTTCTCGATGTCACAAAGGGTGTCGTTTCCTGGCTCTGAGAATAGACATTATTTCAATAATCTACCCTCCTATGTCAGTTCAACAATCCGGCGACCGGATTTAATCGACCTCACACGGTCTACGATTCATGAAACGCTCGACAAGTCGATACAAAACTCACAACGAAACCGAGTCCGAACAACTCGGTCCGGTTTTACACAAATGATCCTAGAACCCGGCTCCCGTATCCTCTCGCAAAATACATATGTAAAGACGATACGTGTGATACGTTTATTAAGTAGCTAATTCAACAAACGTGATAAGAATAAGTTCTAGAACTATTGGTAACATCGAGAATCAACAATCAAACATCAAGAACGCCATAAGAACAAGTTTGGGTTCGATTTCAACGATTATCACATAACTCGACTATCAGGCTATTAGCTACTCATTAAATCAACAAAAACAACAAGAAATCAACAATAAAAATAACACAAACAAGATTAAAAGCAAGAGCAAGAAAGGAAAACGAATTACCAAATATATTATGTCGTAGAAAATCGATCCACCGAACGAAATCCCGTCAATAACGCGTCAATCTATCTTCGAGAATCAACGGATTACAACAATCTACAACTAAACTAAGCTAATATACCTATAAATCTAATCTAAGCTAAGAAAAACGCAGAAAATGATGAAAAACGAGTTGAGGAAGAGGAAGTGTGGATCTAGATCCAAAATGGGGGTATTTATAGTGTTTTATATGTTCTGGACGCTAGGTGCGCCTAGGAAAGTGTAGGCGCATGCCTAGGATGCTGAAAACAAGGACTGAAACTTTGGCAGATTTTTCCCCCGTAGGCGTGCGCCTAGCATTTCTCAGGCGCGCGCCTGGCTGATACACCTCCAGTAAATCAGCCGTAACTTTGTGTGTAAAACTCCAAATAGAGTGATTAAAAATCCGTTGGAAAGCTAATGAAATTGTCTACAACTTTCATGAAGATTTCCAGCCCATAAAATGCCTCCAAGGTGGATCAAAATTCAGATCAATGGAAGGTATGGTTGTTGTACCACCGCGTTTTGATCCGTTTGAACGTTTAAGCTTCGGGCACATGTTCCAATCCTCGTATCTCACCTTCCGAACATCTCTAACACCTAAGTCCTGTACAAAATCACAACAAATACCACACATAATCCCTACAGGACACTAGGGTGACCGAGAGTATAGTAAATTACACCGAAAAAGACCGAGAATCCCGGACTTTACGTCCTAGGTCCCGAAATGATAACCAAGGTGTAAATATATCAAAATACAACCAAATGTCTCAGAAAACATATAAAACGAGGTATAAACGGGGTATAATTACATAGAAAATGATAGCCAATTTGACTCTCATCAACTACCCCCTACTTAGCTTTTGCTCGCCCTCGAGCAAAAATGAGCGATTCAAAAATAAAGATGGAGTCAACATGCAATCATACATCTAGTTTATAAGAATTGAAATGGTAAAACACAAGTAAATGACATAAATGCATAAGATTTAAGTTCTACCTTGTATCGAGAAAAGAATGTGTGTGTGAATAGCTTCTTCGACATTCATCACTTACGACCGGTTTGGTTTATAGATGCATATGTACCAGGGTTACACCATAGGCTTATAACACGTAAACATCTCCACTAATCGAGGTCTAACGTCGTCTAGTACGGTCGAGCAGGACTTGAAGGGTTATATCGTTAGGCTAGGGCCGGGGCTAACGAAAGGATATTTACGATAAAATAGAAAAAAGAAGGTGCAAAAGAGCTTTAACCAAGTCAAATATACATACGAAACTTGCTATCTACTTTGTCTTCAATTTTCCGAGTATTTACAACTTCGGAATCCAAACCCTAACCTCAACTTCATAATATAGAATACTACACAACACTTTAGTCCACTTTTTGGACTTATAACAAACTATAAATATGTACATTTACCACTTCTGTTTCTTTTCTTTTTTTTCTTTTTTTTTATTCTCCTTATATACATCAAAATTCCGAACAAGACCGAAACCGACACATTGTTACACTCCTCGTTCCGAAATAACTCGTAAATCACGACTCCATACCATTACTTACGTCTCAACAATACCTCGCAACATCGTAAAAATGTGCGGAACAAACAAGCTCAATTGCAAGGTAGTCAAGGATATGTAGACCGAAATAATGTTAGGGACATCAATTTTCACGGGTTAGTAACATGAAAGGCTAGTTCGGGTGGCGGTCTAACCACCCTACAAAAGGCTTAGAGGGGTAACAGTGGATTAATCGTTTAGGTTGGCCTTTGGCTCTGATCGGGTCAAAATAAATGCCAAAACCGTCATCCCATACCTAACAACGACGACCTTTCTATTTCGCCTCGGTTACTAATATAAGTTCTAGGTAACCGGTCATTAATAACTACCATAATCGTTCACTAGTCAAGGTGATTCATGAAGTCGAAGCTAACGTGATAGAACTACTTCATTCCTCAAAACAAGATCCCAACTCAAATGAAATGCATTCAAATAATCACTATATGTTTAACCAAAGCAATACTATAGACTCAATGTATCAAAACCAATGTCAAAGGCATCAAAATTTCTAAAAAAAACGACTCATTTACACCAAAGGGATAACAATCACTAAGTATAATTGTTCCACATGAAAACAAAACATCGAAGCTAAACCGACTACCCCTACTTTAAAATGAAACACGAATGATAAGGGTAGAAAAGTTAGCTTACAACCGAAAAAGGCACGAAGTACGATCATGTGGCATCCGCAAATGTCCTCCCAGGGTACCTGTACTTATAAAATATACATAACCAACACCAAAGGTGTACAAGTATGGAGTATAACACAATAAAACTACCCGGATTACCACAACTCATCAAAACAAAAAACACCACACTAACCCCCCAAAACACACTTCTTCGAGTTATATAACAACAAAAGGTACTCAAAGTATCAAAATAGAAACTAAAGAAACACAGTGAAACACGAGGGGAAAGAAAAGCATTAAAAACACATTCTGAGTTTTTAGTCCTCAGCTCGACTTTCTACCCCGAACTATGTCAAGGATAGCTATACCAAAGGAGAGCAAACCGTTGCTTCTCCCTAGAAAATCGTAGGAATTGAGCACCCCATGAAAATAAAACAATAGAAATATGGGGCTCAATCCCCACCACCATGAATGGTTCGATGAATCCGTTGCACAGAACAACGAATTCACTTTCCCCGAACTAAAACATATCCCAACTAACAATGACTCTAGCACCAAGTATGAACAAATAGGCTCAACATCAACAACAAAATCAATAGGGTGTACCCCCGAAGATATAACAATAGGGCTAAATGAAGACGGAACAGGTGACTCAATAGATACAAGAGTCATACCATCCTCGTAGTGTTCCTCCGGGGTGATTTCAATCATACTTTCTTGATCTCTCCTCTCAAACTCCTCAAACAGTAGTTGCACTTTAAGCTCCAAGTTTCAGTATGGCTGTTTGCATTGCGATCGCCATCTCGAAGCTCATTATGGTGCTCTTGGACCACTTTACTCAACTCTTCAACAGCTTTGCTCAAGTGCCATCCGTTGCTCCGTTGAGGTCTCGATTCGGAGGTGGAGAAGTATCGAGTTGTTGATCAATGTAACTCGGGGCATTATCCCACCATTTCCATAAGATGCGCGTATGGGTTGAATCGATAAAATGGTTGTGTTTGGTAACCCATAGCACCGTAATTGTAATATCCGAATGGGTAAGGATAGGAGCCATAATTGTAGTATGGATTCATTATCTCAAAAAGCGAAACAACACGAACACAATCACGGTAACTTGTCACTACCACTACCGAAGTAAATGGTGCGACACTTCAACAACAACAAAATAAAACAAACTATACATAAATAAAAAAAATAAGAAAAATGACCTAATCCTAAGAACTTAACTAACTTACAAGATATCAACCCGATTCCCCGGCAACGCGCGCCGTAAATCTTGATCGGCCTTTTCTAAGTGTCCAATCTCACCGGCAAGTGTACCGGGTCAATCAGTAGCCTAGAATTGGTGAGTCAAGGTCGTATCCCATAGGAATCCAGTCGAGTACCAAAGTCGGTCTCGTCCCTAGTTCAGGTCAACACAATAATTGAACGTGGTGACTTGTCAGATCACCGGTTCTACAAACTAAATATACACAAAAGAAAGATTTAAAACTATATAAAAGAGATAGCCGAGCTATGATCCAATCTACTACTCACAAAACCTAGAAAAGTCCCGAGGTATTCTTGATTCACCTAAACGTTCTCGATGTCACAAAGGGTGTCGTTTCCTGGCTCTGAGAATAGACATTATTTCAATAATCTACCCTCCTATGTCAGGTTCAACAGTCTGCTGACCGGATTTAACTGACCTCACACGGTCTACGATTCATGAAACGCTCGACAAGTCGATACAAAACCTCACAACGAAACCGAGTCTGAACAACTCAGTCGGTTTTACACAGTGATCCTAGAACCCCGGCTCCTGTATCCTCTCGCAAAATACATATGTAAAGACGATCGTGTGATGATACGCTTATTAAGTAGCTAATTCAACAAACGTGATAAGAATAAGTTCTAGAACTATTGGTAACATCGAGAATCAACAATCAAACATCAAGAACGCCATAAGAACAAGTTTGGGTTCGATTTCAACGATTATCACATAACTCGACTATCGGGCTATTAGCTACTCATTAAATCAACAAAAACAACAAGAAATCAACAAAAAAAATAACACAAACAAGATTAAAAGCAAGAGCAAGAAAGGAAAACGAATTACCAAATATATTATGTCGTAGAAAATCGATCTACCGAACGAAATCCCGTCAATAACGCGTCAATCTATCTTCGAGAATCAACGGATTACAACAATCTACAACTAAACTAAGCTAATATACCTATAAATCTAATCTAAGCTAAGAAAAACGCAGAAAAATGATGAAAAACGAGTTGGGGAAGAGGAAGTGTGGATCTAGATCCAAAATGGGGGTATTTATAGTGTTTTATATGTTCTGGACGCTAGGTGCACCTAGGAAAGTGTAGGCGCACGCCTAGGATGCTGAAAACAAGGACTGAAACTTTGGCAGATTTTTTTCCCGTGTAGGCGCAGTGCCTAGCATTTCTCAGCAAAGCGCGCCTGACTGATACACCTCCAAGAAATCAGCCGTAACTTTGTGTGTAGACCTCCAAATAGAGTGATTCAAAATCCGTTGGAAAGCTAATGAAATTGTCTACAACTTTCATGCAGATGTCTAGCCCATAAAATGCCTCCAAGGTGGATCAAAATTCAGATCAATGGAAGGTATGGTTGTTGTACCACCGCGTTTTGATCCGTTTGAACGTTTAAGCTTCGGGCACACGTTCCAATCCTCGTATCTCACCTTCCGAACATCTCTAACACCTAATTCCTGTACAAAATCACAACAAATACCACACATAATCCCTACAGGACACTAGGGTGACCGAGAGTATAGTAAATTACACCGAAAAAGACCGAGAATCCCGGACTTTACGTCCTAGGTCCCGAAATGATAACCAAGGTGTAAATATATCAAAATACAACCAAATGTCTCAGAAAACATATAAAACGAGGTATAAACGGGGTATAATTACATAGAAAATGATAGCCAATTTGACTCTCATCAGGGGGCTGCGATGATGATGAGCCAGGTTTGTTTTTTTTTTTTTTTGGCTTTTTGTTTAAGAGATGAGGATCAGAAGTTTGACACGAGATGAGAGAGGAGGATAATGGCTCCGATACCATATCAATATTGAATTGTGATATTTTTATCGATCATAATGTTTGATACAAGAGGGATATTTATAGGGTGCTAATACTAGGGGAATAATTAGAAAATATCAATACAATAATATAATAATTAATAAATAGCGGATAATTATGCCGCACTAATAATACTCTCAACAAGTTAAAATTACATAAAATCTAGTTAGCCTTTGTACTAGGAACTCTTGTTTCCATGAGAAAAAGAATATCAAGTCGGTGATCAAACACAACATTTTTCAAGTGCCGAAAAAAAGAGGAGGAGCCAGCTCCTTGACAGTTCCACGAAAGAATCTTCATTGATTAATGTTGGGGGGAATAGAGGGATGTCCAGATACAGAAAGTACCTATGATTGATCAGTCGCAATTGAATGGACATTCGTATTCACCTGTATGTCTGTTGGGTTAACTTTCACATAAATAGAATCATGTTGTTTACTATTTTCTGCCGCAATAATCGCATCAACTGCCATGGCTTTCTAGAGAACGGACCCAATTGTGTTGATGCTATTACCCGAGCTCTTGGTCACATTTGTGATGTCGTTGAGCGAGGCTGTAGGGAAGCTTGTAGGAATGCCGAAACTGGGGGTTTGGAGGGAGATCGAAGTGGACACGGAGTTGCCATGATTTAGGTTGGGCTGAATTCGGACCATGTTTGTAGCCACAGCAAATCCACTTCTACATCGGCCATGGGAGCCAGCTGACCGGTTACCTCTATTCACTTGGCGTATCACCGGTGGGAAGTTGTTTTGATTCAAGGCCTGAAAATGATGCTGTAAAGTTTCCAAAAGGGATGAGCCATCCACTTCGTTATTGCCCTGTTCATGTAAGACTGAAAATCTAGAACCTGAAGGTCGGTAATCCGACGAATTCATGAGCTGGTCGGCCCTTCTTTGAGTGGAGCCATTCGAGTCCTCAGTGGCTGAAGTAGTTGTATTCATTGCAGTTTTTTGGGCCGAATTGCATCATCTACGGTTCGTTGCGAGCATCCAAGGGCCAAAGGGGTTGTCTTCCGTAGGCATCTTAGGAGGCTCAACGGGCTGATTTGTTGAAGTGTCCATATCGGGGCAAAATTAGGATTTTAGTCCTGTAAGTTGACCTATTTTAGATTTTAGTCCTGCTCCTGCTCCGGTGAGGAAAATGGTCCTCTAATTTGTATTTTTTTTTGAAAAATAGTCCTATCTGCCGGAAATAGTTGACTGGGCAACGGAATCTTAAAAAAAACGCTTACGTAGCAGCCACTAGGCTGCAACATTGAATCATATGTGGCTGTGGATCCAATTTTACTTTAAAAAATGATTTCTCCTTCCAATTACTCCCAATTTCAACCCTCCAAATCAAATTCCTAATTTACTACTTTGCATCTCCCGTCTAATCCTCTTCCATATTTTTCCTCCATTTACTACCTTCAATTTTTCATCTTCATCTTTTATTTTTTTATTTATATATTAAATTCTCTGTAATTTGTTTTTGAGAGATGAAATAGGGAAAATTGGAAGGAGAAAGAAATTGGGGAAATTGGAAGGAGAAATCCTTTTTAAAAGTAAAATGGGTCCATAGCTTGATTCAGTGGGCGACTAGTGGTCGCTACGTAAGAGTTTTTAAAAATTCCGGTGCCCAATTAGCAATTTTAGTTAGATAGGACTATTTTTCATAAAAATAAACAAGTTAGAGAACCATTTTCCTCACCGAGCAGTGAGCAGACTAAAATCCAAAATAGGCCAAGTAGGAGGACCGAAATCCTAATTTTGCCCCATATCGGTGGTCTTGCGAGGACAGTCCTCAGTTTTGTGTCCGTAGGTGCCACATTCAAAGCAAATCATATGCAACCCCTCATACTCAATTTTATAAAGATCATCATCCAATACCACGACAGTCGGGAGTGGCTTATTTAGCTCAATACCACGGCCACATAGGATTCAGTGTGGCAGCCTAGTGGATCATCATCCAATACCCCTCATACCCAATTTTATAAAGATCATCATCCAATACCACGGCAGTCGGGAGTGGCATATTTAGCTCAATACCACGGCCACGTAGGATCATCATCTAATACCACGGCCACGTAGATTTGATGTGGCGACCTAGTGGTCGCCACGTAAGAGTTTTTAAAAATTCCGTGCCCAATGCTATTTCCGGTAGATAGGACTATTTTTCAAAAAATAAACAAGTTAGAGAACCATTTTCCTCCTCGGAGCAGGAGCAGGACTAAAATCCAAAATAGGCCAAGTTGGAGGACCAAAATCCTAATTTTGCCCCATATCGGTGGTCTTGCGAGGACAGTCCTCAGTTTTGTGTCCGTAGGTGCCACATTCAAAGAAAATCATATGCAACCCCTCATACTCAATTTTATAAAGATCATCATCCAATACCACGGCAGTCGGGAGTGGCTTATTTAGCTCAATCTCCACACAAACTCTCGCATACTTACCACGTTGATTTCCAAGGGAGGTGGCGTCAACTTTCTTTGCACTTCCCAAGCAATTTCCTACTTCCAGCAAAGCATCTTCCTCAAAATATTCTGTAGGTACCCTAGGAATTCTTGCCCAAATGAGGGTGGATTGGATGGGTTCATTGGTAGGTTGGATGAAGGTCTCCATTTTGAGATCATAATGTAGTGATTTTGAATGAGCCAAGGGCCGTTTTGAAGCACGTGATCATAGTCCTCTTTACACACAAATCGGACAATGTAATAGCCATCTTCGAGATCAGTAAATTCGATGTGCTTCCCCTTAGACCACATATCCACGAGTCGTGCTTGGAGTATCCGGTATTAGCACAATAAACATGTGCAAAACGTGTGTAAATATATTGTAGTATAAACGCATTTATTGCATTGATTGTAAACGCATTTATTGCATTGATTGTAAATGATTCTGTTACCGTAAATACTCCCTTGACTATAGACTCTTGTAATTATATATACTGTATTATACC
Organism: Gentiana macrophylla; assembly: GCA_026214975.1. Taxonomy (NCBI): domain Eukaryota; kingdom Viridiplantae; phylum Streptophyta; class Magnoliopsida; order Gentianales; family Gentianaceae; genus Gentiana; species Gentiana macrophylla. The sequence goes on along the minus strand of CM047806.1, from coordinate 62,881,139 downwards.
ATTCAATTGAAAGTGTGAATAAAATACTCTTTCCACCAATATCTATTATGGTATCAGAGCCAAATAATACTCCACTTGCATAATTTTCTCCCCCCTCCCCTCTTCCTTCGTCCTGCTGCTTTCCTTCCTCCCCCTTACCTCTCATCAGCCATGGCCGACCAACTCCAAGCCTCCAACTCCTCCGTCATCGCCTTTAACTCTGCAACACAAACTCCTCTCAAATTAACCAACTCAAACTACACCATCTGGAAATTGCAAATCGAATCTCTCTTGGAAGGTTATGATCTTCTTGGCTATATTACCGGAACCACGCTCCCACCGCCGGCCACAATTACCACTGATGGAACTACTAAACCAAATCCTGCTCGAGCTCTCTGGAAGCGTCAAGATCGACTCATTTTCAGCTTAATTCTCTCCTCCCTCTCCCCGACAACGGCACCGATAATTTCTAAAGCCAACACAGCACGTGAAGCTTGGACTATTCTTTATGATGCCTTTGCCAAACCAAGCAGGGGTCGAATTAAACAGGTGAAACAATCTCTCAAAGCTCTTCGACGTGGCTCTCAATCAGTCTCCGATTATCTCTACGCCGTCAAAAACAAAGCCGACGAATTGGCCCTCCTTGACGCACCCATAGATAATGAAGATTTGATCGATATTATTTTTGATAACATTGGCCCAGAATTTGCTGAATTGGCTCGAGCTATTCAAGCTCGTGATATGACGATTTCCTTCGAAGAGTTGCACGAAAAATTACTTAATTATCAGGTTCGGCTTACAACTCCACCGGTGAATTTTGGCCCTGCCACAGCCCATGCTGCCTTCCTGCCACAACAAGGCTTGCTACCACGTCCTGCTGCTGCTTCTACCCAGCAAAATTGGAGAGGTCCCCAGCCACCATTTTCAGCTTCACAGCCTGGTTCCTACCCTGCCGGAAACTCCCAGCCGCGGCAACAGTCTCAGCCCGGCTCCTCCAACCGTCCACGCAAACCATACATGGGTAAATGCCAATTATGTTCTCAGCAAGGTCATTCCGCAAAGTTCTGTGACGTTTATCAAATTCAGCCTCTCCCTGCTGCTGCGTCTCGCAATCCACGCCCCCAAGCACATATGTCTTCAGTTCCCACCACAGACACCTCCTCTCCTTGGCTCTTGGATAGTGGTGCTACACACCACGTCACGGCTGACCTTGAAAACTTATCTCTGCATACACCTTATTTGGGCACAGATGACATTATGGTAGGCGATGGCTCCGCCCTCAACATCACTCACACTGGTTCTACCTCTCTTCCCTTATCTTCATCTAAATTTGTTCATTTACGTGATGTTTTGTGTGTTCCACATATGTCCCGTAATTTACTTTCCATTTCCCAATTATGTCAAACAAATAATATTTCTGTCGAATTCTTACCACATGAATTTCTTGTGAAGGATCTCCAGACGCACAATACCCTGCTCCGTGGTCCGGTTAAAAACGGACTATATGAATGGCCTACTCAACCAATCCTTGCGTTCGCAACAAATAAAGCCTCGTCCCAAGTGTGGCATCATCATCTGGGACATCCTGCTGAACCTATTTTAAATAAAGTTTTACGTACTCATAATTTAGATTTTCATTATTCCTCTATTACGCATTGTTCGTCGTGTCTTGAAAATAAAAGCCACAAACTAACCTTTGGCACTTCTACTTTATGCTCATCCCACCCCCTTGAAATTATTTTTTCGGATGTTTGGACCTCTCATGTGTCGTCTCATGATGGCTTTAAGTATAATGTTCTATTTGTTGATCATTTCACTCGATATATGTGGTTGTATCCGTTAGCTCGAAAATCTGATGTTGCTTCTACCTTTATACGATTTCGCGCAATTGTTGAAAAATTCTTTAGCCACTCCATTAAAATTCTCTATTCTGATAATGGGGGTGAATTTATCGCCCTTCGAGACTACTTAACCACCCATGGTATTTCCTTCTTTTCCACGCCACCGCACACACCCGAACATAATGGTTTGTTTGAGCGTCGCCATCTTCACATAGTTGAAACTGGTTTAGCTCTTCTCAGTCATGCCTCTCTAGCACCATCATTTTGGCCCTATGCCTTTGCCACCGCCGTCTATTTAATTAATCGCATGCCCACCAAAACCCTCAACATGCTATCTCCTTATGAGTCTATCTTTCACTCCCCACCCAATTATCAAAAGTTGCATGTTTTCGGTTGTTTATGTTATCCCTGGCTTCGCCCATACTCTGACCACAAACTTCAACCCCGCTCTAAGGCCTGCATCTTCCTCGGCTATGCTCTCAACCAACATGCTTACTACTGTTTCGACCCCACCGAATTTCGTCTCTACATCACTCGTCATGTTAAGTTTGTGGAATCTGTCTTCCCCTCTAGCTCATCCCCACCTCCCACTACTTCTGACCTCATCTCACCTTCCCACTGGATCCCTTCACCTCCGCCAGTTCCTATCCCTACGGATGATTCCCCTCAATCCAACCCCCCTCTCGTACCCTCTCCCTCACCCCCTCCTTCTCCTTCTTCATCCCCATCCCCTCCTCCTGCTCCTACTCACCCCATGCGCACTCGTGCCCAAAACAACATCTACAAACCTATCCAAAAACTGAACCTTCATACTCACCTTACCTCCGAAACCGAACCTACCTCCATCACTCAAGCCTTGAAAAACCCGAAGTGGAGAACTGCTATGCAAGAGGAGTATGACGCTTTGATGCGTAATGATACCTGGGAATTGGTCCCCTCCGATCCTTCTTACAACATTATTGGCTCTAAGTGGATTTTTCGCATTAAATATAAACCAGATGGCTCGATTGATCGTTATAAAGCCCGACTTGTTGCCAAAGGTTTCACTCAACGCCCTGGCATTGACTACTCAGAGACTTTTAGTCCAGTTGTCAAGCCTGCTACGGTTCGTGTTGTTCTCTCATTAGCTCTTTCGCAGGGGTGGTGTTTACGACAGTTGGACATTAACAATGCCTTCTTACAAGGAAACCTTACTGACTCTGTTTATTTACATCAGCCCCCTGGCTTTATCAGCACTGATTTTCCAAATTATGTTTGCAAGCTGCGAAAGGCTATTTATGGTCTAAAACAAGCTCCCCGCGCGTGGTATGATGAACTAAAGGGGTTCCTTCTTTCACAGGGTTTCCGGAATTCGCAAGCTGATACTTCATTGTTTATTTATCATGCTAACTCCATTATTATCTATATTCTCGTATATGTGGATGATTTGATTGTTACAGGTAACAACACTTCCTCTCTTGAAGAATTCATTTGCATCTTAGGTGCCCGGTTTGCTCTCAAAGATTTCGGTGCTCTTTCATATTTCCTAGGGGTGGAAGTAATTCCTAACAGTGATGGTTGCATTTTGTCACAAAAACGCTATGCTACTGAGCTCCTCACTAAGCTAAACATGCTTCAGGCCAATGCCGTTGCCACTCCGTTGCCCTCAGACATCTCCACACTTACCACGAAATCTGGTTCTCCTATCGCTGATTCGTCTCAGTATCGTATGGTTCTTGGCAGTTTGCAATACCTACTATTCACACGTCCTGATCTCGCCTTCGCGGTCAACAAGTTATCTCAGTTTATGCACTGCCCTACAGACATACATTGGGCTCATGTTAAACGGATGCTTCGATATCTTGCTGGCACCCTTGACTACGGGCTTCAACTTTTCCGACAGTCGTCTCTCACATTGCATGCCTTCTCGGATGCTGACTGGGGTGGAAACAAAGATGATTATTCCTCCACAAGCGCCCATGTCATTTATTTAGGCCGTAATGCCATTTCATGGAGCTCTAAGAAACAACCTACGGTCGCTCGCTCTTCTACCGAAGCTGAATACCGCTCAGTTGCTGCCACTGCTGCAGAGCTCACGTGGTTCACCTTCTTACTTCGTGATCTCGGACACCCCATTTCTCAGACCCCGGTTATTTACTGTGACAATCTTGGCGCCACTCAATTCTGCTCCAATCCTGTTTTTCATTCCCGGATGAAACATGTAGCTATTGATTATCATTATATTCGGGAACAACTGCAACGTGGAAGTCTACGCATCTCTCACGTTCACTCACGAGACCAACTTGCTGACTGCCTCACCAAGTCCCTGCCTCGGCCCCAGTATCATGTTCAACGCGACAAGTTAGGCCTCCGTCCTCGGCCAACTTGAGGGGTGGTATTAGCACAATAAACATGTGCAAAACGTGTGTAAATATATTGTAGTATAAACGCATTTATTGCATTGATTGTAAACGCATTTATTGCATTGATTGTAAATGATTATGTTACCGTAAATACTCCCTTGACTATAGACTCTTGTAATTATATATACTGTATTATACAATTCAATTGAAAGTGTGAATAAAATACTCTTTCCACCAATATCTATTATCCGGAAGCTAACATTTCTTCCTAAGACTTTGATAATCAGTGCCCTTCTCCAAGGTTTCCAAAGGGATTTCAGCTTCTCCAACGGAATACGGATTTCTTTCACGTCGGGCAAGGTGACCCGAGGTTTTTCAGCTTTCAATTTCAGATAATGGTCCGTAAAACTTACCATATCCTCTTCAGGATCGTCATCTCCTGTGTATAGCTCATGGATTTCCTCAGTTGGATGAACGGCGTCAACTCCGCTGCGGCGGTTCCACACAGAGCCACCGGCGGACGGCAGAGGAGCATCTTCAGTAGCCCTTCGTTTGAATCGGTTCGTGCTCCGGTTAATGAAGTCTTGCTCCGCATTGGAGAGCGGAGGAGGATATTCTTGCATTTGGATTAGTGGGAGATCGGCGGCAAGGAGGCTGAACGGACGAGTAGAGCAGCACCGGCTATCTTTTAGATCTGCTGAACGGACGAGCGGCGAGGAGGCTTTCTTAGGTTACACAATTCACGAATATTACTTTTTTTTTCCTCCTTCAGTTACACAAATCTTAATAAGTATGAAAACTTGTTAAAGTACATGTATCATGTGATGTACGTAGGTGGTAAATACTTAAAAAATCAACAACTTTATGTGTATTTAAAAGGAATGATAAATAAGAGCTAATTAAAGTAATGTTGACCAAAATACTATAACTTCAATTCAATTAATCCGAAAAGTCCTAATTTCTTTTTCAAGTATTATATTTTTGATGCATTAATATATTAATTTATCGAGAGGTTGGCTATGTGAATGACTTATCATGATTGTGAATGATTAATCAAACTATCAAAGAGTGTGAAAATATCAGAGAATGTCTATTTGAATCAGAGTTTCATGATATAACAATTAGAAACTATATACATCATGAATTTTTTTTTATAAAAAAATAGGATTATATATTTTCATGACTTTCATTTATGTTATATAAGTGTCATAATATATTTTAAAAAAAACAGGTGTCAAAATACTTTTATTTCAAGTTGGAAGATGCTTTGAGATCAAGGTTTGTGAGGACTGTTCTCCGAAGGCACATCAATATTATGAGGAAAGTGTCTCAGACAAAAATAGCAGGTTTTCTTCTTCAGAGAATCATTTTTCGGATTCAGCAATTGGAGATTGGGTGGATGACGGAAAATCAAAACTTTCCGGCGACGGACAGCTCGGAGCGGAGGAGATGGCAGACGCATGTGATACATTAATGGCATAAAGTCTCCTCCCATGATTGGCATCATAGGTTGGGTCATCCGGCTCATCCTATTTTATCTTCTATTATTAAAACTTATGATTTATGTTTCTCGAACTTTTCTTTTACGCATTGTTCTGCGTGTTTAGAAAATAAAAGTCATAAACACCCTTTTGGTGCATCTACTTTAAAGTCAACCCGCCCCCCGGAGATTATTTTTAGTGATGTGTGGACATCACCTATTCTGTCAGTTGATGGCTTTAAATACTTTGTCATTTTTGTGGATCATTATACGCGTTATATTTGGCTTTATCCGTTAACTCGTAAATCTGAGGTTCACTCCACGTTTATTCAATTTCGCGCTATTGTTGAAAAATACTTTGAACAATCGATTAAAATCCTCTATTCAGATAACGGTGGAGAATTTATATCCCTTCGTGAATATTTTTCAATTAATTGCATCTCGTTTTTTACCACCCCCCCGTACACTCCAGAACATAATGAGATCTCGGAACGTCGTAATATGCATATCGTAGAAACTGGCCTCGCCTTACTTAATCACTCATCTATCCCTCCTCCTCTCGGCCTTTTTATTCTCTACGGTGTCTATCTTATCAATCGTATGCCTACTCCAACTCTTAACATGCATTCTCCCTATGAGTCTATTTTTCAAAAGCCACCTAACTACACCAAACTTCGTGTATTTGGTCACTGTGTTACCCACAGCTCGCCCCACACTACCCATAAACTCCAACCTCGCTCCCAAACCTTGTGTCTTTCTTGGTTATGCTCAAAATCAACATGCCTACTCTTCAAGTAATCTCGAGGATTCCAGACTCTATGTCTCTCGTCATGTCAAATTCATTGAATATGTCTTTCCTTTTGCCTCTCACCAACCCTCGGTAACCACCCTCACTCCTACCAACTTAGCTTCTATTTCAGATTGGCTTCCAACACCTCATTCCCTGTCTCCACAAACTCCGCCGCCTCATTCCTCACCACCTCCCCACCACCACCACCTCCACCACCACCACCACCTCCTCCACCATCTCCACCACCATCTGCGCCATCTCACTCCACTCATCCTATGCGTACTCTCGAGCCCGCAATAATATCCATAAACCAATCCGAAACTTAACCTTCACACTCACATTTCCTCCACTCGACTCTGAACCCACAAATATCACTCAAGCCCTCAAACACCCTAAATGGAGGCTGCCATGCAAGAAGGAATACGATGCTCTTATTCGCAATGAGACATGGTCTTTTGTTCCCTGCCGACCTAATCAGCATGTCATCAAGTCTAAATGGATCTTTCGTCTCAAGCGTCATCCAGATGGTACTATTGATCGTCACAAGGCCCGTCTTGTGGCTAAGGGGTTTACACAAATCTGGCATTGACTACTATGAGACTTTCAACCCGGTGGTTAAACCCACCACAAGATGCGTGTTGTTCTTACTCTAGCTCTTTCGCAGGGGTGGTCATTACGATAGCTGGATATTAACAATGCATTCTTACAGGGACACTTATCTAAGGATGTGTATTTAGCCCAACCTTCTGGGTTTGTCAGTACTGAGGTTCCTAATCATGTTTGTAAGTTACGTAAAGCTATATATGGGTTAAAACAGGCCCCCCGGGCTTGGTATGAGGAACTTAAAGGGTTTCTCCGCTCTAGTAACTTTAGGAATGCTGATGCATTATAGTGAGAGTTTTACCCGTGAAGACAAGTTGGGACTCTTCTATTTTACCACTTTGAAGTTTATGATCGAGTGAGGTAAAGTAGTTGTATGAACACTTGTGTGTGGTGTGTCTTGCTTGATTACCATTTGGCTTGCATTATGGAATATGAGGTTGATGAAACGGTTGGACGGGCGTCATTATTGGAATTCTTTTGGTGCTTTGCATTCATGTAGTTTTAGATCATACATATAGGGGTTAGGTTCATGCATTTTTATTTTCTTATTTTTGGGGATGAGAGTGCATTGCTTGAGGACAAGCAATGATCTAAGTGTGGGGGAGTGATGAGTCCGTATTTTGAGGTGTTTTATGTGCTTATTTTATATCTATTTTGTCGGGAGATGCTCTGTTTCGGGTATGTTTTAATTGATTTTAAGGTTTTAGGAGCTCGGAAGAGATGATGGAAGATTTTGGGACTTACAGAACAATTTTTGGAAGTTTTGTGGAAGATGGAAGAAAAGCTGTTTTTAAAGGTTTCGGAGTTTCAGTTTTCGCCTATGTCGGGATCCCGACTAATGAAGAGAAGACAAAGTTGTTAAAGCCAACCGTACATTTTCGTTTTTTATTCACATAGACCCCTTTTATTATTATTATTATTATTATTATTATTATTATTATTATTATTATTACATAAGGTTTATTTTAGAAATAAGTGGGCTTGGCCCAAATTAGCTTTCTCAATTATTAGACATTTTTCCTTACGTTAGCGGAAGAGCATCCAGAATATAATACATACTAGTAGGAAACCCGTGCGATGCACGGAGAAAATTCAAATTTATATGTACATTCATGGCTAAATGATTAGTAAATTAGATACTAAATATGTAATGAAAGCAGAATCAATGACGTCAAAGTTGTAAACGTGCTAAAGATTGAGAAAACATGATTTGTTTATGAAACTTGAAGTGTTTATAAAAATGAATAATATTAGAAGCAATAACACCACTACTGCATCTCCGTAAAGATTGAGAAAACATGATTTGTTTATGAAACTTGAAGTGTCTATAAAAATTAATAATATTAGAAGCAAGAACACCACTGAATGAAATTAATAAAAGAAAGAGGGATAAGTCACCAAATCGAACTTATTTTGGTGTCGAACGATAAATTAAGTAGGCTTTACAATTGCGGCAAATCTCTGCTTCAATGAAATCGGGAAGATAAGCCTTCCACATGTCTCAGAGTCTTTTCACAATATCCTTTGTTACATCCCTCCATGGCTCCATGTCTTGAATATTAATGAACAAAGGACAACTTACGTGGAGATTCTATAGACAATATCAAAGAAACATTCACCAAAATGTTCCTGTTAGTAGCAAGATCGATCATTGGATATGAAAGAAAAACAATGAAATCCATGTGATAGGACTACCATTTTTAGCTAAACACTTTATATCTCTATGGACATCTTCTCCGTTATCTCTGTTAGAACAATCGTTTACAGGGGTTTCCTCCTCATCGTCTCAGAGAAGGTTTTATCTGATGATAATATCCTTTCAAAGAAAATACTTACAATTTCAGGGCCCGACTAAGATGAAACCATAGTTATTAAAGCGACAGGCCATTGGCGATGCCAAGGCAAAGAGGGATCACTTGGTTGCTGAGCAACGCGTGGCCATGTCAGGCAATACTCTCTCACATTTTTGAATATTAATGGTCGTCTGTAGAAATGCCACGAAACACAAAATGAATCCTCCCACCTTCGAACCAAGGGCCAATAAATAAGGTTAAACCTAAGTGTAAGTCCATTGACTAACGGTATTCATAAGACCATCAACCATGTGAAAGAAAGGAGATTGAACCAAGCTGCTATCATATCAGGAAAAATGCACCATAGTAGTAATAAATTTTTGGTTAATCAAACAGTATTTACATGAAAGTGAGAGATGTGTATGCATACGGAAAGTGAGTTTAGCAAAAGGTTCAGATTCTCATATTTGGGTGAAGAAATGTCATCAAAGCATTCAACTCATGTGAGGCAACACAACGGTGATAAAAAAAAAAGCAACCAAAGATTAGTCAGCCGTTGAGTGCAGTTCTACACACTTATCATATAGATCCATATTGTTTTATTGTGTCTACCTCGTGAATGAATTCAGCATTTTGATGCATTAGGAGTACATGAATGCAAAGAATCCCACTAAAACAGAAACAAATTGATGGTCCCATGAAGTGTCGATCAAATGTCGTTGGTATTCGAAATAGTGTCTACCAAATCATCGTACATGCAACATGAAAAGAGACAGATCATTGTTGTAATATCAAATCCAAATAAAATAAAAAAACACTTAGCAAGAGTGCAAAGGCATTCCAAAAGTCTCACATCTAATTAAGCGAAATGAATCGGATTGCACAAATATGAAAATGAGTTACCTCTGCCGAGAATTCCTTTCATATATAAATCAAAGCAGAATAAGAACTCCTTGCCCTAATTTCTGATTTTCTAGTACATTAGAAAAAACAATAATTGCATCACCGCCCCCACCGTTCTTCGTATGAAAAGAGACTGAAAAAAATCAATTACAAACCAGTAAGTGACAATTCCAAAAGAATTAGAAAAAGGAAAGGGAAAAAAACAAAAAAACTAATCCAGTAAAGAAAAAAGAATTGCCGGAAAACAAAAAAAGAATCAATATAAATCCCTTCAAAAAAATTAGCGAATAAAGACATCAGTGAATGAATTTGATTTGCATCAGGGGCGCCCCAACCCGCCAAGTGATTAGGACCATATCAAATTAACAACATTCTCACGGTTAATAGTTCGGTTAATAGTTGTTTATTAATAGTTGATTAGGACCATATCAAAAAATTAACAACTATTAGGACCATATCAAATTAACAACTATTAGGACAAAATTTCGGATACATACCTATATAGCTTTCTCCTCCTTGTGGTAAGCTTTTGCACGAAAGTCAACTTTTTAACGTTTTTTTCAAGCATCTAGAATTTTCCACGGGTTTTCCTGAAAGAAAAAATACAGTAAGGTGTTTGTAATGTATACGTTTACGTTCTAACATGATTACACATTTACATGCTAACACACCTACCCCATGTCTAAATGATATATGATGGCAAGCAATCCGTTTGCATAAAGCCATTGGAACTGGTACACTTCAAATGTTGGATTTTCACCCTTTGGAACACGAAATTCAGAAACCAATCCCTGGCAACCAATATCAACAGAGACCATGAGGAATTAAACGCGCATTTCCAACATCTTATCTTAATAGCAAGATATATTACCATAAAACAACATGTATGGTCAAGGAGATACCTTAATAGCCTATTGGAAGAACAAAACAGTGATCAACATGCACTCTTTATGGCCTTAATATCTCAGAAGGGGAATTGGATTCTGGTTCAAGGAGAATAGAATGCAAAACAGGGGTCTTGCCTTTTACTTATTTGGGTTTGCCCGTTGGCAAGAACATGAATAGGATTTCAGCTTGGCAACCTATTATTGATAAATTTAAAGAGAAGCTGGAGGGATGGAAATCAAGACTTCTATCGGTTGGTGGTAGATTGGTGTTGATTAAGGCGGTTCTTGGTAGCTTGCCCCTATATTACTTCTCCCTCTTTCATGCACCTATTGCAGTTATTCACACACTGGAAAAATTGAGATCCCGCTTTTTTTGGGGAGGTGGTTGGGATGAGAGAAAACTTACTCTGGTTCATTGGTCCACTATTGTTAAGCAAAAAAAAATTTGGAGGGCTAGGAGTCGGGGATATAAAAAGTCAAAATGAGGATCTCTTAGGTACGTGGTGGTGGAGATTGTCGGTTAGAGAGATTTCTTTATGGAGAAAAGTCATTGGTGAGTTGTATGAAAACGAGGACGGGAGGTTTGAGTCTAGTCATATTGGTGGAAAGAATGCGAAGAAAGGAAAAGTTTGGCAAGGGATCATCAATAATGCACGTCGACTTGAAGATAGCGGTGTTAATCTTTTGTCCTCTCTAAAATGGAGGATTGGTGATGGTAAGTTAGTGAGGTTTTGGATTGATTTTTGGGTAGGGAATGACACATTGGCTAATTCTTTCCCTCGACTCTTTAGGCTTGATGTTAGAAAAGAGGGTTCGATTAGTAGTAAAAGTGGTTTTAATGAGGGAGAATGGCCTTGGTGTTGGGAATGAAGAAGAGGTCTAAGGGGGAGGGAATATGGGGAATTTATTGATCTTTTAAGCTTGCTTTCCTCATGTTCTTTTTGCACGGATTCAGTCGATAATCCAATATGGACACTCAGCAAGAAAGGCAAATTCTCGGTTGCAGCTTTAAAAGAGGTCATTGTCACAGCTCGTGAATGCTCATCAACAACTCGTAAGATTTTTAGATGGAATAATTGGGTTCCTTCGAAACTGAATATTCATTGTTGGAAAGTGTGCATTGATAGATTACCAACACGTCATAATCTGGCTAAAAGAAAAGTACCTATTTGTGATGAGAAATGCCCCATTTGTGGCTTAGAGATTGAAGACTCTCCGCACAGTTTTCTGCTATGTCCTTTCGCGCAAAAAATCTGGAACAAAGTAATTGGATGGGGCCTTCTCAGTTGTCCATGCCCAAGTAGCTGTAATATTTTCTGCTCTTTCCAATCCGATCAATCTTGCGGTAAAGACACGCTCAAACTTTGGGATGCAATAAGGAAAACTGTGTTGTGGACTCTATGGCTCGAAAGGAATAACGTGGTGTTTAATTCGGTCATGCCGTCTCTTGAGAACACCTATAACGATATCCAAAGATTTTCCTTTCAGTGGATCTCTAATAGAAGGATTGGGGGTGCTGTTAACTGGGAGGACTGGAGATCTAAGCCTCTTCAAGTCACGAGTTGTTAGTTGTTTTGTTTGGGTGGTGTCTTGCTTTAGTTTAGTGATGTTTTGATTAGTTTGGTTCACTTATGTACGCGGCATATGTGTTTGAATTGGTGTAACTTGGAATGGTTCATGCTAGCTTCTTGTTAGCTGTAATAAAACTTTAAGTTGCTGTTCAGAAAAAAGAAGAGATTTTAACAGTTTTAGGACCTCATGTTCTACCATTGTGTCAAAATTGACTCTTATCTTTCAAAATGACAATTTTAGGACCTCATGTTTGTGGTTTTTTTTTTTTTTTTTTTTTTTTTTTTCCAGTTTTAGGACAATTTCGAAATTTCCGTCTAAGTTAACGTCAAGTTTGACGGAATATTTGAAATTATACTAAAACTAAAAAAAAAACAAAAAAAAACACAAGCATAAGGTCTTAAAATTGTTATTTTAAAAGATAATGGTCAATTTTGACAAAATATTAAAACATGAGGTCCTAAAAATGTCACTTTTTGAGGGAATTTTGACACTTTTTAGGACCTCATGTTTTAACATTTTGTCAAAATTGACTCTTATCATTTAAAATAACAATTTTAGGACCTTATGTTTGTGTTTTTTTTTCCAGTTTTTATCCAAATTTCAAATATTCCGTCAAACTTAACATGTTTTGCCGTTAACTTAGACAGAAATTTCGAAATTGTCCTAAAACTGGAAAAAAAAAAAAAAAAACACAAACATGAGATCCTAAAATTGTCATTTTAAAAGATAAAGGTCAATTTTGACACAATGGTAAAACATGAGGTCCTAAAACTGTTAAAAGCCCTTAATAAAATAATTTATAATGTTACTTGAAAATTAAACAAATATATTACATCTATTATATCATTGTTGCATTCCAAAATAATGATGTTAGCAAAAAAAGGTTTATCAGACTCTCTCACTGTCTGTCAGAAATTCAATTCTGAAGAAGAAGATTTATCAGAGTTGGGCAGCATTGTGGAAGACTGTCGCACTTTTTTATCTTGTTTCTCTTCGATTAAATTTTCGTTCAGTATGAGTAAAGGAAATCGTCATACACATTTGTTAGCCAGAAAAAGTGATCTAGAGCTTGTCGGAAGTGATTTTTGGGGTTCATCGCCCCCTCTGAATGTAATTCTCACTAATTTAACGGAAAAAACTTAACGACTGTCCTTTACTCTTAAAAAAAAAGAATGTTTTAAAAACAAATTTTTTTCCCTTAAATAAAGCAAAATATTTTGTAGGACCACACCTACTTTATGAAGGATAAGGATCAACAAGTATCTCCACACACACACATAGGGAGTGTTTCTCGGGGCTCCACACACACACACACATAGACTTAATAGGGAGTGTTTCTTGGGGCTCTTCCCCTCCCTCAAAAGTTGTTGTTGCTAGCTTGTCGGACTTAGATTAATGAAATGGTCGTTTGTATAAAGAAATGGAGGTGTGTTCAAAAGGACTAAATAAATATTGAAATAAAAGAATATGACGGCATCACCTTTATAGGGTTAATAAGGACAAGAATCTATTGTAATGTACCGAATTACCCTATGTAATATTCCGATTTTCGGGAAAAGGCAGACGTGTCATTTTGGGAAAACGAAATATTGGGTTCGGTTCCTTTTATTCGGAGTTAATAATTTGGATATCTATATATGTATTTTCGAGATATATATACAAATATTTAAGGAAGAAAATCTGATTTAATAAGGGTGATTATGGAAATCATGGAAATTAGGTAATTATGGGATTTTTCCTATTTAAGGGAAAATCAACCTAATCAGCCCCATAATCTTTTAATCAGATTTTCCACCTCCAAAGTTCACCTTCTGCGTGTGTGAGCAAGATTTAGGGCTGAGGGAATTTTCATCAGTTGTTAATTCAATCCTTGACGGTTTTCAGATCAGAGTCGAGCACCGGAATCGTTGTGAAGAGAGCAACGTTGTGACATCAAAAAGTTGAAGCTTTGATAAGGTATGATTAAGCCCTAATTCAGCTCACCTTCAAGTTTGATGGGTTCAAACTCATCAATTCGTAGTTTTGTCTTTTAGAAGCGTGTGATTGAATCTAATCTAAGTTTGGATTTATCACACATGTTTTCTGCGAAAAAGATCGCTTTCTTCTTTGTTTTTACGAGTTTGGAGTTGGATTAAGCTTTCTTAAAAGGTAAGAGGCTCTTCCTACAATTCCAATTATTGTTATTGTAGTTTAGATCATGTTTTTATGATGCGTAAATACAAGAAAGACGTGCTTTTTCGTTGATCAATGGATCATAGATGTTTAGATATGTTTTCTATGATTTACTGAGTTGAAATCGATGTTAATTAGGTTAGAAATGATTCAGAAATTGAGTTGTGAAGATTTTAGCGTTTTGGGAAAATCCCAGTCGGACGGGCGTCTGCACTAGGCGACGGGCGTCTGAGACCTAATGCTTCAGACGGGCGTCTGCATTAAGCGACAGCGTTTGAGTCGATTTTGATTCGAGGATGTAGTTGTTTTTGGGTGACAGCGTCAAGGTTAGTGGACGGCGTGCGTCGATTACGGACGAGCGCCCATAGGGTTCCAAGCGGGCGTCGCTGTTTTTACTTGTTTTCACTATTCTAGCACCTTAGTTTGGGTTTTGACTTCATAATCATGTTTTCACTATTTTAAACCCTTAATCTGATATGTTAACATTAATTAAAATATGAACAAGCTTGATTGAACTTCGATTCGTTCGATTAAAGCAATGAATGTACTCTTAAAGGGAGTTGAAGTTCGGATTAAATCGGAAGGGCATGAAAGGGCTTGTGCTTTGATGAACTAGAGTTCATCAATGTACGTAATTGTTAAGACGTGATGTCTAGCTGTCTAAGTGAGGGAGTAGTGTTGTTAAGGTGAGTTTTGTTCTGAAAACACTTAGGTGGTTAGTTAATTCGCACTAATAATTACATATGTGTAGTAAAAGCTAAAACGTCATCTAATCTTGGTTAGGCACTGATTCAAATCGGTGATTTGATACGCTTATAAAGGCTGAAGGGTAGTGGAGGAAATCCATCAAGCGTATATGCATACCGGGGAGATCCCGGGACTACCGGTGCTAATCACCGTAGTTGGCAAGTATATCTCGTGGTGGAATTTTCACCATGCATTGTGTCCTTGAATAATGGTGTAACAAAGATAAGCTAAGTTAGAAACGTATAGTCATGACGTGTCGATGGGCATGGAATGAACCCTAGATTGAGTCGGTCTCACCAAGATAATCTTTTACTAATAACCTTAATTAAATTGTAGATTCTACTTCTTACTTTGTACAAATGTACTTACCTCAAATGCATGTTTATTTATGTGTTTGGGGGAGAGAAGACGAACATGTTAGTCAAGACTTCGAGGAGGACTTTGATGACGACGTTTGAGGACGCCGGACTTGAAGACCTTGTTTATTATTTATTTCGTTCATTTACTTCATAGACTTGGATCGCTATTGGATCTTGTTGTCACTTTTAGTACTTTTAAATTCGTAAAGATTTGCATTCGTTGGTTTCATTTCGGATGTAATAATATTACATTTCCTCTTTAGTCCTTTATTTCTATTCTTGGTTTTTTTGAAAAATTACCCGAGTCTTTTTAGCTTCCGTTTGCTTTAATTTGATACGACATAGTAGAGGTTTACGTGTAATATTATTTATTTAATATTATGCGTGCCGAACGTTTCGATTTCCAGATAAGAACTCGGTTGTCAAGAGCAGGCGTTACACCTTTGACATTGTAATCTATTGTAAGCGAAAGTAGGAAAGCATCATCCAGTATTAGGATCTTTAGCTATTACGTTAGTTACTACAATATATTGAACAGGCTGCTAAATAAATTCAAACAAAATCAATCAAATCCCAACACATGAGACAATATCCCCAAATTTTGCAACAGTGAAATAGCGACTCATGTTTTCAAATAACCCACGACACGATATTGGCTATTGGATACCCTAAAATAGAATGATGTATCACCATATGTCACCATATATTTTCTTGGGGAAGTGGGAAGAAAGGACAAATAACATGAAAAAATAGGAATCAAGACAATAAAAAAATAACCTGGGTGATAAGGACAATTTCACTATTCGTTACCTCAAAAACCATTGTTTGGTACAATGAAATTGACCTCAATTCCACTATTCCACAGTTTTATTGTTTTTGACGAAAATGACTTCGAAATGACACCGGAAAACATCAAATGAGATGTCTGAATAAAGAGAACAAAAATAGAAAAAATATGGTGAAAGAATTACGATCTTTGGACGTTTAGATCAAAAAAATATATTCATTTTTGTGATTAATTATGAGAGAATTTAAATTGTAGTGGTATAAACACTTGTCATTTTTACCAAAAATAGAGGAATACATGTTTGATTTATAGCTTTTCAGGCTCACATAGTTTATGCAGTAGGAATGAAACCAGGAGGTCGGGTTTGGGTTGAACCGGGTTCAACGTTTAAACCACCCAATTTATTTTCTTCGACCCGGTTTCACGCGGTTCATCGGTAGGATCTTGTTTAAATTTATTGTCCATGTGATTCTTGAAAAACTCTTGCCCAAAACTGAAAAATTCAACAAACTGAACCATAAAAGAAAACTGGAAAAATGAAGAAGATGAACATTGCTCTGGTTTTATTGAAAAGGAAGAAGAACACAGAATTTGATCATTGAACTATTCATCAATTCGATCAGTAGTTATCACTGCTTAGTTCCTGAGTATATATAGTGTTATGCTAGCTTACAATTGATCCCTCAACGGCTCATAAATGAACCAACAGACCGATAACCGACTAACAGTCTTAATAACTGATTTTGTTGAAAGGTGTTCGACCAAATTCCTCAAGGACAGCTTGAGCTTGATTTACCACTTGAGCATTTTGTGTTGACTCAAATACCCCTCAAAGTGAATCTGATTTGAGGCTTGTACTTGAGCTTGATTTACCACTTGAGCATTTTGTGTTGACTGGTGTGAATATGGAGTAGGCACCAATCCTTTGTAATAAGTAGTAAAAGCAGGATGATCAAGAGGTTTGGTCGATATATCACTAACCTGCTACGTGGTCCTTACTGGCATAAGTTTAATGAAACCTGCTTGAACCTTTGCCCTTGTTATATGACAGTCTAGTTCTATGTGTTTTGTCCTCTCATGAAAAATTGGGTTTTTAGCTATATGCATTGCACTTGCATTATCACAAAACAGCAAAATAGGTAGAGAAACTGGTATCTGTAGGTCTTTCATAATGTAAACTAACCATTGTAATTCACAAGTAGCATTTGACATAGCTCTATATTCTGCTTCAGATGAGCTTTTGGCAATGGTGCTTTGTTTCTTAGATTTCCAGGAAATTGGAGCAGTCCCTAGAAACTTCATGTATCCTCAAATAGACTTTCTTGAATCTTCACATCACGCCCAATCGAAATCATGTATCCTTTTAGGACAAGATCGATTATATGTTTGAAAAAGAATACCTTGGCCAGATTTCTCTTTAAATACCTCGAACTCTATGAAGCGACTTTGTATATGATTGATGGTAGGGTTGGACAAAAATTGACTTAAGCTGTTGAACACTTTGTATGCTATATCGGGTCTTGTAAAGGCAGTAGATAAGCTTGCCAACTAATGTTACAGTAAAGTGTATTATCGACAAAGTAGTTACGAATCTCTAAAGTAGGCTTCATTTGGAGTGCAGAGAGTCTTGACAGTTTTTAGCATCCAAAATCCATACTCTTCTAGTAGATTTAGTGTGTATTTCCTTTGATTTATGTAGATGCCTTTGTTGGACCTAGCAACTTCAATGCCTAAGAATTACCTTAGATCTCCAATGTCTTTGATTTGAATTTTCTGGTGTAAGACTTTCTTGACTTCATTAATTGGTTCCATGGATGAACTTGTGGCTATAATATAATCAACATACACAAGGAGTGCCACAAAGTTCTCATTTGTTCCTCTGGTGAACAAACTGTGATCATGAGGTGATTGAACAAATCCTATTTACATTGAGTAAGCGAAGTAAGTTTAGAATTCCACTGCCTGCTAGCTTGTTTAAGGCCATATAAACATTTTGTTAATCTACAAACCTGATTAGGTTTTTCTATTTTGTATCATAATGGCAGGTCCATATATACCTCCTAATCCAGTTCCCGTGTAAGAAGGCATTATTTACATCCATTTGATGTATATGCCACTTCTTGGAAAATTTGCTAGTGCTAAATCTGATCCTGATTGTAGTGACTTTTGCTACAGGAGAAAAAGTCTCATGGTAATCTATTCCATATGTCTGTGTGTAACCCTTTGCTACCAGCCTTGCCTTGTATCTTTCTATGGAACCATCAGCATGATATTTAACTTTATACACCCATTTACATCCTATAGTGGACTTCCCGGTGGTAAAGTCACAATCTCCCATGTTTTGTTGCACAGTAGAGCATCCAATTCTTTATGCATTGCCTCTTTCCGGCCGATCCACGATCGATGGCTTGATTATATGTTTTAGGCTCCTTAACATGATCCGCCAGATACACAAAGCTCTTGTATCTGTTTGCAATGTTATCATAAGTGACCACATTGCTGATGGAGTGTGGTGATTGTCTTGTAGGAACAATGTACTCTTTTAGATAGGCAGGCAGGGATAGCTTTTTGTCTAGTGGATCTTCTTGTCTGTGGTTGATTAGGAATAACCACATTATCTGCATTTTGTGCTTGTTCTGTGCCTCCTTCTTCATTAGTAGATGTTGAAGGATGTTGTATATGATCTTCTGTATTGATCTCATAAGTCACTGGAAGAGGGACAACTTTTGTGTTCCTATCTGTAATCATCTTATGTAAAGGAAAAACTGTTTCATAAAAGTGTACATCTCTAGATACAAAAATATCTCTAGTTTGTTGATCTAGTAAAATATGACCCTTTGTAAATTGAGGAACTCCTAGATATACACATTTTCGAGATCTAGGATCAAACTTTGATCTCATTATGTGCGGTGTACAAGCATAAACAAGAGAGCCAAAACTTTCAAATCATTTGTAATCAAAATGCTTATCATAAAGCGAGAAAATAAGGTGTGTTATTATTAATGACTAGGGAAGGAGTGAGATTAATCAAATAAACAGCATGCAAAACACAATAACCCCAATATTTAATTGGAAGATAAGACTAAAATTTTAATGCCCTTGCTACATTAAGTATGTGTTGGTGTTTTCTCTCCACAATGCCATTTTGTTGAGGGGTGTTTACACATGAGGTCTGGTGCAAAATGACCTTTTCTGAGTAAAATGTTCGCATATCAAATTCTGCACCATTGTCAGTTCTAACTATTTTTACATGTTTATTAAACAGAACCAAAGCATACTGTACAAATATTGAACAATCTGTCTAACTTCATATTTGCATTTCAACAAATAAATCCAAGTAAACCTGGAAAAGTCATCAACAACAGTCAGGAAATAAGAATGACCATGTACAGTTTGTTGCTTATATGGTCCCCAAATATCAAAATGAACAAGATCAAATGCACTTTGAATAGAAGTTTGACTTAAAGGAAAAGGATTCCTTTTCTGTTTAGTTAAATGACAAATGTGGCAATTTGTAGTATCATGAAAATAACTACTATTAATACATTTCAAATCCAACAATCTTTTATTTGATAGATGACCTAGCCTATAATGCCATAATTGGTCATCCGATATAATGATTGATCACAAACACTACTAACAAAGATTGGATTGAGCTAATGACTTGTGACTATGTTCTAACATATACAATCCACTTGTTTTCTTAGCTGATCCAATCTGAATCCCAAGCTTCTTGTCCTGTATAATACAAGAATCAAGATCAAATATGATTGCCAAGTTAGGGTTAGCGATTAACTTGGCTAATGAAACAAGATTAATGTTGAAATCACGGAATACAAAGGACATCTGTAAGTAATAAGTGTTCGAGATACCCAAAGCGTGCCTATATGTGTAACTTTGTGATGGTGCTTCCATTAGGTAAACCAACTAGCATGTTACTAAGCGGTTTGGAAGTGTGTAGATAGAGGTTGTTTCGACTATATGATCGGTGGCACGGAATCTACAATCCATGTCAAAGAAGAATTGGTTGTAGACAAACTGATGTATCACTTGCGGTACAAAATTTGCAGACAACCACAGTTTCTTGATTGGCTAGGTGCTCATGACTATCTCATCCTCTTGACATCCAAAAGTATGAGCAATTGTTGATATTGAGATTTGTTCAAAGTGAAGCTCTCAGAATCTTCAGTATGAATGCCAGAATCCTCAGCAGAAGTCTGCCCTTGATTTTCTTCTGGTTTACGCCATGTTAACTCTGCTTCTTGGTTTTCAACCTGGTGGAAAGCCATTTTCTTGTAGCACTTGTGCAGCGGTGTGTCCTATATAACCACAAAGGTGCATCAGATCTTTTACCAGTGATTACGAAAGAACATTCTTCTTGAAAGTCCCAAGATTAGAATTACCAATCCTATTAAAATTCTGATTAACATTCTGATTTCCAGTGTTAAAACTCTGATTTCCTGTATTAATGGACACAGCACTGGATGAGTTGTTATTAAAAGATCCGTTATACAAGGCTGTGGCACTAGGGAACCTGTACTCGAATTCCTTTTGATCTTCCAGTTTTAATGCCATTGCAAATACAGAATGGAGATCTGGTACTGGAACCATCAATTGAGCTTGAGTCAAAACTTGGGAGAATTCTGAATTCAATCCTCTCAAGAATTTCACCACCTTGTCAGTCTCAGCATAACTAGTAAAAGTACTAATCACATCACAAGTACATCTCGGATTACAGGTACATACAGGATCTGGTCTCATGACAGACGTTTCATCCCAAAGAGTCTTTAATTTTGTAAAATAGGTAGTAACATCTATATCCCCTTGTTTAAGACCATTAACTTGTTCTTGTAAATCCCCAAATTGAAACACATCTAGTCTAGAAAACCTAGACTGCAAATCTAACCAAATTTCTCTTGCAGTTTCTTTATACATGACAGACTGTTCAATATTGGGCATAATAGAATTAAGAATCCAAGTTTTCACAAAAGTATTGCACTGAAGCCAAACCTAGAATTCTGGAGAGTTTACAGCAGGTTTAACGATGGAACCATCAATAAAACCAATCTTGTTCTTCGTGATTAAAGCCATTTTCATTGAATAGCTCCACGGATGATAATTCTTGTTTGTAAGAAGCGGTTGAACCAACACTAATGTTGGATTTTTGTTTGGATGAAGATAGAGTTGACTACCAGGCGAAACTCCTTGATTCTGAGTAGCATCCATTTTGCAGATGAACTAAACTCGAATCAAAAATAACAAAGATCTCAGGAATGAAGCAAAACAGCAGAACAATCCTGAAGAACACCAAGAACACCAAGAGAACGCCTTCTGTATAACAATTAGAAGACTACGCAAGAAAGCGGAAGACTAATTGCTCGATACCATGAAGAATTCAACAAATCGAACCATAAAAGAAAACGGAAAAATGAAGAAGATGAACATTGCTCGGTTTTATTGAAAAGGAAGAAGAACACGAATTTGATCATTGAACTATTCATCAATTCGATCGGTAGTTATCAACGCTTAGTTCCCGAGTATATATAGTGTTATGCTAGCTTACAATTGATCCTCAATCGCCTCTAATCGAACCAACAGTGATAACCGACTAACGATCTTAAAAACGATTTTGTTGAAAGGTGTTCGACCAAATTCCTCAAAGACGACTTGAGCTTGATTTACCACTTGAGCATTTTGTGTTGACTCCAATAAAAACCGCGGCTTGTAGTGGTGACGATACTCATAACCAATCATGATAAACGAGATTTTAGGGTTTGTGAGGTGTTTTTGACTTTCGTAAAGAAGGTAAAAGGAGAGCATGAATATTGGAATTATATCGCAAATGCCGTCAATCTTGTTCAATAGTAGTCTGTCCTCTCAATCGAGCGGTAATGGATGATACCAATGGAGTTGATGATGTTCGAAGGTTACAAGCCTATTGGTCTTCTTTACTTGCTACCTGTTGAAGTGGGTTCTAGCTAGTGTCGTGCTACAACCAATGGTAAACCTCCAATATTGAAATCTTCTCGTGGGGCGTAATCATGCACTCCTGAAAAGCTCAATGATTACATTTCGCATTGTTCGTGGAAGAAGAACAAATCAAGCGGTGGTTGCGATTGAAGAAATCCAGCTATTTTGAAGACGAATTCTATGATGGTTTGCAAAATTGGAAGAAAACCAAGCGGGAAGGGCTTTGGGTTACAATTGTTTAAGCGATGTTGAGTTAATTCACTGAAACTATTGGAAACGATGAGTTGTTGGGCTCTAATGATGATGTTGATTGGGAGCTCAAAGTAGGAAAGCAACGAAGCGGGAGGATAAAAAAGAAAGCTTTTTCAAGCCTCAAGACTTTGTGGTAGGTGATATATACAGATATGGGCAATATGTGGAAAGAAATTTCACGCTTGGCGAGTATCGTTGTTGATGGCTAATGGTTTATCCGGATCCGTAAGTATTATGTTGTCTTCGTAAGGCGAATAAGTTCGATTCTTACTCGAATAATGAATTTAAAAGAAGAGGTTTACTACGAGGAATGCACAAAATGATATGCCATGATCAATGATCTAACTACGATTGTAAATTTTGCATACAAACTGTGTATCCATTTTGTCAGTAAAGTGACTTAAACTCTACTTCTGGTGGAACCAATCTGAAGACTCAGCTGTGTGATGGACAGCTGAGAAGTGTATTCAATTCTGTGCTTCCAGAGGTGGGGTGGAGTCTCTTGAGCTTCAGCGAGGTAACTATCGGGTGGTGATAGGTTGTTGAAATCTTGGAATACAAAGAGGTCCCACATCCGATAATTACGTTATGTGACAATTTATGCTGATGTCATTAAAAGGAGGACACGTGTAAGGGTATTTATGGCGGAAGAAACAGACAAAGATTCTGGCGGCTAGGGTTTAGGGATTTGTGCCTATAAATACAGATTGTTGTCTCATTGTCCGAGTGTGTTGAAATCAGTAAAAATTCGATGCATAATAAAATATCTCTTTTACGCCCGTGGTTTTTACCTCTCCCAATCGAGGGTTTTCCACGTTAAATCTGTGTTCTTCTTGTTTCTGCTTTCTCCTTTGATTGTTTATGTTTGATTGCTTCATTTACGTTTCTTGCATCCAAGTTATCTCCATCCGTTTTATAACAAGTGGTATCGGGCCAGGTTAGGGGAAAACAATCATCACGATCAACTTCGTCTTCACCAAGGCCTTGACAAAGGTGCTAGGATGCGTGACAAAGTTGTGATCTTTAGCAAGGAAAGATGTCGTGATAACGTAAAAATCGATAAATTTACTGAGGAAGGAACAGTTTTGGTCTGTGGCAAATCAAGATCGTGCCTTTGTTGAAACAATGCGGGGTTTGTGGAATCCTTTATCGACAAACCAAATCACGGTGCGGCCATTATGCGGTCTGGAAGAAAAGCACATTCAACCATCATGTTGTGCTTATCGATGATGTTATCACCGAGGTTCTTTGAGGAAGACACCGCAACCAAGTTGTGGAAAAAGCTTGAAAGCTTTGTATATGACCAAGTCAGCGACCAACAAGTTGTTGTTGAAGCAGAGGTTGTTCGGTTTGAAGATGCATGAAGGGAGTCCACCGAGGAACATCTTGACGGTGAACACAATATTACTTGATTTAAGGAATATTGATGTTAAAATTGAAGATGAAGATCAGACCTAATCCTGTTGGTGTCATTACCGGCATCATATGAAAACTTTGTGCGATCTTTCATAGTTGGGAAGGATCTGATGGCTTTGGAGGATGTGAGTCGCTTACATGCCGGGAGCCGAGACACAAGGTCTTTGGGACAGAGATAGTCGGTGATGGGCTAGTAGCTAGCAACAATAGTGGAAAAGGATATGGATGAGAAGAAGAAAAAGAAGTCGGGGTCCAAGGTCCTAAGTCTAATGATGTCTCAGATTCTTGTAAGGAGCGGGGACATTGGAAGTCCAATTGTCCAAGGAAGAAGAAGCAATGGGAAGGCAATTAGCACAGCGGCTTTGGCTCTTGAGCAATCGATGAGGATCTGGTTCTAATTGCAGGGGACTCTACACATCACAATGATGTGTGGATACTTGATTCTGGAGCATCCTACCATATTTGTCCAAACAGGGAGTGGTTTTCTACTTATGAGCAGATAGATGGTGGTCAAATCTATATGGCCAACAGCAAGGTCTGTAAAGTTGTGGGAATTGGCTCAGAGTAAAGTTAAGGGCGAGAGGATGGTAAATTTTGTACAACTTGAAGGATGTAAGACATGTTCCACAGATGACCAAGAATTTGGTATCTCTCGATCTCTTTGATGATGACAAGGGGTTCAATTTCAAGGGTGAAGGTGGGCAATTTGAATGTCTTTAAAGATTCGATTGTAGTCCTCAAAGGCATCAAGAGGGAACCTTGTATATATTACAAGGATCTCAGATCACAGCCTTCTTCTTTGTTGCATCCTCAATGATTCACCAGTCTCAAGCAGATTCAATTTGTGGGCACATGAGACTTGGTCACATGGGTGAAAGGGGTATCTGAGTTCTTTCTTCAAAGAGTTTTCTTGGGGATATAAGGTCAAGAATCTGGACTTTTGTGAACATTGTGTGTTTGGGAAATTGCATAAAGTAAATTCCCAGCCAGGTTGCACAATACAAAGGCAACACTTGATTATATCCATTCAGATTTCTGGGGTCCATCAAGAGTTGAGTCATTGGGTGGTCACGGATATTTTGTGTCATTCATAGATGACTATTCAAGGATGACTTGGGTGGTGATGATGAAGAACAAAAGTGATGCATTCAATAACTTCAAGCGTTGGAAGGCCCTAGTGGAGAATCAGTTAGGCAAGAAAATCAAGAAGCTTCGTGATGAGATAATGGTGCTGAATTACTTTGGATGGATTTTGATTCATTTTGTGCGGTGAGGTATTGCCGGACATCATCTTGTAAGGAATACACCTCGAATGAGAATGGTGTAGTGAAAGGATGAATCAAACTCTCTTTGGAGAGGGCAAGATGTATGCTTTCTCAAAATTTGGTTTATCAAGGAGATTTTGGGCGAGAGGTCATTAAGACGACTTGCTACTTAATCAACAGAGAGCCTCACACAGGAATCAATCTCAAGACACCATTTGAGATGTGGTCGAGCAAGCCTCTCTTGACTACTCGATTCTAAGGGTTTTTGGGAGTCTGACTTACTATCATGTTAGTGAAGGGAAGTTGGAGCCAAGAGCCAAGAAGGGAGTGTTTGTGGGGTATGGTGATGGAGTGAAAGGATATAGGATTTGGTCATCAGTGAGTCCAGAGTAATCCTCGCAGCAGGGGCGTTGTTTTGATGAAAATTCTATGTTAAACTCATCGGTGGGGAGGTCTCTTGAGTGCGAAACAGTGTTGAATCGATAGTGTTGAGAAGCAGGTGGAGCTTCAGTGGAGTCTCTTGATATGCAACAATCGGTGGATCCAAATCAACACTATCTTGATCTGGATAATGAACCGAGAATCGATCCAAGTCGACTCTTGAGACCTCGTGAGGCGTCATACAAACATTGATCAGCCAGAGTCTAGGCGCCAGCTGAGCCTAGAAGATCTAATGTTGGGATACCTCAAGGAGATATGGATATGATGATTTGGTGGATATGCACTCCAAGTTCTTTGAAGAAGTAGAGGTTCTTTGAACCTACTACTTACAGGGGAAGCAGATGACATGTCTGAAGCATCTCAGTGGCATGCAGCCATGGGAGATGAAATGGAGTCATTATTGAAGAATCAGACTTGGGAATTGGTCAAACAGCCTACTGGCAAGGGAGTTGTGACTTGTAAATGGATCTTCAAGAAAAAGGAAGGAATAACAAAGGCAGAAGGGGTCAGGTATAAGGCACGTTTGGTTGCAAGAGGATTCAGTCAAAAGGAAGGGGTTGACTTTGATGAAATATTTTCACCAGTGGTCAGACACACTTCAATCAGGGTGTTACTAGCAATGGTGGCACAGCAGGATCTGGAACTTGAGCAATTAGATGTGAAAACTGCTTTTCTACATGGTGAGGTGGATAAGGAGATATACATGACACGACTGAGGGTTTTCAAGTTCTAGAAAGGAAAATTATGTTTGCAAGTTGAAGAAATCATTGTATGGTTTGAAGCAAGCTCCAAGGCGAGTGGTATAAAAGGTTTGTGATTTCATGCTTCAAAGAGGTTACAACGAAGTCCATATGATTGTTGTGTTTACTACGATCTATTTGAAAGATGGATCATATATCTATCTTGTTACGTATGTGGATGACATCTTGATAGGCTGCGACAAGAAAAAGTCGATGTTCAAAATCAAGAACCTTCTTAGTCTTTGAATTTGAAATGAAGGATTTGGGTGCGACCAAGAAAATCTTGGGGATGGAGATCTGGAGAGATAGAAGTCGGAAGAAATTATTCTTGTCTCGGCGAGGTTATGTCACGAGAAAGATATTGGCCAAGTTTGGGATGTCTGGCTGCAAAACCAATAGATACTCTATGGCATCAAATGTTCATTTGTCTGTTTATGCTTCACAATCACCAAGAGAAGGAATTTATGTCAAAAGTTCCCTATGCTAGTGCGATTAGCGATCGATGTATGCCATGGTATGCCTAGGCTGATTTGGCTCGAGCGATCGGTGTTGTCGGCGAGTTTATGGCTCAACACTGGAAAGGAACAACTGGAAAAATTTATAAAAGGATATTCAGGTACCTGAGAGGTACAGATGATGTTGGTCTCATTTATGGAGGTGATCTTCGAGTGCAGTCACGAAGTTCTTGTGATCTTGATTATCACGGTGATGTTGACGATGAAAATCAATGACTGGGTATGTGTTTACATTGGGAAATGCAGTGGTCAGCTGGAAAGATACTCTTCAGGCTACATTAGCCTTATCAACTACTGAAGCAGAATATATGGCACTTACTGAAGCAGCTAAGGAGGGTATCTGGTTGAAGGGGCTAGTCAGTGATTTGGGGTTGCATCAGGATCAAGCTGATATATATTGTGACAGTCTTAGTGCAATATGTTTAGCCAAGGATCAGGTTCATCATGAGAGAACCAAGCATATTGATGTCGGTATCATTTCTTGAGGAATGAGAAGAGGTTGTGGTGTGAAGATTGGCAAAAGGAGAATCCTGGCGATATGTTCACTAAACCGATTCGGCCAGTAAGTTCGGCTTTGCCTGGACTTCTTCGAATATTCAAAGCTTATAATCTGCTTTACGGAAACTCTACGAGGCGGTCGGTGGAGTGGATCTTTGTGGAGATAGTCAGGTACAAGTACATCCGGCATTGACGAATGCATCCGGTGCAAGTACATCTGGTTATGCAATCTGTTTGACTTTAGTGAGAGTTGAAGTCAAGGTGGAGATTTGTCGATAAAGTGACTTAAACTCTACTTACGGTGGAACCAATCAAGACTCACCGTTCGGTGTGTGATGGGCCGGTGAGAAGTGTATTCAATTACATGCTTCCCGGTAGGGTGGAGTCTTGAGCTTCAGCGAGGTAACTATCGCCGAGGTGATAGTCGGCCGAGAAATCTTGGAATCTGGCAGGTCCCACATCCGATAATTACATTATGTGAAATTGTCTGCAGTGTCATTAAAAGGAGGACACGTGTAAGGGTATTTATGGCGAAACAGAGAAAAGATTCTGGCGGCTAGGGTTTAGGGATTTGTGCTTATAAATCTGATTGTTGTCTCATTGTCCGAGTGTGTTGAAATCAGTAAAATTCGATGCATAATAAAATATCTCTTTTACGCCCGTGGTTTTTACCTCTCCCGAGGAGGGTTTTCCACGTTAAATCTGTGTTCTTCTTGTTTCGTTTTCTCCTTTGATTGTTTATGTTTGATTGCTTCTGTTTCTGTTTCTTGCATCTGAAGTTATCTCCATCCGTTTTATAACACATTTTACACAACCTTAAATTTTTTTTTTCCTTTCGGTTCCACAATCTGCAAAAGCAAGCACAAAATGAAAAAAAAATATAATGAAATAAAGAAATGAACGATCTTCACATAACATTGCTCACAAACCATGATGCATACTTGGCCTAACCAATATGTTTTCTAGCAAGTGGTTGATATATGTTTGAACGAGGTGTAAATAGTTAACATCTAACAAACAATGAAATCATCAAACAAAATATAAATAAGACTGATCGATAACTCAGAAAGGCCGATGTATACCAGAATAATAAACATGAAACTATCGTTAATTATAAACATAACTTTAAGGGAAACAACATTTAGATAAGTGATTATGCCGAATCTCATCAAAAATTCATTAATGTCCACCCACATCACATGCATACACAGAAAGACCCCTTCTCATTTTTAAAATTTAAA
This sequence comes from Gentiana macrophylla, assembly GCA_026214975.1. Classification (NCBI taxonomy): domain Eukaryota; kingdom Viridiplantae; phylum Streptophyta; class Magnoliopsida; order Gentianales; family Gentianaceae; genus Gentiana; species Gentiana macrophylla. Next base: position 62,852,546 of record CM047806.1, on the reverse strand, counting down.
AAAAAAAACTGGCGACATATACTTCCTACTATTATGTTTGATTTTTCAAATTTTATTCACTTTTCCTTATACACCTTCAATTCAGCACCTTCCGAGCTATGAGATTTACCTTCGACCAAACAAATTAAATAAGAGACAATCAGAGTATCCTTGAAAATAAAAATGGAGCCAATTTTAGCAACTTTACTCATCATAAACAACAACATTGTATGTTTCATGTAGCTGAAGTCCTCAATTGGCTATGATTAATAAATTACCTATTTTGAGATATCCGACTTGAAGTGCTAAAATTTCTGACATGGAAATGAACTATAGAAACTTCTACATGGTTTCTAGATAAACACACCGGCCTGCATATGATAACATAGAAACAATTTAGAAAGCGGTTCACGGATGTTTGAATTTAAAAAAAGAACATTAATAGATCTTAAAATTTTAGTGAGATTAACTAAAATCTTCAAAAAAAAAAAAAAAAAATGACGAAGCAACATGATCTACTTTAATAAAGCACTTGGAGCATTACTTGTAGTCACTAAGATGAACAGGGAAACATGAATAAAAGTACAAGGCAAAAAATTAAAGCTTCGCAAAACAAAACAAGCATAAATTGAACAATTAAAGATGGGATTGAAAAATGACAAGACTAGCATGGGAAAGAAGATATATCGATCAAACAATTTAATCAGAAAACAAAAATTTGAAGAACAAATTCAATAAGAGTAGCAGAGGGGGTTTCAAATGAATATAACCTCATTTTAATTTGTGCGATTCCTCTTGACTTAAGGAAAAGATAGCCGCCGCCGGAGAAAACCTAGAAGAACAAGCTGAGACAAAAGTATAGTTGCGGAGCAAATGTGGCGAAAATTGTGAAGTCTAGGGCAACTAGAAACCTATTTATAGACTTAACAACTAGAGAAAGTGGAAATCATTGTCTTAAAGAAAAATAAACCTTTTTTAAATTTATTTTAAAAAAATCATTTTATGAAGACAATTTTAACCTTACAAAATTTAGATAGATTTTATTTTCAGGTTGGATGAAAAAATTTATGCATCTTTAACAAATTTCATTTTATAAGTATACATTTTACTGGAATACATTTTACTGGAATAACATATGGTGAACACCGTATTATACTTCAAGTAAAATAATAATCAACAAATTTATCTTTAATATAATCATTTATAATTTTTTTATGAAATTAAATAATTATTTTACATCTATTGTATCACAGTGTAGTTATTTGTGGCCTTGCAAAAAAACAATATTAGAAGGTAAGAAGATATAAGTCATGTATATATTTTTGAAAACAAAACATCTTGTGGGACCACACTTGTATTTGAATTGTACTTTATATTGGATAAGGATTAACAATTATGTAAGGTATGTATGTATTATGTATGTATGTGTATCCTTAAATTTTAAAGTAAAATAAATTAATTGTGAGATATCAATTAGTAGTTAATTTCGGGGATAATTATGGTAGGAGATTATATAAATGATTTGTTTCCTTTTATCCGGTAGAATCCCGATTGTTTAGGATTTATTTAAGAGGCTAGGGTCCAAGAGGATAAAAAAAAAATTAAAAAAAATAGAATGAAAGGACAACGTCAAATTTTTATGGTTCATAAGGAAATGTACCAAAAATACCCTCAAATTACAAAATTGGAAGCTTTTAAGTAGTAGACATTTATTGGCGCGATAAACGGGAGAAATTGAGCAACACACATTTATTAGCTCACCAAAGGTGAGAAATTAGGTAGACATTTATTAGCGCACTAAACGAGAGAAATAAGCGGAAATTTTATCACACCAAAACCGTTCTGCAATTTTCGAAAAAAACAAACCCAAATGAACTCTATCCAAAGGAACACGATATGACCTACAAAAGATGGTGTTATAGACAAAAACAAAAGACGTACTTAGGGCAAAAAAATGTAGTAACACAAAAGTAATAATAGACGATAAAATAAATGCAGTTTATAAAAAAAATTAGTAACACAGATAAAAAAGATGCGGTTACAACAAAAAATGTAAAGTGGTGGGCGTCCACTAACGACCATTCCTTGCTCGGTTTCGATAATGCAATTCCGGTTGGAGTCGAGGTTGGGCACTAGATCCGCCGGACTGGGAGCGTGTGATGCAGAGGTCAAAGTTTGGTGATAAAAAGTTGCAGTTACAAAAAAATGTAGTAACACATTTAAAGAAGTAATAGCCCAAAAATATGTAGTTACTTGAAAGAGAAATAGTAACAACCAATAAAATATATGTAGTTACAACAAAAAATGTAATAACACTGAAGCGAGGAATATAGGTGGAGTAATTTTTGCATCAAAGTTGTAGATGAAATTTGTATTTTTTTTCATTAAAATCAGTATTATGTAGTGATAATGGAAGCCTAAAATCATGCAAAAATGTTTGGCAGTTACAATAAGTGACAAAAATTAATTAAGAAATAATATCTTATTTTTCTAGTAGGTGGTGAATTTATTTATTTATTTATTATGACAACTGGTGAAAGTATTAACATGAGGATAATTTAGGAAAAAACAAGACAATTTAGGATAATTTCCCTATTAATTTAATAAGGTGCCCTTTTAGGCAAAATCTAATAAATATATACAAGAAGAACTCCGCCTCCATATGTCTCCTAGTATCTTGGAAAATGTAATCTATACAGAACCAGATTCATTTTGAATATGAATAGCCAATATATCTTTCCTATGCACAAAGCATACAGACCAAATGTGTAAAAATAGAGGCATACACGTCTGATTTACGGCTTTTCAAGCTCACATAGTGTGTGCTGTAGGAATGAAACCAGGAGGCTGGCCGGGTTGACCGGGTTCAACGTTTAAACCACCTAATTTATTTTCTTCGACCCTATGCGTGAGTAGGATCTTGTTTAAATTTGTTGTCCATGTGGTTCTTTAAAAACTCTTGCCCAAAACCGCGGCTTGTAGCTGGTGACGATACTCATACCCAATCATGATAAACTTAGATTTTAGGGTTTGTGAGGTGTTTTTGACGATTGGGAATTTTTTCGTAAAGAAGGTAAAAAGGAGAGCATGATTATTGGAAGGACAACGATATCCGAAATGCCAAAGCTAAAGCGATGAATAACAGAGCAAACTGCCTTCCAATCTTGTTCAACAGTCTATCCTCTCAATCAGGCAGTAATGGATGATTCCAATGGAGTTGTTGATGTTCCTGTAAAAGAATTCCATAAGTATTAGTTAGCCCCATTTTCTCAGCTATTTTCTCGCATTTTATTTGAATTCCGTAAGAATTCGTATCCGTAAGTATTATGATGTCTTCGTAAGGCGAATAAGTTCGACTTTTACAGCCTGACTCGAATAATGAATTTCAAAGAAGAGGTAATTTACCGCGAGGAATTCGCAAAATGATATGTCATGATCAATGATCTTTATACGAATGTAAATTTTGCGTACAAACTGTGTATCCATTGTACACAACCTTGATTGTTTTCCGTCGGTTCCAAAATCTGCAAAAGCAAGCACACAATGAAATAAAAAATAAAAAATAAAGAAATAAAAAGAATAAACTAACTTCACATAACATTGCTCACAAGCCATGATGCTTACTTAGCCTATATAACCAATATGTTTTCTAGCAAGTGGTTGATATTTGAATGAGGGGTAAAACCATAACAAAAACTAAATAGTTAAAATCTAACAAACAGTGAAAGCATCAAGTAAAAAATAAATAATACTGGTCGATAACTCAGAAAGGCCGATGTATACAAGAAATAATAAACATGAAACTATCGTTAATTACCATGACTTTAAGGGGAACGACATTTTGATAAGCGATTATGCCGAAGCTGGTCCAAAATTCATTAATGTCCACCCACATCACACATATACACAGAAAGACCCCTTCTCATTTATAAAAATTAAAAAAAAACTAGTGACAGATACTTCCTACTATTATGTTTTATTTTTCAAATTGTCTTCATTTTTCCTTTAACGCCTTTAACACCTTCCCAACTATGAGATTTGACCTTCAACCAAACAAATTAAATAAGAGACAATCAGAGTATCCTTGAAAATAAAAATGGAGCCAATTTTAGCAACTTTACTCATCATAAACAAGAACATTGTATGTTACATGTAGCTAAAGTCCTCAATTGGCTATGATTAATGAATTACCTATTTTGAGATATCCGACTTGAAGTGCTAAAATTTCTAATTTATTAAGCAAACATGAAACCTAATCTAAATCAATCCAATAGAGAATCAATCTAAGCCAAAGAATTAGTCATTGAGTCATATTAGGCTTCTCTCTTCCCGTGGACCTTGCGAAAGATTTAGTCATGCAATCATTAGGACATAAATTCTTTTGTTGTTGAAATCATTAGGATCTTGTTTAACAGATCCTAAAATCTTCCAAAACAATAATATATCAACATGAAAATAAATTCATGGATGTTTGCATTGAAAAAAGTACATTAACAGATCTTAAAAGTTTAGTTAATCTCACTAAAATCTTCAAAAACAATAATTGACCAAGCATCATGATCTATATTAATAAAGCACTTAGAGCATTATTTGTAGTCACTAAGATGAATAGGGAAACATGAATAACGTACGGGGCAAAAAATTAAAGCTTCGCAAAACAAAACAAGCATGTCATTCACAAGCATAAATTGAACAAATAAAGAAGGGTTCTAAAAATGACAAGACTATCATAGGAAAGAAGATATATCGATCAAACATTAATATAATTGGAAAACAAAACTTTGAGGAACAAATTCAATAAGAGTTGCAGATGGAGTTTCAAATAAATATACCCTCATTTAAATTTGTGCGATTCCTCTTGACTTAAGGAAAAGATATCCGCCGCAGAGAAACCTAGAAGAACAAGTTGAGACAAAAGTATAGATGGGGAGGAAATGTGGCGAAATTGTGAAGTCTAGGGCAACTTTATAGCCTTGAAACTAGAGAAAGCGGAAATCATTATCTTAAAGAAAAATAAACCTATTTTAAACTTATTTAAAAAAGGGGGAAGGGGCCAGAAGGACAAAAAAAAATCATAAATGGAGATAAAAAGACGTTAATTAAAAAGGACAAATTCATAATAAATGGACCGAATACCCATGGTTTTTTTTACACATTAAATACGTAGTAACGTTAGATAAAGTGTAGTAGCAACCAAAAAAACAAGTAGTAACAGCCCATAAACAAGTAATAACAGCCAAAAAACAAGTAGTAACAGGCCAAAAATGTAGTAACGACCAATAAACAAGTAGTAACAGCTCATCAAATAGATAAAGTTAGAGCAAAAAATGTAGTAACGTTAAAAATTTAGTAACAATGATATCTCAACCTATAATATACATGTAGTAACAACCTATAATATACATGTAGTAAAACCAAAAAAATATAGCAACAATGATACGTTCCTCCTTGCATTCTTTAGATATTACTGGTCGGATGCCATGTTTATGGCGATAATTGATGCCGGAGGTGAATAATTAAGCAAAATACCACAGATCTGATGCCGGAAAAATGCCGGAGGTGTTGAAGACGGTGGCAGTGTTGCGGCGTCTCTTCCCGGTGCATCAGCAGCAGCGGCGTTTGAACGATTCACCAGATTGATCATCGGGAAACAATCTGCGAGGACTACCACACCACCGTCCAGCAAAGATGTCTTCCTATGAGGTTTTCCAGTTATGCCGGCTGGAATTGGGAGACCAAGAGAATCGGGACCGGCGGCATAAAATCGGGCATTGAATTTTACAATAGGCGGTTTTTGGTGATCGCGGCGGAAAAACATAAAATTTTGACATCGGGACGGACAAACCCATGTTCGGTATTGAACGATGGACGGAGCAGCCGATGCTTTTGAACTCGATGTTTTTTTTTTGGAAGAAGGGTCTTTTATTTTTTAGATGTTAGGTGTAGTGCCCGAAAGACAATTTCTGTAATATTTTTTGACAGGATTTATAATTCATCTTAATATTTACATTTATGCTTATATTAATACACTGCTGAAAACCCTATGTATATCGGTATGTAATCACATAACTCAGTGTATGGCATACACACGAGGATTGAGTTAGTGATGATATGCTTAAAACTATTTAGTCCGTGGTGAATTTAATCAGAGTATGGGTCTCATGATTAATATACCAATAATGCGCCCAGAACACTTAACGGTGTGACCGTCTTATCCGGACCGTCGGTACAGGGTACCTAGTGGGGCATTTATGTATGATGTCTATCATATAGGACTGGACCCATTTGATTGTGTTCTCGATATAATTCCGTGTTCTCAATCCTGAGGTGATCACAGTTTACTGCTTGGTTCAAAGTAGGGTTTGATGTGTTAGTTAAGGATCACTTGGATACATGTGATCTGAACACTTCTCGTTGGCTCTATTATGGAATGGGTGAGTAGTATGTGACTTCACAGAAATGGAATCCATTCCTTCCTGCGGGAAGTAGACAGACAGTTTCCTTATTTGTTAATCCTAGAAACTGATCGATCGGCCGATTTCATATTATATTAGTTATGAACTAATTGATCACTAGGGGGTTAATGGTAAATAAGGATAAGATGTTTTGAGAAGGGTTTACGGAAATATCCCGAATCAAAACGAACAGACTATGGATGATTAGTCTATATGTATTGATTATATCAGTGGACGCTTATTTGCTTGATGATTAGAGTGTAAGTATGTTTCTATAATCGATAGAGTTCAGTTTCGGGTTTATGGTGGCGTAATCCCGGAATTAATAGATTGAATAAGAATTGTTCTGTTCGATGAATAATTTTATTTAATTTATTGTAGCTACTGGTTATAGGTCAATAGTCCCCGATGTGGCTCCTAACATGCATATGTTTCTTGACGTTGGGCCTCAATAATAATTAAGTAGTTGAACTATTTAATTGATGTGCGATTTATTATTTATTGGACTAAATAATAAAATACATGGAAAAGACATTTTTCGTGGACTCGACCCATTATGTGAAATTTCGTGTGCAATCCTTATTTGACTAGGGTTGGCGTGTTTTTGTCTTGTTAATTATTAAGGAATTAGTTTTCTTGATAATTATAAGACATGTGATTAATTGTTTATTTGTTAAATAATTAATTAAGGAAAATATATTAGATTGATCCTTAAATATTCTAGATTTATTCTAGGAGTATCTTTTATGGAAAAGGATTATTATAATTAATTTTGTATTAATTATTAAATCCTTGGAGGACAAGGATTTCTCTCCTATATAAAGAGAGTTCTCCTAAGCCTTTTCTAACAACACCATACACGCATACATACACACTAAATAAGCTAAGGAATTCGGCCAAAGCTTAGGGTTTGAGTTGGGAAAATCTTTGGGATTTTCCGGGTAGCATATCAAGGAGGTCAAGCATCAAGAATCGGCTTCCACCGGTTGTTGCTCGGAGATACAAATCGGAAGACAATGGCTTCTCGATTCTCGGATCTCGGCTTATTCTTTGGATCTCGGCTTATCTTTTGATTGGTAAGTAGATCTAAACTTCTTGTAGGTAGATCTTAAATTATGTGCTTTAATGTTATATTGATCGTGATCCTTGTTATTCCGCTGCGTAATCGGGCGGATCTAGATCCGTCCGGCGATATTACATCCAACAATAGATAGATAGAAAAGGGTGGTATTGGAAATTTACATAGGTTTTGTCATGATTAATTATCAGTATCCTTGCATCCTGGTTTATTTATTAATCTGTCCTTCCTGACAAAAACCTATTTAAAAAATCATTTTTTAAAGACAATTTTAAGCTTACAAAATTAAGATAGATTTTATTTTAAAGATGGATAAAAAAAAAGGATGCATCGTTACCAAATTTCATTTTATAAGTATACATTTTACTGGAATAACATATGGTGAAACACCTTATTCTGCTTCAAGTAAAATAATAATCAACATATTTTAATATAATCATTTATATTTTTTCTTGAAATTAAATAACTATTTTACATCAATTGTATCATAGTGTAGCTTTTTTGTTGCATTACAAAAAATGTTGTTAATAAAAAGAAGGTAAGAAGATATAAGTTGATGTATATATTTAAAAACAAAAAAATATATTGTGGGCGTCCCTGTCCAAATTTAGGCTCGGGGCCAAATATTATTTTAGGCCCTTCTAAAAAAGGGTTAACCAGAAAAACAATATATTGTTTTTGCCTCAAGAAAGAATCAAACTCTGCTTGTTTATCAAGTTATACTTGACTGCTTACCATTAGAGCAATACCTTATTTATTTTCAAAAATGCAATATATATATACTATTGAGTTAAAATTTCACGGGGCCCTTAAATTTATAGATTTTGGGGGGCTCGGGGCCATTGCCCCCTTGGCCCTCCCCCAGGACGCCCATGCTTGTATTTGAATTGTACTTTATGTTGGATAAGGATAAACGAGTATATATGTTTGTATGTAAGTGGGCAAAATTAGAAAAATGGTCCTGTAACTTGCCTACTATGGATTTTAGTCCTGCTCCTACTCCGATGAGGAAAATGGTGCTCTAAGTTCTTTTTAAAAAATGGTCCTAATCGCGGAAGTAGTTGGTGGGCACCGAATTAATTGTACTTTATGTTGGATAAGGATTAAATAGTATATATGTATGTATGTATGCATGTATCTCGCTCAAAATTAGAAAAATGGTCTTGTAACTTGGTCTACTAAGGATTTTAGGCCTGCTCCTGCTCCGGTGAGGAAAATGGTCATCTAAGTTGTTTTTTTTTTAAAATGGTCCTAATTGCCGGAAATAGCTAACTGTGCACCGAATGTTTCTAAAAATGCTTACGTGGCTGCCACGTTGGTTCCTATGTGGCTGTGGGTCCCAATTCTCCTCCATTTACTTAAAAAAAAAGGTGATGCAAAAGGGATTCAAACTCATGACCTTATAGTAGATCTCCAAGCACTTTGCCATCCAACTAATGCTTCAATGTGTATTTTATGACACAGCGTATCACTCATGCAACCTATTTCCGCAACAAATTTATATTCATCCATATCATTATAATATTCGGTTAATTTGACATAAATTTCTTATTATGTAAATAAAAATACATAGTTATTATCAAAGTGATACATTTAAATAAATATTCATAAGTTTTGAAATGTTTGTTTTCATCAAAAATATTGTTTGTAGTGTTAGAAATCTATATTGATAGGAGTATAATTGTTAATGTGTTCATATCACGCAATATATAGTAGTGTTTATTTTCCAATCATACAACGAGAAATGTATCGTCGTGTTTTTATACGATATATAGTATTTTTTTTTTTGGAATTCTAAGGGACAGAAAAGAAAAAAAAAAACTACTATGCATTTTTTGATTGCAAAAAATCATTAGAATTCTCGCCACCCTTTGCCTTGGATCCTGCATCCGCCCCTGGTAATAAACTAATAACTTAACAAGGTGACGAAGAAACGTCGATTTATTCCATCATGTCTAGTTATTCATGTCATGAAATCTCTATAGAGAATTGAGCAAGGTTATTATAGCTAAGTATATATATATTTTTGCGAGTCATATAACATACTTTCCCGTTGCGAGTTAAGTCCCGCAACGTTATTACTATGATAGATTGGATTATTTTGTTGCGGAAATATGTTTCATAAGCAATAAGTTGTGTCGTAAGATACACATTGAAGCATTAGCTAGGATGACAAAGTGCTTGGAACTTTACTATAAGGTCATGGGTTCGAATTTCTCTTGCATCAACATTTTTTTTAAGTAAATGGAGGAGAAATGGGACCCCCATAGCCATGTAGGATCCAACGTGGCAGCCTAGTGGCAACCACATAAGCGTTTTTAAAAAATTCTGGTGCCCAGTCAGCTATTTTCGGCGATTAGGACCATTTAAGAAAAAACAACTTAGAGGACCATGTTCCCTACGGAGCAGGAGTATGACTAAAATCCTTAGTAGACCGAGTTACATGACCATTTTTCTAATTTTGCCTATGTATGTGTGTGTGAGATATACGTATTTTTAAAGTAAAATAAATTAATAGTGCAAGTTAATTAGTAGTTAATTTTGGAGATAATTATGGTAGGAGATTATATTACATGATTTGTTTCCTTTTATTCGGTAGAATCCTGATTGTTATTATTATAAATTTATGTGATACATGTATGTATGTCTATGTAAAATGTAATTATTCAAAATGTTAAGTATGACATAATTTTTTTATATCTATATAATTATTAACTAATTACATGAGCATGGAAACATTTATTTAGAGTTGAATTGTGTGAAATAAAAGTCAATTTCGACTTGAATTTTTATCTATGGGTAATTAGGGATAAAAACACAAACTGAATTATTTTTGAGTAACATGACAGCTACATACTTTTTAGGGGGGATGAGGGAGAAGGAACAAAATATTTCATCAATTGAGTAGCAGGACAGTCTTTTGAAACTTTTGCATAAAGGAAAACTATTTATCCACTGTTGAAATTCACTTGTGTTCGTATTCACTGCCAAAATTCACTAAATTTCAAAATTCATTGCCGAAATTCACTGATTTTCGAGATTCACTGATTTCGGGATTCACCGGGGAGATTAACAGATTTTCGGGATTCACTGTTTGTCCTTCTCGCTATAAAAATTATGCAGTTGTCCTTCTCCTTATAAAAAATATGTAGCTGTCATGTTACTTCAAAATATTCCAGATTGTGTCATTATCCCGAATTTCCCATATTTTTTATAGGGAGAAGGACAACTGCATAATTTTTATAGCGAGCGGGACAAACAGTGAATCCCGAAAATCAGTGAATCTCCCCAGTGAATCCCGAAATCAGTGAATTTCGACAGTGAATCTCGAAAATCAGTGACTTTCGACAAGGAATTTTGTAAATTAGTGAATTTCGACAGTGAATTTTGGCAGTGAATTTAAACAGTGAATTTCGAACAAAAGTGAATTTCGACAGTAGATAAATAGTTTTGTCCTTTATGTAAAAGTTTCAAAAGACTGTCCTTTTACTCAATTGATGAAATATTTTTGTCTTTCTCCCTCATTCCCCTTTTTATCTATTTGTAATTATCAATATTGTTTGGTGATGAAATTATCATTTCGAATTGATTTCTTTTTTTAGATAGAAATATGTTATTTGTATAAAGAGGAGAGGGTCATTGGGTGGTGTATTTTTTCTTATTCACCTGGATTTCCAACACTGGGTTTACCAGATATAGGTTTTAAGAAGGCAGGACTATGTTCTGTTGACGCATTGTATATGGAGGCCATGACATAGTTTGTAAGAATATTATTTTCTCTTTTGCAATAACATTAAATAATTTTCCTAAAAAAATAAACAAATAAAAAATGTTTGTATTTGTATAAGGCGGAAAGGTGTCTTTGAAAGCTTTTTTTTTTTTTAACACGAAACCTTTTTATTAAGAGTTAAAAGAAGGTTCGTACATGCCGTATCCTGGCCCTCCCCTTATACCAAAAGACGTTGACGAAACATCGCCCTGCCTCCTTAAAACCTATGGATGTCAAAACCTATGTGGGAAAATCCATGTCATAGGAAAGAGTACAGCACCCCATGTTCCCAAAAGTTAAAAACTCCCCCGTAAAAATTAAGATTACAATAGGATGCGTGGAATAAAAAACTAAAACCGCAGCTTGAGAGTCCTTGGAGTCGTAAATGGTTGAAACGGCCTTCGAACAGTTTGCGGGTTGCCCGACTTGAGACACGGTCACATGCAAGAAGAAGTAGTAAGTATAACCACCGAGAGTACATATATAAAGAGAAGTTATAAAGGAGCATGACACCTGTATTGCACCCTTCAAAATGTTGAAATTGAAGGGTGCGTCCAGAGATCCTCGCCAAGATTTAAACCACATTCCAAGAAGCAGTAAGAGATGCTGGGTTGCATGCCAAGGCCCTATGCAGAGTATGATGCGACAACCTGTGCTAGAGCAAACCTTGTGCCGATAAAGAGAATGATGAGAGTGTAAAAGAAAGCAAATATATAACAGATTAGAAGAAACAACCTGGTTTGCACCCATCAAAAGATTGATGGGTGCTTCCAGCTGATTATGCGAAGTTGCGAGTGCGTCGTATGAATGGTATTTCCAGTTGATCACCATGTAGGATGAGACGAAGAGCTGCAGGGAGGGCATCGTTTGTGGTGTAGGAGACCATGATTCTGCTGGAGGAGGCACGAGTGGCAAGGAAATCGGCAGCTTTATTGGCTTCTCGGAAAATGTGAGTGATTTTCGTGCGAAGCTGAGCAATGAGACTTTTAATGGATCGAATATCATCGTCGATCGCCCAGGTGTGTCATACCTCCTGAAATAATGTTCATAAGGACCAACTAATCGATTCGACTAGGATTGGATGTAGGTTATGATCGGTAGCGATAAGTGAGACCGATGAGAAGAGCTTTCGTTTCCGCAATCATGCAGGTATACTTCATAAGGTTCATCGGCTCCGTAAATAAGATGACCATGCATGGTTCGGATAATAATACCACCGCCAGAGGGACCAGGGTTACCTAACGAAGAGCCATCCGTGTTCATCTTAATAAAGGTAGGTGGGGGTTTGAGCCACTTAACCAGGGTATAGTGAGCAACCATCCGAGGGGAAAAGGAGCTAATATAACGATTTTGAAGCAGACAGCCGTCATCGTCGTCAGCCCTAGTAAGCCTCTGGCTAGAAAGAGCATAGGATAGGTTGCGTGTGATATTGAAAATAGCATGGTGAACATTAGGCAGAGAGTTGTCAAAGAGAAACATATTTCTGCATTTCCAAATTTCCCAAAGAACCAAAGAGGGGACCAATTGACAAGCAACTTTAATTGCGCCATGACGTTCAGGGTTCCACCAAGCTCGGATGTAAGACAAGAAGTTGGCCGCTAAAGGATGATAATGGAGCTGCGTCTGAAAGTGATTCCATATATCCCGAGTGAAGCCACAACTGTAAAACGAGTGGTCTCTGGTATCTTCAGCAGGGCAGAAGGGGCATTTGAAGGGGCCATGATGTCCAAACATACGCAACATTTTCGGAAGAGGGAGAAGGTTATTGAGAAACCGCCATATAAAAATCGAAATTTTAATAGGAATGCTGGGTTTCCAGACCTCCTTTAATTCGTTGATAGTATGTTTCCGATTACGAATAAGGTTGTAGGCAGAGGCGACAGTGAAGTCTCCTGTCGACGTAGGGGACCATATCCAATTCCATTTAGAAGTTTGAATTGGCCGCAAATGGAGATTCACCAAGTCCTCCACCTTTTGCATGATTTTCCAAGGATGAAGCCTCTTTAAGCTGGCAAGAGATGAGAAACTTTTACCCCAAATACCAATTTCGTTACGGATTTTCCACCAAAGCTTGCACGCAAATGCTAATTGAATGTGTTTGATGTTGCGAACACCCAAACCATTTTCTGCAGTCGGACCACAAACATTCTCCCAGGATCTCCAAATATGTCGCTTCTCATGTTGACTATTGCCCCATAAAAAATTCCCAAAAATGCGGCGGAGGTGTGACAAGACCGACCCGGGGACACGCAACGCTGCAATAGTGTGTATAGGGATGGAGGATAACACGTGCTTGATAAGAATGAGACGACCTCCTATCGTGAGTAATTTAGCCTGCCAACCTTCGAGTCTCTTTTGGACTTTATCAATAAGGTAATCAAAATAGGCCCGTTTAGGACAACCAACATATATGGGGCACCCCAGATAAGTGAAAGGGCACTGAGAGCGACGAATACCAGTCAAAGCCGTCAGCCTTCTGACCCTATGAGGAGGGCAGTGCTTAGAGATGACAAAGAAACTCTTAGAGAGGTTAACTTTTTGGCCCGAAACATGCTCATATTTCTGGATGAAGGCCATAATTTTCTGAATATTCCGTTTGAGGGCGCGACAAAAGATGAGCAGGTCATCCGCATAGAGCGCAAAGTATGTAACTTTGGGAAATTGCGTGGGAGGGAGTAATCTTTGCATATCCGTTCACGAAAAAGAGCCTTGAGTCCGCGGGTGAAAGCTTCAGAACCAATATGAACAAATATGGAGAGAGAGGGTCTCCTGTTTGATGCCACGTGAAGACCGAAAAAGCGATGGGGAGCCATTAAGCAATATAGAAGACCAAAGAACCACGGAGATGATTCATGATGAGGGTGACAAAAGCCGGGCTGAACCCAAAAGAACTTAGAAGGCGCGACAAGAAAGGCCAGGAGACTCACAAAAAAAGCTTTAACAATGTCAAGCTTGAAAGCCATATTATGCCCACGAACCTTTTTATGCAAGTATTGGATAATTTCCTGCACAAATAAAATGTTGTCCGAAATATCCTTCCCTTTAACAAAAGCAGATTGTTCATCCGAGATAAGCTTAGCCAAAGAAAGGTTGAAGCACAATGGGTTAAAATTTTTGTGAAAATTTTGTTTACAACCGAGCGAGAGAGATAGGCCGAAAATCACCAAAATCCATAGGGCGTCCTTTTAGGAAGCAGAGTAATAAAAGTGGCGCCCACAGAGCGAGGCAAGGGGCGACCAGAGAAGAAATCGTGAACCGCATTCTGAACATCAAACTAGACCACATCCCAAAAATGTTGGAAAAAGACACTAGAAAATCCATCTGGACCGGGGGCACTGGTTGGATCAAGTTCAAAAACAGCCCACTTTGTTTCTTCTATAGTGACTTCCGCAGCCAGACTCATGTTGTCATTTTCTGTGAGAACCGCGGGGATATAAGATAGGAGGTCCATCATAGCTGAATCATCTTGTGGCTCACCTTGTGAGAGAAGGGAGCTAAAGAAACGGGTAGCTTCTTGTTTAATGTCACCAATATCCGTAAGCCAGTCCCCAGCCTCATTTCTAATACGTTGAATATGTCCTCTAGCACCATGAGCTTTAACAGTAGCGTGAAAAAATTTAGTGTTTCGATCACCATCACTAAACCACTTGTACTGAGACTTTTGCTTCCAAAAGTCTTCCTCCTCAAGCATGGTTTTAATATATAAGGCATTGGCCTGAGACAAAGCTACCCGGTTGTCCACAGTAGGAGAGCTTTCGAACTCCAGCTCCTTGATAGCCAAGCCTTGTTCAGCTAATTTTACATTAAGGTGGACGTCCCCAAAAGTTTCTTTATTCCAAGTTTTTAAAGCTGCATTCAGCCGTTTCAATTTTCCCATAAGCACATCCATCCCCAGACCGTGAAAAGGAAGAGCCCAATTATCCTGTACTAACCTCTGGAAATATTCCCGGCGAAGCCACATATTTTGGAACCGAAAAGGTTTGGGTCCCCCAACCAAACTAGTAGAGCCGAATAGTAGAATTTTGTGGTCCGAACATGCTTTTGGGAGAGCTTTGATAACGAAGTGGAGGTGTATATCCAGCCACTTAGAATTGTGCAGGATGCGATCCAATTTAACATGGACAATACCATTTCGGCGAGAGCCAGACCAAGTATACTCCCCATTCTGAGCTGGCTGCTCCATAAGAGAGCAAGCTGAAATGAAGTCATTAAAATCTTGCATAGATAACCGGTCAGTGGAATCATTCCCTTTATATTCATCGCTAAAACATATAGTATTAAAATCTCCCCCTACAATCCAAGGTAAGTCCAGCGAGTGTATGGGTGAAGTTCATCCCAGAGAGACAGTCATCCCTCCGATTGCATTTTGCATACACAGAGAGATGATAAAAGGTAAAGTAGCATTAAATTTAACATGTAGTGATTGATCCGTTGCAAGCAATAAATCCCAAGAAATAGAGGTGTTCCAAAAAGCCATAATTTACCATTCGGGCAAGCGAGTATTTAAAGTTGAGTGCTGTGAGAGATAAAGGCTCTTTTATTGTCGTCATTTAACATCGGTTCGAAATAGCCAAAAATCAATATGATGGATCATAACAAGTTTCTTTAAACGAGCCATCGAGGAGGGGTTTCAATACCTCTAATATTCCAGAACATGTTGTTATTCATTGGAAAACATTTCTTTAAACAGTTTCGTGGAGCGGGTTTGGACCCCTGAAATTGTAGAAACTACAGCTTTCTTTTTTCGACCTTTAGTAACCTGTATGAAAGGCCCCTCTGTATTTGTTCTTTGGAGGAGGATCATCTTGACTCTAGTCGTCATCCGAGGCCGAGCTTTAGTGTGAGTCCGAGTGTCCGGGTGCCATTCAAGCCGAGTGTCGAGAATCTTTGAAGGATCGCTCTCTTTTCCCGAATCCGAGCCATAACCATGGGTTTGAAAATGGTTAGCCAACCTTTGACGTTCGAGCTTATCTTGATTACTTTCAATTAAGGCTTGCATAATCTCTCGTATTAGAATATTTTGCATGGGTGATCTATCTCGATTCGCGAGTCACTTTGTCAATATGGGATGAGTCTCTGTATTAGGAATATTAGGACTATTTTGCATGGATTGATCTTTCGATTGCATGAAACAGAAGAGACGAGTTACTTTGCATGGCATCGGGAGTAGTTTGAGGTACTATAGTTTTGGCCACGGTTTCATTGTTCTCAAAGGGTTTTGGTTGTTCCGAAGTCGTTTTCGCCACATAAATTTGAGCCGGCTTACTAGAATTAGGCCTATTCGATGTAGCTAATTCCGGATGCTTGACAATACAATGGTCTTGATTGTGGCCCATATGCCAACAATGCGTACAATAGGCCGGGCGAGACCATTTCGGAAGTATAGATTGCCAAAATCCATCCCCATTCTCCTTTTGGATCCAAATACGATTCGGGATATTTTTCAACACGTCAACCTCAACTTGAACACGGGCTAAAGACGGTCTCTGGCTCGGCCGTAGCAAGATCAATCCGTAAGGTTTTCCAACCGATTGCATTAAGCTAAAAATAAAATCTTTGTTCATGAGATGAACCGGTAATTTTGGGAGAGAGATCCAAACAGGGATAATGGAGGGCTCACGATCAACGTGAAAATCCGTAGTCCATTTAAATATGCGCATGTTCTTGTTTCCAACTTGCCATGAGGCTTTCGAAAATAATCGGATATAGTCTTCATCAAGTTGAAAGCGAATAAGGCGTGTTTATTGTCTAAAAGGCCTAAAGCGTAGTTACCTTTGTAGTTTTGGCACCGAGAAATTTCTTTATGGAGTCGAGAGGGCCGGCCTTGGGAGAATTTGCCTACAAGAGACCTCTCGAAAACCAGTGACCATGGCGGCCGGCCGGCGCGGATGATGAGAGAGCGGCTCACCCTTGAAAGTAGTGGTCCGAAGGGTTTCGACTTTGAAGGAGGACGACGAACCGTGAGCCTGTAATTTGGGCATAGCTGGGTGGAGGAGAGGCCGAGGGGGCTCGGTGGAAGCCCCGCCATCGATCGGATTAGCCGGGACGATTGCAAGCAGTACGGAAGGGTTTCAGCCGGAGGGTTTTTTCTCAGCCGCCGAAAGAAAAACTAAATGGCTTGTACGGATAATTTTTAGGAATGTTAAGTATGACACAAATTTATTTTATAGCTGTATGATTATCAATGAATTGCATGAGTTTGGAATTATTTTTAAATTAAAGTCAATGTCAACATGAATTTCTATCTATTGGCAATTATCTGTAATCGTCTATTTCCGACCACTAGATCCACTGAAGTCATTCTAGGAGCAGGCTGCGAAGCTTTTGCAGTAATTTCAATGTCAAGACTATAAGCCCAAATATTTAAATAAATTCATTACTACATTTAATATTATTTCCATCGAAAAATTTCAACACATCCAACTAAAATGGGCAGCACTGGCCAAACTCTAACACAGTCATTCAATCCGGTCCTGTATCGTCCTTAATGGTCACTACCTATGTTTAATTATTAAAGAGAGGACAAAAGAAAGACAAAAGAAGGGAGTTGTCAGCAAAAGCGCTGATATGAACTGTGTGTAAGAGTATTATATTTAAAAAGCAGTGTAATTCACTTTCGAATTAATTTTCATTTTCACTTTCACTGATGAAATATCTTTTTTGACAAAAATATTTTCTTGTAGTCATAAATTCCTGACAACTTTCTAAATGTGTCCTAATTGATTAACTATATTTTGTAACTGCAATTTTTGTTGTTACACTTTTACGAATATTTTTACTATCAATATTACATTGACCATTTCTTGTTTTAAGCGTATAGATTTTGTAAAATCATTTTTTTAACTTCGGCTTCATATTGTTTCAGGTGTACAAATTTTGTACATTCTTTTTTTATTATGTTGGTAAGATAGAATCTGTAAAAGATGGTAAATTTGTATTTTACAGATCTAATTCTCCAGATTCAGCTAAAATACAACTGCATCAGAATCTGTTAACAAGATCTGTATTCAACAGATTCTGGACATTGTAATCTATATCTAACGCAATCTGAATGAATTTACAGATTTAAGTTTTTACTCTTTTCAAACATTTTTGAAATATAAATAAATAAATATATAAATATATATATATATATATATATATATATATCATTGGAGTGACAAAAAATTGTTTTTGACAAATATTTCATTGTATGGACCTTCTATAAATATTTAAAAGATCCATACAAAGCAATATTTGTCTAATATAAATATTTATCATTGTAAGAATAGACAAGAAATTATATATTATATATCTATATGTGTGTGTGTGTGTGTGTGTGTGTGTTTTTCAAAATATGTCTTATTTTTATGGTTTGTAGTTATTTAAATGTCGTACAATGGAGATTCTAATGCAGTTGATATTACGACCATGATGTTATTACGACTATGACGTGTTGTGTCTTATTGATATGATTGTATTACTTATTAAAGGGTGGTTTAGTCATTGTGTATATTTATGGAAGCCCTGAGAATGACTATATATTTGTATCATGTGATTGATAAATGATATACAAAAATACGTTGACCGAAATTTGACATGGTATCAGAGCGAGGTTCATAGTTATCGTGAAAAAAAAGAAAAAAAAAAGAAACCTCCATCGTCTTCTCCATTCGAGCAGCTTCGACTATGGCTGCAGGTGGAGATATAAACAAGATGGGCCTCGATCAGCATTATCAGACCTTGACGCAAGAAGAGATCTTGCGTGGAAGATCCGGTGATCTTCAAACTCCTGACGTAGATCGAAGGCTGAACTCCCAAGTTCAGACCAACGGCAGCCCTCGTGAGAACACCATGGATGACGGCGAGGTGCTCTGCTCATACTGCAATAGGACCGGTAATTCTCTAGGCGGTGTACCAAGTGGGAGTGCCTATGGTAGTGACAATCAAGCTTTGGAAGCAACAACGCCCCTGCTTCCCAATTTCAATTTGGAGGCAACCATAGAGTTGTCTGGACCGGTGGAAGCAGAGAACGGCGAGGAGCACTTGTTTTCAATCAGCCAAAGGTAAATAACCCATTGTAGGTGTTGTGGTGGGCTTGGCTCAGCCCACCGGTTCGGGTCGAACCAAGAATTTGGCGAAATCCGGGCTCGGTAATATCACACAAGCTCAATGGCAGGCCATTTTGGATCTTTTGACTCTTTCCAAATTGCGTGATCATTTGACTTCTAAATACTAATGGATTATTGACACCGGGGCAACTCACCACGTGACGGGTGACCGAACTTTATTTGTACAACTACAACCGATTGAGAATTGTCCGACCGGTTACCGGATGGACGTTCGCTTGCAACTCATTCGGGAACAGCTTATTTTGTCGGAAATTTACGACTTTTGAATGTTTTATACGTACCTGAATTAAATTGTAGCTTGATTTTGGCATCGCAATTTTTGGAAGATCATAGTTGTGTGATGCAGCTCACCTCTCGCTTATGTATTATGCAGGACCCAGTGCCGAGGAGGCTGATTGGATTGGGTGAGCATGTGGATGGACTATTTTGGTTCGTGGGGGTTCTAGAGGCTCGGGTTTTGGCTATTGAGAGTGAGCAAACTGCGGATTTATGGCACCGATGTATAGGACACCCATCAGAAAAGGTCCTTCGGCAGGTTCCTAATATTTCCATTTCCAAAAATTTAAATAAAGGTTGATGTGATATTTGCTTTCGGGCAAAGCAGACCCGTGAACCTTTTCTCCTTAGTTACAATAAGGCTAGTCGTATATTTGATTTGATACATTGTGATTTGTGGGGTCCCTATAGTGTTCCCTCGACGTGTGGTGCTATATATTTTTTTAACTATTGTTGATGACTACTCTCATTCAGTGTGGATTTATTTGCTGTTAAATAAAATGGAGGTTGAAACTGTTTTTTTGGACTTTGTCGCGTTGATTTCTCGTCAGTTCGAGGTCACGATTAAACGAGTTCGTAGTGATAATGGGACTGAGTTTAAGCCTTTACTGCCTTATTTTCAAAATGAAGGGATCATTTTTGAATCTTCTTACGTTGGTACTCCCCAACAGAATGGACGGGTAGAACGTAAGCATCAACACATCCTAAATTTTGCTCGTGCCCTTAGGTTCGATGGTCATTTACCCCTTATGTTCTGGGCATAGTGTGTTATGGCATTTGCCTATATAAATAACCGGACCCCGTCGAGTATTTTGAACTATAAAACGCCTTATGAGTCTTTATTTCACAATAAACCGGACTTATCGATGCTTAGAATTCCGGGGTGTTTGTGTTATGCCCACGACCATCGTCCCTCACATAAATTTTCCAGCCATAGTCGTAAGTGTGTGTTCTTAGGGTATCCTTTTGGGAAGAAGGGGTGGACCCTGTACGACCTTGATTCGGAGGAAATTTTTGTATCCCGAGATGTAAAATTTTGTACCCCAGTGGTCGGCCAAGCATTTATAAAAAAATCACGAAATGCTGCATGTTGCTACCAGCAAGCCTGAAAACTAAACGAACTTTCAGAAGTACTCATGTTTATATGCGGCTCCAAAGTTAAAAGAATCGGATGATGATCAGAATGGGTGTGTGGTAAATATAGGACCGTCGAAGCCAGAAAATGATCCCACCAAGTACTATTACAAAGGGCTTGATCAAAGCGTTCCTTAATGGCCAAAAAACTATGTATCGAACTAGACCAAGTGAATTTTGGGCCTTGGGAGGGAACCTCAATAAGATCACATACGTTAATCTCCTTCCTCATCCGCTCAACAGAAGGCCCCTGAACCGGCCGACCAACCTTTTTATCATCATCTCTCATCACTTGGTTGAGGTCCCCAATAATGCACCACAGGAGACGAATAAAATTATCCGCTTGTTCAAAATTATTCCACAGATCATCCCGGACAGAGGGTATCGGCGAGGCATAAGTCAAAGAAATAATCCAGGAGGATTTTGTTAGGTGTAGTGCCCGAAAGACAATTTGTGTAATTGTTTTTAATAATGAATGACAGAATTTATCTTACCTTATTACTTGCTTTGTGCTTGTAAAGTAATACATCTGCTTGCAAACCCTAAGTATATCTCAGATGTAACCACTTAACTCAAAGTGTATGGATTACACGTGAGGATTGAGTTAGTGGTGATATACTTAAAGCTGTTAGTCCGTGGTGAACTTAATCGAGTTTAGGGTCTCTTGATAAAACACCAATAATGCGCCTAACACCTTAGGGTGTGATAGTCTTATCCGGACTGTCGGTAGAGGTACCTACGTGGGGCATTTATATATGATGGCATTCATATAGGATTTGGACCGATTTAATCTGTATTTCTCGGTATAATTCCGTGTCGAGGAATCTTATTAAATCATTAGATGATCATATATGGATCAACCTTAATCCCGAGGTGATCACGGGGATGCCGCTTGTCCCGGGTAGTGTTTGATGTGTTAGTTACGGTTCACTTTAATATGTGTTCCAAGCCACTTCTCATTGGCACTATCTCCAGATGAGTGAGTAGTTCTGATTTTCACAGACATGGAATTCATTCCTTCCTGCGGGAAGTAGAGAGACAGTCCCCTTGTTTGTTAGCCCTAAGAAAGTGATCGATCCCGGGAGTTCACATTTGACTAATTAGCTACTAGTCAGATATGTGTGCTAATTGATCATTAGGGGGTTAATGGTAAATAAGGATAAGATATTACAAGTCGGGTTCACGGAGACTTCCCACCGAATGGACGATCCTATGGAGGGTTAATCCGTATGTAGTGATTATATCAATGGACGCTTATTCGCTCACATGGGTTGAGTATAAGTATACATCTATAATCGGTAGAGTTCGATTTGGGTTTATGGTGGCGTAATCCCGGAATTAATAATTAATGTACTTTACGCTCGATGAATAATTAATTATTGGAGCTACCAGTTATAGGTCCATGGTCCCCGATGTGGCTTCGTAATTCGGACTAGTAATCTTGTTACTTGGGCCTCATTGATAATTAATTGGCTGGGCTAATTAATTGATATGCATGTATATTATTTAGTTGGGCTAAATAATATAATACACATAAAAGACATTTTATGTGGGCTTTTTGACCCTAAAGGTGGCGCCAATATCATCATTTAATTAGAGAGAAATTAGTTTTCTTGGATAATTATTTGACATGTGATTTATCTTTTATTTGTTAAATGATAATTTATGGAATATTAGATAATAATATGATTTATCCTAATTTGTTTGGGATAATCATTTTATTTATCTTTTATTTGGAAAAGGATTAATGTGATAATTATCACTTAATTATTTAATCCTTGGAGGACATTGATTACTCTCCTATATAAAGAGAGTTCTCCCAAGTCTAATGGAGAGGTACTATTCACGTCACTATTCACCGAGAG
Source organism: Gentiana macrophylla (assembly GCA_026214975.1). Lineage (NCBI taxonomy): Eukaryota > Viridiplantae > Streptophyta > Magnoliopsida > Gentianales > Gentianaceae > Gentiana > Gentiana macrophylla. The sequence goes on along the minus strand of CM047806.1, from coordinate 62,829,879 downwards.
AAATTGGCCGAAAAATTTCGGCCTCTATTCTTAGGGTTCGAGTTGGAAAAATCTTCGGGATTTTTCTGGTTGCATATCAAGGAGGCTCGTGTATCAAGAAGGGTGTCCACCAACCGCCGTTTGGAGAACACATCGGAAGATCAAGGCTTCTCTTCCCTATATTGGTAACATGATCTTAACCCCCTTGTAGTAGTTTAAGTCCTTTAATTATGTGTTTTGATATATAAATCGTGATCCATCCGCTGCGCGTAGATCTAACTCGTTTAGATCTAAGAACCTGCATCCTTCAGATTTGTGATTTTCCACAGCCGCAAGAAACATGGTTTGATGGGTTGCAAACAATAAATGTAGATCAATAATAGAGTTATTCCAGAAGCACCACATACAACCAATAAATCCATGAGCTTCAATAGCAATCAAATTTGAGAAGGTATATCAAATATTGAATTGTGATATTTTTATTGATCATAATGTTTGATACAAGAGGGATATTTATGGGGTGCTAATACTTGGGGAACAAGTAGAAAATATTAATACAATAATAATTAATAAATAGAGGATAATTATGCCACACTAATAATACTCTCAACACGCCCCTCAATCCCGTGGGAAGTGAGTGGACATGGAGATTGGTCTTCAAGGTGTTGTAGCATGGAGCACCTAAAGGCTTGGTAAGAAGGTCCACAAGCTGTTCCTTGAAAGAAATGAAGGCAATGTTCAGTTGTTTAGATGCCACGAGCTCACGAACATGATTGAAGTCAATTTCAATATGTTTGGTGCATGCATGGAAAATGAGGTTATGAGCGAGTTAAGTGGCCCCAATGTTGTCGCACCAGAGGGTAGGAGGAGCAGGCAAAGGAACCGACATTTCCTTAAGTAAACAACGCAACCATCTGATTTCTGCCGCGGTATTAGAAAGTATCTTATATTCAGCTTTGGTGTTGTGTTTAGAAATGGTGAAATGTTGCTTCGTGTGCCAGCTAACTAAGTTTATGCCAAGAAAGATGCAGTATGTGCCGACAGAGCGCCGTTATTTGTATAAGCAGTCCAATCAGAAACAGAATAAGCCTGCAAGAAAGGGGGTGAAGTCCGAGATACGAATAAACCATCCGAGATTGTGTGTTTCAAATAGCAAAGTATACGCTTCACAACCTGCCAATGCTCATCACTAAGAGAGTGCATGGATTTGCAAACTTTTTGTGAACCGCAAAGGCAATGTCAGGATGAGTGAAACTAAGGTACTGAAGACCACCAACTATAGTATGGTAAAGTCTCGGATCGGCAAAGGGGGGACCCGACCCTTGAGAAAGCCAAGATGATGCAGACATGTGAGTATGGCACCGTTTGGACTTATCCATATTAGATTTCTGCAAGAGCTAAAGTATGTATTTGTACTGACTTACGTAGAGACCGTCAAGAGTCGAAAGAACCTCAATGCGAATAAAATAAGAGAGCGGGCCATGGTCCTTGAACGGAAAATGTGTGCCAAGATATTTGATCACATGTTCAACAAGAAAAGATGAAGTGCCGGTAATAGTAACGTCATCCACATACATAAGAACATAGATAGAACACCGGCATGGGAATAAATAAAGAGAGAAGTATTGGCCTTTGAAGCAACAAAACCAAACTGCAGTAGGGTGTCCGTAAACCGAGAAAACAAGGCATGAGGAGCCTGGTGAAGACCATATAAACTGTGCTTAAGGCGGCAGACATAATGTGGAAAATCCGGATGAATGAATCCCTAAGGCTGCTCCATATATACCGGTTCAGATAAGTGACCGTGAAGAAAGGTATTATAAATGTCCACTTGGTGAAGCGTCCAACCCAGCTAAACAGCAAGATACAAAAGCAAACGAATGGTTACCGGTTTAACAATTGGACTAAAAGTGTCAGAAAAATCCACACCCTCAGCCTGATGAAATCGTTTAGCGACAAGACGTGCCTTATAGCGCTCAAAACGACCATCTGCAAGTTGTTTAGTATGAAATACCCATTTATTGCCAACAATATTCATACAAGACCGAGCAAGGTTTTTTTTTTGTGGTTTTTTGTTTGTTTTGAACAGGCTGGTCGAAGAATAAATGTAAGGTTTTTTTGTTTCTTTGTTTTGTTTTGTTTGTTGTGATCTGTTGATGAGAAGTAGCCGCAAAGATTTTCAAGAAGAAGAAGAGGGAGGGGGGGCGCTGCGATGATGATGAGCTAGGTTTGTTTGTCTGTTTGTTTTTTTTGCTTTTTGTTTAGGAGATGAGGATCAGAGGTTTGATACGAGATGAGAGAGGAGGATAATGGCTCCGATACCATATCAATATTGAATTGTGATATTTTTATCGATCATAATGTTTGATACAAGAGGGATATTTATAGGGTGCTAATACTTGGGGAATAATTAGAAAATATCAATACAATAATAATTAATAAATAGCGGATAATTATGCCGCACTAATAATACTCTCAACAAGTTAAAATTACATAAAATCTAGTTAGCCTTTGTACTAGGAACTCTTGTTTCCATGAGAAAAAGAATATCAAGTCGGTGATCAAACACAACATTTTTCAAGTGCCGAAAAAAGAGGAGGAGCCACTCGCTGACGCCTCCACGAAAAAATCTTCATTGATTAATGTTGGGGAATAGAGGGTCATCGGATCTACGAAAGTACCTATGATTGATCGATGCAATTGAATGGACATTCGTATTCACCAGTATGTCATTGGGTTAACTTTCACATAAATAGAATCATGTCGTTTATTTTTTCGTCGCAATCATCACATCAATCGCCATGGCTTTCTGAGAACGGACCCAATTGTGTTGATGCTATTACCCGAGCTCTTGGTCACATTTGTGATGTCGTTGAGCGAGGCTGTAGGGAAGCTTGTAGGAATGCCGAAAGTGGGGTTTGGAGGGAGATCGAAGTGGACACAGAGTTGCCATGATTTAGGTTGGGCTGAATTCGGACCTTGTTTGTAGCCACAGCAAATCCACTTCTACATCGGCCATGAGAGCCAGCTGACCGGTTACCTCTATTCACTTGGCGTATCACCAGTGGGAAGTTGTTTTGATTCAAGGCCTGAAAATGATGCTGTAAAGTTTCCAGAAAGGATGAGCCATCCACTTCGTTATTGCCCTGTTCATGTAAGACTGAAAATCTAGAACTTGAAGGTCGGTAATCCGATGAATTCATGAGCTGGTCGGCCCTTCTTTGAGTTGAGCCATTCGAGTCCTCAGTAGCTGAAGTAGTTGTATTCATTGCAGTTTTTTGGGCCGAATTGCATCTACGGTTCGTTGCGAGCATCCAAGGGCCAAAGGGGTTGTCTTCTGTAGGCATCTTAGGAGGCTCAACGGGCTGATTTGTTGAAGTGTCCATATCGGGGCAAAATTAGGATTTTAGTCCTGTAACTTGACCTATTTTGGATTTTAGTCCTGCTCCTGCTCCGGTGAGGAAAATGGTCCTCTAATTTGTATTTTTTTTTGAAAAATAGTCCTATCTGCCGGAAATAGTTGACTGGGCAACGGAATCTTTAAAAAACGCTTATGTGGCAGCCACTAGGCTGCAACATTGAATCATATGTGGCTGTGGATCCAATTTTACTTTAAAAAATGATTTCTCCTTCCAATTTCCCCCAATTTCATCCCTCCAAATCTAATTCCTAATTTACTACTTTGCATCTCCCGTCTAATCCTCTTCCATCTTCTTCCTCCATTTACTACCTTCAATTTTTCATCTTCATCTTTTATTTTTTTTATTTATATATTAAATTCTCTGTAATTTGTTTTTGAGAGATGAAATAGGGAAAATTGGAAGGAGAAATAAATTGTTGGAAATTGGAAGGAGAAATCCTTTTTTTAAAAGTAAAATGGGTCCATAGCCACATAGGATTCAGTGTGGCAGCCTAGTGGCTGCCACGTAAGAGTTTTTTAAAAAATTCCGGTGCCCAATTAGCTATTTTCGTTAGATAGGACTATTTTTCATAAAAATAAAAAAGTTAGAGAACCATTTTCCTCACCGGAGCAGGAGCAGGACTAAAATCCAAAATAGGCCAAGTAGGAGGACCAAAATCCTAATTTTGCCCCAAATCGGTGGTCTTGCGAGGACAGTCCTCAGTTTTGTGTCCGTAGGTGCCACATTCAAAGCAAATCATATTCAACCCCTCATACTCAGTTTTATAAAGATCATCATCCAATACCACGGCAATGGGAGTGGCTTATTTAGCTCAATACCACGGCCCACGTAGATTCGATGTGGCGACCTGGTGGATCATCATCCAATACCCTCATACTCAATTTTATAAAGATCATCATCCAATACCACGGCAGTCGGGAGTGGCTTATTTAGCTCAATACCACGGCCACGTAGGATCATCATCCAATACCACGGCCACGTAGGATTCAGTGTGGCAGCCTAGTGGCTGCCACGTAAGAGTTTTTTAAAAATTCGGTGCCCAATCTGCTATTTCCGGTAGATAGGACTATTTTTTCAAAAAAAATAAACAAGTTAGAGAACCATTTTCCTCCCCGGAGCAGGACTAAAATCCAAAAAAGGCCAAGTTGGAGGACCAAAATCCTAATTTTGCCCCATATCGGTGGTCTTGCGAGGACAGTCCTCAGTTTTGTGTCCATAGGTGCCATATTCAAAGAAAATCATATGAGACCCCTCATACTCAATTTTACAAAGATCATCATCCAATACCACGGCAGTCGGGAGTGGCTTATTTAGCTCAATCTCCACACAAACTCTCGCATACTTACCACGTTGATTTCCAAGGGAGGTGGCGTCAACTTTCTTTGCACTTGCCAAGCAATTTCCTACTTCCAGCAAAGCAAATTCCTCAAAATATTTGGTAGGTACCCTAGGAATTCTTGCCCAAATGAGTGTGGATTGGATGGGTTCATTGGTAGGTTGGAAGGAAGGTCTCCATTTTGAGATCGTAATGTAGTGATTTTGAATGAGCCAAGGGCCGTTTTGAAGCACGTGATCATAATCCTCTTTACACACAAATCGGACATTGTAATAGCCATCTTCGAGATCAGTAAATTCGATGTGCTTCCCCTTAGACCACATATCCACGAGTCGTGCTTGGAGTATCCGGAAGCTAGCATTTCTTCCTAAGACTTTGATAATCAGTGCCCTTCTCCAAGGTTTCCAAAGGGATTTCAGCTTCTCCAACGGAATACGGATTTCTTTCACGCCGGGCAAGGTGACCCGAGGTTTTTCAGCTTTCAATTTCAGATAATGGTCCGTAAAAATTACCATATCCTCTTCAGGGTCGTCATCTCCTGTGTATAGCTCATGGATTTCCTCAGTTGGACGAACAGCGTCAACTCCGCAGCGGCGGTTCCACACCGAGCCACCGGCGGACGGCAGAGGAGCATCTTCAGTAGCCCTTCGTTTGAATCGGTTCGTGCACCGGTTAATGAAGTCTTGCTCCGCACTGGAGAGCGGAGGAGGATATTCTTGCATTTGGATTAGTGGGAGATCGGCGGCGAGGAGGCTGAACGGACGAGTAGAGCAGCACCGGCTATCTTTTAGATCTGCTGAACGGACGAGCGGCGAGGAGGCTTTCTTAGGTTACACAATTCACGAATATTACTTTTTTTTCCTCGTTCAGTTACACAAATCTTAATATGTATGAAAACTTGTTAAAGTACATGTATCATGTGATGTACGTAGGTGGTAAATACTTAAAAAATCAACAACTTTATGTGTATTTAAAAGGAATGATAAATAAGAGCTAATTAAAGTAATGTTGACCAAAATACTATAACTTCAATTCAATTAATCCGAAAAGTCCTAATTTCTTTTTCAAGTATTATATTTTTGATGCATTAATATATTAATTTATCGAGAGGCTGGCTATGTGAATGACTTATCATGATTGTGAATGATTAATCAAACTATCAAAGAGTGTGAAAATATCAGAGAATGTCTATAACAATTAGAAACTATATACAACATGAATTTTTTTTTTAAAATAGGATTGTATATTTTCATGACTTTCATTTATGTTATATAAGTGTCATAATATATTTTAAAAAAAACAGGTGTCAAAATACTTTTATTTCAAGTTGGAAAATTCTTTGAGATCAAGGTTTGTTAGGACTGTTCTCCGAAGGCACATCAATATTATGAGGAAAGTGTCTCAGACAAAAATAGCAGGTTTTCTTCTTCAGAGAATCATTTTTCGGATTCACCAATTGCAGATTGGGTGGATGACGGAAAATCAAAACTTTCCGGCGACGGACAGCTCGGAGCGGAGGAGATGGCAGACGCATGTGATACATTAATGGCATAAAGTCTCCTCCCATGATTGGCATCATAGGTTGGGGCTTCCGGCTCATCCTATTTTATCTTCTATTATTAAAACTTATGATTTATGTTCCTCGAACTTTTCTTTTACGCATTGTTCTGCGTGTTTAGAAAATAAAAGTCATAAACACCCTTTTGGTGCATCTACTTTAAAGTCAACCCACCCCCTGGAGATTATTTTTAGTGATGTGTGGACATCACCTATTCTCATCGATTGATGGCTTTAAATACTTTGTCATTTTGTGGATCATTATACGCGTTATATTTGGCTTTATCCGTTAACTCAGTAAATCGAGGTTCACTCCACGTTTATTCAATTTCGCTATTGTTGAAAAATACTTTGAACAATCGATTAAAATCCTCTATTCGGATAACGGTGGAGAATTTATATCCTTTCGTGAATATTTTTCAATTAATGGCATCTCGCTTTTACCACCCCGTACACTTACTAAACATAATGGGATCTCGAACGTCGTAATATGCATATCGTAGAAACTAGCCTCGCCTTACTTAATCACGCTTCTATCCTCCTCCTCCTACGGCCTTTTGCGTTCTCTCTACGGCTGTCTATCTTATCAATCGTATGCCTACTCCAACTCTTAACATGCATTCTCCCTATGAGTCTATTTTTCAAAAGTCACCTAACTACACCAAACTTCGTGTATTTGGCTGCCTGTGTTACCCCTGGCTACGCCCCTACACTACCCATAAACTCCAACCTCGCTCCAAACCTTGTGTCTTTCTTGGTTATGCTCAAAATCAACATGCCTACTATGTTATAATCTCGAGGATTCCAGACTCTATGTCTCTCGTCATGTCAAATTCATTGAATCTGTCTTTCCATTTGCCTCTCACCAACCCTCGGTAACCACCCTCACTCCTACCAACTTAGCTTCTATTTCAGATTGGCTTCCAACACCTCATTCCATGTCTCCACAAACTCCGCCGCCTCATTCCTCACCACCTCCCCCACCACCACCACCTCCACCACCACCACCACCTCCTCCACCTCCTCCACCATCTCCACCACCACCACCACCATCTGCGCCATCTCACTCCACTCATCCTATGCGTACTCGAGCCCGCAATAATATCCATAAACCAATCCATAAACTTAACCTTCACACTCCCTTTCCTCCACTCCTAACTCTGAACCCACAAATATCACTCAAGCCCTCAAACACCCTAAATGGAGGGCTGCCATGCAAGAGGAATACGATGCTCTTATTCGCAATGAGACATGGTCTTTTGTTCCCTGCCGACCTAATCAGCATGTCATCAAGTCTAAATGGATCTTTCGTCTCAAGCGTCATCTAGATGGTACTATTGATCGTCACAAGGCCCGTCTTGTGGCTAAGGGGTTTACACAGCGTCCTGGCATTGACTACTATGAGACTTTCAACCCGGTGGTTAAACCCACCACAAGATGCGTGTTGTTCTTACTCTAGCTCTTTCGCAGGGGTGGTCATTCTGACACCGTGGATATTAACAATGCATTCTTACAGGGCACTTATCGAGGATGTGTATTTAGCCCAACCTTCTGGGTTTGTCAGTACTGAGGTTCCTAATCATGTTTGTAAGTTCCGTAAAGCTATATATGGGTTAAAACAGGCCCCCAGGCTTGGTATGAGGAACTTAAAGGGTTTCTCCTCTCCAGTAACTTTAGGAATGCTGACTCGTCGTTATTTATCTACAATACTGGTTCCACTATTCTTTATCTGTTGGTATATGTGGATGATATCATCATTAAAGGTAATGATACCAAGGAACTTGAGCATTTTATCTCTCTTTTGGGTCATCGATTTGCGCTCATAGATCTTGGTTCTCTATCGTATTTTCTGGGCATTGAGATTGTACATAATGATCATGGTTGTGATCTATCTCAGAAGAGATATTCCACTGAGCTTCTTGCTCGCTCTACATATGGATCAGGCTAATCCTGTCACTACACACCGCTCTGCAGATCGCCTCGAGCTTCTTGCGCCTGTCTGGTTTTCCTCTAGATGATGCTACTGAATATCGTATGGTTATTGGCAGTTTGCGTGATCTCGCTTTCTTCACTCGCCCCGATCCGCCTTTGCGCTTAACAAACTGTCCCAGTTTATGCATGCTCCCACAGATATTCATTGGAATCATGCTAAACGCATGCTTCGATATTTAGCTGGGACAGTGGATCTAGGCCTTCAGCTCTACCGTGACTCCCCGCCAGTTCTTCATGCTTTTTCTGACGCCGACTAGGGTGGCTGTAAGGATGATTATGCTTCCACTGGGGCTTATGTTGTGTACCATCGCAAAATGCTATATCGTGGAGCTCTGCAAGCGCGATACCATAGCTAGGTCATCTCATCAAGCCGAGTATAGTCCAGTAGCTTCCAATGCGGCCGAGCTACTTTGGGTTACGTTCCTCCTACGTGATCTTGGTTTTCCATTCTTTGGAGCTCGGTCATCTCTTGTGATAACCTGGCACCACGCAGTTCTGTCATAATCCTGTTTTTCACTCCAGGATGAAGCACGTTGCTATAGACTACCATTTTATTCGTGATCAGGTACAGCGTGGCTCATGTCAGTGCTCAAGATCAACTTGCTGATTGCCTCACCAAGTCTCTCCCTCGCTTGGCTTTTATTCATCAGCGTCGCAAGTTAGGTCTCCTCCCGCGTCCAACTTGAGGGGTGGTATTAGCATATATTTTGTATATTCTTTGTACTGATTGTGTATTGACTGTATTTACTATTAGGCGTAATTATAGGAAGTCATTTATTGTTATATAGTAGTATATATTCCTTGTAATAGCACACAATTATTAATATACAAAAACATATTTTCCAATTTACACTCTTACGAGGAACATAAAGGTTCATCATTTAATGCTATCTCAGATTTGATGACAGTGGTTAATGCTGGGTTGGATAAAGGTGTTGGCTCAAACAGTTTAACTAAGGCCCAATTTGAGAAAGGTAACACCGGTGGGCCTACAACTCTTGTTTCAAGCTCCATTTCAAAAGAGGAATCAGTACCCAAGTCCAAAGCTGTTAGGAAAAAAGAATTGAGGGCTCTTTCGGACATTCTAGGTTCTATAGCAAAAAACCATCTAACTGTAAGCATTGGTCAGACGACTCCTAATCCTAAAAGGAGAAAAAGTAAAGATCTCAAGGTGGGATTTCATCGAGGAAAAAGGAAGAAAAATAAGAAGTCGACATTGGCTGAACAATACATGGATGGGATTTCTATATCCGATAGTGGAATCCAAAACATGACAAAGCTGGTCAAGGCGAAGGAAGTCGATTTTTTATCTACTGATAATATGAGTGTGCCAGAATTAGCCAAATTCGTGCAACTAGGCCATGCACTTGCAACACACTTCAAGATGCCGACCTTGCAAAGTAAGCGATCTGAGCTTTTCTGGCACTTTATGATTGGTGTTTTCTTTTCTATGAAGATATTATCTCTTAATGTTAGAGGATTGAGGAACAAAAGTAAGGGCAGGTGGATTAAAGATTTAATTACCAAAGAAAAGGTGGATTTTATTTCTATTCAGGAAACCAAACTCAACCATTTCTCAATCCAGAGGGCCTCTATGATTTGGGGGACAACCGACGTAGACATGCATTTCTCGAGTGTTGCCGGGAATTCCGGCGGAATTGCTTGCGTGTGGAACAAAAACATTTTTAACAAAGACGCTTGCTAGACGGAAGATGGTTGGATTGGTATTTACGGTTCGTGAATGATCGCAACATTCCAATCTTGCTTGGTAAATGTCTATGCGCCCCAAGATTATCATGCTAAAGAAGGTTTGTGGTCCAAAGCGCTTGATTTAGTCAATAGCCGAACGGTATGCCTTGTAGTATGGGTGACTTCAATTCGGTTTGCTTCAAATCGAGCGATGAGGTACCATTTTCAATCAACGGGATCTTGATCTTCTTACAAGTTTTATTTCTAATGCGGGTTCGATTGATCTTAGACTAGAAGGTAGGAAATATACTTGATTAATAAAAATGGATCTAAGATGAGTAGATTGGATAGGGTGTTGGTTTCACCAAATTTGCTAAATGTATGGCCTAAGACTACTCTGGTTGCTCTTCGAGAGGACTTTCGACCATTGTCCCGTCCTTATGAATCAGAATGGTGTTGACTTCGGACCAATCCCGTTTAAATTTTTTTGATTCATGGATGATGCATAAAGATTTTAACGAGCTGGTCTCTAAAACTTGGAGAGACCCTTCTATTGTTGGCAGTCCTTTTTTTGTGTTGAAAGAAAAATTGAAAGCCGTTAAGCATGTTCTGAAACAATGGAGCAGGAAACTGTATGGGAACTTGAAGGAGGATGTGATTCAAGCAAGGAAAAAGGTGGAATATTTTGATAAGCTTGCAGAGAATAAAGACCTCAATGAAGATGAAAGAGATAGCAGAGTAAAGGCCATCAATGAGCTCTTTGAAAAAGGAAAAATTTTGGAGATGATGCTAAAGCAAAAATCAAGAGACAAATGGATTATAGAAGGATATGAATACTCTAAATTTTTTCACAGCCTGATCAAAGGAAGAGCTAATAGAAACAGATTGGCTGGCATAGTGATCAATGGAAACTTGTGTGAAGACCCTTTGATTATTAAAGAAGAGGCTGTGAAACATTTTCAGAAGTTATTTGGGTAACCGCTAAGAACAAGACCGACGCTCAAATCTAACAACTTCCAAAAGATGAATGATGACTTGAAGGAATTCTTGGAAAAACCCATCCTTGAGGAAGAGGTGAAAAAGTCTATTCGAAACAGCGGGACTAATAAAGCTCCGGGCCCGGATGGGTTCTCGGTTGGCTTCTTGAAATCTTATTGGGAATTGGTTAAGGATGAGGTTATGCATTGTATTCGGGAATTCGAAGTTTCTGGACGGTTGGGTAGTGGATGCAACTCATCTTTTATTGCGCTTGTTCCAAAAAACAGAAGTCCCACTTCATTTAAAGAGTATCGACCCATAAGCTTGATTGGATCTTTCTATAAATTTTGTCTAAAATCCTTGCTGATAGACTTAAAGTGGTGTTACAAGAGCTCATAGGAGAAACACAATCGGCATATATTAAAGGAAGGCAAATTTTGGACGGAGTCTAAATTGCCAATGAGATTGTTGACTTTTTGAAAAGAAGCAAGAAAAATACATTTATCTTCAAAGCAGATTTTGAGAAAGCTTTTGACACTGTTAGTTGGAACTTCTTGAATTTGGTTATGGAGCATATGAATTTTTGGCAAAAATTGAGGAATTGGATCATGGGGTGTCTTTCATCTGCTAGAGTTTCGGTCCTCATTAATGGTAGTCCAACTCGCGAATTTCCTATGGAGAGAGGTATTAGACAAGGGGATCCCTTATCCCCCTTTCTGTTCTTGCTTGTTGCTGAAGCATTGAATGTTCCCATTTCATCTGCGGCAGAGAAAAACCTTTTGAATGGAGTTGGTGTTGGTAAATCTGGATCTAAGATCACTCACCTTCAATTTGCAGACGATGCAATCTTCTTTGGGGAGTGGAATGAAGAGAACTTTCTCAACCTGAAAAGAATCCTTAAAATGTTTGCTTTGATCTCGGGTCTAAATGTTAATTTGGGGAAAAGCACTCTTTATGGCCTTAATATCTCAGAAGGGGAATTGGATTCTGGTTCAAGGAGAATAAAATGCAAAACAGGGGTCTTGCCTTTTACTTATTTGGGTTTGCCCGTTGGGAAGAACATGAATAGGATTTCAGCTTGGCAACCTATTAATAAATTTAAAGAAAAGCTGGCGGGATGGAAATCAAGACTTCTATCGGTGGTGTTGATTAAGGCGGTTCTTGGTAGCTTGCCCCTATATTACTTCTCCCTCTTTCATGCACCTATTGCAGTTATTCACACACTGGAAAAATTGAGATCCCGCTTTTTTTTTGGGAGGTGGTTGGGATGAGAGAAAACTTACTTTGGTTCCTTGGTCCACTATTGTTAAGCACAAAAATTTTGGAGGGCTAGGAGTCGGGGATTTAAAAAGTCAAAATGAGGCTCTCTTAGGTAAGTGGTGGTGGAGATTGTCGGTTAGAGAGATTTCTTTAGGGAGAAAAGTCATTGGTGAGTGATGTATGAAAAATATATCATTATATTATAGGACTTTTTATTATTTTTTTATGATATTTTAGTATAATTTCATATAAATGCATTGAAAATTTGTAAAAATCATAGTTAGTTATAATTAGATGCATGAGTTATAAGAACGATAAAAATGATGGTTTTTGTCGAGTTTACGTTTGGTGGTGTTTCGTTGATTTTATTGCGAGATCGGATGTTTACCGAGATCCCAAAATATGACATACTTTGAAGCATAAATCATGAGTTTTGTGGGATAAAAGATTATGCCAAAATCTAACAACTTTGAATGTATCAATCTGTCCCTTAATGTTTCTACCAGTAACTCATTTTCAACGGACATTTGACCTAACTTAGAGGCATTTTCAGAGAAAAAGTCCTTGATGAAAGTTGTAGACCTTCAAGAGAGCTTTCCAACGAATATTAAATCATGTCAATCTGAGGTCTACAAACTTCGAGATAGGTTTTTACTGAACATCGGATATGTTGCATGGCGGCAAGCGCCGGAGAAGGCCGGATCTTGCAGGAAAATCTCTGACATTGGGCCCACAAATCTTTGACAAGGGAATATATACTATTTGACTGGCACGCGCCGGTGGTGTTCCGGCACGCGCCGGCCTTATGGTGCACTCTATAAATACCCCTCAATTGCAACCATTTTGAGGTGTACCAATGCATATATCTCTCTTCTATATCTATCTATAGTCTCTTTTGTTGTTTTTAGTTAAATAAAAGCTGTAAACGGCACTCTGCCGGAATAATGCTGTAGTATAAAGTATCGTTATAATGCTTAGAAGATGTATCAAGGCTCATTGATGTAAAAGAGTTGCTATTTCCGGAGGATACAACTCTGAAGCTTCGATTGTAATCTGGTAACTTTTCTAATGTATTTATGTTTGTTTGTTGTTATTAGTATCTATATATTAATTATAATGATATTAGGCTAATTTAATATCTAGCCAAGATATGAAATTGGATTAGTTTTATCTTTTCAGGGAAATAGATAACGACTATGTTAAAATTGATTAAAATCGGTTATAATGAATCTCTTTCTATGTTTGAATTGAAGTAGCTAATTGATTTGAAAGAATTCATAATCTAATTATGAATTGACGCCTCGTAGTTAGTTTATGAACTCGTTAATAGAAAGACCGGAGGGTAAAATTGGCCGAGTGAAAACGTGACAACGGAATCCTATTTCTAAACCGGGGTAGATTTGTTTGGGAGAAACAAACTCTTATTGAAATTTATACTCGAGAGATTATCACGTTAAATTCGCCTGTTTAATTCACATCTCTTAAAATTGGCCGTATGACAAAACGGGAGTGACCCATGCTTGAGGATGACATTGGACAGAGGACAAGACATATGACAATTTCATACGCTCGTGTGAGGAGAAATTGCCTAGCTTAGGAGTATACCGTTTCGTATAATTGATTGGACATTGGAAAAAGGAAGATCTGTCTTATCTAATTTTTACTAAAAAGATATAAGAATTCAATAACATATTCTTGGCTAGTCTCTAATTATAATATCTATCTCCCTCCCTTATATATTGTTTTGGTACCTATATATATATATATATATGTATTGCTATATATTTATATACTTATATATATCTGTTTTAGTTTTATGCATTTATTTATTGTTGATTAGTTTAGAGGTTGGTTTTATGATAAAATTGCGACTTAGATTGAGATAATAATAGCTTTTTGGTGTTTAATCACACGGTGAATTACCAAGTTTTCCCTGAGGATCGACACCTGACTCACCATACTACGCTGCAATTTGACCCGGTGCACTGCCGGTTAGGATCTGTATAGCCTAGAAAAGGTCCGTCAGTGAGTTGTATGAAAATGAGGACGGGGGGTTTGAGTCTAGTCATATTGGTGGAAAGAATGCGAAGAAAGGAAAAGTTTGGCAAGGGATCATCAATAATGCACGTCGACTTGAAGATAGCGCTGTTAATCTTTTGTCCTCTCTAAAATGGAGGATTGGTGATGGTATGTTAGTGAGGTTTTGGACTAATTTTTGGGTAGGGAATGACACATTGGCTAATTCTTTCCCTCGACTCTTTAGGCTTGCTGTTAGAAAAGAGGGTTCGATTAGTAGTAAATTAAAAGTGGTTTTAATGAGGGAGAATGGTCTTGGTGTTGGGAATGGAGAAGAGGTCTAAGGGGGAGGGAATATGGGGAATTTATTGATCTTTTAATATTTCTTTCCTCATGTTCTTTTTGCACGGATTCAGTCGATAATCCAATATGGACACTCAGCAAGAAAGGCAAATTCTCGGTTGCAGCTTTAAAAGAGGTCATTGTCACAGCTCGTGGATGCACATCAACAACTCGCAAGATTTTTAGATGGAATAATTGGGTTCCTTCGAAACTGAATATTCATTGTTGGAAAGTGTGCATTGATAGATTACCAACACGTCATAATCTGGCTAAAACAAAAGTACCTATTTGTGATGAGAAATGCCCCATTTGTGGCTTAGAGATTGAAGACTCTCCGCACAGTTTTCTGCTATGTCCTTTCGCGCAACAAATCTGGAACAAAGTAATTGGATGGTGCCTTCTCGCTGTCCATGCCCAAGTAGCCGGAATACTTTACGCTCTTTCCAACCCGATCAATCTTGCGGTAAAGACACGCTCAAACTTTGGGATGCAATAAGGAAAACTGTGTTGTGGACTCTATGGCTCCAAAGGAATAACGTGGTGTTTAATTCGGTCTTGCCGTCTCTTGAGAACACCTATAACGATATCCAAAGATTTTCCTTTCAATGGATCTCTAATAGAAGGATTGAGGGTGCTGTTAACTGGGAGGACTGGAGATCTAAGCCTCTTCAAGTCACGAGTTGTTAGTTGTATTGTTTGGGTGGTGTCTTGCTTTAGTTTAGTGATGTTTTGATTAGTTTGGTTCACTTATGTACGCGGCATATGTGTTTGAATTGGTGTAACTTGGAATGGTTCATGCTAGCTTCTTGTTAGCTGTAATAAAACTTTAAGTTGCTGTTAAAAAAAAGAGCTTTTAACAGTTTTAGGACCTCGTGTTTTACCATTGTGTCAAAATTTACTCTTATCTTTCAAAATGACAATATTAGGACCTCATGTTTGTGTTTTTTTTCTCCAGTTTTAGGACAATTTCTAAATTTCAGTCTAAGTTATCGTTGAATTTGACGGCATATTTGAAATTGTCCTAAAACTGGAAAAAAAAAACACAAACATAAGGTCTTAAAATTGTTATTTTAAAAGATAATGGTCAATTTTGACAAAATGTTAAAACATGAGGTCCTAAAAATGTCACTTTTGAGGGAATTTTGACACTACATTTTGTCAAAATTGACCCTTATCTTTTAAAATAACAATTTTAGGACCTTATGTTTGTGTTTTTTTTTTCTTCAGTTTTTATCCAAATTTCAAAAATTCCGTCAAACTTAACATGTTTTGCCGTTAGCTTAGACAGAAATTTCAAAATTGTCCTAAATCTGGAAAAAAAAAAAAAAAAAAAAAAAAAAAAAAAAAAACACACAAACATGAGATCCTAAAATTGTCATTTTAAAAGATAAGGGTCAATTTTGACACAATGGTAAAACATGAGGTCCTAAAACTGTTAAAAGCCCTTAATGTTAAGTTTAGGACATTATTATTGAATTTCTCCACACATACTTTATGAAGGATAAGGATCAACAAGTATCTCCACACACACACACACACACACACACACACACACACACACACACATATATATATATATATATATATATATATATATATATATATATATATCACACACATATATGTATGTGTATTGATTGAGGATAACCCGAATGTCTCCACGTGGCACGTATCCAGTGGATGAGTCAGTGAGATCAGGTCATCAGGTTAAGGATACACTTAAACCAGGAGTTGTACTGACCAGGGCCAGGTCCCTGTTGGTCAAGTGACACAGGCGAGTCCCCAGCTTAGAGGACTGATCAAGATGACCAGGCGAGCCCTGTTCGTCGAGATGATCAGGGTAAGTTACTAATCGGATAAGGAGCAGATCAAAGACGTGTGTAGAGAACAGTTATGTGTAGACGTGAGACGTGGGTAGAGTGTATAACCGCCCACTAACTCCACTCCAATGCATAACTGCTTGAACTACGGTTGGGCTTGATTCCAAATACATATATTTGGATACGTAGGCATCACCTACTAACATCAAAGGGGTTCAAAGGTTGACAGGTAGGTTAGCAGCCTTGAATAGATTCCTTTCACGATCTACACAACGATCACTGCCCTTTTTTTAAGATTTTGAGGAAAGCTACCCCATTTCAATAGGATACGGATTGCCAAAAAGCCTTTCAGGAATTGAAGGAATACCTACTGGAATTGCCAACTTTAAACTCTCCTCAGGAAGGAGAAGTTTTGTATCTTTACTTGTCAGTCTGTGATGAGGCCATCAGTGCTGTTTTGGTCAGGCAACAGGGAACACTTCAGAAACCAGTATATTACATAAGCAAGGCTTTACATGGACCTGAAGTGAGGTATTCAGATGCGGAGAAGTTAGCCCTAGCATTAGTCCATGCATCCAGAAAAATAAGATCTTACTTTCAAAGTCATCCCGTCATTGTTCTAACCGATCAACCTTTGAAGCAGATACTGAGCAGGACACACACTTCAGGTCGCCTAGCCAAGTGGGTTGTCGAATTGGCAGGTTACGACTTAGAGTACAGACCAAGAACTGATATAAAAGCTCAAGCTTTGGTAGATTTTTTAGCAGAAGAAAAAGCCATTTCTATTGATCAGCGGATATCTCCAAAAGAATCAGACCAATGGAAGTTGTTCGTTGATGGGGCCTCTAGTAGAAGTGGATCAGGAGCAGGTCTCCTCCTTATCAGTCCAATAGGTGAAGAATTTCCTTATGCTTTGCACTTTAACTTTCACGCAACCAATAACGAAGTAGAGTATGAAGCATTGATCACAGGCTTGAATTTAGCTCTAAAATTGGGAGTTCAACAACTCAAGGTTTACAGTGACTCTCAATTGGTAGTGAATCACATTAAAGGGGAGTACGAAGCAAAAGAGGAACCCATGAAAAAGTATCTATTTCTGGCCCAATCAAAGATAAATCAGTTCAAGAAATTCAGGTAGAACAAGTCTCCAGAGCGCAGAATACCCGAGCAGATGCTCTGTCCAAGTTAGCTTCAAACTTCTTATCAGACAAAAAGGTTATGATCGAGCAATTAAATAATCGCAGCTATGAAGCATCTGAGGTGCAACCGATTACACAAAGGGAAACATGGATGGATCCTATTGTAGCATTTCTGAAAGACAGACGGTTACCAAAAAATAAAGTGCAAGCTCGTAAGATCCAACGTTTATCCGATAGGTATGCCTTATTCAATGATATCTTGTATAGAAAATCCTTTATATGCCCTTGGTTACGTTGTTTCACCGTGGAAGAAGGTAACTACTTGCTGAGAGAAATTCATTTGGGGATCTATGGAAATCACATGGGGTCAAGAGCTTTAGCTCGAAAATGCAGGTTGTTTGGCTACTACAGGCCGAAGATGTAGCAGGACGCAGAGGAATTAGTCTTGGCATGCAGGTCATGTCAAGTTCATGGTAATCTATTCCATCAACCATCTGAAAACTTAACCCCGGTTATCTCTGCCTGGCCTTTTGATCAGTGGGGTATGGATCTGGTGGGACCATTGCCTAAAGCACCAGGAAGCTAGAAATTTCTAGTGGTGGCTGTTGATTATTTCACCAAATGGGTGGAGGCTGAGGCGTTAACTACCATTACAGCCAAACATATCCAGAAGTTCTTATGGAAGAATATAGTATGCAGATACGGAATACCCAAAGTCCTAATTTCAGACAATGGGACCCAGTTTGAAGACAAAGGAGTTAGAGAATGGTGTACTGATTTGGGCATAACTCAGCATTCCACTTCCGTTGGACACCCACAAGCCAACGGACAAGTGGAACAGACTAATAGGCTGATCAAGGTTGGTTTGAAGAAGAGACTAGAACAGGAAGGAAAGCATTGGTTAGAACACCTACCAAATATTCTTTGGGCTTACAGGACTACGCCAAACACGTCTACAAAAGAGACAACATTCTCCCTAGCATATGGGTGTGAAGTTGTTATACCAAATAGAATCGGATTGCCATCTCCTGAGCGACACTTAAGAATGATCAAATCCAGGAAGAAGAAATGAGGCACGCTAAAGATGAGTTGGAGGAGAAAAGGGATATTGCTTTGATCCGAATGGCTAAATATAAGCAGTAAGTATCCCAGTACTATAATTCAAAGGTCAAGCAATGTTACTTTAAAGTAAGAGATTTGGTTTTGCGTAAGGACGAGGTCAGCGGGGAAGGACCTTATCAGATCATCAAAGTACATGGAAAGGGAGCTTACCAGTTGGCTGATGGTACAGGAAAAACCATTCCCAGAAGTTGGAATGCGGTTAACTTGAAGAAATTTTATGTTTGAGGCAAGTAATTGTCATTTTATTCTGCAAGTTTGTTATGCATTGTGATACTATTTTAAGCTTTTTTGGGTTATGTTGTATGGATGCAATGTATTCTGTTGTTGAACTCTTAAAAGAGAAAATTCGCTAAGACTAAAAAATCAGACCGCTTTAAGACTTCAGGTCAGGTCTTAAACCATTAGACCTCAGGTCAGGTCGATAACTCTTAAAAAGAGAAAATTCGTCAAGTCTGAAAAATCAGACCGCTTTAAGACTTCAGGTCAGGTCTTAAACCATCAGACCTCAGGTCAAGTCGATAACTCTTAAAAAGAGAAAATTCGCTAAGTCTGAAAAATCAAACCGCTTTAAGACTTCAGGTCAGGTCTTTAACCATCATACCTTAGGTCAGGTCGATAACTCTTAAAAAGAGAAAATTCGCTAAGTCTGAAAAATCAGACCGCTTTAAGACTTCAGGTCAGGTCTTAAACCAATTGACCTCAGGTCAGGTCGATAACTCTTAAGAGAGAAAATTCGTTAAGTCTGAAAAATCAGACCGCTTTAAGACTTCACATCAAGTCCTAAATCATCAGGTCTCAGGTCAGGTCCAAAAAAAAAAACCAAGTATGACGTGTGCTTCACAAACAAATCACATGTCATACTGGGGGAGCAGAATATAAAGACACAGAGACAAACACAAGATATAGAGATTATGAAGAATGGTGCCACAAAAGCACTAAAATTTCTACATATGAAAATTGCACAAAATGGTGCCACAAAGGCACTAAAGTTTCAAGACCAACGACAGCAAAACAGCAAAGTTATGAAAACAACAACAGCAAAAGTTGCAATGTTTAAGGTCAGAATTGAAAGAAAAAAATAATTAAGTATCTTTAAATTTGAACTGGGGGGAGCTTGAGATTGGGATGATGATCCAGGCTGAGCAGTTGGAGGCTTTTTACCATACTTGGAAACAAAGTCCACTCCATCTCTAAACTCTTTGAATCTGGCCTCATAAGTCTATGATCCATCTTTCTGTTCCAACCAGAGTGGTGAAGTTTGGCGACATCAACATCAAGACTCTTTGCCTCACATCTTCAACATCTGAAGAGTATCCGAACCAAATAATCGGAGCAAATAGCATCTTTATATTGTTGGCCAGCTCATTAGATTTCTTGTAATCAGCAAAGGCATTAGCAATCTGCTCAGGAAATGCGTTCTTCAAGTTGTCTCTCTCTGCCTCAAGATCAGCTACCATCTTTTCCAGGTTGGATCTGATTTTGTTAGCAGTAGCAACATGAGTCTGGAATTATGTATCCTTAACCTTTTACTCATTATCCTTCACTGCTAGCCGATCAGACAAGGCAATTCTCTCAGCCGTGAAAGTATTCAGCAAATCTTCATATTTTGTTTTCCATTCGGATAAAGATTTGGATAACTTCTCTTCAACTTTTCCCGAGTTCTTCAATCTGGACAGGACCTCCCTACCCAGTTTGGCACCCTAAAAAAGAATACAGGGAGTAAGGTCATTATACAATACCTAAAAAGACAGATTAACATATCTGGGAGAAGAGGCTTACAAATTTTGACAAATCTTGATTGGACCACTCTTTCCAATCATATCTCTCTTCATTGGCTTGCTCAGAAGCCCCAACACCTTCATCAGTCTGATTGTGAGATCTGATGCGCTTTGTAGGACGGCTCATCTTAGCAGTGGTTTCCATTGGAGAAGCACGTTGCACCATCTGGTAATTGTGGGTATTCTCGGAATCCTCATCAACAGGATCCGTTTCGACTGAAGGCTCATTAAGATGAGCCTCAACAGAGAGTTAGCGATCGATCGATCGCACGTCTGGATTGATGATAGGACCAGATGCATCCTGACCCCTGGGAGGTGAAGTATCATCGGCTATCTGGATGAAATCGGTGAAACTTACCACTGCAAACATTAACAAATAGTTAAAAACATATCTCAGAGAACATGCATAAAGAATCAAAATAAGGAAATCCTACTTATATTGTATCTCTTTTCTTAAAGCTCAATATAAGGCTCTGGACCAGCGGTCTCCAACCGGGCAGCATCAATCAAATTGGAACTGTAGTTCTTCAGACCCAGATATATGCTAGACCCTCTAATGTCTGTCAGCAATTTCTCATCCAGTTTGCTTTCTAACACATCACTATTTTTAGTGGAAGTGTTCCACTTACCTATATCCCTGGCGGTTTGAGGCCTAATATAGAAGAAATGTTTTTTTCAATCCGTGAAGGATTGATCAGTTTTCTTAATCAGAGGTATGCTACTCAGACTATCGTTTCTTCTACAGAAGCAATACCAGCCAGGACTGTTCTTAACTTGTTTACACCGATAAAAAGTCCTAAGAAGCAACAACGTAAAAGGGTAACAAAGCACTACACCAAATCAAGAAACCGTGATAGCTCTTATACTATTAGGAACTATCTGCCAATCCTGAAGCTCAGAATATCGGAGTATCTCCAGATAGGCAGGAGGAAGAGAAAATCTGAGACCGCCGTCAAATTGCTCCTTATAGACCGCGCATTACCCAGCAGGAGGAGCAGCAGCACTTTTTCCAGGTTCAGGTCGAATGGGGGCATAAACATCCTTGTTTATCCCATACCTATCACAGATGTTCGTGATATCAGTATCCTTCAATTTGGAATCGATTGCGTGACAAGCCATCATCTTTTTTTGTCTCGTAGGTCCTCCTTAATGCTCTTATGGGCACAGATAACCCGGAAACGTTGTACTCAGTTGGAGGTGATTCAATAAGTGCAGGAACAATGGAAGCAATTAAATGAGGAGGGAGAACAGAAAAAAAGGGATTCTCGCTAGGATTAGATATATCAGGTTGACTCGGATTCATGAAAAATAAGGAAATTACACAGGAAGAAAAGAACTTACTTGGGGTTTCAATGCGCCAATTGAGCAAATTTGATATCTCTAGCTATTAATAACGATGATTGTTCTCAGGATTTGATGAGATAATAGCCTCTAGTCAAAGTATGGGACGTTTCGACTACGCATCCCTTAAGGAGATTACAATAATTAATTATGATGCCGTTTGAAGTAACCGAGGCAACATGGGGTACGTTGCCTATATCGTACACGTGGAATATTTACAGACTGTAGATCTTAATTGACGTACCAAAATAGGGTCACGTCCATTATGATCTGGGGGGCTTTGATTGAGGATAACCCGAATGTCTCCACGTGGCACGTATCCAGTGGATGAGTCAGCGAGATCAGGTCATCAGGTTAAGGATACACTTAAACCAGGAGTTGTATCTTGACGAGGGCGTGTCCTGTTGGTCAAGCGACACAGGCGAGTCCCCCCACTTAGAGGACTGATCAAGATGACGAGGCGAGCCCTGTTATCGAATGATCAAGGTAAGTTCCTAATCGGATAAGGAGCAGATCAAAGACGTGTGTAGAGAACAGTTATGTGTAGACGTAAGACGTGGGTAGAGTGTATAACCGCCCACTAACTCCACTCCGATGCATAACTGCTTGAACTACGGTTGGGCTATTTTTTTGGCAATTAAACTATCATTATGGATTAGATTTATTTTCTTAGAAAGAATTATATTACTGTTTGTATAATAATAAGGGAAACTTGAAAAACTATGCCTGAAAAGTAAATGTTTGGAAAAAATATGCCTCGACGCATGCGGCGCGAGTGCGTCAAGCATGCGTCAAGTATGCGTCGCGAATTGTTCATGCGTGCCTTATGCGGCGCGCGTGCGGCCCTCATACGCCGGAAGCAGGCATATTTTCTAAATTTTACTTTTCAGGCATATTTTTTCAAACATTTTCTTTTCGGGCATATTTCTTCAAGTTTCCCTAATAATAATAGATCTCCTTTCAAAAAAAGAAGTATAGTTGTCGTTCCTTTTTACCCTATTTTTTAATTTCAAATTCTCTTTTGTCAAACGCAAAAGAATTAACCTGTCATATTTGTAAGATAAAAAAAAAGGGCTAGAGTTAGTAGGGAGTGTTTCTTGGGGCTCTTCCCCTCCTTCAAAAGTTGTTGTTGCTAGCTTGTCGGACTTAGATTAATGAAATGGTCGTTTGTATAAAGAAATGGAGGTGTGTTCAAAAGGACTAAATAAATATTGAAATAAAAGAATATGACGGCATCACCTTTATAGGGTTAATAAGGACAAGAATCTATTGTAATGTACCGAATTACCCTTTGACATTGTAATCTATTGTAAGCGAAAGTAGGGAAAGCATCATCCAGTATTAGGACCTTTAGCTATTACGTTAGTTACTACAATTGAAAACAAAATCAATCAAATCCCAACACATGAGACAATATCCCCAAATTTTGCAACAGTGAAATAGCGGCTCATGTTTTCAAATAACCCACGACACGATATTGGCTATTGTATACCCTAAAATAGAATGAAGTATCACCATATGTCACCATATATTTTCTTGGGGAAGTGGGAAGAAAGGACAAATAACATGAAAAAATAGGAATCAAGACAGTAAAAATATAACCTGGGTGATAAGGACAATTTCATTATTCTTTACCTCAAAATCCATTGTTTGGTACAATGAAATTGACCTCAATTCCACTATTCCACAGTTTTATTGTTTTTGACGAAAATGACTTCGAAATGACACCAGAAAACATCAAATGAGATGTCTGAATAAAGAGAACAAAAAAAGAAAAAATATGGTGAAAGAATTACGATCTTTGGACGTTTAGATCAAAAAAATATATTCATTTTTGTGATTAAATATGAGAAAATTTAAATTGTAGTGGTATAAACACTTGTCATTTTTACCAAAAATAGAGGAATACATGTTTGATTTATAGCTTTTCAGGCTCACATAGTTTATGCAGTAGGAATGAAACCAGGAGGCTGGCCGGGTTGAACCGGGTTCAACGTTTAAACCACCCAATTTATTTTCTTCGACCCGGTTTCACCCGGTTCATCGGTAGGATCTTGTTTAAATTTATTGTCCATGTGATTCTTGAAAAACTCTTGCCCAAAACCACCGCTTGTAGCTGGTGACGATACTCATAACCAATCATGATAAACTGAGATTTTAGGGTCTGTGAGGTGTTTATACCACTCGAAACAAAAATAACAAAGATCTCAGGAATGAAGCAAAACAACAGAATAATCCTGAAGAACACCAAGAACACCAAGAGAACGCCTTCCGTATAACAATTAGAAGACTACGCAAGAAAGCGGAAGACTAATTGCTCTGATACCATGAATAATTCAACAAACTGAACCATAAAAGAAAACTGGAAAAATGAAGAAGATGAACATTGCTCTGGTTTTATTGAAAAGGAAAAAGAACACAGAATTTGATCATTGAACTATTCATCAATTCGATCAGTAGTTATCACTGCTTAGTTCCTGAGTATATAGCTTACAATTGATCCCTCAACTGCTCCTAACTGAACCAACAGACTGATAACCGACTAACAGTCTTAATAACTGATTTTGTTGAAAGGTGTTCGACCAAATTCCTCAAAGACAGCTTGAGCTTGATTTACCACTTGTGCATTTTGTGTTGACTCCAATAAAAACCGCGGCTTGTAGGTGGTGACGATACTCATAACCAATCATGATAAACTGAGATTTTAGGGTTTGTGAGGTGTTTTTGACATTCGTAAAGAAGGTAAAAATGAGAGCATGAATATTGGAATTATATCGCAAACTGCCGTCAAATCTTGTTCAATAGTCGTCTGTCCTCTCAATCAGGCAGTAATGGATGATTCCAATGGAGTTGATGATGTTCGAAGGTTACAAGCCTATTGGTGCTGCTGCGCGCTGTTGAAGTGGGTTCTAGCTAGTGTACGTGCTACAACCAATGATAAACCTCCAATATTGAAATCTTCTCGTGGGCGTAATCATGCACTCCCTGAAAAGCTCAATGATTCTGTTCCGCATTGTTCGTGGAAGAAGAACAAATCAAACGGTGGTTGCAGTTGAAGAAATCCAGCTATTTTGAAGACGAATTCTATGATGGTTTGCAAAATAGGAAGAAAACCAAACGGGAAGGGCTTTGGGTTACAATTGTTTAGCAGTGTTGAGTTAATTCCTGAAACTATTGGAAACGATGAGTTGTTGGGCTCTAATGATGATGTTGATTGGGAGCTCAAAGTAGGAAAGCAACGAAGCAGGAGGATAAAAAAAAGAAAGCTGAGACAAAAGTATAGTTGCGGAGCAAATGTGGCGAAAATTGTGAAGTCTAGGGCAACTAGAAACCTATTTATAGACTTAACAACTAGAGAAAGTGGAAATCATTGACTTCAAGAAAAATAAACCTATTTTAAATTTATTTTAAAAAAATCATTTTATGAAGACAATTTTAACCTTACAAAATTAAGATAGATTTTATTTTCAGGTTGGATGAAAAAAATGATGCATCTTTAACGAATTTCATTTTATAAGTATACCTTTTACTGGAATAACATATGGTGAAACACCGTATTATGCTTCAAGTAAAATAATAATCAACATATTTCTCTTTAATATAATCATTTATAATTTTTTTATGACATTAAATAATTATTTTACATCTATTGTATCATAGTGTAGTTATTTGTGGCCTTACAAAAAACAATATTAGAAGGTAAGAAGATATAAGTTCATGTATATATTTTTGAAAACAAAATATCTTGTGGGACCACACTTGTATTTGAATTGTACTTTATGTTGGATAAGGATTAACAATTATGTAAGGTATGTATGTATTATGTATGTATGTGTATACTTAAATTTTAAAGTAAAATAAATTAATACTGAGATATCAATTAGTAGTTAATTTCGGGGATAATTATGGTAGGAGATTATATAAACGATTTGTTTCCTTTTATCTGGTAGAATCCCTATTGTTTAGGATTTATTTAAGAGGCTAGGAGCCAAAAGGATAAAAAAAAAAATTAAAAAAATAAAATGAAAGGACAACTTCAAATTTTTATGTTTCATAAGGATATGTACCAAAAATACCCTCAAATTACATAATTGGAAGCTTTTAAGTAGTAGACATTTATTGGCGCAATAAACTGGAGAAATTGAGCAACATACATTTATTAGCTCAACAAATGTGAGAAATTAGGTAGACATATATTAGTGCACTAAACAAGAGAAATAAGCGGAAATTTTATCACATTAAAACCGTTCTGCAATTTTCGAAAAAAAACAAACCCAAATGAACTACTACCTCCGTCCTATAAAAAGTGTCTACTTTTTGTTGGACATGGAGATTAAAGAAATAATTAATGTGTTGTATTATAAGAATGAATAGACAAATATACCCTTAACTAATCATAAATGTTTGTTTTGGAATATGAAAGGATTATGAAAAATTAAATGTTAAAATAGGGTATGATTGGAAAAAATGTATTTAATGATGTATTGGAAATTTAAATGGACACTTTTTATGGGACAATTCATTTTTCCGGTTATGGACACTTTTTGTGGGACGGAGGTAGTATAGCCAAAGGAACACGATATGACCTACAAAAGATGGTGTTATAGACAAAAAAAAGACGTACTTAGGGCAAAAAAATGTAGTAACAGACGATAAAATAAATGCAGCTAATAAAAAAAATTAGTAACACAGATAAAAAAGATGCGGTTACAACAAAAAATGTAAAGTGGTGGGCGTCCACTAACGACCATTCCTGGCTCGGTTTCGATAATGCAATTCCAGTTGGAGTCATTAGTTGGGCACTAGATACCTTCGGACCTGGAGAACGTGTGATGCAGGGTCTAGGTTTGGTGATAAAAAGTTGCAGTTACAAAAAAAATGTAATATCACATTTAAAGAAGTAATAGCCCAAAAATATGTAGTTACTTGAAAGAGAAATAGTAACAATAAATAAAATATATGTAGTTACAACAAAAAAATGTAATAACACTGAAGCTAGAAATATAGGTGGAGTAATTTTTGCAACAAAGTTGTAGACGAAATTTGTTTTTTTTTTTTCATTAAAATCAGTTTTGTGTAGTGATAATGGAAGCCTAAAATCATGCAAAAATGTTTGGCAGTTACAATAAGTGACAAAAATTAATTAAGAAATAATATCTTATTTTTCTAGTAGGTGGTGAATTTTTTATTTATTTATTATGACAACTGGAGAAAATATTAAGATGAGGGTAATTTAGGAAAAAACTAGACAATATATCCTTATTAAATACTTACAATTTCCCTATTAATTTAATGCCCTTTTAATCAAAATCTAATAAATATATACAAGAAGAACTCCGCCTCCATATGTCTCTCTAGTATCTTGGAAAATGTAATCTATACTGAGAACTGATTCATTTTGAATATGAATAGCCAATATATCTTTCCTATGCACAAAGCATACAGACCAAATGTGTAAAAATAGAGGCATACACGTCTGATTTACAGCTTTTCAAGCTCACATAGTGTGTGCTGTAGGAATGAAACCCGGAGGCTGGCCGGGTTGAACCGGGTTCAACGTTTAAACCACCTAATTTATTTTCTTCGACCCCGGTTTCACCCTGTGCGTCAGTAGGATCTTGTTTAAATTTATTGTCCATGCGGTTCTTTAAAAACTCTTGCCCAAAACCGCGGCTTGTAGCTGGTGACGATACTCATTCCCAATCATGATAAACTTAGATTTTAGGGTTTGTGAGGTGTTTTTGACGATTGGGAATTCTTTCGTAAAGAAGGTAAAAAGGAGAGCATGATTATTGGAAGGACAACGATATCCGAAATGCCAAAGCTAAAGCGATGAATAACGGAGCAAACTGCCGTCCAATCTTGTTCAACAGTCTATCCTCTCAATCAGCAAGATGGGATGATTCCAATGGAGTTGTTGATGTTCCTGTAAAAGAATTCCATAAGTATTAGTCAGTCCCATTTTCTCAGCTATTTTCTCGCATTTTATTTGAACTCCGTAAGAATTCCTATCCGTAAGTATTATGCTGTCTTCGTAAGGCGAATAAGTTCGGCTCTTACATCCTGACTCGAATAATGAATTTCAAAGAAGAGGTAATTTACCACGAGGAATGCGTAAAATGATATGTCATGATCAATGATCTTTCTATGAATGTAAATTTTGCGTACAAACTGTGTATCCATTGTACACAACCTTGATTGTTTTCCGTCGGTTCCACAATCTGCAAAAGCAAGCACACAATGAAATAAAAAATAAAGAAATAAAGAAATAAAAAGAATAAACTAACTTCACAACATTGCTCACAAGCCATGATGCATACTTAGCCTATATAACCAATATGTTTTCTAGCAAGTGGTTGATATTTGAATGAGGGGTAAAACCATAACAAAAACTAAATAGTTAACATCTAACAGACAGTGAAAGCATCAAGTGAAAAATAAATAATACTTGTCAATCACTCAGAAAGGACGATGTATACAAGAAATAATAAACATGAAACTATCGTTAATTACCATGACTTTAAGGGAAACGACATTTTGATAAGTGATTATGCCGAAGCTCGTCCAAAATTCATTAATGTCCACCCACATCAAACATATACACAGAAAGACCCCTTCTCATTTATAAAAATTCAAAAAAAAACTAGTGACAGATACTTTCTACTATTATGTTTCATTTTTCAAATTGTCTTCATTTTTCCTTTAACGCCTTTAACACCTTCCCAACTATGAGATTGACCTTCGACCAAACAAATTAAATAAGAGACAATCAGAGTATCCTTGAAAATAAAAATGGAGCCAATTTTAGCAACTTTACTCATCATAAACAAGAACATTGTATGTTACATGTAGCTGAAGTCCTCAATTGGCTATGATTAATGAATTTCCTATTTTGAGATATCCGACTTGAAGTGCTAAAATTTCCAACATGGAAATGAACTATGGAAACTTCTCCATGGAAACACACTTGCATATGATAACATAGAAATTAAACAAACTTCTCCATGGGACTTTTCATTTTCAAATATTTATCAAGCAATCGTGAAACCTAATATTGTTTAACAGATACTAAAATCTTCCAAAACAATAATAGATCAACAACAAATTAAATTCATGGATGTTTGCATAGGAAAAAGTACATTAGCAGATCTTAAAATTTTAGTTAATCTCACTAAAATCTTCAAAAACAATAATTGACCAAGCAACATGATCTGTATTACTAAAGCATTATTTGTAGTCACTAAGATGAATAGGGAAACATGAATAATGTACAGGGCAAAAAATTAAAGCTTTGCAAAACAAAACAAAACAAAACAAGCATGTCATTCACAAGCATAAATTGAACAAATAAAGATGGGTTCTAAAAATGACAAGACTAGCATAGGAAAGAAGATATATCGATCAAACATTAATATAATTGGAAAACAAAAATTTGAGGAACAAATTCAATAAGAGTTGCAGATGGAGTTTCAAATGAATATACCCTCATTTTAATTTGTGCGATTCCTCTTGACTTAAAGGAAAAGATAGCCGCCGTAGAGAAACCCTAGAAGAACAAGTTGAGACAAAAGTATAGATGGGGAGGAAATGTGGCGAAATTGTGAAGTCTAGGGCAACTAGAAACCTATTTATAGCCTTGAAACTAGAGAAAGCGGAAATCATTATCTTAAAGAAAAATAAACCTATTTTAAACTGATTTAAAAAAGGGGGAAGGGGCCACAAGGACAAAAAAATCATAAATGGGGATAAAAGGACGTTACTACATTTTATGTGATTAAAAAGGACAAATTCATAATAAATGGACCGAAATATCCATGATTTTTTTACACATTAAATACGTAGTAACGCTAGATAAAGTGTAGTAACAACCAAAAAACAAGTAGTAACAACCAAAAAACAAGTAGTAACATCCCATAAAATGTAGTAATATCCAGTGAAAAAGTAGTAACAGCCCATAAACAAGTATTAACAGCCAAAAAACAAGTAGTAACAGCCCAAAAATGTAGTAACGACAAATAAACAAGTAGTAACAGTTCATAATATAGATAAAGTTACAGCAAAAAATGTAGTAACGTTAAAAAATTAGTATCAATGATATCTCAACCTATAATATACATGTAGTAACAACCTATAATGTACATGTAGTAAAACCAAAAAAATATAGCAACAATGATACGTTCCTCCTTGCATTCTTGAGATGTTATTGGTGGATGCCATGTTTATGGCGATAATTGATGCGGAGGTGAATAATTAAGCAAAATACCACGATCTGATGCCGGAAAAATGCCGGAGGTGTTGAAGACGGTGGCAGTGTTGCAGCGTCTCTTCCAGTTCCCGGTGCATCAGCAGCAGCGGCGTTTGAACGATTCACCGGAATGATCATCGAGAAACAATCCACCAGTGACTACCACACCACCGTCCAGCAACGATGTCTTCCTATGAGGTTTTCCGGTTATGCCGGCTGGAATTGGGAGACCGAAGAGAATCAGGACCGACGGCATAAAATCAAGGCATTGAATTTTACAACAGGCGGTTTTTTTTTGGTGATGGCCGGCGGACAAACATAAAATTTTGACATCAGGACGGACAAACCCATGTTCAGGTATTGAACGTTGATGGACGGAACACTGATGCTGTTGAACTCTGATGTTTTTTTTTGGAAGAAGGGTTTTTTATTTTATAGATGTTAGGTGTAGTGCCCGAAAGACAATTTCTGTAATTGTTTTTGACAAGATTTATAATTCATCTTAATATTTACATTTATGCTTATATTAATACACTACTGAAAACCCTAAGTATATCGGTATGTAATCACATAACTCAGTGTATGGCATACACACGAGGATTGAGTTAGTGATGATATGCTTAAAACTATTTAGTCTGTGGTGAATTTAATCAGAGTATGGGTCTCATGATTAAATACCAATAATGCCCCCAGAACACTTAACGGTGTGACCGTCTTATCCGGACCGTCGGTATATGGTATCTAGTGGGGCATTTATATATGATGTCTATCATATAGGACTGGACCGATTTGATTTGAGTTCTCGATATAATTCCGTGATCGAGAAATCTTATCGAATCACAAGATTATCATATATGGATTAATCTCAATCCTGAGGTGATCACAGTCTACTGCTTGGTTCAAAGTAGGGTTTGATGTGTTAGTTAAGGATCACTTGGATACATTTGATCTGAACACTTCTCGTTGGCTCTATTATGGAATGAGTGAGTAGTATGTGACTTCACAGATACGAAATCCATTCCTTCCTGCGGGAAGTAGACAGACAATTCCCTTATTTGTTAATCCTAGAAACGAACAGTCTATGGAGGATTAGTCTATATGTAATGATTATATCAGTGGACGTTTATTTACTCGATGATTAAAGTGTAAGTATGTATCTATAATCGATAGAGTTCAGTTTCGGGTTTATGGTGGCGTAATCCCGGAATTAATAGATTGAATAAGAATTGTTCTGTTCGATGAATAATTTTATTTAATTTATTGTAGCTACTGGTTATAGGTCCATGGTCCCCGATGTGGCTCCTAACATGCATATGTTTCTTGACGTTGGGCCTCAATAATAATTAAGTAGTTGGACTATTTAATTGATGTGCGATTTATTATTTATTGGACTAAATAATAAAATACATGGAAAAGACATTTTTCGTGGACTCGGCCCATTATGTGAAATTTCGTGTGCTAGCCTTATTTGACTAGGGTTGGCGTGTTTTTGTCTTGTTAATTATTAAGGAATTAGTTTTCTTGATAATTATAAGACATGTGATTAATTGTTTATTTGTTAAATAATTAATTAAGGAAAATATATTAGATTGATCCTTAAATATTCTAGATTTATTCTAGGAGTATCTTTTATGGAAAAGGATTATTATAATTGATTTTGTATTAATTAATAAATCATTGGAGGACAAAGATTTCTCTCCGATATAAAGAGAGTTCTCCTAAGCCTTTTCTAACAACACCAAACACGCATACATACACACTAAATAAGCTAAGGAATTCAGCCAAAGCTTAGGGTTTGAGTTGGGAAAATCTTAGGGAGTTTCCGGGTAGCATATCAAGGAGGTCAAGCATCAAGAATCGGCTTCCACCGGTTGTTGCTTGGAGATACACATCGGAAGACTATGGCTTCTCGATTCTCGGATCTCGGCTTATTCTTTGGATCTCGGCTTATCTTTGGATTGGTAAGTAGATCTAACCTTCTTGTAGGTAGATCTTAAATTATGTGCTTTAATGTTTTATTGATCGTGATCCTTGTTATTCCGCTGCGTAATCGGGCATATCTAGATCCGTCCGGCGATATTACATCCAACAATAGATAGATAGAAAAGGGTGGTTTCGGAAATTTACATAGTTTTTGTCATGATTAATTATCAGTATCCTTGCATCCTGGTTTATTTATTAATCTGTCCTTCTTGACAAAAACCTATTTAAAAAAATCATTTTTTAAAGACAATTTTAAGCTTACAAAATTAAGATAGATTTTATTTTAAAGATGGATAAAAAAAGGATGCATCGTTAACAAATTTCATTTTATAAGTATACCTTTTACTGGAATAACATATGGTGAAACACCGTATTCTGCTTCAAGTAAAATAATAATCAACATATTTTAATATAATCATTTATATTTTTCTTGAAATTAAATAACTATTTTACATCAATTGTATCATAGTGTAGTTATTTGTTGCATTACAAAAAATGTTGTTAATAAAAAGAAGGTAAGAAGATATAAGTTGATGTATATATTTAAAAACAAAAATATATCTTGTGGGGCGTCCCTTATCAAAATTTAGGCTGCAGTAATATTATTTTAGGCCCTTCTAAAAAGGGATAACCAAAAAAATAATATATTGTTTTTGCCTCTAGAAAGAATCAAACTCTGCTTGTTTATCAAGTTATACTTGACTGCTTACCATTAGAACAATACCTTATTTATTTTCAAAAATGCGATATATATATATACTATTGAGTTAAAATTTCGCGGGGCCCCTAAATTTATAGATTTTGGGGGCTCAAATATATGGCACATGTTGCCCTCCCAGGGGCACCCATGCTTGTATTTGAATTGTACTTTATGTTGGATAAGGATTAACGAGTATATATGTATGTATGTAAGTGGGCAAAATTAGAAAAATGGTCCTGTAACTTGGCCTGCTAAGGATTTTAGTCCTGCTCCTACTCCGATGAGGAAAATGGTGCTCTAAGTTATTTTTTTTTAAAAATGGTCCTAATCGCCGGAAGTAGTTGATTGGGCACCGGAATTAATTGTACTTTATGTTGGATAAGGATTAACTAGTATATATGTATGTATGTATGCATGTATCTGCTCAAAATTAGAAAAAATGGTCTTGTAACTTGGCCTACTAAGGATTTTAGGCCTGCTCCTGCTCCGGTGAGGAAAATGGTCCTCTAAGTTGTTTTTTTAATAAATGGTCCTAATCGCCGGAAATGGCTGACTGGGCACCGAATTTTTTTAAAAATGCTTACGTGGCTGCCACGTTGGATCCTACGTGGCTGTGGGGTCCCATTTCTCCTCCATTTACTTTAAAAAAAAAGGTGATAAGAGGGATTCAAACTCATGACCTTATAGTAGAGCTCCAAGCTCTTTGCCATCCAACTAATGCTTCAAAATGTTAAGTATGACATAATTTTTTTATATCTATATAATTATTAACTAATTACATGAGCATGGAAACATTTATTTAGAGTTGAATTGTCTGAAATAAAAGTCAATTTCGACTTGAATTTTTATCTATGGGTAATTAGGGATAAAGACACAATCTGGAATATTTTTAAGTAACATGACAACTACTTATTTTTTAGGGGGAATGAGGGAGAAGGACAAAAATATTTCATCAATTGAGTAGCAGAACAGTCTTTTGAAACTTTTGCATAAAGGACAAAACTATTTATCCACTGTCGAAATTCACTGCCAAAAATCACTAAATTTCAAAATTCATTGTCGAAATTCACTAATTTTCATTCATCGTCGAAATTCAATGTCGAAATTCACATATCGAAATTCATTGATTTCGGATTCACCGGAGATTCATCGATTTTGGGATTCACCGTTTGTCCTTCTCGCTATAAAATTATGCGATTGTCCTTCTCCTATAAAAAATATATGTAGTCATCATGATACTTAAATATATTCCTGATTGTATCCTTATCCCGAATTTCCCATATTTTTATAGGGAAGGACAATCTGCATAATTTTTATAGCGAGCAGGACAAACAGTGAATCCCGAAAATCAGTGAATCTCCCCAATGAATTTCGACAGTGAATCTCGAAAATCAGTGACTTTCGACAATGAATTTTGAAAATTAGTGAATTTCGACAGTGAATTTCGGCAGTGAATTTAAACAGTGAATTTCGACAGTGGGTAAATAGTTTTGTCCATTATGAAAAAGTTTCAAAAGACTGTCCTTCTACTCAATTGATGAAATATTTATGTCCTTCTCCCTCATTCCCCTTTTTATCTATTTGTAATTATCAATATTGTTTGGTGATGAAATTATCATTTCGAATTGATTTCTTTTTTTAGATAGAAATATGGTATTTGTATAAAGAGGGGAGGGTCATAGGGCGGTGTATTTTTTCTTATTCACCTGGATTTCCAAAGACTGGTTTACTGATATATAGGTTTTAAGAAAGCGAGTTTATGTTCATTGACGCATTGTATATGGAGGCCATGACATAGTTTGTCACGAATATTATTTTCTCTTTTGCAATAACATTAAATAATTTTCCTAAAAAAATAAACAAATAAAAAATGTTTGTATTTGTATAATGAGGAAAAGTGTCTTTGAAAGCCTTCAAAATGGCTTGTACGGATAATTTTTAGGAATGTTAAGTATGACACAAATTTATTTTATATCTCTATGATTATCAGTGAATTGCATGAGTCTGGAATTATTTTTTAATTAAAGTCAATGTCAACATGAATTTTTATCTATTGGCAATTATCTGTAATGGTGTATTTCCGAACCCTAGATCCACTGAAGTCATTCTAGGAGCAGGCTGCGAAGCTTTTGCAGTAATTTCAATGTCAAGACTATAAGCCCAATTATTTAAATAAATTCATTACTACATTTAGTATTATTTCCATCGAAAAATTTCAACACATCCAACTAAAATGGGCAGCACAGACCAAACTCTAACACAGTCATCAATCCGGTCCTGTATCATCCTTAATGGTCACTACTTATGTTTAATTATTAAACAGAGGACAAAAGAAGAGAGTTATCAGCAAAAGCGCTGATATGAACTGTATGTAAGAGTATTACATTTAAAAAGCAGTGTAATTCATTTTCGAATTCATTTTTAATTTCGCTTTCACTGATGAAATGTCTTTTTTGACAAAAATCTTTTCTTGTAGTTATAAAATCCTGACAACTTTCTAAATGTGTCCTAATTGACAATTAACTATATTTTGTAACTGCAATTTTTATTGTTACACTTTTACGAATATTTTTACTATCAATATTACATTGACCATTTCTTGTTTTAAGCGTATAGATTTTGTAAAATCATTTTTTTAACTTCGGCTTCATATTGTTTCAGGTGTACAGATTTTGTACATTCTTTTTTCATTATGTTGGTAAGAGCACTTGTAGTAGAATCTGTAAAAAATGGTAAATTTGTTTTTTACATATATAATTATCCAGATTCAGCTAAAATACAGCTGCATCAGAATCTGTTAACAAGATTTGTTTTCAACAGATTCTGGACATCGTAATCGATATCTACCGCAATCTGAATGAATTTACAGATTTAAGTTTTTACTCTTTTCAAACATTTTTGAAATATATATCATTAGAGTGACAAAAAATTGTTTTTGACAAATATTTCATTGTATGGACCTTCTATAAATATTTAAAAGATCTATACAAAGCAATATTTGTCTAATATAAATATTTATCATTGTAAGATTAGACAAGAAATCATATATTATATATATATATATATATATATGTGTGTGTGTGTGTGTGTGTGTGTGTGTGTGTGTGTTTGTTTTTCAAAATATGTCTTATTTTTATAGTTTGTAGTTATTTAAATGTCGTACAATGGAGATTCTAATGCAGTTGATATTACGACCATGATGTTATTACGACTATGATGTGTTGTGTCTTATTGATATGATTGTATTTACTTATTAAAGGGTGGTTTAGTTATTGTGTAGATTTATGGAAGCCCTAAGAATGACTATATATTTGTATCCTGTGATTGATAAATGATATACAAAAATACGTTGACCGAAATTTGTCATGGTATCAGAGCGAGGTTCATAGTTATCGGAAAAAAAGAGAAAAAATGAACCTCCCTCGTCTCCTTCATTCGAGCAGCTTCGACTATGGCTGCAGGTGGAGATATAAACAAGACGGGCCTCGATCAGCATTATCAGACTTTGATGCAAGAAGAGATCTTGCGTGGAAGATCCGGTGATCTTCAAACTCCGGACGTAGATCGAAGGCTGAACTCCCAGGTTCAGACCAACGGCAGCCCTCGTGAGAACACCATGGAAGACGGCGAGGTGCTCTGCTCATACTGCAACAGGACCGGTAATTCTCTAGGTAGTGACAATCAAGCTTTGGAAGCAACAGCGCCCCTGCTTCCCATTTCAATTTGGAGGCAACCATGGAGTTGTCTGGACCGGTGGAAGCAGAGAACGGCGAGGAGCACTTGTTTTCAATCAGCCAAAGGTATATAACACCATTGTAGGTGTTGTGGTGGGCTTGGCTCAGCCCACCGGTTCCGGTCGAACCAAGAATTTGGAGAAATCCGGGCTCGGTAATATCACACAAGCTCAATGGCAGGACATTTTGGATCTTTTGACTCTTTCCAAATCACGTGATCATTTGACTTTTAAATACTCATGGATTATTGACACCGGGGCAACTCACCACGTGACGGGTGACCGAACATTATTTGTACAACTACAACCGATTCAGAATTGTCCGAATGGGTTACAGGATGGACGCTCCTCGTTTGCAACTCATTCGGGAACAGTTATTTTGTCGGGAAATTTATGACTTTTGAATGTTTTATACGTACCTGAATTAAATTGTAGCTTGATTTCGGCGTCGCAATTTTTGAAAGATCATAGTTGTGTGATGCAGCTCACCTCTCGCATATGTATTATGCAGGACCCAGTGATGAGGAGGCTGATTGGATTGGGTGAGCATGTGGATGGACTATTTTGGTTCGTGGGGTTTCCAGAGTCTCGGGTTTTGGCTATTGATAGTGAGCAAACTGCGGATTTATGGCACCGACGTATGGGACACCCATCAGAAAAGGTCTTTCGGAAGGTTCCTAATATTTCCATTCCAAAATTTTAAATAAAGGTTGATGTGATATTTGCTTTCGGGCAAAGAAGACCCGTGAACCTTTTCTCCTTAGTTACAATAAGGCTAGTCGTATATTTGAGATGATACATTGTGATTTGTGGGATCCCTATAGTGTTCCCTCGACGTGTGGTGCTACATATTTTTTAACTATTGTTGATGACTACTCTCGTTCGGTGTGGATTTATTTGCTGTTAAATAAAATGGAGGTTGTAACGGTTTTTTTGGACTTTGTCGCGTTGATTTCTCGTCAGTTCGAGGTCATGATTAAACGAGTTCGTAGTGATAATGGGACTGAGTTTAAGCCTTTACTGCCTTATTTTCAAAATGAAGGGATAATTTTTGAATCTTCTTGAGTTGGTACTCCCCAACAGAATGGACGGGTAGAACGTAAGCATCAACACATCCTAAATGTTGCTCGCGCCCTTAGGTTCGATGGTCATTTACCCCTTATGTTCTGGGCAGAGTGTGTTATGGCAGCTGCCTATATAAATAACCGGACCCCGTCGAGTATTTTGAACTATAACACGCCTTATGAGTCTTTATTTCACAAGAAACCGGACTTATATGCTTAGAAGTTTGGGGTGTTTGTGTTATGCCCACGACCATCATCCCGCACATAAATTTGACATCCGTAGTCGTAAGTGTGTGTTCTTAGGGTATCCTTTTGGGAAGAAGGGGTGGACCCTGTACGACCTTGATTCGGAGGAAATTTTTGTATCCCGAGATGTAAAATTTTATGAGCACGTCTTTCTTTTTTCTCACCAGACCGAGGGTAGTGTGTCTCCCCCTCTCCCTTATCCGGTTATTGAGGATGTTGACATAGTAGATACGGGATTCGACGCTTCTCCTTCCCCTCCCGAGAATCCATCATTGTCGGATCCTCGGGTTGAGGGAGGGACACACGTGCATGATGATACATGTGATTCAGCACATGATATTGCACCCTCACCACAACCTCGACAACCAGGTGATGATGCGGAATAATTAGGCTGAGGTAGACGACAGAAGATCCCAAATTCTCGATTTCAGGATTGCGTGACACATACTCTGGTTCCACCGAACAGTCTTACTCCACGCTCTTCCACTCCCTTGGCATCCTCAGGTACTCCGTATCCACTTATGCATTTTATAGATTATGATAAGTTTTCTGATAAGCATCGCAAGTTTCTCACAGATATCACAGTTGAGAACCCTCCTAAATCTTTTAAGGAGGTAGTTAACAATTAAGGTTGGCGTAGGGCCATGGCTGAGGAAATTCAAGCCCTTGAAGACCAGGGTACTTGGGAGTTACAACCCCTTCCTCCCGGGAAAAAGGCATTGGGGAGTAAGTGGGTTTATACAGAAAAATATGACGAGAACGGGACTTTGCAGTGATTAAAAGCTCGATTAGTGGCATTTGAGCATCATCAAGAAGAGGGTATTGATTACACGGAGACGTTTGTGCCTGTGGCGAAGATGGTTACTGTCTGCACTTTTCTTAGTGTTGCTGCAGTAAAATAGTGGGATATTCACCAAATGGATGTGCATAATGCCTTTTTGCATGGGGATTTGGAGGAGGATATTTACATGAAAGTTCCTCCTGGTTTTGAGAAGAGGGGATCGAACTTGGTTTGCCGGATGCGTAAGTCGTTGTACGGAATAAAACAGGCACCCCGATGCTGGTTCACGAAGCTAGCTTCTGCTTTGCGTGAGTATGGTTTCCGTCAGTCCTATTCTGATTATTCATTATTTACTTTGCATCATGGTGGGATTCAGCTTAATGTGCTCGTGTACGTGGATGATATGATTATTGCTGGCAATGATAAGGTTGCGATGACAATTTTTAAAGGATATTTGGGAAAATGCTGTAAGATGAAGGACCTTGGTATATTAAAATACTTTCTTGCGATCGATGTGGTGAGAAACAAGGATGGGATTTTCTTGAATCAAAGGAAGTATGCACTTGACATTATTCATGAAACTGGCTTACTTGGGAGCAAGCCTGCCGATTTCCCGATTGAGCAGAATCATAAGTTAGCCCTTGCTACTGGTGAGTTGTTGACTGATCCAGGGCCCTACCGACGTTTGATTGGACGAGTTATATATCTTGGGGTCACGAGACCCTATCAGTTTATGCAGGCACCTCAGGTTGATCATTGGGAGGCGGCCTTGCGTCTCGTTCGTTATTTAAAGAAACATCCTGGGCAAGGTGTTCTTCTGTGCTCTGATAGTTCCCTTATTTTAGAGGGATGGTGTGATTCTGATTGGGCAAGTTGCCCCCTTACTCGATGTTCATTGAGTGGTTGGTTCGTTTTTCTCAGTCTTTCGCCTATCTCCTGGAAGTCCAAGAAACAAACTACGGTGTCCCGGTCTTCGGCTGAAGCGGAATATCGGTCTATGGCTTCCTTTACGTGCGAATTGAAATGGTTGAAACAGTTATTGGCCGATCATGGAGTACGGCATCCCCCCGGTATACGACTTTTCTGTGACAGGCAGTCAGCGTTGTACATTTCACAGAGCCCGGTCTTTCATGAGGTACGAAGCACATCGAGGAGGATTGTCACTTCGTGTGTGATGCCATCACAGATGAGTTAATCCTTCCTTCATACATTCCTACGAAGGATCAATTGGCGGATATCTTTATGAAGGCTTTGGGTCGACAACGGTTCGAGCTTTTGTTGCGCAAGTTGGGCGTTCGAGATCTTCACGATCCCACTTCAGGAGGGGTATTACGACCATGATGTTATTACGACTATGATGTGTTGTGTCTTATTGATTGTATTTACTTATAAAAGGGTAGTTTAGTCATTGTGTAGATTTATGGAAGCCCTGAGAATGACTACATATTTGTATCCTGTGATTGATAAATGATATGGGAAATTAGGGATAAGGATACGATCTGGAATATTTTGAAGTAACAGGACAGCTACATATTTTTTATAGGGAGAATAACAACTGCATAATTTTTATAGCGAGAAGGACAAGCAGTGAATCCCAAAATCGGTGAATCTCCTGAATGAATCCCGAAATCGGTGAATTTAACGAGTGAATCCCGAAATCGGTGACTTTCGACAATTAATTTTGAAAATTAGTGAATTTCGACAGTGAATTTCGGCAGTGAATTTAAACAGTGAATTTCGAACACAAGTGAATTTCGACAGTGGATAAATAGTTTTGTCCTTTATTCAAAAGTTTCAAAAGACTGTCCTTCTACTCAATTGATGAAATATTTCTGTCCTTCTCCCTCATTCCCCTTAAATGATATACAAATATACGTTGACCGAAATTTGTCAGTTGACCTTGTGTAGAGATTCTGTAAAGCATATAAAAATGGTAATGTAGTCTGTAAAGTAGAGAATCTGCAAGGAGACACTGATGCGAGTGCCCCAACGGGGGATGGGGGTGGTGTGAGTCTTGGAGAAAATTAACATCTATTTTTTTAGTTAATAATTGTGAAATACGACACTTTTGAATTTTTTTTATAAAAAATGACACTCTAATAATTTTAGAGGGAAAGAAAATCTTTATTGACAAGCTTCGCAAAGCAAAACAAGCATTTCATTGACAAGCTAAAACCAAGCGGTGAACAAAATACGGGAAAAAAAAATAGAGGAACAAATTAAGTAATTAAGAGTAGCAGAGAGAATTTCAAATGAATATAATAACCTCAATTTCTTTCTTTCTTCTTCTTCTTTTTTTTTTTTTTTTTTTTTTTTTTTTGCGATTCGTCTAGATGAAAAGATAGATGCCGGCGGTGAAACCCTAGAAGAAAGAAGCTGAGACCAAACTATTGTTGGAGGAAATTTTAGTTGCTTTGCGGCTACTTTAATACCTTTTTTTTGGGTTAAATGTGAATATATAAAACCAAGGTATGCAAGAGTACAAAACTATTACATTCTAATCATAATTTTTAGCTACACCCTACTGTACATTTCAAACAAGAGAAGAAGAAAATTGGTTTCAAGGTGCATCAGACTCCTGAAGTTAGATGCACCAAGAAACAACATCATACAACTCTCATTTAAAATTCAAAAACTGCAAAAAAAAAAAAAAAAAAAAAAAAAAAAAAAAAAAAAAAAAAAAAAAAAAGGGGGTCATGTGAGAGCATAACTCACTGAGCCTATCCCAGGGGATATGTGTTAAGGGTGATTTTATACGTTTTATAAGGATATATT
The DNA here is from genome assembly GCA_026214975.1 of Gentiana macrophylla. Taxonomy (NCBI): domain Eukaryota; kingdom Viridiplantae; phylum Streptophyta; class Magnoliopsida; order Gentianales; family Gentianaceae; genus Gentiana; species Gentiana macrophylla. Next base: position 62,788,581 of record CM047806.1, on the reverse strand, counting down.
TTATATCAATATTCCCCATATTCTTAGGTTTTTCATAGAAATCGAGCTTATAATCGATTAATTGAGTAAATGGTGTTTCTAATAGGTTAAATCTCAAAACGTAGCGATTTATGTGTTAAAATCATGATTTTATATTATTTTAGGATTGTGTTACGCTTTGGTATGTCTTTCCAACATTGTAGATACACATTGTTGATGGAAAGGATGATTTTAAAGAGATAAATTCGAGTGGAAAAGGAATCAATCAAGATAAATGTCGGAAAATCAGGATTCCGGGTAGTGACGACCTTGCAACGCAGTTATTGATATGATAACAACCGATTTTACTCTGGACCTCAAGAGAAGAGTTGTAGGGCTTGAAGAGAGGATTCTACAGGATTTTGAATCACTCCATTCTGACTTACGAGGCCCGAGATATGAGCATTACAAGTTTGGATGCTGTTGCTGAAAATAGTGAACGGGCGTCCGGAACCGTTACTGTAGCAACCGCCTCGGATTTTCTATAAATAGCAGCAGCTTTTCAACCCTAATAATATACCATATCGAATTTTTACACAACAAAGCAGCTCTTCTTTGAACCCTAGAGAAGTCAAGCGACCGCCGTCGGTGAGCTTATGCTTGGCCGGCGGTGGTGGTTAGATTAGATATTTCTTTTTCTTTTCGTTTCTGCTTCTTCTTGTTGCCGCCATGGTTCAGCCATGAAACAAGCTTGGTGAAACCTTTTGCAGCAGCACTTTAATGTCAATTCATGGATGATTTTGTAAGTTTTAATTCAAATTGTTTCTTTCCTTTGTTTATTTGTATCTTGCAATTTATATCGGAAGATTATTGCTTGTTGATGCTACCGTATGACGGAAGTCGGTGTAGTTTAGATCACCATATGAAAGATTAGATCTTTAATCTATACATAACGGAAGTTCGTAGGTTAAATATCTAGGTTTACTACGAGAACCCACAATTTGATTAATTCGATGCAAGATTATCTTAGATTTGAATTGAGGGATATCACCGTTACGGAAAGATAGGATTTTCATGTGTTTAATTCATTATGTTGTTCTTGTTCTCTTTTATGTTTTTATGCCGCATGTTAATCGAATTTAGATAACGGAAGTTAATAGATTCATTAGATTATCGTGAGGAGATTGACAATAATTATTCCAACAAACGGAAGTTGAGGATAATGTTGTTAGGTTAGATTCAATCCATATCTTTGATTTGTATCGATATTAGTTAAGACCGGAAGGTAAACTAATTAATGGCGTGATAAATCGGAAGAGGAAACGCTTCTTTAGATAAGATAATAATCCAAGATAACTTGTGAATAAATATTTGTCTATCTTATTTCCTTTGGTGGGGTGATGGTTGTTGGAAATAGGTTGATCATGGTTTGTTTATGGTTGGTCAGTTGATAGTTAGTTTCTTGTTTTTCGTAGATGTAGTTTTATTTATTTTGTCCATAACTATATTTCCTGGCTTTGGATTAACAATCCTCCGTCCGATTATTTTTCCGTTCTAGTTTAGGTTTAGGTTTAGTTAATAAAGAAGAATTAATTAGATTAGATTCAACATCCCTTTTCCTCGAGGATCGATACCGTATTTATCCAACTTTACTAGCAACTACCCGGTATTCGGCCGGTTAGGAGGTAGTTTTGCATGGTAGTATAGGTTTTATAAATTTTCTTTTGTTTTAATGATGCAAAATCTCCCAACAAAAGTTGCGCCGTTGCCGGGAATCGGTGTTTTGTTGTATCTAATTGAATTAATTTTTCTATTTTGTTACGTGTTTTTGTTTTGTTTTTCAATAAAAGTAGCGTTGAATAAATTGAGGTTTTTTATTTTGCCGTGTTTCGATAACCGTTGGGTTAAGAATGTGCAAAAGTTTTTTACTCGATTTATGACACGTGAATTACATGTTTGTGTTATCTAATATGACCTCTGTGCTTTAATGTGATAAGGCTCTTTGTGATGATTTTGTTTAGGATAATTAGGGTTTCGTGTTTTCCTGTTGTTTTCTGTGCAAATTCGATGACTGAACGAGCGTTCACGTAAGTGAACGCCCGTCCAGTACCCTAACATGCAGGTAACCGAGCGTCTGGTTAGATGGACGTTCGTTCGTCCAGAAAGTTTCAACTCTGCTCGGTTTGAAGGACCAGATTAGCGTCTATACTTTCGACGCCCGTCCGGTCGGTTTTCAAGTCAAACGGCGTTTGTTTGGATGAACGCTCGTCGATCTTTGCATTTTGAGGTGAACGCCCGTCGATCGATAGGACGCCTTGATCCAGTTACGAATTTTTCTTGATTTAAATTTTAATGCTTTTATTTGATGTGGATTTTTCATACGAGCTTCTGTGGCTATCTATTTTTACGTAGATGTCCTGAAATTACATGTTTACATCTTTCCATCTACCGATCCATGTTAAATAATTGATTAATTTTTTTTCTTATACATGATTCATCTAGGCAAGTTATAGTGACTGTCGGTTCTCGTAAGCTATAACTGGTCTATTTGTTAATTAGTAGCTAATGTCGGTTTCCGTATGCTACATACCGCTGTGATGAATCTTTCAAGCTTTGAGACTTATGTGCTTCCTTGTTGTTTTTATAACTCATTTGGGTAGTAACTGTCGGTTTTCCGTATGCTACGTCCTTTCTCCATATGTTATACCTGTTTAGATAGATGACTGTTAGTTTCCATAAGTCTATCACTTTCGATAAGTCTTAAGGCGCGTCGGCACTAGTGACAGCACTGTCGTTTATCGTAACCTGTCATTATTTGGTAGACGTTTATTATACACATGTCATGTTGCTAATTAGTGGGCTAGTTTTCTTTCTTTTATTTTCTTTTATTTCTGCATATCACTTAGATGCATATCATTTAGTTGCATGTCATCTAGTTGCATTGTTTTTCTATTTTTCTTTTATTTTTCCTGAGTGTAGTTAACTGTCGGCTTCCGTAATACTACCTCGTTTTTTTTTAGTTTCTGCATAGGCCGTAGTCACTGTAGGGTTGTCCTCGGAACCTGCTCAGCCTGAGCCTGTCAGAATTTATTTTTATTTATTTTATTTTTAGGATTGCATATCATGTAGGCTGCATTGTAGTATATTTTCATGTAGTTGCATCTAGCCCTACTCTTTTGTAATGTTCCATGTATATGTTCCATCTTTACATGAGCTAAATCTGGAAAATCTTTCTGACTTCTTTTCCATGTATAATCCCCTATCATTATTAGTTGGAGTTTGATGTTTCTGTTTGCACATGTGGTCTATATCATTCTACAAGCTTCTGTGGCTTTATTCTTATATGTCCTGAGTTTAAGTGTTGATCTTCCCATCTGAGCTATTATTTCTTTTTGTGCTTATAGCAAACTTCCATATTTAGACGCTTGATGTTCTACTTTCCCAGTTGATTTTTCCATCCAGGCGATTCTATTTTGTGCTTTGTATGTTCTATCCCCTTGCCCCCCGAGGTATTTCTTTGTTTTTCATGAGTGCAGGGTATTTGCATTAGCTTTTGTGAGTTTTAGACGATATCAGTTTTCTGGTGGATGGTCCACAATCTACTGATTTCATCAAGCATTTCTGGATCTTGATCACTTCCAGAATTGACAATTTCGAACGACAATCAGCTAAGTTCTTTTATCTTTTCTTTAATTCTGCACAACATGAGGACATGTTGTAATTTAAGTGTGGGGGAGGGGAATAGCTTATGTGGTATCTACATTCATTTTCCGTACTTTTATATTTCTATGAAAAGTGCTAGATTTTCAAATTTTTGTTTTGTCCCGAGTGAACAAATGCATATCTTTATTCGAGTTCTTATGTCATTGGTGCATTATTTTGCATATTTAGTAACTTTAGATGTTTCACCCAACAGTATTTTTTTCACGTGCCATAGTAAATGATGAGCTATATTTTTAAAGCTATGCCCATTTGATTAGAAATTTTTGATGATTATCGCATGTTTCTTTGCTTGCATACGAATTTTGGAAATTTTAATAGCTTGTGTTTAGAATTAAAGTATGACATACTGTGAATATCTGAAGGTTTGAATGTGATAGGAGGGATATAATTTAAGGTTTGCATACCAATCTAAGATGAATAATATGAATAATATATGTGTATGTCGGAAGTAGCTACCAATGATTTGAGTGCGGTAGGGCATTATCACGAAATGTCCTATACCACTATGAGGTTAATAGCTCCCGACTGCCTGATGATAGTAGTCCAGCTAGGGTGTTATCACGAAACGTCCTATTGCTGGGAATGAGGGCATATATGTTATATATGTGTGGAATTGATTGAACTATAAAGAAAAATTAGTGAATGGCAATGTGAAAAGATGGTTGAAAACCTTAGTTATCTTCTGACTATGCCCAGTATAAACTGAATGATATGTTGTAAGGACTATCCTCTAAGTATGTCGGAAATATTTTAAATGCTCCCTATTATCTTTTCGGAATGTGTATGTTTTTGTGAGGTGCATGTTATAATCATTTTTATATTTCTAATTTAAATGGGATGTTGGCTAGTTTTGTTTGAATCAATTTCAAGTGTGGATTTAGTGGAAGTTTACTATGGCTATGCACACACGCACTTGGGTGAACCTCTAAACTACTTGAATATGTTTTATATTTGCATAAGTGTTTATTTGTCTCGAGTGATGATTATGTTTTGTCTTGCTCGGGACGAGCAAGGTTTAAGTGTGGGGGAGTTGTTAAGGGTGATTTTATACGTTTTATAAGGATATATTTTATATCAATATTCCCCATATTCTTAGGTTTTTCATAGAAATCGAGCTTATAATCGATTAATTGAGTAAATGGTGTTTCTAATAGGTTAAATCTCAAAACGTAGCGATTTATGTGTTAAAATCATGATTTTATATTATTTTAGGATTGTGTTACGCTTTGGTATGTCTTTACAACATTGTAGATACACATTGTTGATGGAAAGGATGATTTTAAAGAGATAAATTCGAGTGGAAAAGGAATCAATCAAGATAAATGTCGGAAAATCAGGATTCCGGGTAGTGACGACCTTGCAACGCAGTTATTGATATGATAACAACCGATTTTACTCTGGACCTCAAGAGAATAGTTGTAGGGCTTGAAGAGAGGATTCTACAGGATTTTGAATCACTCCATTCCGACTTACGAGGCCCGAGATATGAGCGTTACAAGTTTGGATGCTGTTGCTGAAAATAGTGAACGGGCGTCCGACCTTGTGAACGGGCGTCCGGAACCGTTACTGTAGCAACCGCCTCGGATTTTCTATAAATAGCAGCAGCTTTTCAACCCTAATAATATACCATATCGAATTTTTACACAACAGCAGCTCTTCTTTGAACCCTAGAGAAGTCAAGCGGCGACCGCCGGCGGTGAGCTTCATGCTTGGCCGGCCGGTGGTGGTTAGATTAGATATTTCTTTTTCTTTTCGTTTCTGTTTCTTCTTGTTGCCGCCATGGTTCAGCCATGAAACAAGCTTGGTGAAACCTTTTGCAAAGCAACACTTTAATGTCAATTCATGGATGATTTTGTAAGTTTTAATTCAAATTGTTTCTTTCCTTTGTTTATTTGTATCTTGCAATTTATATCGGAAGATTATTGCTTGTTGATGCTACCGTATGACGGAAGTCGGTGTAGTTTAGATCACCATATGAAAGATTAGATCTTTAATCTATACATAACGGAAGTTCGTAGGTTAAATATCTAGGTTTACGAGAGAACCACAATTTGATTAATTCGATGCAAGATTATCTTAGATTTGAATTGAGGGATATCACCGTTACCGGAAAGATAGGATTTTTCATGTGTTTAATTCATTATGTTGTTCTTGTTCTCTTTCATGTTTTTATGCCGCATGTTAATCGAATTTAGATAACGGAAGTTAATAGATTCATTAGATTATCGTGAGGGAGATTGACAATAATTATTCCAACAAACGGAAGTTGAGGGATAATGTTGTTAGGTTAGGATTCAATCCATATCTTTGATTTGTATCGATATTAGTTAAGACCGGAAGGTAAACTAATTAATGGCGTGATAAATCGGAAGAGGAAACGCTTCTTTAGATAAGATAATAATCCAAGATAACTTGTGAATAAATATTTGTCTATCTTATTTCCTTTGGTGGGGTGATGGTTGTTGGAAATAGGTTGATCATGGTTTGTTTATGGTTGGTCAGTTGATAGTTAGTTTTACTGTTTTCGTAGATGTAGTTTTATTTATTTTGTCCGCAACTATATTTCCTGGCTTTGGATTAACAATCCTCCGTCCAGTTATTTTTCCGTTCTAGTTTAGGTTTAGGTTTAGTTAATAAAGAAGAATTAATTAGATTAGATTCAACATCCCTTTTCCCTGAGGATCGATACCCGTACTTATCCAACTTTACTAGCAACTACCCGGTATTCGGCCGGTTAGGAGGTAGTTTTGCATGGTAGTATAGGTTTTATAAATTTTCTTTTGTTTTAATGATGCAAAATCTCCCCAACAGTATGCATGAAAAATATAAGCTCATACATCCACCAAAAAGCACCAAAAAAAGTTACAAAATGTATGAAAATCCCTAGCATCATGGGGGAAAGGTGTGCAGAGGAAAAGCAGCCTGCATTACATAGCAAATATGCATTTTAATTAATACAATGCAGCAGATCCTTGGTCTTCATCAAAACACCATCAAACCTCCCCTTGTTTCTTGCATGCCAAATCCAATAAACCACCACAGATATTGAGGCCTTCTTAGCCACATTAGCATGTGAAGTACCCCTACAATTTTCCCTAACCCAATTTATAGAACTAGAAAGACACCTCAACTCCTTGTTGATACCAAGCCAACCTCTAGTCTGTTCCCAAACCTCAGCAGCTGAATTACACTCAAAGAAAATATGTCTTGCAGTTTCAGGGACTAAACCACAGGGAACACAAGTTTTGTCTTCAAAATTTAACTTATCTGCAGTTAATAAACCACCTTTCATAGCCATCCACAATATAAAACAGTGTTTTGGTGTTGCTCTAGGGTTCCAAACAAACTTGGACCACCAAACAGGACTAGCATGAACCCTAAACATCTCATAGACCTTCATAGGACAAAGCTTTGTACCAGAAGACCAGGATTGCAACAAAGCAACAGCAGCATCAGCATTCCCTGTAACACTCACTAGATTATCCCTGATCCTAAACAAGGTTCTGATAAGAGCAGAATAACCACATTTAACTTTGTAACTCCAGAGACCCACCCCTTTCATATACTCCTCATTGATCCATTTGACCCATAAGCAGTCCTTCTTGCATTGGATATTCCAAAGAATCCTACACAGTAAGGCCCTATTCCAAGCAGTAAGTTGAAAAATACCCAAACCGCCTTCAGACTTTGGTAAACAAACAGTATCCCATCCCACATTTGATTTCCTGAAGGTATCACAATTGCCACCCCACAAAAATCTCCTACACCTTTGATCCATCTTCTTCTTAACATTATCTATGATAGGATAGATACCAAGCCAAAAACAGTAAACACCATGGATCACAGATTTAATCAACTGCAACCTGCCTGCATAAGAAAGAGTAGCACCATTCCATTTGCAAAAAGACTTCCTTAGAGAGGAAAAAAGAGGATCATAATGCACCACATTCAATCTGATAGCACAAAGCGGAATTCCAAGATATCTGATAGGAAGGACACCTTCATGTAGTCCAGATATGCCAACCAATTCTTGTCTCTTACTATCTTCCAAACCAGCACAAAAAATCACTGATTTCTGTACATTGGCCACCAATCCAGAACACATACCAAAATCATTCAGAAAATCAATCAAAAGGGTGAGGAGATAGGGTCACCCCTAGCAAAAAGCATAAGATCATCAGCAAAAGCTAGATGAATGATCTTATGACTCTGACAACCAGCATGGAAGTTGAAATCAGGATTCTGACCTATGATCTTCAACTTCCTAGACAAGTATTCCATACCAATAACAAAAAGAAAAGGGGAAAGAGGATCACCCTGTCTTAAACCCCTTTTAACAGGAAAATAGCCTTCCATCTCACCATTGATAGATAAAGAATAGGAGGCAGTAGTAACACATAGCATAATCCACATCACAAACCTCTCTGGAAAGCCAAAACCAATCAAAACATCATTAAGAAAGGACCAATGCACAGAGTGAAAAGCCTTATTGATATCCACTTTGATCATACATCTTGGGGAGGTCCTTTTAACTCCATACTTCCTTTTTAGTTCTTGACAGAGAAAAATGTTGTCAGCATAGCCCTACCATCCACAAAACCAGTCTGAGCATGATCAATAAGACTAGGCAAGCAATAAGAAAGCCTAGAAGCAATAATCTTGGAGATAACTTTGTAAACCACATTGCAGCAAGAGATAGGCCTAAAGTCACCAACCACAGAAGCATGAGAACTCTTAGGAATCAGGGCAACTACTGTATGATTGATCTGCTTAAGAATAGCATCATTTTGAAAAAATTCCAGAACTGCATCAGTAAAATCCTTGCCAACAATATGCCAAGATTTTTGAAAAAGCCAGCAGAATAACCATCAGGGCCAGGAGATTTGTTATCAGAAAATCCAAACAAAGCCTTCTTGACATCCTCAGCAGTAACATCAAGAACAAGATTGTTTGCAAAATCATCAGATAAATAAGGACCAGGCTCCAAAACATCCATATCCATAGGAGAGGCAACCCCTTTACTACCAAGTAAACCATAATAGAAATCCACAAAAGCTTCCCCAATCTGATCATAAGAAGTTGTGAAAGATCCATCCTCTAACTGAATAGAAGATATGTGCTTCCTAGAATTATTCCTTTTAACCAAAGAGTGGAAGAACTTAGACCCTCAATCACTAAGATTCATATACATACCTTTGGCCTTTTGAGAAAGAAAAGCAAACTCTGCCTTTTCCAGAATATTGCATCTCTTCTTTTGATCAAAATCAAAGCACCAAGATCAACAGAAGGGGAGATATTGTACTGAGATTGCAGATCAGCAAGATGTTTCAAAGCATCTTCATTCCTAACAGAAATATGAGCAAAATGCTTCTTATTTAGCTCCTTGAGAGGTTGCTTCAGTCTCTTAAGCTTCTTACAAAGTTGAAACATAGCAGTTCCATCAACATTGTCAATCCAAGAAGTAGACAAGACATCCAAGTAACTATCATGATAAATCCACATATTAAAGAACTTGAAAGGCTTAATCCTTCTAACAGTATCACCAAAAAAAGAAATCCTACAAGGAGAGTGATCGGATTGCAAACCAGGTGGGTCAAAAAAAGCAAGAGAACCACCATTCTAGTCCCACCAACCTGCATTGATCAAAACACTGTCAATTCTAGTGAGAATGCCACCAGCACTCCAAGTGAAGAATTCACCTGAAGAGTTCATCTCAGACAGATTAGCATCAATACAACAATCAATACAATCTTGCATATCATAATCATTAGGATCAACCCCATTCATCTTATCATCAACCGAAAGAATGGCATTGAAATCACCAAGAACTGTCCAAGGAAAAGTGGACAAGGTATTGAGCTCTCTGATCCTCTCCCACATAGGCCTCCTAGCTCTAGTAGAGTGAAGGCCATAAACAAAAGTAGCCACAAAATAGTCCTCAGAAACCAAAATCTTCACATTACAATGAATCCACTGGATGCCTAACTCCAGCACATCTACCTGTAAGAAAGCAGGGTCCCAAACAACCAAAATCCTCCTACTACTGTGCAAAGCAAAGTTATTTACATATTGCCAATTTGGCAATTTGTTAGCTAAAAAGAAATCCAGATTTTTCTGAGACAGCTTAGTCTCAAGGATTCCAAACAAGGTAATCTGATGCAATCTAAGATATTTGACTACCGCGGATTGTTTAGAGACCTTGTTGAACCCTCTAACAATCCAAAAACCTATCATTTTTGTTTCCCAAGAGGGTATTTCCCTCCAGAAACCTTATCATTATTTTTATTTGAGTTGTCAGAACCCCCAGAGGTATCATGCCTATTGCCTTTCTTTTTCTTTTTTGATTTCTTTGAACTAGAGGCTTTCATTTCCATTTCTACTACATCAGCCCATGAAACAACTTTACCAGGTGAGATAACTTCAAAGGTATTAGCAGTAGGAGCATCCTTATTCAATCCAGCTTTATCATTTCCTGCAACTGGCAAAACATTGACACCAGAAGTAGAAGCAGTGACACCAGGCCCAGAACCATTTCCAACAGATGCAATTGTTTCCTTATCACCTTTTGGAACCTCTTTGTCATTAGAGACAATGATTTTATTCTTTTTTGCAGCATTGTTCTTCTTAGAAGCATCAGAATCCTTCTTAGATCTTGGTACATACAAAGTAGGCCCATCCTTCAAGTTGTCATTACATCCTTTATCATTATGACCAAGTTTGTTACATTTGGAACATAATTTAGGAGCTTCTTCAAATAAAATAGGTTGCATTAGAGTACTTTCATCAGGCATTATGATGGGAATCTCAGAGGGCAACTTCCTACTCAAATCAACCTCAACAAGACACCTAGCAAAACTCAAAACTTTCTTTGCAGCAGTCAACTTGTTAGTGTACAAAGGTACCCCCCACATAAGTACAAATTTTACTTAAACTCTTCTCTTTCCATAGCCTTAAAGGTAAATTAGGCAACTGAATCCATATTGGAACAATAGTATGAGAGTCCTTACTGAAGTTAAACAGCTTTGGCATCATTTTCAATATCAAAGGCTTACCAAAAGCATAGTATGGTCCCCCTTGCAGCACATCATCCAAATCAGACTCTTGATCAAACATGAACACTATCCAACCAAAATTATGATAGTGAAATATGCACTTCCTTGGCCAAGAATTCACAATTTTTTGCACAGCCTCTCTTCCAGGGAATTTAGCAGGAAAAATGCCAACTAAACATAGTTTCTCCATACTATCATCATCAATATCATCCTCATCTAGAATAACCTTCATAGTTTGTACACCTTCAAGTTCCAGAGATAACTTTAATACCTCCTTATGTGGTTCACTATTATTCTTAACATGCTGTGCCCAAGAAACAATCTTCTCATCAACAGCCACATCAGCATTAACATCATCATGTGCTTGCATTCCATCACCAATAATAGTGGCGGATGAGTTTGGTAGAGAACTTGCAATAGCAGGATCCTTCCTAGTAGACATTAGAGTCCCCTGTTCTATTACACCTAAATTTCCTAAAGTGTTAATGGGACCATCAGTAACTAGCTCCCCAGCTGAAGAAGAAACCTCAACAACTGAAGAAACAAGTCCAACGGGTCCATTTCCACTCTCATTTGCCTTATCCACTTCAATTAATTCAGATAAGGTAGTGGCATAACCATCTGGAGCTGCAGCAACTTTCAAGGCAGGGTTAGTAACATCTACTTGGCCATTATCCTCTTCAAATTCATTCAGAAGTGTTTTCCCAGAATCTACAGAAACCGCATCTGTGTTCACACCAATCGACATAGTCAACTTCTTGCTTTGACCGACCATTGAGCTTAATAATTTTCCAGAGTTAAGACTCATATATTCATGAACATGGGGATTACTAGATTCCTGAACATGTACTGACCCCCCTACCATTGCAGAGGTCTGCAAAGAATCTGCAAGGAGAGCAAGGGCCTGTACCTTGTTCAGAGAGCTTCCATCTTTACTTTGAGCTGTAGGGGTTGCAGCAGCAGCTTGCAGAGCATCCATGGAATTTTGCTCATTTTCAACTGAAGTATGAACAACAACTTCATCTTCTTTCTTCTTGTTTTTACGGGCCATGAAAACACACAAGATATTAGGATCAAGCGCTTACCGTTGTAATAAAACCAATTGGTGTCAATAAAGGCGCTACTTTATTTCTTATACATTACGAGTGTGGGAAATCTGTCCCAACACCCCCCCTCAAGTGTTGGCAATCTGTTCAACACTTGCACATTTTTTTTTAAATAATGTTCCAACCAGGGTTCGATCTCGTGACCTCTGGCTTTGCTACCATGTTAAAGATCAAGCGCTTACCATTGTACTAAAACCAATTGGTGCCAGTAAAGGTGCTACTTTATTTCTTATACATTAAGAGTGTGGGCAATCTGTCCCAACACCCCCCCTCAAGTGTTGGCAATCTGTCCAACACTTGCACAATTTTCATTCAAGAGTGTGGGCAATCTGTCCCAACACCCTCCTCAAGTGTGAGCAATCTGTCTCAACACTTGCACTTTTTTTTTTAAATATTGTTTCAACCAGGGTTCGATCTCGTGACCTCTGTCTCTGATACCATATTAGGATCAAACGCTTACCGTTGTACTAAAACCAATTGATGTCAGTAAAGGCGCTACTTTATTTATTATACATTAAGAGTGTGGGCAATCTGTCCCAACACAAGAAAAGGTGAAAAAGAAATCAAGAGCTGAAAGATGGAAGAAAGATCAAGGATTCAACCCCAAATTCATGAGGATGAACATGGAGGTCGGAGAAACTTCTCTCTAGAATCCTCTCTCTTTCCTACTTTTTTTTCTCCCAGTTCAATTTGGCTACTTTAATACCTTGGAAGTAGGGTTGAGTGCGTGAGATGCGATCCTTTGATTGCTGCCATGTGTGTTAGGGTTCCGAATGAATGTAATATATTGATTCTGTCTACCTATGGTTTTTTTATTCCGATTCTTATTTTCTTACATTCCATTTGTTTGTTTTGTGTTGCTGTGATGTTTTATTAAACTAGTATTTTATTTTTTTTTTACTTTCAAGTTGTATATTTTTGCGTTGCTCGTTATGTTTTATTAAACTAGTTTAAGATAAAAGAATTCAGGGAACAAGACAAAAAAAAAGATTTAAATTAGTCAATTGGAAGATTATTTTATCAAAATTTTTGCTTTAAGAACGAATTATTAAAATCATGTTGTGTTTGCATTATCGCAGCACAGTTAAATTATTAAAATGCATTTATACCTAGGGAAACACGGTAAAACAAAAAGGAGTCAATGACGTTAAAAACACCACTAAAAGGGAGATATTGAGGCACATTTGAAAATAAAATTCCACTATTACCAAAATAAGTACAATAACAAATTCTCATGGGACCACAAACATGTTCAAAAGTGTGTTGTGACTATTTTGTTGTGGAACTGTCACTACTCGAAGGGGAGCAACGTATATTCTTAGAGGTAGATTGCTCTAATGCCCAAACAGGGCTCATCCCCTCCGGCTTTAAAAGGTTGCTTAGAATATATTCCCACAGCCCATGGAGATTTTCTGCAAGTCGATCGACTGTAAGAATCAAGGAAGAAGAATGCAGATCCTAAAATCTTTCAAAACAATTTAGTCATTGAGTCAAATTAGTCATGTAATCATTAGGATACAATTTTTTTTGCCAAAGCTTTAGTCATGCAATCATTAGGATACAATTTTTTTTTGGAATCATTAGGATTTTGTTTAACAGATCCTAAAATCTTTCAAAACAGTAACAGATCAACAAGAAATTAACTTCACGAATGTTTGCATAGAAAAAAGAAGTTGACGAAGTTAATCTCACTAAAATCTTCAAAAACAATAGTTGACGAAGCAACATGATCTATATCAATAAAGCACTTGGAGAATTATTTGTAGTCACTAAGATGAACAGGGAATCATGAATAAAAATATAAGGCAAAAAATTAAAGCTTCACAAAACAAAACAAGCATGGGAAAGAAGATATATCGATCAAACAATTTAATCGGAAAACAAAAATTTGAGGGTCAAATTCAATAAGAGTAGAGGGAGTTTCAGATGAATATACCCTCATTTTGATATGTGCAATTCCTCTTGACATAAGGAAAAGAAAGCCGCCGGCAGAAAAACCCTAGAAGAACAAGCTGAGACAAAAGGATAGTTGGGGAGGAAATGTGGCGAAATTGTGAAGTCTAGGGCAACTAGAAACCAATTTATAGCCTTAAAACTAGAGAAAGCGGAAATCGTTGTCTAAAAGAAAAAAAGAAACCTATTTTAAACTCATTTAAAAAAAATCATTTTTAAAAACAATTTTAACTTTACAAAATTATGTTATAATTTATCTTCAAGCTGGATAAAAATAAGGATGCATCGTTAACAAATTTCATTTTATAAGTATACATTACTCGAATAACATATGGTGAAACACCGTATTCTGCTTCAAGTAGAATAATAATCACATATTTCTCTTTAATATAATCATTTATAATTTTTCATGAAATTAAATAATTATTTTATATCTATTGTATCATAGTGTTGTTATTTGTTGCATTACAAAAAGAAGTTGTTAATAAAAAGAAGGTAAGAAGATATAAGTTCATGTATATATTTAAAAACCAAATATCTTGTGGCACCGCACTTGTGTTTGAATTTTACATTATGTTGGATAAGGATTAACGAGTATTCGGTGCACAGGCTTTGTATGCCGCTTATATGTGTGTATGTATGTGTGTGTGAGATATCCGTAATTTTTAAAGTAAAAAAAATTAATAGTGACAAATTAATTAGTAGTTAAATTTCGGAGATAATTATGGTAGGAGATTATATTAAATGATTTGTTTCCTTTTATACGGTAGAATCCCGATTGTTATTATTAATAATTTATGTGATACATGTATGTTTTTTTTGTAACAGCAATAAATATATATATATAGACTATATCCATCCAGAAGCATGGACCAAAAAATATAAGTTTTTGTCAGAATGACAGATTAATAAATAAACCAGGATGCAAGTATACTGATAATTAGTCAAGCCAAAACCTATGTAAATTTCCAAAAACAAACTTTTCTATCTATCTATAAAATAAAAAACCCTCCTTCCAAAACAAAAATAAGGCATCAGCGATCAAAAGGAGACCGGCATCAGCGTTCAAAACACCACAAAAATCGAACGCTGAAATAAACGTCCAAAATTGATGGCGGAGGACTAACAGGTGATGAAGTTTTGGGTTTGTCTAGCAATGGAGACCGGCGATCACCTGATTAATTTTGGGTTTGTCCGCCGGCTGTGAGGGAGTTGTTGAAGACACCGCTGCTCATAGGAAGACGTCGATGCCGTAGTCCCTGGCGGATTGTTTCCCGATGATCAATCCGGTGAATCATTCAAACACCACTGCTACTGATGCGCCGCTGCTGATGCGCCGGGAACAACTGCCACTGTTTAGAACACCGCACCGGGAACAACTTGCACCGGTGAATCGTTCAAATGCCGCTGATGCTGAATCGTTCAATCGCCACCGTCTTCAACACCTCCGGCATTTTTCCGCATCGATTCGTGGTATTTTGCTTAATTATTCACCTCTGCATCAATTATCGCCATAAACATGGCATCCGACCATCCCAAATTCTCCTCTTCTTCTTAATAATCCTTCATATTGCAAAGACCAAAGAATATCTCAAGAATGCAAGGAGGAACGATCACTTGTTGCTATTTCTTTTTGGTTTTACTACATGTATATTATAGGTTGTTACTACTAATTGGTTTTACTACATGTATATTATAGGTTGTTACTACTAATTTATTAATGTTACTACATTTTTTGTGTAACTTTATCTATTTTATGGGCTGTTACTACTTGTTTATTGGTTGTTACTACATTTTTGGGCTGTTACTACTTGTTTTTTTGGCTGTTACTACTTGTTAATTGGATGTTACTACATTTTATGGGCTGTTACTACTTGTTTTTTCGCTGTTACTACACTTTATCTAGCGTTACTACATTTTTAATGTGTAAAAAAAATCATGAGTATTTCGGTCCATTTATTATAAAATTGTTATTTTTAATCAAAAATGGAAATTGTCCTTCTATCCCCATTTATGTTTTTTTTTGTCATTCTGGCCCCTTCCCCCCAAAAAATATCCAGGTGATTACAACAAACTAAAAGCCAAACCGAAATGAAAATAACAAAGCAGCCAACCTTAATATGTACTCAAAACTTGAACATCAGAACCGAAAACGCAGCATAAGAAAGACAAGACCTTAGATTTTCCTCCAACCTAGCAAAGGATGAGTGCACCATTGAGTCCAATTGCAGACGTATTTCGTGCACTTAGTTGAAATCCATAGAAATGCCATTTGTTGAATTTTAGTGAACAGATTTAGCTCATCAAATATCATACCATTAAAGACCATACTATTTATAAGCTTCCAAAGAAAACATAGAGCCGTTCTCTTAATAGCACACCATATCTGTGATTTAAACCTCTTAGCTTTAAAGACATGGATGTTGCCAATTGGTTCATTCAGCAAATCGTTAACATTCAAAGCTGATGGACCATTGATGCCACACCAGGAAATTATCTTCATCCACAACAAGAAAGATTTAGAACAATAAAGTAAAAGATGATTCGTTGCTTCATTGAACAATTGACAGAAAGCACAACCGGAGTCTGGGACGACAAAATTCCTCTTGATCATGTTGACTCTGGTCGGAAGCCTATTGAGCTTAGCTCTCCAAATAAAGAAGTTGACTTTTGACGGTAAATATGGATGTTGATCGAATAGAACTCCAACATTATCATTGTTTGTGATCATCTCCCTAAGAGAAACTGACGAGTCTAACAATCTTCGATAGGCATGAACAGAAAAAACTCCATCATTGCTCAATTTCCACCATGTTGTATCTCTTTGATCTAAAACATGAGAAGCGCAATGCAACAAACTTAAGAAATCAGAAAACTCCCCGGCTTCCCTACCTCTCGGATTCATCCTCCACGACCAATGCCACTTCCAAACTCCCTCAACCCACTCACATTTCTCCCTCACAAAAGCCTCCTTGCAAGTGTCTAAGGTAAAGAGCCTTGGGTACAAGTCCTTTAGAGGAGAACTTATGATCCAAGAATCCCTCCAAAACCTAATACTATCCCCATTTCCTAACTTCCAGCTATAAGAGGACAAAAGATACACCCCACATGCAATTTTGACCGAACAAAGATCCACCCCACATGCAATTTGACCGAACAAGCTTTCAGGATATTACCCCACACCCTTCCTTTAAAACTTCCCACAAGTGAGCCCCCGAACACTCCATCCTCACCATATGGTTCCTTAATGACTTTCACCAACAAAGCCCCATTCTCGCTCTTGAAACGCCAAAACCATTTACCTAAATGCGCTAAATTATGGGTCCTAAGACTCCCCACCCCCAGCCCCCATCTCTTTGCTTCTAAAAATATTGTCCCACACAACCCAAGCCATTATTTGCGAACAACCTGCCCCACCCAAAAATAAAAGACAACGAATATTCTCCAATGCTCTAATGATGACTTTAGGAGCCAGAAAGAGAGAGGGATGGTAGAGTGGAGTACTACCAAGAACTGATTTAACAAGGATCAACTTTCCCCCAAACGATAACAAGGTTGACTTCTAAGAAGCCAATTTCAAAAACAAGTTTGTTGATACCAACAAACTGATTATCATCTTGATACCAACAAACTGATTATCATCTTAATATTCATGTAACATCATAAATAATTTTATTAAAGAGAAATATGTTCATTTTTATTTTACTTGAAGCAAAATAGGGTCCTCTAAAAAAAGGGCGTTTCACCCTTATTTTCACATATATTATTCCTTTAAAAATAGGGGTAATGAGGGAGAATGACACAAATATTTCATCAATTAGGGAGAATGACAGCTTTTTAAAACTTTGGCATATAGGACAAAACTATTCTTATTTTATTTCATTAATTTCTGGCGGCATTTTTACAGAAAAACAAAAAACAAAAAACAAAAAACCAACACACTTTCTCTCTCATCCATCTTTTTTAAACACTAATATCTTTCAATCTACAACTCTAAATTTGAAAATTCTTTCACCAAATTTTTTATTTTTCATGCTCTTTATGTTGAGACCACATTCAACATATTCCGATGTGGTTTCAGAAAATCCGCTGTCGAAATTCACTATTGTTCGAATTCACTGTCGATATTCACTGATTTTCGGGATTCACTTGGAAGATTCACTGAGTGAATTTCGACAGTGAATCTCATGAAAAACAATGTAATTATATCGAAACAAGTCTCAAACGAAGAGCATCATAATATAAAAAATTCAGTGAAATTTTTATCACGTTTGAATATCTAGATCAAAAGATATGATCGTTTGAAAATCGGAGAGGAAAGAGAAAAAAAAAATTAAAAAAAAATGTTCCAGAAAAAGTTCCCAGGAATTGGGTGGCCGGATATTTTTTTTTGATATATATATATATATTGGGTTTTGTCCTTCAGGCTATAAACAAATATAAAAGTCGTCATTTTTCTTATAAAAAATGTGTAGTTGTTCTGTTACTCATAAATATTCTAAAATCTGTTATTATTCCTAATTGTCCTTTAAAAATATATATTTATGAAATGCAATTCGCTAAGGATACATCTTTCGTTATCCAACTTGAAAATAAAAATATATCATAACTTTGTAAGGTTATATTATCTTTATTTTTTCTAGTTGTTAAGACTATAAATAGGTTTCCAGTTGACATAGACTTTAAAATTTCGCAACAATTTCTCCCTAACAATACTTTGGTCTCAACTTCTTCTTCTAGGGTTTCGCCGCCCGGATATCTTTTCGTGTAGACAAGAGGAATCACACAAAACGAGGTTATATTCATTTGAACATCCCTCCACTGCTCTTAATGTTTTCGCCCGGATATGTTAATGTTTTTTCTTTCTATGCGAACATCCTGTTGAACAAGATCCAAATAAATAATGATTTAATGAAATTTATATCCTAATATTATTCAATTTGAGTTAATTTACTGTTACACAAGTGGGCCTTTGGGTGTATTATTGTGATGTACCAAATTAAAATAAATTCTCATTTGCTTTAGTTATTTAAAATTTTGTCTTTATGCTTTAGGAGTGTTTGATCTTTTATATTTTTTTCACTACAGTAATATTTTCTCATAGGTCGCATTGACTGAACCACGTAAATTTGGTGTTTCGTCTTTTTCTTTTCGTTGTCTATTTTGTGTTATCGTTAAACGCCTTCGCTCGGTTTGTTTTTCCTAACAGTTACGTTTCATGCTTGCGTGATAAATTATCATATACAAGCGTGTTTATCTGGATTCAATGGAGAAGTTTCTATAGTTCATTTCCATGTTATAAAGTTCATTAAACAAGTGTGGGGTGGTGAAGATGTGTATCCAAAGAGTGGTGCTGGTGTATCTTTTCCATTACGAATGAGGAGGGCTAGCGAAGTCTTGGTGTTTGGTTTAAAAAAAATCCAAAATCAATCAAAATCCAATGTTGTGTGCATGTTGTCTGATGAATCAGGTTTAATTTGACAGTGATACTATTGGATGGCCTTTGAAGCAAGCTGAACTGGCGTTTATTGCTGCCACTGGAACCGGTACGATGCCGGCCGTTTTCTCAACTATTATCATGCTCTCATTTGCATATATTACCAAACAAATCAGTATCCAGTGTTCAAGTATATTAGTCATCATCGGCAGACTGCACAGTGGCTACAACTACTACGACACTACACTAAAGAATAAAAAGTCGATCATATGGTTTACATTCAATTTAATAATCTCATTTTTTTCGTGTGGTGACATAGAAAGTCGGGTGTGGAGTCTTTTGAAGGGTCTGTTTTTTGTACTCACATTGGTACGAAGAAAGGAGATAGAGTTGCCAAGTTCCAGTCTTTCAGGAATCCGGAGCATCTGTTGCACAGCCTAATTCGCTATGAATTATGCTTTTATGGCTTAGTTGTGGTAGTGCAATGGATACGCACTATATCCAATTGTAGAAATATCATTGATTATAACAAATTATTTTCTATAGATGGATCTACAAAATGTATTTCATTGTTTTTCTCTTTTCCAATATGCCTCTTTATTTACACATTTGGTATATGCTTTGTGCAAATGAACTGAAAAGTATATGATCCTTTTGGACGTTTATGATGTCAAAATAAATCCCGTGGCACCCAATATTCAAAACAACCTAGGTTTTGTGTATTTCCTAAGGAAAACGGGACACAGCGAGACTAATGTACTTTAGAGATAGACATTTGAGTATACTAGCATCAGACAATGCTACTTGTAGACTTGGGCGTGGAATCAATGAGTAATGAATCATATTATAGAATAATTTACTAAAATTGAGCCCTAAAATCAAACTGCTTTGGGGGGCCTTAGACCCATGCCTCTTGGGTCTGTGCTCAAGACCGGCCCTGCCGATTCCAATTGTTTCGATGACTTTCTTCATGTTCCCTACATTTCTACTGGATGCAAGAAGATTAATTGGTTGTGGGATACTATTTATAGAGTGACACTTTGGATTATTTGGACAAAACGTAATTCTTTAGTTTTCAATGCAAAATCACGCACGACAATTGATGCTTTTGATGGAACTCAGATAAGAAGCTTTGATTGGGTGAATGGAAGAAAAAGAAATATACAAATTATGTACAACCTAAGTACATCCCATGGTACTTGTACTTTTATATGTTTTCATACATTTTAATAAAGAGGTATGGTGTCATAAAGTTTGATTGTATTGGAAAAGAATACTATTGGAGAAGTGTATCTTGCGTGAAGTGTTTCACAGAACAGATCCGTAGTAAGCGGAAGTAATTACGAAAAAATAATAACAGAAAATAAGTAACATGAAAAGAACTAGATCTTCAAGAAGAAGTTAAAGGTTGATGGTTCTATCAATAAGTACAAGGCTAGGTTGGTGGCCCAAGGGTTCCGACAGAAAGAAGGCATTGACTTCTATGATACCTACTCACCAGTTACGAGAATCACTTCCATAAGGGTTCTCAATGCTATAGCTGCAGTCAATTACCTGGAAATCCATCAAATGTATGTGAAGATTGTCTCTTTGAATGGTGAGTTTGAAGAAGAGATTTACATGAAACAACCCGAGGGGTTTGTTGTTCCAGGGCAAGAGAGCAACGTGTGTAGACTCGTTAAGTCTTTTAATGGGCTTAAATAAGCACCAAAATAGTGGCATATCAGATTTGATAATGTTATGTTGTCAAATGGATTTAAGATTAACGAGTGTGATAAATGTGTCTACATTAAGAACACACCTAATGCCTATGTGAGAGAATGTCTATATGTGGATGACATGCTGATAATGGGAAGTACTCATGATATCATCATTAACACTAAGAAGATGTTGACAAGGAACTTCGATATGAAGGACCTAGGAGTTGCGGATATGATACTAGGGATTAAGATCTATAGAGTACCCGATGGACTTGTGTTGTCACAAACTCATTATATTGAGTCTGTCTTGAAAAGATTTAATGTCTTTGATTAAAGTCCAGTGAGCACTCCGCTTGACCTAAGTGTGCACTTAACCAAGAATAGAGGTGAACCTGTAGATCAATTGAGATATTCTCAAGTGATTGGAAGTCTAATGTACATAACCAATTGTACACGACCAAACATAGAATGTGTAGTGAACAAAATGAGTAGGTTCACGAGCAATCCAGATCATAATCATTGGAAAGCCTTGAATAGGTTGTTGAGGTACATGAAGTACACCATGAGTCAGGGATTACGATATACTAGACATCCAGTAGTATTAGAAGGATACTGTGATGCCAACTGGATATCACATATGAAAGATTCAAAGTCCACTAGTGGATACTTATTCACGATTGGTAGGGTTGTTGTGTCTTGGAAGTCTACTAGACAAACATGCATAGCTCGCTTCACAATGGAAGCTTAGTTCATAGCATTGGATAAGGCAGGAGAAGAAGCTGACTGGCATAGGAATTTTCTAGAGGATATTTTGTGTTGGCCTAAGCCAATGGCTGCTATCAGGATACACTTTGATAGTTAGTCGGCTATAGGAAGGGCACGGAGTATTGCATCAAGAGAGGTAGCTTCTGGCCTTGAACCTGCTTTAGTGAAGTACTATCGGATTTACTCGGCTAATCAGTGTTAGGTGTAGTGCCCGAAAGACAATTTGTGTAATTGTTTTTGGATAACAGAATTTATCTCACCTTATTACTTGCTTTGTGCTTGTAAGTAATACACTGCTGCAAACCCTAAGTATATCAGTATGTAACCGCTTAACTCCGTGTATGGCATGCACGTGAGGATTGAGTTAGTGGTGATATACTTAAACTGTTAGTCCGTGGTGAACTTAATCAGAGTTTAGGGTCTCATGATTAAAACACCAATAATGCGCCTGAACACCTTAGTGTGTGATAGTCTTATCCGGATTTGTTGGTAGAGGGTACCTACGTGGGGCATTTATATATGATGGCATTCATATAGACTTTGGACCGATTTAATCTATATTTCTCGGTATAATTCCGTAATCGAGGAATCTTATTAAATCATTAGATGATCATATATGGATCAACCTTAATCTGAGGTGATCACGAGGTGCCGCTTGTCTCGGGGTAGTGTTTGATGTGTTAGTTACGGTTCACTTAAATATGTGTTCCAAGCCACTTCTCATTGGCACTATCTCCTCGATGAGTGAGTAGTTCGATTTTCACAGACATGGAATCCATTCCTTCCTGTGGGAAGTAGAGAAATTCCTTTATTTGTTAGCCCTAAGAAAGTGATCGATCGGCGAGTTCATATTTAGACTAATTAGCTACTAGTCGAGATATGTGAACTAATTGATCACTAGGGGTTAATGGTAAATAAGGATAAGATATTCTCGAGTCGGGTTCACGGAGACTTCCCACTCGAATGGACAAATCATGGAGGGTTAATCCGTATGTAGTGATTATATCAATGGACGCTTATTCACTCTATGGGTTGAGTTTAAGTATACATCTATAATTGGTAGAGTTCAGTTTTGGGTTTATGGTGGCGTAATCCCGGAATTAATAATTTAGTGTATTTATTCTGTTCGATGAATAATATATTTAATTATTGGAGCTACTGGTTATAGGTCCATGGTCCCCAATGTGGCTTCTATAATTCGGGCTTATATTCTTGTTTATTTGGGCCTCAGAAATAATTAATTGGCTAAGCTAATTAATTGATATGCATGAATATTATTTAGTTGGCTAAATAATATAATACACAGAAAAGACATTTTCTGTGGGCCTGGTGGGCTTAGTGTGGCGCCAATATGTCATGGATTTTCTAAGAAATTAGTTTTCTTGGATAATGACATATTGTGTAATTAGTCATTTATTTGTTAAATAATTAATTGGATAAATAAAAGAAAATAATTTATTTATTATTTATCTCTTAACTATAAGGATAATTGTATTTTCTTATTATAAGATTATAATTATCTCTTATTTTTATTGGATAATAATAATTAGAATTATCTCTTTTATTTTGTTAAACCGATTGGGTATAGGTTTTCTCTCTTGGATTTTGCCTATAAAAAGAGAGTTCTCCCCGAGCCCTAAAGGAGACAAAAAGCCACGAAATTCATAAAGAAAAAAAAGGCTAATGAGTTCGATCCTTAGCTCCACCCGGTTGGAGAAAAACTTAGGGTTTTTCTCGGTTGCATATCAAGGAGGTTCTGATTCCAAGAATCGGTGTCCACCAACCACCGTTTGGAGAACACATTGGAAGATCAAGGCTTCTCATCCTAAGATTAAAGCTTTTCTTCCTTACTATTGGTACGTTTTTCTTAACCCCCTTTTAGTTGTTAAATCCTTTATTTATGTATTGTAATATATAAATCGTGATCCATCCGCTGCGCATAGATCTAATTCATTTAGATCTGAGCTCCTTCATCCTTCAATCAGTGCACTAGGTCTTGAACTGTTTGGCCATCAGTGTAAACCAAGACAATATCTCTCACACAATTTTTCCCTAGCACCTTTCGATTCTCATGGTTTTGTCCATCTTGCCCCTGGACAACACTTGGTTTCAGAAAGTGCTCTAGAGATTTCAAGCCTGAAAATTTTCAAAGAAGCGGCCCCACTTTGAACTTACAGAGGTGACCTCCTATCAAAAGTATTCTACCCTACCACAATTGAATATCAAGCAATATGAATCATTAAAAGCTTTGCTTAACCTCACACCCTCTATAGACATCACTTTTATTCTAACAGAATAGGTAAGTGCTACATTGTTCCTTATAACTTAGTTGTACCCTTTGAACCATGATCTTGGGATCTCTAGTCAACATGGTTGGGTTTCCATTACAAGGAAACATGCGTAATAGGCTTCAGTCTCATTCCGGTTGTCAATATTGACATTTGATCTATGGCTAAACCTTTTGTAGGTGGATCCGCAATACTCTCCTTCGATCATTCATAATCGATGGGAATCACACCATTAGAAATCAATTGTTTAATGGTATTGTGTCCAAACTTACCATATACATACTACTATGTGCCCTTCCTATACCCAGATGTTTATCATAGTTGATGCTGATAACAGACACTGGCTTTGGCGAATATGGACTTATCCTCAAGGAAATTTATAATCCACTAAGCTTATTCTCCAACCTTATCAAATGCTATAAACTCAGCTTCCATTGTGTAACGAGCTATGCACGTTTGTCAATGGACGCTTATTATCATTCTCGTGAGGAGATAAATATAATCTTATAATCGGAGGAGTGCAGTCACGGGATTATGGTGGCATATTCCTGTGATTGATTTATCGAATATAATTATTCTGTTCGTAAGATAATTATTTATTTGATTTATCGGAGCCGCTGATTATTAGTCCATGGTCCCGACGTGCCTCCAATATAGCATAGCTATTCTCGGACGTCGAATCCTAATAATATTAATTTAGTTCTTATTAGAATTTAATTAAAATGATATGTGAATTAATTGTTTAGTGAACTATTAAATTAGTTGGGCTAAATAATTAAATATGTGAAAAAGGCATTTTTCATAATCTTGACCCAATTTAGTGTGTTAGTCGAAATTATTGTGACTAGGTCACAAATAAGAATTTTCGGCCCCCCCTCATGTATTAGAAAACAAGAAATTGTTTTAAGACATGTGCACAAAATATTTATTGGATAAATATTTATGGTAAGAAATAAAGATAAATATTATTCTAGATTTGTTCTAGAATATTATGGGATTATTTTTATTTATTGGATTTATTTTATTTGCAAAATAAAATCCTTAGAGGACAAGGGTTACTCTCCTATATAAAGAGAGTTCTCCCAACTCATAAAACACACACAATATTTCGACCTACACCTCTTAGAGAGGATAAGGGAAATTTCGGCCAAGGGATTGAGGGAAGATCTTGGAGATTTTTCCGGGTAGCATATCGGAAGGATTCGAGACGAGAATTTCCTTCCACCGGGAGTTGCTTGGATCACACGTACGGAAGATCGTGGTGCTCTTCACATCTTCGTTTATTCTTCCTATTGCGGTTCTTCAACTTGGATTTTGAGATCCAAGAGGTGTGTTCTACAACCCCCTTGTAGAGTAGATCTAGTTGTTTTATTACGTGTAATTTATAGATCTAGATCCTTAAATAGGTTCCGTTGCGGATGGTATTACTAACAGTGGTATCAGTCGCCAAGGTGATCTATATTTATACGTATAAAATATTAGATCTAGGAGTGGTAAAACATGTAGATTTTTTGTCCCAATTTTTTTTTCAAAGGGGCCGATGCACATGTTTAATTTTTTTTTTATGTTGCAATTGTTGTGGTTTGAAGAGATGGATTGGGGTTGGTACTGTTTACTAGTTAGATCTATTTTGTAGCTCCTTTGTTTAGTAACAATTGAGGATAGGAATTGTATTTATTTTATGTCAACTTTCGAAAATTCCATGTAAAAGTAGCATCTTTTATTGTAATTTTGTATATCCGGGCTCGAAAAGATGAAGATCTTGCTGAAAAATTGAAGATCAAGACGAAACCCAAGGTATGAACGAGGAGAAACAGATAAATTTTTTTTAAAAACAGCTACAAGACTTTCTGCGACACTGAAAAGCGTCGCTATAAGTCCTGTTTATAAAAAATTTATGCGGCTAGGTTTTTTTAATGCTGGCGGCAGCATGTATCTCTTTTTTTGACCTAATTTTTTATTTCATTTAAATACTGCCGTTTTGCAGAAAAGAAAATAAAAATTATTTTTGGAAAATAATTTTATGTAACAGCCGCATGTAACGTGTAATAAATAAATAAAAAATTGATTAATTATAATAAATTGGATTTATTTAATTAAAAAAAAGCCTTTCTCCTCTCGGGTGTTCGTGATTCGTGATCCGGCAGTTCGAGTTCAAGATTCGACGATCAAGACTCGAAGACAACAAGATTGTAATTTACTTTTTTTCCTAGGATAGATTAGATACGGGGGTACCAACAATCCATCTCGGTGTTTAAATTTTCCGCAATTTATTTTTTATGTGTTTGATCATAAAATAGATATAAAATCGGAATTGCCATGGCATGCATCATATCATAAATCCACTCCATGCATACATGTAGAATTTTAATTTTGGTAATTAAAATAGGCATGCATACAAACTCGCCTAATTAGTTGAAATTTAATTAATACGTGGTAATTAATTAATCTAGTAACTAATTAAAGATCCGAGGACGGGTTATGAAATCGTTAAGCCTTTTCGGTGTGTGTTCTCGGTGAACTGCCTTAAAAGCCCAAATGAGATCACGTTTTCGATTCGTAGTGTCTACGAGATTGAATGATGGTAAAAGAACAATAAATCTTGGATAAAAAACAGTTCGCCTATAGGTTGGGTGGTCAACTGAGCTTCGCTCGACCGACTGAACCCTCCTAGTGTGATGTATGCACGGGGGTCCGGCAAGACTAAGCTACACCAAATGAGCGGAGGGGTGATTCCTTCTTATCTCAACGGGGCTCTCTTGACCCGACTTCGTCCGATCATCACATATATTCCAACGAATAGGGCGGGTAGGCTTGCCTCGTTACCGACACCATTCGAAATCCTTGATTTGATGTGCTTTTATGTTAACATCAAAAGGCGTGGTTAGTTAACCCACCACCACTTCCAAAATATTGAGTGGGAGCGGGGGAGGCGACAGCCAACCCCACGGCCTCTACTATAGATACAAGTAAGTGAGAGAAGGGTGACGCCTCGCGGCGCTTTGATTTCGTCCCCTTAGGGATGGTGTTCACCCCTATCAACATTCATGGCTTGGTCTCCGAAAGGATAGGATTTCCGGGTACTCGTCGGGTCACTGACCTATCCTAAGACGGCACACTCGGGGCGTACCTAAGAGATCCAATATAGTAGGTCACACTCATAAAGGATATTCTTGATAATATCTAGGCTAAAAAAGGAAGGTAGTCAATGAATAAAGGGATGTTCGATTCTCGTGGGATGTTCGATTCTCACAAGTTATTCATTGATGAGATTGTCTCGATTTAACCGTCATCTCTTTGACCTACCCTAAGGCGGCACTGAGATGCGAGGTTAAAACCTTGGAACGGTAGAGTAGACTTAATTTAGTTTACAATTCATAAAATAAACTTATATAGTAGTGTTAAATTTGAATTAATATATGTCATTTTATTTACAGCATTATCTCCCTTACTAAATTGCTTAAAAATTAATAATTGACTAGTATTGACTTCGTTAAAAAAAAGTGGAAAGTAACTAGGACGTTGAACTAGTTAATCGATAATGCAATTATTTTTCGAAAGAGATATTTTCTCTTAAGCCTTTTACAAACCAGAGTGACATATAGGTATGTCACCAGTGTCATTCGTGTCAAACGGGAGACAAACTTAGTTTGATCAAAGGTGATTTCGAACTTTGAAATTCTTCTAGTGAATTTTGAGTGTGTAGTAATTACACGAGTAATTTTCTAATTTAAAAATCGGAAAATCATGAAGTGTTACCAGTTGGACGATGTTTGGAATCGATGAACTAGTGGGAGCTTTAGGATTTGTTGTTTTTCTAGAACATTAGAAAAGTGTAACTGACTACACACGTAACCGTTCTAATTGAAAAACCGGGAAGTCATGAAATGTCGCTAGTTGGACGACATTTGGAATCGATGAACTAGTGGGAGTTCTATGATTTGTTGTTTTTCTGGAAACATTGGAACTATGTACGAAAGATTTTCTAATAGAAAAAATCGGAAAATCATAAAAAGTAAAGCATTGCTCGTTAGGCGGTATTTGGAACCGATAAACTAGTGGGAGCTTTAATGTTATGATTTATTGTTTTTTCTGGTATATTAGACAATCCGAGAAGTCCCGATGAGTAACACTCGAAAGAGACATCCCACAGTTCAAGAGTAGTGTCTACTCAAACGAACCGCTGGTTCAAGACTGTTTCCATTCACGGAAAGTCAAGAATGGGAGAAGATGTCTAAAAGTGTTAGTCATCTATACTAAGAAAACTTTAAGGCTGAACCGAAAATTAATTAGATGAAAATCATAGGATAAGGACAGTGATTTTGAATCACCAACCTATGAATCCTTGGCAATTTTCTCGAGCTAAGTTCTTTGGAAGAACAAAGTAGCTGTGCATTTAACGATTAAAAGAGTAAACAACGGGCAGTTAATTTTAGCTAGAATAGCAGGAGTGATATAAGGAAATGAATCTCGGATTCAATCCTTTGATATCGCGGAAAAATTATTTTCTGTTTAAGATTCGTTGGAACGAATGGATTTACCTTCTATTCGATAATTTGTTTGTCGTATAGAAGGTGAATATACCATTTGTAGTACGAATCCAAGACTCGGACTTTTGTTTGATAAAGTCAAAACCACTTACAAACTGCTGAAATATGTATATAAAGCACATCTTAAGAACTATTAAAAGCAATTGGTTTTTATATTTAGATAAACGCTTCTTCATATTCCATAGTTAGTGCATAGTCCCTAATAGACAAGACCTGAAGACTGGCTCAGGGTGATTCCTTTCTCCCAGTCTGGTTATATTGTCTCAAAGGTTCAATGACTAAGTTTCCTTTCAATCGGGAAAGGATAATGGTTATAAAGAAGTAACATAGCTTGTTCATGACGACCTTCGGGTCTCGATGAAAGATACAAGCTAGTAGGAGCTTCCAGTAGTGACTTCTTGTCCGATAACTATTCAAACACTCCGGAAAGTTTATCCAAAATATTTTGAGGTTTCTCTGTTTTCAACAGAGATAGAGTATTCTATACTCGAATAGGCCATTCATAGTCATCGAGACTGATGCTCACCACCGCCTCATTCGACATGTTCTCACTAAGTAAGAAACCGTTAAATTGCCTTATATAGTTTTAGATGTGCTACAATACACTGCTTAACTCAATAAAGATATTGGAAGCAAAATAACGGTTTACATTGAAATGTAAGACCGAGAAGTCTACCTAGAATATGCCTTGGAATTTACGGATAAGGTGTGGATTCGGTTCACCCCACTTCCATAAATATAAGCATTTAGCACACGGTGCTTGAAGGTAAGACTGGAAATTTTGCACATACGTTCGGTCAATGACCATTCGTGATATATCATTTTAACCTATTGAGTATAAAGGTTAGATATAGGATTCTTGAAATTGGGAAGGGACGCTTATCTTTGTTGCATCCTTTACGATAGAGTCTATGAACAAAGAAAACCTTGAACCTTGAAGTACGTTTACTCAAGGTAGTTACTAATCGATTAAAATCGGACCACATCCAACATCGGTTGTTGGTGATAACACTAAATACTACTAAACTAGATCGCAATTTGATCCACCCAAGTATTATTGTTACGGTTTCATGGACTTTGTAGTCCGAGGATCGATTGATGACCTATGGCTCTTTTGTGAGCGATGACAGATTCGATAATAGAGGTTGGTTTAATAGCCATAACCCTGTGAATGGAGTTCGGTACTCCAGTTCTGTTCATACTCTTGTAGAACCACTTGAGCGTCTCAGGCCCAGTGGGAGTAATTGAATCTACACGGAAAAGAGTAGAATGAATAGGAAAGTTTATCTTTCAGAGCAAAGCCTGAGTGGTCTAGGGGTAATTCCCTAAGAAGTAGAGAGTTAATCAGACCTTGGACTCTCTTACCACTTAGTAATGCATGATTTCGTTTAAAAGCAGAAAATAGGGGTGATTCCCTGAGATTTTCTTGCCAAACAAACGGAGTCTGGATTCATTCAGAAGAAAAGGGTATTGCCGTATGAACTTATGACAGGATGACTGTCAAGGCTTATGTCCTTTGTGGATAAAAAGCAAACCTCTCGGTCACTGGAAGTCATATATTTCTACAATATGTAGATTTGACCAGAATATTGATTAGTCTTTTGTAGACGTGATATCAATTTTAGTACAGTATTGAATATATATACATATATTAGTGTTTGTGAAGGATAACACTGCACCAGTTGGAATCAACATGGGTGTGTTATCTGAAGTCAGACCGACAATGCCACAATTCTGCCTGCAATGTAGATTTGGACAACATCCTAAAGAGTTTTACTCGGTCGAATTCATTAGAATCGATCCATTTGGTTTCTCATCCATCTTATTGGTTAAGATGATGCATCTGTGTATGCAACATTCAACGAGGAAGTTCTACCCTATGCCTCAGGAATGACTCTCTGAATCTTCGGATCAAGAGAAATGGGATGGATTCTCTTTCTAGTAAGAGATGGTCAAGTTATTGAACATCAACTTTGATCGAATCTTAGATTCAGCGGTTAACAAAGCAAGTTTAGTATGTCCTTTAGTATCTTGAGAGAACGAGGAATAATATGCGGACATATTCATGTGTGAACTTGGATATGTGTGATACAATCGATTTTGACTTTAAGTCGATTGAGGATGATCGTTAAGTCGATCTCGGCTCGATGTTTACTCTTGTGTTGAATCCATTGTCCGAGGAATCCAAAGAACGCCAACTCGACTTTAACTAGTTGGGTGATTAGCGGCTTTTGTAGTAGCTAAAGAGGCGATATAGCTTAAGGATTTCCTTTTTATATCTGGGAGTGAGTCTAGATTTGGAAGCCGATACCACATCATTGTGCAAACGATGAAGGGGTAGCTTATAAGGATTTTCGAAATCATTAGAGGTCAAAAGCATATTGGGAAAGTACCGTATGATTAGATGGACCGGTAACGTTTCGATTCTACGGATCGTCTCGAGCCGACAACCTGACTAATCATTAAGACCTATGACATTTAGATGTAGGTACTCCCCGAGTCACTGACCTATCCTACGACGGCACACTCAGAGTGTATTTTGTCATCTGCAATGGTTATGATATGCTTAATGGGTACTAGAATACGGGATGGGTCTCCATTGCTTTAGAGCAAGTGGGAGATGTAGTTTGTTGTATTTTAAATAATAGGGTGTGCTCTAAAACAATTAATCACATGCTTTTGTGCAAGTGGGAGATTGTTAGGTGTGATGCCCGAAAGACAATTTTGTAATTGTTTTATTTAATAAATGAAATGATATTATTATTCATATTTATTATTCTCATATTCACCGATGTGACAATAGTATTTACACTACAGAAAACCCTAAAGTATATCGTTTATGTAATCACTTAACTCAGTGTATGGGATATACACGGGAGGATTGAGTTAGTGAAGATGTACGTAAAATACAATTAGCCCGTAGTGAAGTTAATCGAGAGTATCGGGTCTCTCATTTAACGTGCTATTAATGCGCCCAGAACACAATAGGTGTGATTGTCTTATCCGGACTTTCGGTTAAGAGAACCTAGTGGGGCATTTATATATGATAGATATATCATATAGAAATTTGGACCGATTTGATTAGAGTTCACGATATAATTCCGTGAATCGAGAAGTCTTATCGAATCAATGGATGATCATATTTATGGATATATCTTAATCTGAGGTGATCACGATCAACTGCTTGAATCGGTTATGAGGTTTGACTTGACGGTTAAGGATTACACCGAGTCCGTGGTCCGAATTACCTTATCTTGGCATTGTCTTTGGATTGAGTGAGTAGTCCGTGTTATCACAGATACGGAATCCATTCCTTCCATTTATGGAAGTAGATAGACAGTTCCCTTATTTGTTAATCCTAGAAACTGATCGATCTCGCGAGTTTATATTACACTGATTAGCTACCAGTGACTTGTATGAATTACTTGATCACTAGGGGGTTAATGGTAAATAAGGATAAGAGGTTCTAAAAAGGGTTAACGGTAACTTCCCGATTTAGAATGAACAGTCTATGGAGGATTAATCCATATGTAATAATTATATCAATGGATGCTTATTATCATTCTCGTGAGGAGATAAATATAATCTTATAATCGGAGGAGTGCAGTCACGGGATTATGGTGGCATATTCCTGTGATTGATTTAGGTGGGTTCTATCGGCACACGCTGATTTACTTCCGGCACCCATTTGCTCCCGGCACCCCAAAAATATACTATCGGCACCACAGTTTTATTTTTATTATTTTCTTACTACACACACCACAATAATAATAATAATAATACTTGTTACACCACAACTTTTATAAAATCTAAACTAATCCTTCAAAAAATTTAATTATCCAATATTATCATTCTATTAATCTAATGATCTAACTTAATCTTCATTAAAAAACATTATCACCACCCTTAATCTTCTAACTTAATCAATATTACCCCATTTGCTTATACAACCACCTTATTTTATTTCACCTCCACACTTTATCTTCTTCCTCTCTTCATCACATCCACCATTAACCTTCATCTTCAACCATGGAAGCTTCATCATCAACAAATAATAACTATGAAGATCATCATCCTCATCCAACTCAAAGCAATCAACACACACATTACAATGAAGATGATGTAGATATATCACTTGAA
Organism: Gentiana macrophylla; assembly: GCA_026214975.1. Lineage (NCBI taxonomy): Eukaryota > Viridiplantae > Streptophyta > Magnoliopsida > Gentianales > Gentianaceae > Gentiana > Gentiana macrophylla. The sequence goes on along the minus strand of CM047806.1, from coordinate 62,755,909 downwards.
GACATTCCATTTTCTAGTCAAGTGGAGAAGAAGATGGAATCATCAAATGTGGTAATTTCTTAGTCTAAAAATCATTTCTTGATGTTCAATGTTTTAGTTAAGTGAATGGGTATACCTCCTACATGCATATTACCATGGTAGACATTGATTGGTGGAAGAAATGTTGGTTTTTTTGCTGATTCTGAACGTACTAGGGCATATCCCGGCGTTGCATTACGTTCATGAGCGATCATGTCAGAATCTAGAAACGTCATCCTAGGGGACGCCCGTAAGTGTGTAGGAACGTCCCCCAAACTGACGTTTTGGTTGTAATGCCTAATAGAATTCTACTGTCTGAACGTCAGTGTTGTCGACGTTCCTTTTGCAGTGGGAACGCCGAATGGGGTGACGTTCCTAGGACGCTTCTGTGACTGACGTTGTATTGCAGAATGAAACGCCGGCACTGTTGACGTTTGAATCAGTGAGTGTCTGTTCTCCAGTGAATTGTAAACGTCAGTTTGTTTGACGTTTATTGAGCACTAACAACGTCTGTTAGGGTGGCGTTTTATGTAGTTCACAACACTTGTTCATTAAACTGTATTGAACTACCATTTAATTGTTGTTTTGAATATTTCTTACATAGAAACAATGTGATGAGACAAATAATGACAAGAGCAATAATGAGGGGCCAGTAGGAGACAACGACGCGGAGTATTTTAAGGTAATAAACCATTAAGTGAATACGTTATTCTCTTATGCTTATCCCAATTTTCTATTATTGTAGCTAATACAAATGTGCGTATTTCTGTAGCATTAGGCTGATGAAATGATCGATGAGGATCAACAACATCTTAAGTATCTTCGAGATACCACGCTTGCCTTGAGGGATGATATACCTGAAGAGTTATCAACCGATATGACTTCTGTGTTTACAACTGATCAAGTATGTACTTAAAAGTTGTACTATGTCATTTTCTGTGCATTTAAACTTGATTTTATTCATCACATTTTTATAATGTTCACAGGTATTTCAAACACATGAAGACGTCACCAAACACCTCAAGGCATTGGCAAGAGCGAATGGTGTCGTCATTGTGAAGATGAGATCGAACATTACCGAACGCGGACACATCACATTACATTCCAATGTGAGAGGGTGGATTTCAAGGATCATTGCAAAGGAGGAAAGTACGAGAAAAAGTTGGCGTGCGGAAAGAATAAGCCAAGGAATCGCCCACAAGGAAATCCGGATGTCCGTTTCTATTGAAAGCCGTAAAGGATAAGTTTAGGGAAGTGTGGACCGTAAAAGTCTTGAATGGTATACATACTCACAAATCATTCAAGTATGATGAGGGCCATTCATACCTTGGTCGGCTTGATAAAGAACAAGTTGAAGTTGTTGCAACAATGACTCGAAACGGCATTATGCCTAAAAATATACTACGGTTGTTGAGAAAGGATGATGGGAAAAACTGTACGTCACAAAAGACAATCTATAACATTCGTGCTAAGATAAGGAAGAACGCACGAGAGGGTCGTACAGTAATGCAAGAGGTTTACAATTTGGCGGACAAGAACACATCCTTCATTGAGTGTAGGTATGATGAACGAAACGTAGTGAAGGATGTATTTTGGGCCTTTAACGAAAGCTTGTCCCTTGCAAGATGCTTTCCTTATGTCATGCTTATGGATTGTACATACAAGACAAACAAGTACAAGATGCCCTTTGCAGATTGTTGGCGTGGCGCCTACGGACATGTCATTTTCGGTTGGATTTGCACTGCTATGTTTGGAGAGGGAAGACAACTACACATGGGCTTTGACTATGCTTCGCCAAGCAATCGGTGACCAAAGCGAGCGAATAGGTTGTGTTGTGACAGATAGGGAAGAAGCATTAATGAACGCATGACGTGTTGTATTTCCAAAAGCAAGGAACTCAAGCATGCCGGTGGCACATCGAGAAAGGTCTTGTGTGTCTAATTTGAAGACGAAGACTACTAGCGAACATTGGGAGGATTTAATGAGAGCATGGACAGAGGTTGTTAAAGCAAACTCAGAAGAGGAGTTGAATGAGCGATTGGAAGAGTGTAAGAAGACTTTTACTGAAGACGCAATGAGTTATGTTTCTTGTACATGGCTGAACGCACACAAGAAGGCATTCGTGTCGGCATGGACGAACTCGGTGTTTCATCTAGGAAACACATCAACCTCGAGAGTCGAGGGAATGCATTCTATGTTTAAACATTGGCTAAAAACCGGGCTTGGAGACTTGGTTGCGGAGTGGGAAGCCGGTATTTGCTTGATTGATCAAGAGATCAAAAACATCAAAAATCTTTTGAGACGTCTCTTTTCATGGAGCGAAGAAATTCAAAGATAATCCGTTGTTTAAAGAGCTTAAACATCATGTATCTATATACGCATTGGGCTTGTTGAATGATGAGTTGGAAAAAAGCAATGATAGCGATACGTTGGATAAGGAGTGTGGATGTACTATTCGAAAGACACACGGATTGCCGTGTAGGCATGAAATGGCAAGGTTTAAGAAGAAGCGCGGATGCATCTCTTTGTCATCCATCAATGTTCATTGGAAGACCCTAGATATCAAAGGGCCACCTCCAAATGAAGCGGATTTAGACTACGTGCCAGTTATCCATGCCTTGGAAGAAAAATTGAAGATGGCAAACGTGTGGGAGAGAAAGAGGTTGATATTGAAGATAAGGGAAATTTGTGAACCGATTAATACGGTGTTGCAAGAGCCGAAAATAAAAAAGACGGGTCGTGGCCGGCCTAAGGGATCCGGAAACAAAAGGAAGTTGGAGGACAACTCAACTAAGAGGGAGACGAGTATGTTTGAACGAGTTGAGCAAGAATTATCGAGTGTTACCTCAACTCCACCTTCATCTCAAGGTGTTTCTTCTTCCAAAAAGAAAAAACCTCCAAGTACTCGGGCACCATCCAAACGTGCAAAGGTTTCAATGCCTACATCTTCTACCGTTGGATACTTACAAAGGTATCTTAAACATTTTCCGCCAAATGTTCATGAGCATATTTCGTCAATGGTTAATGTAGCTCCGGATGGAAATTGTGGCTTTAGAGTAATAGCACACGGAATAGGGCTTGGAGAGAGTGCATGGCCACAGGTGAGAAAAGTGTTGCAAGAAGAAATGATAGCAAACAAGGATCATTATATGGCCTTATTTGATGGACAACAATATGTGTCACGACAAATGCATGTTCTCACTTGATCATGAAGATGGAGGTGCGGCGTGGAGAAGTATTTTGATAGTTTCCTTGGTTGGGCTGTGTGCAACGTATATGGTGTGTCCCTAAGCATATTGTCTACATCGCACGGAAACCAAACTTTCCTTCTTAGTAAGAAAAAACCATCGGTTTGGCCACCTAACCATATATGGATGGGTTTTTGCAATGGTAACCATTTTGTTCGTTTGTTTATGAAAGACACTTGTCCAATACCTAGGGTTATGAACATGATTTGGCATAAAGTTCGGACGATTGAAGCAAATGAATGGTATGAGAAATTACGGGATAGGATCGGTTTATGGCATGATGTGGTCAAGGATCCATGGATGGGCAATCATATTGATTTGGCCAACGAGTAAGTTGAAAGTGGTTTTGTAAATTCCATTGACTCTCCTTACTCATTTTGTGGATGCAGAATGATGTATATTGTAAATTCCTTTCATTGTAAATTCTAATGTTGTATTTCGAAAAGCAAGAAACTTATCTATTGGTACTCATTTTTTGTTGTTGAAATGTGTGATTATTGGTTTAATTTTGTGGTATGATTGTGTGTTAAGAAAGTGAAAAATGTTGGTTCTGGGAAAGAGAACGCCGTCATGGGTAGCGTTCCTCTTTAGTGAGAAACGACACACAGGATGACGTTTCAAGCCCCAAACTCAGCTTTTCATAAGTCTGTAAAAAAAACTTAAAACGTCAGGAGTACTGACGTTCCTAGGGTACAATGAACGTCGGTATCACTGACATTGCAAACATTTCCAACAACAGAGTCATGCCCACTCTGTTTCATCAAAACGCCATCTGAGCTGACGTTTCGTGTGTATCATCAACGCCACACTTACTGACGTTTCTATAAACGCCAATGATGCCAACGTTGAATGCTTAAGGACAACGCCATTATGGGTGTCGTTTTGGATATCATTGGCAACACCCTATTCCATGCCTCTGTTACTGGAAACGCCAGTACCATCAGCGTTGGTAGTGTAATATGAACGCCAGTGTGGGTGGCGTTTTCAGAAACAGAAGCAACATATGGCATTTCAAATAACATAGGCCAAAAAATCCAAATCACATCACATACGCACAAATAACACATGCCAACAAATGGTATTTCACCAACCACATACGAACAAATAGCAATTCTACGGGGAATAAAAAAACCAATTCAATCCTTTCTTAGTATCAAATACAATGTATCAAATAGAAAACGTGAAAACGATTTATCAAAAACAATGTATAAAATAGCCGTTGTGCATACAATGTTCATTTGATGCAACTATCTCTTTTTCGTGGTCCTTGCACGCTTCTTTGTTCGTTGATCTTGTACCTGAGTTGATTCTTCGGCCTCGGCCTCGGCTTCGGCTTTGACTTCGGCTTGACTACATTGCCCCGTAGTTATGAACTCCAAGGCCATCTCAAGCGCTTTCAATAGGTCCTTTTTGCTCTTCTTTGTACCATTCAAATCGCATCTCAAATGCAGATCAACGACTCTAGCCTTGCTTGACTCATCCTATACGTGAAACAGAAAAAATGTTTATGTCATTCAATAAAGAAACAAAACAAATGGCCGTATATTCGTAGATAGATATGGACAAACCTCTCGTGGATCTCGCTACTTCTTTTTGCTCACTCCAGTCAAACGACGTATGGCAACACCTCGATACCAGTTCATGTAATCAGCCGTGCATTCCCAATCAAAGCTCGATTTCCCCATTCTCTGAACCTTATTCACCAGATGATTCACATAATGAATGAAGTCATCATCACGTGATTCATGTGTGACGTTGTATTTCTTCACCTTGCCACTTCTATTTGATGCTTTAAGAGGAATCGGTGACTGTGGTATGGATTGGACATGTCCGAACTGCCGGACGACACGGTTTGGGTGATACACCTCTACAATTTCCAGTGTCCGTATGCAACCATAAAACCAGCATACATCGTCATCAGGGACCGTTCTCACATCCTTATAAGCATCCCAAACAACCTGCAAGATTGAAAATGCTTTAAATATAACTGAACGAGCCATTATCTTAGTTAATGCGAAAGTTCATACTTACATCTCGTGCCTCAATCAAGTCCAAGTCCTCTCTCATATGCTTCAACGATGTCAATGCCACATACTCGTTAATTCCAGTAACAGGTTTCCACCTCAATGACCGTACCATCTCCCTTGGATTGAAGTTATTGTTCATCGGAGGACGGAATGTTGGAAAGTGCTCGTACACCCATGCCTGGAAAAGAAAATATTACAAAACAGTCAGTCGTGTAAGTGTTTAAACATAAACACTAAACAAAACAAAAATATTACAAAAAAACAAAATATCAAGTGTTACCTCTAGCAATGTCATGTATCCAGAAACCCCAATAGTATTGGTCCTAGAAGCCTTCGAAAGTTGCCGGTAAAGATTTGCCAATGTTGCAGCACCCCAGGCCCATTCACCAACCTTATCCAGATCCTCTAGAAAATGCAGGTAAGCTATGCCTATCTTATCTCCACTGCGGTCTTGAATCAAAGTACATGCAAGCATGTACAACAAGTATCCACGCACTGCATGATCCACAGTAATGATAGACCTACTCTCATTGCTACTAGATCCCTCACCCTCATTACTACGTAACCCACATCTACTCCGCAAGGTTGTTCTTCAACCACTTTTTCGACACGTGACCACACCATATGTCTAACTCATCCGCCACTACATCAAGTATGAATCCCAACAAGTTATGAACAAATGTAATCGGGTTTTGAACATTTTTCTCAACATCAAAGTTGATCGCTTTTCCTCGCAATCGGTAAGCCCGTAATATATCGGACGTCGTCTAGTGTGATCGCCATCTCACCGAATGGCAAGTGGAAGGTGTTTGTCTCCGGATGCCACCTCTCGACAAATGCACTGACGATCACACGATTGGCTTGGTTGTAAGAAGAAGATGTAAATAGGTTGTACAATGGATTAGCTCTCAACCTTTGCTTGAATTGTTCACATTCATCATCAATCTTCCACAAACGGAGGGAAGATGTGTAACGCTTGCATTGAATTACACCTTGGTCTGTTCAATAGCACGTTACTTAATATAAAGTTAGTGTAATGAAAAGAATATACGTACAAAACAAAACTTATAAAATTAAACAACTTTAATAATATGATACCTTTTGCTTAGTCAACAACGCGTATCCAACATGCTCTGCCAATCCTTCCCCAAAAGAATATCGGTGTCTACCACCACCACCATCGTCATTGTCATCATCATGAAACACTCATCTCATGGTACTACGCCTCTGTCGGGGCACCGGATGTGGTTGCCCTCGCAGCGGGCGCGATGCGGATGTGGTTGCCCGGCGATTCGCGGTACCGGATGCATCTCCTGTACTGGCTCCTACTAATGGCACTAAACTAACAACTGTCTCTGCCTCAGGTGTAATCCCGACACTCAAATCTCCCATTGCCTCAACTGGCTCCGTCATAGCCCCGGCAATAACACTTGTATCTGTCTCAAGAATCACTGAAGGAGGCTGCACTACCAACTCTGTCTCTCCTGGCTCCGTAATAGCCCCGGCACTAACACTTGTATCTCGCCTCAAGAATCACTAAAGGAGCTGCACTCCCAACTCTGTCTCAACTGCTCCATAATAACTCCCGGCACTAACACTCTATATCTCAGATCATACCATCATCGAAGGAGGCTGCGCTCCCAACTGTGTCTCAACTGGCTCCGTGGTCTCAACTGAAAGTAAAGGAGCCTCCACTCCCGACTCTGTCCCAACTGACACAGTGGTCTCAATTGTCTCTCCTTTATCAGCCTCAGTTGGCTCAGTAACTTGTCCTATCTCTGCTTGCATATTCTTTTGTCGTTTACTCCTTCTTATGTATGGCACATTTGTATGTTCGAAAACAAGATTAGGCTTAACATTAGCTTCAATGCCTTCATCGCTATCTCACTTAAGCGCATGAGTCTTACCGAGACCTCGTCTTAGTCATAATTACATTGCATACATGAGACAAGAAAGTTGTTGTCATTCCATTGCAGAATCAACTAACAAACTAAAGCCATAAACCTCATATAATGTCAAACTAGCTATATTTTGATAGATCACATTACATTCTATAAAGCCATTCTATAAACCTCATATCTTTGGGGTTTATTTAGGCACATTACAAACTCATCAACAAGACTAATTGAAGGGTAATAAAGATCGTACACAAACAAGATATAATTTTTTTGCATTTTCATTTTATGCAGAAACGTCATCCCCACTGACGTTCATATTGACATACAAATGCCACAATGGATGACGTTTAACATGAACAACACCTTAGGTGAAATTTCTAAGAACGACAGCCGTGCTGTCGTTCATTCTGCTCTAAAAACGCCAGCCTGGATGACGTTTTACCTGCAGAAACATAATCATTTGATAGAGGAAAATGTTATCCATACCGACGTTAAACAAACCAACGTCAGCTATACCGACGCTCGCTGAAAACCCTATTTTCACATCCGGGCTTAGACGTCAGAGTTATCGACGTTGCTATCACAGTACGGGCGTCACCAGTGGTGACGTTTCCGCATCAGGTCGTCTTCCCCAACTACCCAATCGGAAAAACGGCCGGAAAGTGACAAAACAACTAATAAACCACCATACAAACACTTAACTAAGCCGAATTAACTATCTATTGCATTGAAACAACAAGTGACATACCTTTTTTTGCAATAAAAATCAAATCTTCTCTTCAAATTATCTTCTTGTTCTCTTGTCTTCTTCTTCTCACCCTCTTCTTCTCCTCCACAGCTTTTTTCACGTTTTTTTTTTTTTTTTATGCTCTTCTATGCGTATGTAAATGAGAGGGGGAAGGAAGAGGTTTTGAATAAGAGGGTGGGGGGGGGAGGGGGAGGGGGAGGGGGAGAGATTCATTTAATTGTTATAATTTTTTATATGATTAGTTGTTATAATTGTTTTTTCCTATATATATATTTTTTATATGATTAGTTGTGTTATAGTTTTAATTAGTGTAGGGACCAAAGTGTAAATATTTCAAATTTCTTATTTTTACGTGGTGTCATAAGTAATAATGTTGTGCCTAAAAGTAAAAAAAAATATTCAACAAATGGGTGCCGGAAGTAAATCAGCGTGTGCCGATAGAACCCACCTTGATTTATCGAATATAATTATTCTGTTCGTAAGATAATTATTTATTTGATTTATCGGAGCCGCTGATTATTAATCCATGGTCCCCGACGTGCCTCCAATATAGCATAGCTATTCTCGGACGTCGAATCCTAATAATATTAATTTAGTTCTTATTAGAATTTAATTAAAACAATATGTGAATTAATTGTTTAGTGAACAATTAAATTAGTTGGGCTAAATAATTAAATATGTGAAAAAGGCATTTTTCATAATCTTGGCCCAATTTAGTGTGTTAGTCGAAATTATTGTGACTAGGTCACAAATAAGAATTTTCGGCCCCCCCTCATGTATTAGGAAACAAGAAATTGTTTTAAGACATGTGCACAAAATATTTATTGGATAAATATTATGGTAAGAAATAAAGATAAATATTATTCTAGATTTGTTCTAGAATATTATGGGATTATTTTTATTTATTGGATTTATTTTATTTGCAAAATAAAATCCTTGGAGGACAAGGATTACTCTCTTATATAAAGAGAGTTTTCCCAACTCATAAAACACACACAATATTTCAACCTACACCTCTTAGAGAGGATAAGGGAAATTTTGGCCAAGGGATTGAGGGAAGATCTTGGAGATTTTTCCGGGTAGCATATCGGAAGGATTCGAGACGAGAATTTCCTTCCACCGGGAGTTGCTTGGATCACACGTACGGAAGATCGTGGTGCTCTTCACATCTTCGTTTATTCTTCCTATTACGGTTCTTCAACTTGGATTTTGAGATCCAAGAGGTATGTTCTACAACCCCCTTGTAGAGTAGATCTAGTTGTTTTATTACGTGTAATTTATAGATCTAGATCCTTAAATCGCTTCCGTTGCGGATGTTATTACTAACACTAATACTGTTGGATATCTTGTATATCTAATCCCAGACTCATAGTGTACTTCATGTACCTCAACAACCTATTGAAGGCGTTCCAATGATTATGGTTTGGATCACATGTGAACCTACTCTATTTATTCACAGCACATACTAAGTTTGGTCATGTAAAGCTGGTTATGTACATCAGACTTCCAATCACTTGAGAGTATGACTGCACGTTGGCTACTACTACTATGACACTACACTAAAGAATAAAAAGTCGATCATGTGGTTTACATTCACTTTAATAATCTCATTTTTTCGTGTGGTGAAATAGAAATTCGAGTGTGGAGTCTTTTGAAGGGTCTGTTTTTTGTACTCACATTGGCACGAAGAAGGGAGATAGAGTTGCCAAGTACCTGTCTTTCAGGAATCCGGAGCATCTGTTGCACAGCCTAATTCGCTAAGAATTACGCTTTTATGGCTTAGTTGTGGTAGTACAATGGATACGCACTATATCCAATTGTAGAAATATCGTTGATTATAACAAATTATTTTCTATATATGGATCTACAAAATGTATTCATTGTTTTTCTCTTTTCCAATATGCCTCTATATTTACACATTTAGACTATATGCTTTGTGCAAATGAACTGAAAAAAATATATGATCCTTTTGGACGTTAATGATGTCAAAATAAATCCCGTGGCACCCAATATTCAAAACAACCAAGGTTTTGTGTATTTCCTAAGGAAAGCGGGACACATCGAGACGAATGTACTTTTAGAGATAGACATTTGAGTATACTAGCATCAGACAATGCTACTTGAAGACTTTGGCGTGGAATCAATGAGTAATGAATCATATTATAAAAGATATAACTCAAATGGGGCCTTAAAATCAAACTTCTTTGGGAGGCCTTAGACCCATGCCTCTTGGGTCTATGCTCAATACCGGCCATGCCGATTCCAAATTGTTTCGATGACTTTCTCCATGTTCCCTACATTTCTACTGGACGCAAGAAGATTAATTGGTTGTGGGATGCTATTTATAGAGTGACACTTCAGATTATTTGGACAAAACGTAATTCTTTAGTATTCAATGCAAAATCACGCACGACAATTGATGCTTTTGATGGAACTCAGATAAGAAGCTTTGATTGGGTGAATGGAAGAAGAAGACATATACAAATTATGTACAACATAAGTACGTCCCATGGTACTTGTACTTTTATATGTTTTCATACATATTAATAAAGAGGTATGGTGTCATAAAGTTTGATTGTATTGGAAAAGAATACTATTGGAGAAGTGTATCTTGCATGAAGTGTTTCACAGAATAGATCCGTAGTTAGCGGAAGTAATTACGAATAAATAATAACATAAAATAAGTAACATGAAAAGAACTAGATCTTCAAGAAGAAGTTAAAGATTGATGGTTCTATCGATAAGTACAAGGCTAGGTTGGTGGCCCAAGGGATCCGACAGAAATAAGGCCTTGACTTCTTTGATACCTACTCACCAGTTACGAGAATCACTTCTATAAGGGTTCTCAATACTATAGCTGCAGTCAATTACCTGGAAATCCATCAAATGTATGTGAAGACTGTCTTTTTGAATGGTGAGTTGGAAGAAGAGATTTACATGAAACAACCCGAGGGGTTTGTTGTTCCAGGGCAAGAGAGCAATGTGTGTAGACTCGTTAACTCTTTGAATGGGCTTAAACAAGCACCAAAATAGTGGCATATTAGATTTGATAATCTTATGTTGTCAAATGGATTTAAGATTAACGAGTGTGATAAATGTGTCTACATTAAGAACACACCTAAAGCCTATGTGAGAGTATGTCTTTATGTGGATGACATGCTGATAATGGGAAGTACTCATGAATACTAAGAAGATGTGGACAAGGAACTTCGATATGAAAGACCTAGGAGTTGTGGATGTGATACTAGGGATTAAGATCTCTAGAGTACCCGATGGACTTGTGTTGTCACAAACTCATTATATTGAGTCTGTCTTGGAAAGATTTAAGGTCTTTGATGAAAGTCCAGTGAGCACTCAGACATAGCATGTGTACATAGCAAGTGATTGGAAGTCTAATGTACATAACCAACTGTACACAACCAGACATAGCATGTGTACTGACAAACTGAGTAGGTTGAGTAATCCAGATCATAATCATTGGAAAGCCTTGAATAGGTTTTTGAGGTACATAAAGTACACCATGAGTCTGGGATTACGATATACTAGATATCTAGTAGTATTAGAAGGATACTGTGATGCCATTGGATATCAGATACGAAAGATTCGAAGTCCACCAGTGGATACTTATTCACGATTGGTGGTGTTACCACATCAGCAAAGGAATCACTGATTGAATTGAAGGAAGTATACATGCTTTTAGGCTTCAAAGTACATCAGATCAACCTTACTCTACCTGAAGCATGGAAATGGTGGAAAGAAGTGAATCCCCACATTGATTTCTCTATTATAGAAAATGAATGGATGAGAGAAATGTTTAGAGATATAAGGGCATATCAGGAGCAGCAGGAGAAGGATAGACAAGAAAGAGAAATAAGACACTAGATCAGCATACTTTATCTGCTTTATTTTTTTCCTGAATATTGACTGTAATACTTTTGAACAAATATGATTTTAATGAGAAATGACTGAATTTTTTCTGTTTTTGTTTTTAATCTTTTTGCTTTGCTGAAAGGAGGGTATTGGCATCATCACCAAAAAGGGGGAAATTGTTGGACTTTTTTTTTAGTTTTAGTGATGAATGCCAGACTAGCTGTTATAGAGCAAAGGCAAAAAGATGTCTAAATCAAATGTATAGGCTTATTAGAGTTTGATCTTTGTATAGGTTTGATCAAACAAGCACTGTAATTGGTCAGCTGACTTACATCAGCAGACCTGTCTATATCAGTAGGGTACCTGAGTCAGTAGACTAGTCTAGGAACCTCTTGAAGACGAAGAGTGAGGGCTCAAACTCGCTTATTGAAGGCTAAGGGATCAAACTTAGTATTTAAAGTCAAGGATGTGGAATCAGAATTTAGGGAAGTCTGTGATGACCTAAACTGATTACATATATCTTGTGTACAAGGTTCAAGTTCCACAAGTTAAATGGTGAATGGAACCTGGTTATGATCAAAATGGTGTAATCTAACTTCATAATAAAAAGTTAGATATAAGAGAAGTCAGCTGTAGTGTTTTATAAACACAGCAAAGTATGAATCAGCTGAGTAATATGTATTTAAATGGACTTACATTCACAGAACTCTTTGATATATATATATTTCGATTTAATCATGGATTACATTGGAAGAATACAAGGATAAGGACATGTAACAACTTCTGTTTTTATCAAATAAATCAATGGCTAAGATTAAAGGGACGTTGAAAATTTTCAGACCTTTATCCAATGGATACAAGTCAAAGGGTGGATGATCCGAAATCGCCAAAAAGCGATCGACGATGTCGATTACTATGTACAGGGACAGAAAGCAAGTCAAGATGGGACAAATTTGAAATAGCTATGTTTGAATTTCAAACATAAGTCACAAGGATTCCTACCTATAAATAGAGGACTCCAAATTCAGATAAAAACGATGATGAGAAATTGAGGAAAAACAATTGATAATCTTGATCTGCTAATTCTTATCAAGAAAACAACCTGCTGACCCTACTGAACTTAAAGCTACTGATCTAGTCAAGTTCTTCAAGTGTAATCTACTATCAAGCTACATCAAGTTTACACACTTGAAGACATCAAGCTGCTGATCATATCATCATGATCAAGCTGTTGAAAGCTGAATCACTTACTTGATTCAAACTTTCTTTTACAAGAATCTACTGAAGACAGTAAAGCATCTTTGGGTGTCAAGGACTGTTGTTTGTGGTGGAGCTGGTGAAGAGGCAATCCTACCCTTCAAGGACCATTGGAAGACTTTGGAGCAGCAATCCTACCTGTTCCAAGTGTTCAGTTTGTAAAGCCATAGTTATTGGTGAAGGACAAACATCTTTAGGGATTTTTGTAACAGCTACCTCAAAGATCTCTAGTGAATTACCTCCAACATCACAAGAGAAGAGTGGAGTACAGGATTACACCACCTGGAACCACTATAAAAACTGCCTACTTACTTTCTGCATTTAATTTCTGCACTGAGTATATTTAGCACATCAATCTACTGAAACTAGCAACTGAATCACACACTTACACTCTTGAGTATCTAATACTTGGTATCATATTTTAACAACAAGTAATAAGGCTTAATTTGAATATATTCATGACAACAAATTCAATAAACTCAGCGATCGGCAGACTCTCGACCGGTCAAAGAGGCTTACGAAATTGCCGAGAGTTTGTTAACTCCAAAAGTTTTAAGTGTTAAGTTTATTCACCCCCCTATAAACTTAACCAAAGCCTTTTCAAGGGACCAACAACATGAACACTCTGGGCAAACTTTCACAGTTAACGGCCACAGGCTGAAACATTACCTAGAGCACACATATAACCCTGAATTGAAAGTCTTTGCATTAGAAGAGCCGGATGAAGTAGCCCTAATAGTACAGTTGAGCTGACGACTATAAACTCAGAACTATTTCTAAACCCTTATTTATTGCTTTTGTTTATTTAGTTATTTCGAGTCAATAAAGTAGCATGACAATTGCAAAGTTTTTTTCATCACATATATCTTTAGTCATCTTACTAGAGATATATGTGGTTTTTTCCTTCGCAATTCTCATGTGAGACCCTCGTAAAAGTTTCCGCATCTTGCTTAGGCCGATGTAAGAATAAAGTGGCTTAAACTGTTTTTGCCCATTCCTCCGGTATGCACAATTACCGCCACCTAATTTTCTTGTTGCCCTTCGTATGTCACTCCACGCTTTTGGAAGAATTTTGGAAAGCGGTGGTAACAACTTGGAAGAGGAATGACCTAGGAGCTAATGATTACGCTCCGGGATTTGTTTTTGACTTTCACCAACATTTCGAGCTAAGTACCTTTTCTTTTCTTTATTAATAGTCATTGGGGACAATGTCTATAATAAGTGGGGGTAGGCGTCTTAGCTGGATAGTCGGAAAGGGAATACTTTTGAAAATTTAACACTGTTTTTAGCTTGCTATTTGCACGTTTTCGAGTAAGGAATCGGTAGAAAAGGAGTCCAAGTTCAATTTGAAGTGAGCTATAGCATATTCAATTTAGTATGGAAGAATGAGCATATGTTGTGTTGCATGAAGTAGTAACTTATTAATTATTATTCTATCATTGCAATCAATATTTGAGCACATAATCTGAGTGAGAAGTGTTTAAGATTAGATGATGAGTTGTTTTAACCGGGAATCATTATTTGTCTGTCTATATACTTTAACAAATTGTTGTAAGACAAGGGAAGCAACTTGGATGACGAAAGGTGACCGGGGCAAACGGACATGTGAGAGAAAGAGAAAAGATGAGGAAATCTGCCACAAAAATAAATTTTTAAAAAAATGAAATGAAGAAAAAAATATAGATATGCAATAAAGGCAGTGAGGGAAGCGAACTCGTGTAAAAAGGGCACGACCCTCGCATGAAAAGAAACAAACGAGGACTTAAGAGCGATGCTCAGTCCCCGAGTCCGCATGAACCAATTACGGTACCATGTTGTGTAACCAAGTCTGAAGACAAGATGAGCGAGTGTATGCACAAGCAAGTTAAGATTGTGTGGTTAATGCAACTTGATTCTTCTCACGAACGCGCCTATCACAACTGATTCATCACACGACACATTGATGCATGATAAGTGATTAATGGGAGCTTATGGATTGTGGCTTGATGTATGTTTCTGCCGGAAATCTTTATTGAATATGTGATAGTTGATGGGTAGTTGTTCTTGGAGGTACATTCCGCCTTGATACTCTGCTCGCGAACGAGCAGAAGGCTAGTGGGGGGTAGTTGATGACGGTTAAAATAGTCTGTCTTACGGCATCAATATTCTATCCATTATGAGCTAAAAATAGTTGTTTCGACCTATAAATATGAACCATGTACGTTGAATATCATAGGTAGGGTTCGTGAGTCGAGAAATCTGCACTTAGCGTTTATTTTCCTTGTTTCAATATTATTTCGTGCGTTATTTGATGATTTTCAGGATACGGAATATTGGGCTGAGCATGATGGACGAATTGGAGTGGACTGAACGAAATGATTGGCCCTAGGGTATTCTAGAAGCATCCAAGCTAAGTCGGTTGAAGAAAAAAGACAAAATTACCCTCGGTAACCCGAGGATGGCCGCCGACTTACCGAGGTCCCAGAATCTTCCGAAACACGTTTTCTTGGACGAGAGGTCGAATTAGTTGTTCCTAAGTCGATTTAGATAGCTATAAATAAGAGGCTTCGCCTCAGAACACAAGTGTACAATTTTCAAGACAAGTATTATGCAATAAAAGTTCTTAATTCTTTATTTTCTTTATTTTATGAGTTACGTCGGAGAGGCAGCGGAGTCGCCGCCTAGGAGAGATCCGAAGGAGATCTACGCTAAATCTTCAAGGGGTATGATTTACTTGTCTTTTCCAAGATGTAGATCTATCATCGTTATATTCGACTAGTATGTTTTAATTGCTTATTTAGTTCAATTATATAGTAGTTAGTGTATTTTACCCCATGTGTTATAGATCTGATTCGTTGGTGAAGAAATCATGAGATAGTAGTTGCATTCTTCAGATCTGCGACGGTCTATATCGCTAGATCTGGATACCTAGTAAATTACTAATTCATGATAATCGGCGCCAGCTACGTTGATCAATAGAATTAATTTACATGTTTTTAGCCTGATCAACTATTTGCATGTCATCGTAAATTAACATGAAGGACTATTAGTGAAGTGTTAATTAGGACATTATCTTGATGGACCACAGGAGCGTCTTTGGTCAATGTCGATACCGCTCAGGCGGGTTTGCGGTATGAGTTAGCGCTCAATACCGGCAGCTCTAGTTCTTTATGCGTATGGGCTATTACGGACCAATTAAGGAGGGTAGCTTGCGTATAGATTGTCTAACGCCATTGTTGGAGTAGATAGGGTTAGGAGTTGTACCAGTGGTGAACAATGAATAAATTCACCAATGGGAGAGGATCATTGCATGTGTGGGGGAATAACTAATTACTCATAATTGAACTAATACCTTAGAAACTCTAGTTGGTGGAACTTGCATAATCTTGCTAGTTGATTGTTACCAATTTTACTACTCTCTATATTATAGTTGGTCGTAGACCGTTATCGCGACAACTCAATCTTGATAATTAGACATTCTTACGAGTCTCTGTGGGATTCGACCATGACTCGCCAGTACTCTACTACGATAGACCTAGTCCTATTGCTAGTAAGTGCTTTGCACGCGATCAATGATGCCAAAAAGGGGGAAGATAGTAAAGGAGATGGAAAAGGAGAAGATACTGCTGATGATGGAAAAGGAGAAGATGATGCGGATCTTTTAAAGGAAAGAAAAAAATCTAATTTGGAAGATGGAAAGCTATTTTGATAAGTTTTGTGACGATCCGAGGAAGAGGAGCCGGTTCTTATAAGCTTTTGCAACAAAAGCGAGATGGACAAGAGTGCAGGAGAAGATTGAAGACTCCAGACTAGTGTTTTAAGTTTTTTTATTATTCCATCTGTACCATTTTTATTTTTGAACAATCCGTAACAGACTCCTCTATATTTATAAAATATCTAGCTTTTCTTCACAAGTCAAAATCTCTTTGACTTCGTTGCGTATGCTTAAACTTTAATTTAGTTATCTTTTACTTGCTTTGTTTTGGCATCAACAAAAAGGGGGAATTTGTTAGGTCCCCATAGACTAGAAGTTTTGATGATACCAAAATATTTGGTCTAAGATAGTATAGGCTTAAAGACTTGAAGACAAGAAGACCAGATGACTAGTATACCAGACTCTTATCCAATCATATATCAAGCCTACCCAAGACAGAATCAGCAGAGGCAAAGCAGACCAGAAAGCAAAACAAAGAGCAGACGAGTAAAAGTATTGAAGACTAGACGAGTTAAGTGTCAAGAATCCGGACGAGTAAAGGATCAGATTAGAGACTACCAAATGCTTTCAAGTGACTAAAAGAAAAATGAAGTGATAAATTAAATGGCGTGTAGCCATTCATCAGATCAACATTTGATCTAACGGCTACGAATTCATACAAGTGGAAGAATAGCATTTTATGCTCTAAAGTTATCTTCTAGAAGCCATCAAGTACAAAGGATCCAACAGGCAAATTTCAAAAAGATCAAGTGACAACTCAGCAATCATTCAGAGCCACTCATTCTTCAACGGTACACCTACCCTGCGAAGACTATATAAAGAAGAAGAAGGACGGCTAAAGAAAGAGAGTTGAGAAATTTTAAAAAGAGAAGCTAAGTATCGAAATAAATCTAGCAAGTCATCTCTCAACAAGATCTTCATATCAGAAGCTTCCCAATCCAGATCTAAAGATCAAGCAGATCAACAACTGAGCTTAACAGTAACTATCAAGTGATCTACTTGATCAAGAGAGCTGCAATCAAGATATACAAAGTCAAATCCAGCTAAAAGCTCTCATCTTTGTATCATTAATTTGATACAACACCAACTCTACCCATCAACCAAGTTCTCAAGAAAAAGGGCGAACCTGTTAAAGCATCTACGGGGTGTGAAGGAACAGTGAAGAAGACAGACGAGCTGTTGGAGAAAGAAAGTTCTTCAAACGAGCTGCGTGCAAGTAGACCACTAAAACATCTACGGGGTGTGTGGCATCTACGGGGTGTCAAGGATTGGCTACTTAGGGTGTGAAGCATGTGCGGGTGTGAGGCATCCGCGGGGTGTCAAGGACACTTACCTATTGTATTATTCTAGAGTACAATAGTGATACCTCCTGAGTCACGGGAGAAGCGGTCACATAGGAGATTACGCCACTCCGAACATCGATAACATTTCTTGTCTTCTTTACCTTCAGCACTTTACATTCAGTACTTGCATACTCTATATCACACTACTCAACACTGAAAACCAAGCTCAAGGCTTATTTTAAAACATAACATTATTCTGCTGCACTTACTTTTATAGAATAGTCAGACCAGTAAAACCAGACGAGCTACTTGATAGTATGCTCTTACTGACCAGGTTTGATCTCAGAGTAAGAAACTTCAAAATCGAAGAGAGTTCATTCACCCCCTATGAACTCTCACAAGCCTCGTATTACGGACCAACATGCAGATTTCTAGAAAAGGAGGCCCTTCTTCTAGCGCCAATGGATGATGTTGGGAATCGTCGGGTATTAATTCTGGGGCCTTTTTATCCTAGTTACAACCTGCACAAGTTTCAAGAAAACTAAAAACGATAAAAAGATGGTGGTTTGTGGTGTTTTGGACTGGACTTGAGATATTGTGTCTCAAGCTGCCTACGTATCCTGTTAATTTTTTGGGTTTCAAGTCATCGTATGTTAGGACATTTTATTATGTTTTGATGATGGCCATACTAGCTGTTATAGCAAGCCTGAACTAAGTTAGAATTTTTGGTATAAGTCTTTACTTAGAGTCTGACATGTTGTATAAGTTAAGTCAGACAAGTATTGTACTAGTTGGTAGGACGGCAAAGTGAAACAGATATTCGGCAAAGTGAGGCCCGACCAAGTACCAAAGAGAGAAGCATGAAGACATTATGGTCGACTTATAACCAATGAAGTCTGTGATGACCTTGGATAAGTCTAAGTTATGTTTCAAGTGATGAAACTTAATGTTTAAATATGGTGTACACTGATCTCACACAAATCAAGGATCAGTGAAGTACAAAGACTCTCATGAACCTAAAAGAATAAAGGAAACAGTGAATCGGCAAAGTGAACTGACTATCGGCTAAGAGAAGACAAAGCAGTGAAGGAAGATCTAAACGGCAAAGTCAGACAGTCACTTAACTGATCAGAGAACGGCCAAGTAAACCTTACTTGATCAGATTTTGAAATATGAAGAAGATACAGAGGATCAAGCTTTAAATGCACAATCAATAGAGGTAGGGCCGAGCAAAAAACCCAATAAACCCGAACCAACCCAAAACCCAAACCGAACCAACCCAAAATAACCCAACCCAGTTGAAACCAAAAATATTGGGTTGGTTTTTGACCCAACCCGAATGCTATTGGGTTGGTTTGGGGTTTTTATTTTTTTCTTCGGTTCGACCCAACCCAACCCGAAAGACATTACAATAGATAATTCTATTGATAGCCAATGAAAAAGGTTATTGCTATTCATTTTCGATCAACATTTATTCTTGTGGTGTGATAATTGAAAAATGAAGAAACATCTGTAGGATTACAGAATTAGACTAAAATGACTATTTGATGAATATAATATTTTTTCGAATGAGAGTCTTGTACTTTTATTACAGAATTATACATATTTAAACTTACAGAATTATACATATTTAAACTTAATAACCAAGGAAGTCTGTGATGACCTTGGATACTTTTATTACATGTAATAGTCTTGTACTTTTATTACAGAATTATACATATTTATAATTCTGTAATAGTCATATTTAAGCATTAGTCACACAAATCAAGGATCAGTGAAGTACAAATCAAGGATCATTTCTTTTAAATTTTCATGTATAATTTCCTTAATGCTTAAGTATTGTTCTTTGTTACTATCTCTATGCGTTGTTGGTTGTGTCATAGATTATTGGATTCGTAATATAATATCCATAAAAAAATTGTCTTTAAATATTGTTCTCTATGAACATATGAAAAAAAATTGAATTTCGATAGAATACATGTATGGATTTTATTACATCAAAGTTTGATTTTAAATACATTGTTTATGGCTTAAAACCCGAAACCCAACCCAAACCAACCCGAACCAAACCATTGGGTTTTCTAATAATTTGGTTTGGTTTGGGTTAGTATTTTTTTAAACCAACCCGACTAATACTATGGAAAACCCAACCCAAACGAACCCAACCCGACCCAAGCTCAGCCCTAAATAGAGGATCAATCAAGGACGCATTTTCTGATAAACGTTTGAAGAAAAATCCGATCACTAAAATCAAGGAGAATATAATTAAGGGGGATTCACGAATAAAATCAAGGATTATTCCCCTCATTAATATAGCCAACGGACGAAAATTCAAATCAAAGATTATCAAGGCTATAAATAGAAGGCATTGACAGTCAAGAAAAAAAAACAAGAAAAAGAATGATTGAATCTGAGCAAAAACGTTGTCAAAGTGAAAGGCCTTCTATCTGTGCTGAAAAAGAAACATTTAGTGATCTACTCAAAACTGAGAACTAAAATTTCAACATCAAGCATTGAGTTTGATCAAGAAGTTTTGTGAATCCAATTCACATCAATCAAACAACTGAATCAGAGCCATCTGAGAAGGAGTTGTGTGTGTGATAGCTGTTGAAAGATTTGTTCTCAAGGAGCAGTGAAAGAGACTAAGTCACTGAAGCTGTTGAAGCCAGGGAGTGATAGTCTTGAAGATTGTGAAGCATGTGTAGTCAAGGACAATCAGGCTATTGTATCTGTGAAAACAATAGTGAATTCCTCCAATCATCACAGGAGAAGGGTGGATTAAGGGATTACACCACCCTGAACCACTATAAACCCTTGTGTCAATTTACTTTCAGCAATTTACCTTACTGCATTTATTTAATTGCTTATATCATATCTTATATCTGTGATTACATAATCTACTTTGAAACTGTTAGGTGTGATGCCCGAAAGACAATTTTTGTAATTGTTTTATTTAATAAATGAATTGACATTATTATTCCTATTTATTATTCTCATATTCACCGATGTGACAATAGTATTTACACTACAGAAAACCCTAAAGTATATCGTTTATGTAATCACTTAACTCAGTGTATGGTATATACACGAGAGGATTGAGTTAGTGAAGATGTACTTAAAATACAATTAGCCCGTAGTAAAGTTAATCGAGAGTATCGGGTCTCTCCTTTAACGTGCTATTAATGCGCCCATAACACAATAGGTGTGATTGTCTTATCCGGACTTTCGGTTAAGAGAACCTAATGGGGCATTTATATATGATAGATATATCATATAGAAATTTGACCGATTTGATTAGAGTTCACGATATAATTCCGTAATCGAGAAGTCTTATCGAATCAATGGATGATCATATTTATGGATATATCTTAATCCCGAGGTGATCACAGTCAAACGCTTGAATCGCATGAAGTTTGACTTGACGGTTAAGGATTACACCGAGTCCGTGGTCCGAATTACCCCATCTTGGCATTGTCTTTGGATTGAGTGAGTAGTCCGTGTTATCACGAGATACGGAATCCATTCCTTCCATTTCGAAGTAGATAGACAATCCACTTATTTGTTAATCCTAGAAACCGATCGATCCATGGAGTTCATATTACAATCGATTAGCTACCAAAGAGTTGTATGAATTAATTGATCACTAGGGGTTAATGGTAAATAAGGATAAGAGGTTCTAAAAGGGTTAACGGTAACTTCCGATTTAGAATGAATGTCTATGGAGGATTAATCCATATGTAATGATTATATCAATGGACACTTATTATTATTCTCGTGAGGAGATAAATATAATCTCATAATCGGAGGAGTGCGATCACGGGATTATGGTGGCATATTCTCGTGATTGATTTATCGAATATAATTATTCGTTCGTAAGATAATTATTTATTTGATTTATCGGAGCGATTATTAGTCCATGGTCCCGACGTGCCTCCTAATATAGCATAGCTATTCTCGGACGTCGAATTCTAATAATATTAATTTAGTTCTTGTTGGACTTTATTAAAACGATATGTGAATTAATTGTTTAGTGGACTATTAAATTAGTTGGGCTAAATAATTAAATATGTGGAAAATACATTTTCCATAATCTTGGCCCAATTATTGTGTTATGGCAAAATTAATATTGACTAGGTCAACATTATAATTTTCGCCCCATGTCTATTTTTATGGAACAAGAAATTATTTTCTTGTGTATTAATAAGACATATGCATAAAATATTTATTGGATAAATATTTATGGAAAGAAATAAAGATAAATATTATTCTAGATTTGTTCAAGAATATTATGGGATTATCTTTTATTTAATAGGATTATTATAATTGATTTTGTATTAATTATTAAATCCTTGTAGGCTAAGTTTTACTCTCCTATATAAAGAGAGTTCTCCCAAGCCTTATACACAATGTAATTTTCGACTTCACCTCTTAGAGAGGGAAGGAATAAAATTCGGCCAAGGGGTTTAAGGGGAAAATCTTGGAGATTTTCCAGGTAGCATATCGGAAGGATTCGAGACGAGGATTTCCTTCCACCGGGAGTTGCTTGGATCACACATACGGAAGATCGTGGTGCTCTTCACATCTACTTGCAATCTTCCTATTGCGGTTCTTCAACTTGGATTTTGAGATCCAAGAGGTATGTTCTACAACCCCCTTGTAGATATAGATCTAGTTATTTTATTACGTATATTTTATAGATCTAGATCCATAAATCGCTTCCGTTGCGGATGGTATTACTAACAGTGGTATCAGAGCCCATGGTGATCTATATTTATACGTATAAAATATTAGATCTAGGAGTGGAAAACATGTAGATTTTTTGTCCCAAAATTTTCATAGGGGCCGAAATTTGTTTTATTTTTTATGTTATGAATGTCTTGGTTGAAGAGATGGATTGGGGTTGGTATTGTTTACCCATAGATCTATTTTGTAGCTCTTTTGATTAGTATTAATTGAGCATAGGATTTGTAATTTAATTATGTTGCATTCGAAAATTTATGTAAAAAGGTAGTACCTTTTGTTTAAATTTTGATCCGAATTCAAGACGACGAAGATCATGGTGTTGAAAATCATCAAGAAGGTAAAACGAGAGGAGGCCGACATTGTTGTTTTATTTTTATAATTGGCTCGGCAAATTTTTTTTTTTTTTTTTGGGTAGACGGCTGTTTTGAATGCGGCAGCTTATATTTGGCAATTGATTTGACCAATAGGTCAATTGGTTTCATAACCACCGGCGGCAATTAAAAAAAAATAATAATAATAATAATAATAAATTAGGGCTTCATTTTTTCTTTTTTGGCCGAGGCCTGATATTAAAAAAAAAAAAAAATTTAAAAACAATTTGATAATATAGATATTTTTAATATATTGGTATATTACGCTTTCTTCCTCGCTGCTCGTTAGTGTTTAGTAATGAGAGATCGAAGGCTTTGAAGATCCGGAAGTTTTCAAGATCAAGATCGAAGATCGAGATTTGAAGACTTAGATTAATTTTTACTTTTCTTAGAAAATAGGTTAGTCGAAGTACCAACGATCCATCTCGGTGTTTAAATTTTCCGCAATTTATTTTTTATGTGTTCGATCATAAAATAGATATAAAATCGAATTGCCATGACATGCATCATAAATCCACTCCATGCATACATGTAGAATTTTAATTTTGGTAATTAAAATAGGCATGTATACAAAACTCGTGTAATTAGTTGAAATTTAATTAATACGTGGTAATTAATTAATTTAGTAACTAATTAAAGATCCGAGGACGGGTTATGAAATCGTTAAGCCTTTTCGTGTGTGTGTTCTCGGTGAACCGCCTTAAAGCCTAAACGAGATCACGTTTTCGATTCGTAGTGTCTACGAGATTGAATGATGGTAAAAGAACAATAAATCTTGGATAAAAGCGGTTCGTTTATAGGTTGGGTGGTCAATCGAGCTTCGCTCGACCGACTTAACCCTCTAGTCCGATGTATGCACGGGGGGTCCGGCAAGACTAAGCTACACCGGAGAACGGAGGGGTGATTCCTTCTTATCTCAATAGGGGTCGTCTTGACCCGATTTAGTCCGGCCATCACATATGTTCCAACGAATAGGGCGGGTAGGCTTGCCTACGTTACCAACACCATTCAAATCCTTGATTTGATGTGCTTTTATGTTAACATCAAAAGAGCGTGGTTAGTTAACCCACCACCACTTCCAAATTATTGAGTGGGAGCGGGGGCGACAAACAACCCCACGGCCTCTAATATAGATACAAGTAAGTGAGAGAAGGGTGACGCCTCGCGCTTTGATTTCGTCCCCTACGGATGGTGTTCACCCTATCAACATTCATGGCTTGGTCTCCGAAAAGATAAGATTTACGGGTACTCGTCGGGTCACCGACCTATCCTACGACGGCACACTCTCGGCGTACTCTAAGAGATCCGATATAGTAGGTCACACTCATCATGGGTATTTTTGGTAATATCTAGGCTAAAAGGAAGGTGGTCAATGAATAAAGGGATGTTCGATTCTCGTGGGATGTTCGATTCTCACAAGTTATTCATTGATGAGATTGTCTCGATTTAACCGTCATCTCTTTGACCTACCCTACGGCGGCACTGAGATGCGAGGTTAAAACCTTGGAATGGTAGAGTAGACTTATCTTTTAGTTTACAATTCCTAAAATAAATAATATAGTAGTGTTAAACTTGAATTAATTTATGTCATTTTATTTACAGCATTATCCCTTACTAAATTGCTTAAAATTTATAATTGACTAGTATTGACTTCGTTAAAAAGTGGAAAGTAACTAGGACGTTGAACTAGTTAATCGATAATGCAATTATTTTTCGAAAGAGATATTTTCTCTTAAGCCTTTTAAAAACCAGAGTGACATATAGGTATGTCACTAGTGTCATTCGTGTCAAACGAAAGACAAACTTAGGTTGATCAAAGGTGATTTCGGACTTTGAAATTCTTTTAGTGAATTTTGAGTGTGTAGTAATTACACGAGTAATTTTCTAATTGAAAAATCGGAAAATCATGAAGTGTTACTAGTTGGACGATATTTGGAATCGATGAACTAGTGGGAGCTTTATGATTTGTTGTTTTTCTAGAACATTAGAAAAGTGTAACTGACTACACACATAACCGTTCTAATTGAAAAAACGGAAAGTCATAAAATGTTGCTAGTTGGACGATATTTGGAATCGATGAACTAGTGGGAGTTCTATGATTTATTGTTTTTCTGAAAACATTGGAACTATATACGAAAGATTTTCTAATCGAAAAAATCGGAAAATCATAAAAATAAAGCATTGCTCGTTAGACGGTATTTGGAACCGATAAACTAGTGGGAGCTTTAATGTTATGATTTGTTGTTTTTCCGGTATATTAGAAAATCCGAGAAGTCCCGATTTAGTAACACTCGAAATAGACATCCCACGGTTCAAGAGTAGTGTCTACTCAAGCGAACATTGGTTCAAGACTGTTTCCATTCACGGAAAGTCAAGAATGGGAGAATATGTCTAAAAGTGTTAGTCATCTAAACTAAGAAAATTTTAAGGCTGAACCGAAAATTAATTAAACTCGAAAATCATAGGATAAGGATACGGTGATTTTGGATCACCAACCTATGAATCCTTGGCGATTTTCTCGAGCTAAGTTCTTTAGCGAGAACAAGGTAGCGGTGCATTTAACGATTAAAGGAGTAAACAACGGGCGCTTAATTTTAGCTATAATAGTGGGAGTGATATAAGGAAATGAATCTCGGATTCAATCCTTGATATCGCGGAAAATTTATTTTCTGTTAAGATTCGTTGGAACGAATGGATTTACCTTCTATCCGATAATTTGTTTGTCGATGAAAGTGAATATACCATTTATAGTACTTAATCCAAAACTCGGACTTTTGTTTGATAAAGTCAAAACCACTTAGAAATGCTGAAATATGTATATAAAACACATCTTAAGAATCTGTTAAAAGCAATTGGTTTCTATATTTAGGTAAACGCTTCTTCATATTCCATAGTTAGTGCATAGTCCCTAAAAGACAAGACCTGAAGACTGGCTCAGGGTGATTCCTTTCTCCCAGTCTGGTTATATTGTCTCAAAGGTTCAATGACTAAGTTACCTTTCAATCGGGAAAGGATAATGGTTATAAATAAGTAACATAGCTTGTTCATGACGACCTTCGGGGTCTAATGAAAGACATAAGCTAGTAGGAGCTTCCGAGTAGTGACGTCTTGTCTGATAACTATTCAAACACTCCGGTAAGTTTATCCAAAATATTCTGAGGTGTCTGTAATTTTGTCGGAGATGGAGTATTCTCTACTCAAAAATGGGCCATCACATAGTCCTAGGGACTGATGCTCGGCCTGCCTCATAGTGAAATGCTTTCACTAAGGGAGAAACCGTTAAATTGCCTTATATAGTTTTTTAGATGTGCTACAATACACTGCTTCACTCAATAAAGATATTACAAGCGAAATTTCGGTTTACATTGAAGCGTAAGACTGACAAGTCTACCTAGAATATGCTTTGGAATTTTACGGATAAGGTGTGGATTCGGTTCACCCCACATCCATAAATATAAGCATTTAGCACACGGTGCTTGAAGGTACGTCTGGAAATTTCGCGAACACGTTCGGTCAGTGACCAATCGTTATATATCTTGTAGCATTGAGAAAAAGGTGTGTTATAAGATTCTTGAAATCGGGAAGGGACAGTTATACTGTTGCGTCCTTTCTGATAGAGTCTATGAACAGTAAAACCTTAAACCTTGAAGTACGTTTACTCAAGGTAGTTACTAACTGATTAAAATCAGACCACATCCAACATCGGTTGTTGGTGATAACACTAAATACTACTAAACTAGATCAGAATTTCGATCCACCCAGAATGTAGTGGGAGTATGGTTTATCCATTACCCATTACGGGTTCTGCGGACTTTGTAGTCTGAGGATCGATTGATGACCTATGGCTCTTTTGTGAGCAGTATAGGATTCTGATAATAGAGGTTGGTTTAATAGCCATAACCCTGTGAATGGAGTTTGGTACTCAGAGTCGCTCATACTCTTGTAGAACCACCCGAGTGTCTCGGGCCGAGTGGGAGTAATTGGATCTAAACGGAAAAGAGTAGAATGAATAGGAAAGTTTATCTTTCGAGCAAAGCTTGAGTGGTCTAGGGTAATTCCTAAGAAGTAGAGTTAATCGGACCTTGAACTCTCTTACCACTTAGTATTGCTTGATTTCGTTCAAAAGCGAGAAAAAGGGGTGATTCCCGAGACTTTCTTGCCAAACAAACGGAGACTGGATTCATTCGAATGTATGGTATTGCCTTATGAACTTATGACAGGATGACCGTCAAGGCTTATGTCCTTTGTGGATAAAAAGCAAACCTCTCGGTCACCTGGAAGTCATATATTTCTACAATATGTGGATTTGACCGAGAATATTGATAAGTCTTTTGTAGACTAGATATCAATTTTAGTACAAAGAGTGAATATATAAATATATATTAGTGTTTGTGAAGGATAACACCGCACTAGGCTTGGAATCAACATGGGTGTGTTATCCAAAGTCGAAATCCGACAATACCACAATTCTCCGCAATGTAGATTTGGACAACATTCTTAAGAGTTTGACTCGGTCGAATACATTAGAATCGATCCACTGGTTTCCCATCCATCTTATTGGTTAAGATGATGCATCTGTGTATGCAACATTCAACGAGGAAGTTCTACCCTATGCCTCAGGAATGACTCTCTAAATCTTCGGATCAAGAGAAATGGGATAGATTCTCTTTCTAGTAAGAGATGGTCAGGTTATTGAACGTCAAATTTGATCGAATCTAAGATTCGGCGGTTAACAAAGCAAGTTTAGTATGTCCTTTAGTATCTTGAGAGAACGAGGAGCAATATGCGGACATATTCATGTGTGAACTTGGATATGTATGATACACTGATTTTGACTTTAAGTCGATTGAGGATGATCGTTAAGTCGATCTCGGGCTCGATCATTTACTCGGCATCCACATGATTAGATGGACCGGTAACGCTTTTGATTCTACGGATCGTCTCGAGCCGACAACCTGACTAATCATTAAGACCCATGACATTTAGATGTAGGTACTCCCGAGTCACTGACCTATCCTACGACGGCACACTCGGGGTGTATTTTGTCATCTGCAATGGTTATGACATGCTTAATGGGTACTAGAATACGGGATGTGTCTCCATTGCTTTAGAGCAAATGGGAGATGTAGTTTGTTGTATTTTAAATAATAGGGTGTTCTCTAAAACAATTAATCACATGCTTTCGTGCAAGTGGGAGATTGTTAGGTGTGATGCCCGAAAGACAATTTTTGTAATTGTTTTATTTAATAAATGAATTGACATTATTATTCATATTTATTATTCTCATATTCACCGATGTGACAATAGTATTTACACTACGTAAAACCCTAAAGTATATCGTTTATGTAATCACTTAACTTTCGTTGTATGGTATATACACGAGGATTGAGTTAGTGAAGATGTACTTAAAATACAATTAGCCCGTAGTAAAGTTAATCGAGAGTATCGGGTCTCTCCTTTAACGTGCTATTAATGCGCCCATAACACAATAGGTGTGATTGTCTTATCCGGACTTTCGGTTAAGAGAACCTAATGAGGCATTTATATATGATAGATATATCATATAAAATTTGACCGATTTGATTAGAGTTCACGATATAATTCCGTAATCGAAGTCTTATCGAATCAATGGATGATCATATTTATGGATATATCTTAATCCCGAGGTGATCACAAATAACCGCTTGAATCGGTATGAAGTTTGACTTGACGGTTAAGATTACACCGAGTCAGTGGTCCGAATTACCCCATCTTGGCATTGTCTTTGGATTGGGTGAGTAGTCGTGTTATCACAGATACGGAATCCATTCCTTCCATTTCTGAAGTAGATAGACGCTTCACTTTATTTGTTAATCCTAAACTGATCGATCCATGGAGTTCATATTACACCGATTAGCTACCGGTGAGTTGTATGAATTAATTGATCACTGCGGGGGTTAATGGTAAATAAGGATAAGAGGTTCTAAAAGGGTTAACGGTAACTTCCGATTTAGAATGAATAATCTATGGAGGATTAATCCATATGTAATGATTATATCAATGGACACTTATTATTATTCTCGTGAGGAGATAAATATAATCTCATAATCGGAGGAGTGCGATCACGGGATTATGGTGGCATATTCTGTGATTGATTTATCGAATATAATTATTCTGTTCGTAAGATAATTATTTATTTGATTTATCGGAACACTGATTATTAGTCCATTGGTCCCCGACGCGCTTCCTAATATAAAGATAAATATTCTCGGACGTCGAATTAATAATATTAATTTAGTTCTTGTTGGACTTTATTAAAACGATATGTGAATTAATTGTTTAGTGACTATTAAATTAGTTGGGCTTAAATAATTAAATATGCTGAAAATACATTTTCCATAATCTTGGCTAATTATTGTGTTATGGCAAAATTAATATTGACTAGGTCAACATTATAATTTTCACCCCATGTCTATTTTTATGGAACAAGAAATTATTTTCTTGTGATTAATAAGACATGTGCGATAAAATATTTATTGGATAAATATTTATGGAAAGAAATAAAGATAAATATTATTCTAGATTTGTTTGAATATTATGATTATCTTTTATTTAATAGGATTATTATAATTGATTTTGTATTAATTATTAAATCTTGAGAGCTAAGCTTTTCTTTCTCCATATAAAGAGAGTTATAAAGCTGCCCTTTATACACAATGTAATTTTCGACTTCACCTCTTAGAGAGGAAGGAATAAAATTCGCCAGTGGAGTTTAAGGGGAAAATCTTGGAGATTTTCCTAGAAAGATATCTCGGAAGGATTCGAGACGAGGATTCCTTCCACCGGGAGTTCTTGATCACACGTCACGGAAGATCGTGGTGCTTTCTTCACATCTACTTGCAATCTTCCTATTGCGGTTCTTCAACTTGATTTTGAGATCCAAGATGATGTTCTACAACCCCTCAGATATAGATCTAGTTATTTTATTACGTATATTTTATGGATCTAGATCCATAAATCGCTTCCGTTGCGGATGGTATTACTAACAGAAACAACATAGTAAGAAGGGACTCATCCACTGCCCAAAAGCTTTTGAATACAAAAAAAGTTTTTGAAACTCCACTATAGTCATTCACCCCCCCTCTGACTATAGTTTTACCCATCTCTGGGACCAACATCGTAGTTCCTTTAGGATGGTTTATATAAAGGGACTTGTGCCCTACGACATCGTGGGCCATTTCCTTGGTGGACTGTGGTTTCGTGTTCTCTAAGGAAGAGATAATCACGATATAATCCCCTTAATTATAGGAGATAATCTTGGTGATTTAAATATCGGATAAGAGCCTTTATAGCTGAAGGTTCTTTCCATGTTTATCTGATTAGTTGTACACGTGGGAGATTTGGTCAGAGAAGGACTCAGGCCGACCTGTAGGGTCGGACATGAGTAGGCTGATCTTTACTTTGGCCGACCCCGCAGAGTTTGGGAGAGGGTCGAGCTTGCTCACTCAGTCTTGAGGGGCTTCTCGTCCTTAAGGTGGACTTTCTTTGTCCTCGTTTATTGTCAAATCGTTGTGGGGATGACACGTAGCGAGGTGCTAGTCTGACCTCCGTCAAGATGTATGATACTATAAATCTCCCATGATCAACACTTTCGTAACTTAACTCTTTCATTATTCTTGAGTAAAAAGAATTCCGCTTTTTACTTTGTTGTGTTCTTCAATTTCACAACTTCAACATAGAGCTATGCACCTCTAAAGGCAACATTTAAGAGCAGATGCTTCAGTAGCAAGATGGGAAGGACATAAGCTTCTGGGAGATGACCATGCTTCCAAGATTTAATTGTCCCTGCAAAATACAAATGCTCCAAAACCAGCAAGACATGATTCACACTTCCATACTGCATCAAAAAAAAGCCTTCCCTGCATTCCATTGGAAGACCATTGTGCTACAAGTTAGATGAGATGGAAAAAAACATTAGAAGTATTTTCCTCCACGGAGTTGGCCTGCAAATAGTCCAAGCTAGCCTCGATAGCATGTGAAGTAGTATCGATGAAATACCAAGAGGAAGATTGAAAACTCTTTTACACATAGCCATCCAAATGTACCAAAGAACAAAAACCAAGAATAAATAATTCTATCTTGGATATCCCAGAATTTGTTGGAACCTGTTAAAGAATTCCACCATGAAAGAAGGACAACACCATTAGAATCAAAATGGCCCTATCAACATTCCAAACATTTTTAGCAAAATCACAAGAGATGAAAATATGATCAAACAGTTTCAAGAACATCTCCACAGACAGAGCAACAACCAGAAGTTAATCCGAATCTTTACTGTAAAACAGCATGAACATGCAAAATGTGTTTGAAGCACTTCCAGAAAAGGTACTTGATTTTAGAAGGTAGGGATAGAGTTCAAGTGTGCTTCCAGAACTTGAAATCCAGACAGGAACATGAAGAAGGCCCAAAAGAGTCATGTCTTCTGGACAGAATGAAGTCATAGGCTATATGTGGTAGGAAAAATGATTAATACAGCGATGGTTATCCCTCACCCATCCCCCGACATGTGCTTTTGTGGTTTTGTATTTTTGTTTTTTTTCTTATTTTTTCCTAGAAAAAAATGTATGGAAGAGGAAAGCACTCGGTGCTCTTGGGGGAGAGAGAGAGTGTGTGGGGTGGGGAGGTGGGGAGGGGGGAGGGGCAAAATTGACAAATTTTATAATATAACTGTTGTAGAAGAAGTTGTGCAAGTGGCGATACATTACAACCATTCATTTTAACCTTTCACACACGATAAAAAGTGTATTATGTGAAAGAGAGTAAAAATGAGAGGCCTTAATGATGCCACTTTGCATAACCTTCTTACAACCGTTGCACCATAAAGTCTCTCGGCAAAATTACTGTCCATGTGGTAATTTTGTTTGTGTAAAAAGAAGTTTACGTTTTGATTTTAATTTTAATTTTACTTTTAATTTATTTTTTATTTTTTATTTTTTATTTTTTATTTTTTATATTTAAGTGTTGTGCTATTTTTCTTCATAATTCGTATCAATCTGCCGACGGCGCTTGTAGCACTTTCTTGTTAGTTTCTAATGGCGATTTCAGTAGGTGCAACAGCAGCCACCCATACCGTTACGACACTTCTCTCTGCCAATTCGGACAGAAACATCACAACTATAAGCTTATGGAACACAGCAAAGTCGTCCCATTTGTCTTCTGTGCGATTCCCACGACAACTGCGTCGGTTTCGGATTTCAATTCCTCAAGTTTCCAAATCTAGTCAGGGTCCTCCTCCAATTACTCCTGTGGTAACTTTCATTCTTACCACCATACTGAAACAATTTTCGCTTTTGTCTGTTCTTTATCTTTAGCTTGAAATTTTGCTTGTCTAGAATGAGATATATTTTATTTTATTTGTTTTTACTTGTGAATTTGTGTCGTAGTGTAGTGGCTTGGCTTAGGGATTAGTATTGGATGTTCTTGATTATTCTCAATTAGTTTCGTTTTTTGAAACCTGAAATCTTGACCTTCTCTCATTTTTCGGGTTGAATTGTTTGACTGCACTCTTTGAGAAATTAGTTGATGTTTAATAAAATCTCCTCTCTCTACTTAAGAAATGGGATTAATATGGCTTTGTTTGTGAACAAATACAGGACCTAGATGCAAGAGGTATTTATGTATATGTAATCAGCATTAGGTTAAAAATGTTGGTGGCCTTTTTCTGTGTGCTGATGATTTGTGTCCAGTGGCATATGGAATTAGTCTGCGTCAGATTGAAATGAATATGTTGACTGGGATACGGCAAATTTGTCTTGGTTAACTAAGTTAAGTGTTTTATAGATGAATTGGATGCTTATGTTGCACCAATAGTTCCAGTGGCATATCTTTAAGAATGGGGTAACCAAGTGTTAATAGTTGAAGATTTGAAAAGATCGAAACCTGACATCACAAGGAGCCTAGATTAATCTTTTCGAAGTACAAGACTTCTTTTCCTCCACTGTTACTGTGGCTATCTTTATGGCTTCTGGAAGTCCAGATAAGATTGGTAGTATGAACAAGAAGAACTATTTGGCTCGTTGAATACCTCTTTTGATTAAGTCCTTGGAAATGGTCTGGGTTGAACTGAATCATTCAAGATGGCGGGTCACGTATCAGATACTGATAGCCACCATATTTCATAGTCACCCAAGGATGCGCACCTATGCCGAATCTGCAATTTTCCGGAAGTTGGATAATCAAATCGGGAAGAGAGGGGTGTCAAATCCATGAGCTATCCAGCCAGAAAAGAAGTACATGACCGTTAAATGACTGTAAAAGAAGCAAGAGTCGTGTAAGACCACTGGAGAAGAAGATGTGTGTAAGCCTTTTTTTGAATGGAAGCAACATTGATGACTTTCATCCGTGCTAGAGTATTTGCCAATAAATGTGACCTATTTTTTTTCTTGTGTTCCAAATAGGTCACTTTATTTTTAATATTTACACGTATCTTCCTGCACTCGTATTCTGTATTTTTTTTTTTAAGTCCTGCATCCTATGTTGGGCACATATTGTATCCGCACCGGTTCAGCCTAGGATATTGTAACCATCAACCTTTTTATCAGTTCACCCAGGTACGGTGTTCCTCTGCTGGTATTATTGCAGTGCTACTCTTGTGGCAATCTCATCAGGAAGCAGATTTCATAACCTACGATTTAAGGTCATTGCATCCAAAAGGAAAGTAATATTGTTGATGCAGCTAGCTGGGTACTGTATTTGAAGTATGTTAAATCAGAATAGCACCTCTGTTCATCAAAGTTGTAGGCAAACCTATGAATAAAGCACAAACTGGAATTTATCAAGTTTGTTGTGAAATTGCAAGGATCGGTTGCATGTTTCTCTGGAGCACGTATAGGATGTTGGAATTTTGTGATCTTTGGGACACTGCGTACTCTTGCGTTTTCCAAGTGTACAATCTTACGGTTAGGACAAAATCATCTTGTTTATTCACATCAGGAAAAATGGGCATTATTGCTCTCTTAATGTGGTACCTATCTGTACTGAAGCTTTACCTGTTAGCCTTTTATATTTGACGTATAGATATATTATGCTCTAAGACATGCTTTTTGCTGGCACTGGTCATTTCATTTAACATAAATGTTGGAACTCAATATTAACAGTCTTGGCTTTGAAGTATTCCTTCTTGAGTTGTAGTATTATAGGTCCTTAAAAAGGTTAACAAAATATGGCTCTTGCTCACAGTCTGAGCCGCTGAGGTGAAGGATACATGTTTTATCTTCTTCGTTCTGATTCAAATCTATCATTGATTAGTGGAACTTTCTCTCTTTTTTGAATATTGTTTTCTAATGAATTACTGGAAGCCATTCAAGTAGAGGAGAAATCCTTGGTAGAAAAGGTTTTCGATATACTCATGAGGAGAAGTTTTATCAATTGTGTCCAGGGAATTTCTTTGTACACTGAATGTTCAGCTGGCTGATTAAAATTATTCCAAGATCTTGTGTACTTATCTGTAGTGTTCAAAAGATGATTAAAATATGTGCTGACTTACAATCTTTTTGCTGAATTACTGATGGTGTTGATTTGACAAAACTTACAGGCTTAATGTGCCGCTTATTATTTGCTTTCTATGTACTATGTAGGTGGAAGCAAAGAAACAATCTTTTTCTTCCTTTGACGACTTGCTGGCGAAGTCTGACAAGCCAGTGTTGGTCGATTTCTATGCCACATGGTACTTCTTTC
This sequence comes from Gentiana macrophylla, assembly GCA_026214975.1. NCBI lineage: Eukaryota > Viridiplantae > Streptophyta > Magnoliopsida > Gentianales > Gentianaceae > Gentiana > Gentiana macrophylla. Next base: position 62,721,037 of record CM047806.1, on the reverse strand, counting down.
AATGTTGTAGCTTCCTACTCCCAATCACTTTTATCGTCCCTTTTTCCTGTATTGGTAGCGTATTGTGGGGGAAGAAAAATAAATAAATTCTTTTGCCATATACCTTCTTTTAACCTAATTACAAATATTGATCTGCTGCCCCATTTTTGCAAACCAAAACGTACATTCTTTTTATATCTCTTGATTAGTATAATATTTTCTTTGAAATTATCTGATTAAGTTATTATTATTATTATTAATAGTTAGGCTGTTAGATTATGTTGTTAGTTGGCTAGTCAGTCTTCGTGATTAGCTATCCGTTTGGCATTTATGACACTAGGTTGCTAAAGTAGTTGGGAACTCTCTTCCCTTCCTATTTAATCATGTAATAGATCGTTAATGAAAGTATGAAGGAAAATACTTCCTGATTTCTTTTCTCTTTCTCTTCTGACAACCTACAATATCCATCTTCATGCTTGCTATTTTTTGTCATGTGTGGCCTCTAGAGCTCTAAAAAGTGGATAGCGTCTACATTAAGTGTTTTCTATGTCAAGGGTGTGATTAAGTAAGGATTGTAATGCTTACTCTTCAAATCCCATGGACAGATTCGGTTAGGATGTGCTCTCTCTTTACAGCTCTATGGCACTGTGGCAGCTGTTAACAACAATCCCAAACCTCTCGACCCTACCCCCCCCCCCCCACCCCACCCCTTAAACAATAATGGAGAGCATGATAAAGAGAAAATCCAAAAGCTGTTGGCTTTAGCCAAATCCAGAAGAGCTTACCAAAGATCTGTTTTGCAGGTGTGGCCCTTGCCAGTTCATGGTTCCTGTACTGGAGCAGGTCGGTTCAAAAATGAAGGATAAAATCCAGGTTGTGAAAATCGACACCGAGAAGTATACAGCTATTGCTGATAAGTACAGAATTGCAGCACTGCCTACATTTATTTTATTTAAAGACGGGAAACCTTCTGATCGCTTTGTAAGTGGAGATTCTTTTTCTGCTTGTTCCAGTGCATTATACTTGTAAATTAAGTTTCAATTTTGCTTATTTTAGTCTGAAAATATCCCACCGAGTGTTATTGAATGTGAAAATTATTGAACTCCCCTCCACTGTTTTTCATTCGAATCAAGAAACACAGACTTACCGGATAGAGTTCAGTGATTGCTGCTGCCAGCACTAACCAGATATATCACGGATGCGTCATGTATTTCACTGGGGCCGGTGCTCCTGGTGATTTTTTATTTTTTTATTACTTACTTATATCAAAACAACGTCGTTTTGCAGTAAAAAACGAAATCTGCCTTCAATTTCCCTTTGTGCCCCCTGTGCTTTGCTCACATTCCCTCTGTACCCCCATGAGTTTGGTTTCTGGATCCGCCACTAATCACGGTATATTTTACTGCAGATTGATAAGAAATAGAAATGTCTCCCTTTGCATGGCATTACCTTGTATTCTTGGGTAGAATATCTGTCGTCGATCATAGGAAAAACATTGGGAAATTCATTAGACATTTTGTGCACCATAGAGTAATTAAAAAAACATTATTTTCTAGATATATAGAATATGAATACTGAAAGTCAAGCAAAAAGGTTTTGTGATTCGAATAATGTTATTTTTTTTGATTTTTAGCTGATTGTGTTCTTTCGGATCTGTCAGGAGGGTGCTCTCTCTGCAGACCAACTAATCGAGCGCATCGAATCCTCATTAAAAGTGGAGCAGTAATAGTAGAGTACTGGGTAAGGTTTCATTTTTAACTCTTTTTCCACTATTGCATTCCAGTAAAAGATTATGTTTGCTTTGGGCTTCAGATAATTGACATTGTAATCCTCAATTTTATTTAAAATACGTTTTTAGATGCATCGATCCATCACACATCTATTAATCCCAGAGACCACCGTCGTTTATGCATCATCCTTTTTAGATCAAGTGCATCTATTATTATATAAGGCTTCAGATAATGTTGTTACAGAGGATGCGTTAGAAACAGCATCGGTGGAATCCCAGAGACCGTTGCTTATGCATCATCCTTTTCCGTCTTAGTCATGTGTTGTTGTTGGATGGATACAAGGCACCATTTTCCACAATGGCAGCAGCTGCTAACCAGGATTTCAACTTCGTGTGGGCTAATGGACAATTTTCAAATTAACGGGTGGGCTGTATTAAGATAATTTGATGGATTAGACCGTGCTATGTAAATTTTTAGTGTAACGGGTGGGCTTAGTCCCCACCCATTTCCTACATGGCTACGTCCTTGATACAGAGATTATTGGTACTGTACTTGATTTATTATTTTTCAAGTACTTGAAATTGTGCTACAAGTGGTGTCGATAGAAGCCCCGTTAATAAATTAAATTATATGTAAATTGTGTTTTTTTTTTTTTTTTTTTTTTTACATGCATAACCTTTCAAAGTTAAGGTGAGCTTTAGGGCAGCAATAAAAGGGTCTTCAGTTTTGTGCCGAGTCAGCGACGATCATCTGTTCATAGTACTGAAACAACTTATATAAATAGGAAAATGCTATGTCCACTACACCAAAGTGTAGTGGATGGTGTTGTGGATGATCCTGTCCACATATTGGAGAGAAAAATATTTTTTTTTTGTGGGTCCTGACTAAATGTGTGGTGTGGATGATATTGTGGATGATGTTGTGGAGGTAGTTGTAGTGGATGTAGCACTACCGATATAAATAAGAGGTAGGGGCCAAAAGAACACAAAATCAGCTTAATTAGGTAAATATGACACCATTAATATTTCATTGTTTGTAAGAACATAAAATTAGTTGATGGATGTACTTACCCTCAGTTAAAAGAAGAAGAAAAATAAAAGGCTGAACAAAAAACGACAACATAACAGGCGCCTCTGCCAAAAAAACATAGCAGGCGGTTGACTCTATTTTTTTTCTTTCCTTTTGGTTTTTTTGCATGCGTTTTTATTTTTTTTATTTTTATGGATAATGAACTATGTTGCACAGACACGTCGCACGACACAGACATGGCGATACGGTTAATTTCAAAATTTAAGGACACGACATATACATATATATATACTGTGTGTGATGTAAATAAGATTCAATTTATCAAAAAAAATATTCGTAAACATCTTTAAAAACTATACAAAATAAGATAGGTAATATGTAAACTCTATGAATATCTAGAATAGATATTCGACCTTTATACGGTGCCAAAAGAAATTGTTATTGACCTTCAAAATATTACAAATTGTTAAAAATAATTGTTTATAAAAAAAAACATATAAACTTAATACGGTGCATTATTTATTAAATTATTATAGAAATGAAAATTGTGTATTTTAACGTTTTCATTGAAGAAAACTTAAAGAAAGAAAAGAAAAAAAATTAAAAAATTGGGTTCAGGAGTGTCGAGGAGTGTCTGTGCCGTGTCGAGGAGTGTCGACAATGTATCAGAAGCATGTCGGATATTAAAATATTAAATAATATTAATTTAATCGATCGACACGTGTCGGACACGGCGTCGGAGCTTGTCGTGTCGTGTCTTGTGTCGAGACCTACGCGCGGCGCGGCGAGATTGAAGCATCGGTGCATCATAGATAATGAATCTCATGCGCTTGAAAGACAGCTACAACACCATCTTTTTTTTTTAAAAAAAAATCTCTTCTACCTAATTTTTCAAACATACATAACTTTTGATCTACACATCCATTCATCATAATTTTTTCATCATAATTCATATTTTTTTTATCCTTTTATTCTAACATATCATTTGATATTTTTTTCGACTTAAATTCTGAAAACTGATATTTACTTCATAAAAATTGACGCGTTGCAGTGACATCACGTTGCAGTGACATGTGATGCAATGACATTTGATGATGCAATGACATGCGAAGACGTAGTGACGATGCAATTCATAACTTCGTCCTCTTTATTCTGATATTTCATTTGATATTTTTCCGACATAAATCAAAATTTTCTTTATAAAAATCGCCGCGATGCATTGACATGTGAAGATTTATGCAATGACATGCTCCGTTCAAGCTGCTTCGTGTATTTGGAACTGCATTGAGTTGGGATCATCCATTTTCTGAGCTCAGTTCGTGACAGATTTTTGAAAAAAAAAAAATCAACGCTTCAGCCTGGAAAAAAAATTACAACGCTAGCTACCCGAATTTGTCTTCTTTTTTTTTTTAAGAATGTTGAACTATAAAAAAAAAAAGACATTGTTATCTCTCTCGTTCAATTTTTTGAACACCCGTATTTGTTGATCTATGCCTCCGATCATCATAATTTTTTCTCCATAATGCATTTTTTCCGTTCTCTTTATTTTAATACCCAATTCAATATTTTCCGACACAATTTTTGAAAATTGAAATTTTCTTCAAAAAAAATCGACGTGATGCAGTGACATGTGAAGATGAAGTGACATTTGACGATGTAGTAACATTTGACGATGCAGTGACATGTGAAGACATAGTTATGATGCAATTCATATTTTTTTTGTCCTCTTTGTATTGATATCTCATTTGATATTTTTTGGACATAATTTCTGAAAATCAAAATATTCTTCGTAAAAATCGACGCGATGCAGTGACATTTGCCGATGCAATGACATGTGAAAATGTAGTGACGATGCAATTCATATTTTTTGTCCTCTTTATTCTAATATCTCATTTGATATTTTTCTGACTTAATTTCTGGAAATCGAATTCTTTATTAAATTCGATGCGATGCAGTGACATGTGAAGACGCAAGGACATTTGACAGTGACATTTGATGATGCAATGACATGTGAAGATACACTTGAAGTGCTAAATATCTAAACATTTGATGACGTGACAATAATAGCTTGGACACTTTCTAAAACAAGCATGTTGTAACTTCATATTAAGTGACATTTTACAAAGAGCAAATTAGGTGTCACTGCATCTTATGTAACATTTAATGAATATGAAATCTTGTGTTAATGCATCTTAAATGACACTTTACAAAGAGAAAATCTGGTGAAGGTGACTAGTGAATTCTCATATTTTTTGCAGTGAAACCAAAAATTTATGTAGTGACACCTAGTGACACTAACATTTTATGCAGTGACACAAGTGACACCAATATTTTATGAAGCGACACCTTATACAGTGACATCCACTGATACCAATATTTTATGCAGTGGCACCCAGTATGAGGCATATAGGTAGGATGCTCTGATGCTTTGGCGGTAATGCTTCGATGTTTTCTTCATAAAAATCGACGCGATGCAGTGACGTGTGAAGATGAAGTGACATGTGAAGATGTAGTGATATTTGATGATGAAGTGACATTTGAAGATGTATCGACATCTAAAAATGTAGTGACATGTGACATATGAAGTGATCGAACTTTTATATGTGTCCAATATTATCGGAAAGTATACCGGGTCAATTGTAGTATAGTCAAGTGGTCAAGGTCGATCCTACGAGGATTGTGATTAAGTACCGAAAAGATACAATTATCTTGGTCTAAGTTCACAAGGAATGAGAAAGTAAATGGTTCTAAGGATCAAGCTAGTAAGATCAATCAACTACAACTAAAACGGGTGATCAAATGATAAAAGGCCTAGCCAAGACAATGCAATGATCAAGTATATCTCTACTAGTATCATGAGAATGAACTACCTTCTAATGGTGTTCAAGTGTGTGTAATCGGTGCACTCCTAAGCTAGCGATTCCCCCTCATACGAGTGTACGGAATTACTCGATGCCTCCTCCTTGGTCTAAGAACGCAAGACCTAATAATTCAACATGATTAAGTTCTTGAATGCAATGAATGAATCAACAACTCCCAGATAAGAAATCGAGTTCCACTTAAGGTTAATTTTACCTTCCAGTTTTCCTATCCCTTCTCCCACACCAAGCTTCTCCTTTCAGTCTCAACTAAGTGTGCGTGTGTGCGTGTGTGTGTGTGTGTGTGTGTGTGTGTGTGTGTGTGTGCAAGTGCTAGGTTATCAATCCAACATAAACAATCAATACAATGTAAATAGGAAAAGATAACAACAACACATGAAGCTATGAAACATGAACAAGCATTCCCAATCAACTAATAGAAATTAATATCTATCATAAATACATTATCTTGGCTAGTAAAAAACTAGTCACTTATGGATATGAGCTCCAACGTGTCAAAGTTAGAATTCATATCAATGAGAACAACTAAATAACAAGTAAAAGAAAAGAATTTACCAGCTCAAAGCTATGAACTTGAAGAAGGAAACTTTCATTCAAACCAAAAGAGCTTCAAAGGAGTTTTACACAAAAGTGAGAAACTTGCAACCAATGAAGATTCTAGAATCAAACTAAGAATTCTTGATGTTTACAAGTTGAATTAGATGCTAAAATATGGTGGATTTTCGGCTAGAAGAGCATTGAAGATGGAGGTGTCTTCAAGCTTGAGAGAGAGGGAATTAACTTGTTCCTAAATTAAATATCTCACTTAAATGAATTAGCTGCACACCTTGGTCGCGACCAAGAGGTTGGTCGTGACCAAGATGTTGGTCGCCACCAACTTCAAACCTAAGCTCTCAGCATCTCTTTGATCTCTATTGGTCGCCACCAACTTCAAACCTAAGCTCTCTGCGTCTCTTGGAGCTCTATTGGTCGCCACCAAGAATAGGTTGGTCGCCACCAACTTTTTAAAGTGGTTGGGGGTCACTATCATCATTAAATGATGGCTGCAGATCTGATCTTCCAGGTTGGTCGGCACCAAGAGGGCGTTGGTGGTGACCAACAACACATAGCAGCTCAGTAAAATGGCTATAACTTAAGTTGTAGAGCTCCGATTGATGTGATTCAAGATGCGTTGGAAACCTCTTTTATTGATCTACAACTCTCATGAAGAAGTCTTCTCCAGAGAATGCCTCTAAAAGGAGAAAAATGTCCTTTGAAGATATGCTACAGTAGAAGCACTAAAGACAAATGATCTATTTGAATTCAATAGCCTCTGGCATACTTTTCTAGCCCTCAAAAGATTTGTTTATACTCAACATGTGTCATCACTCAGGTCTTGGTCAGCCTATAATCCTATAGTAAATCACCAAGCGTAAACCCAAGATGACGCTCATGTTACTATAACCGGTACAAAACCTATCAAAATATGATATTTTATATAATAATTGATATCTACACATTTGGATGAAACTAAGCAAATAATGGCTCGAATTGATACGAAAACATCAATAATTGCATGAGAATCGGGGATAAAGCAACGTGAAGTATATCATCTAGTTGACTTACATCATGAAGATACACTTGCAGTGCTAAACATCTAAACATTTGATACAATGACAATAACAGCTTGTACACTTTTCGAAGACAAACATGTGTAACTTCATCTTAAGTGACATTTTACAAAGAGCAAATTAAGTGTCACTGCATCTTAAGTAATATTTAATGAAGAGAAATCTTGATTTCTTACTAATATTTTTTGAATACAACAACTCCACTGAAATCAATAAGTCAAAACCCAAGAATTCCAAGCTTTACAATTAATCTGATTCAAAATAAAATAAAGATAAGGACACGAAAAAACCTTTGAGCTTTATAAGTGAACTTTTTGAAAATGAAAACATGTGTCAATTCATATTAATTCAATTTTATAAGGAGCAAATCAAGTGTCACTGCATCTTAAGTAACATTTTATGAAGATGAAATAATGTGTCACTCCGATGCAGTCAAATTTTTGTAACTAACAAAAATTAATACAATACAGTGCTCTAAAAAAATTAATACAATACCAAGAGTGACACTACAATTATTTTACAAAGCTACCAAATTTGTGTATCAAATTATGTATGTGGTGACATCAATGTCACTGCATCAATTGTCTAATGAAAAAAATGGAAAAAAAAACAGTCCACCTTGAATCCCACCTATTGTTTTCAAGATTTGCAACTCCATTTTAAAAGAAAAAAATGTAACATGCTAACTAAGAAAGTTAGGCTCTAAAAGTCCTACAAAAAAGACTATGCATTCTTCCGTACTGCAAATGAAAATCAGAGCACAAAGAGAGCATGTTGCATCCCTCCCTTTTTTATGTCTTGGAGTTTTGTTATGTTTAATTTCTTTATTCCGTCCTGTTTCAGACTTGTGATTGTAGGTGGATAAGTGATATGTTAGCTTATAAATTTTATGCATGGTTAAAAAAAACCTCATAGAGGAAGATCCCAAAGGTCCATCAATCAACAGCACTGCCAAGGCCTTTACCGCGTATGATTTCTGGAGCTAAGTATTCATGGGTGCCTACAAAAGACATTGTAATGTTAATTTGCTTCTTGATTAGAACGAAAGTTGATATTCTGAATTAACAAATTTCATACTTAATTGGTGTGGTGCTAGTGTACCCTTTTACAAATACTATTAGTCACTTGGAGAATAATCTAGTGGTAGATCTTATCCATACTAACTAACTACCTAGGTGTCATTACTACACGTCTACCACGTGTGACACCATACTCTCTTATATATTTTCAGCCCCTCTCAAGCCAATGTGAGGCATAGTCACATTGAGTTTGTCTCCAAAAGAAGTAAAATAACCAACAGACAAGGCCATTGTGAAACAATCTGCAACTTGCTCTTGTGTTGGAATATGACAGACACCAATCTCCTTGTTAAGCACTTGGTTTTGAATATAGTGAACATCAACTTCTATATGCTTAGTTCTTGCATGATACACAGGATTTTGTGCTAATGAGTTAACACCTATGTTATCACACCAAAGTATTGGTGTAGCAACTAAGCTGAACTTCATTTCACTGAGCAGTTGTTTGATCCACTTAACTTCAGCAGCTAGGTTTGCCAAGGCCCTGTATTATGACTCACAACTTGACCTTGACACTACATCTTGCTTCTTTGAACTCCATGACACTAAGCACTTTCCCAAGTATACAGAGTAGCCTCTAGTGGATTTTCTGTCTATAGGGCACACTGCCCAGATAGCATCTGAAAAACCATGTAAATCTGATGAGAGATAAATTTATGATCATTATTACGACATTTTACCCCAATATTGATACCATTTTGAGCATTATTGTATCAAATCAAGTCAAAAATACTAAGTTTTATTCAAATGTATAAGTAGTAGTTATTATATAAATTATCGTATTTTTATAAGTTTTTATAAGTTTTGTACCGGTTTAGTAACCGGAGTGTCGTGTCAGATCTACGCTTGGTATTTTGGTAATTTATTGCAGAACTTTAGGATGACCAAAACCCCGAGTGACGACACGTTTTGAGGCCTAAAAGAAGTATTTTTAGGGATATAAGAGTGTGCCACTAACTTAAGTGGTCAAGTGGCTCAGTGGTTAGTGGTACTACTAACGAATTATATCTTCGACGAACAAATGGCTCATCAAAACGACATTTTCTGAAGAAGAGTCCTTCATGAAAGATGATTGTGATTAAAGACGTAGGCTTTTTGTTTTCTGGTTGGATTCGCATCTTGTAGATCTTTGAAAGTAGTAATTTTTATATAAATTATGGTATTTTTATTGTATTTTATTTATATTAATAAAAATAAATTCCCATGATGCAAATCTGTGCTTTTGGACTTTTATTGTCGAAATTACTCGTGGTTCGTTTCTTTGTGTTCGTGTACAAAGATAAGATTTATCGCGAGCGAATCAATATTGAATAACGAGGCGAGTTATGTCCGATACTTGGAGCCCAAGGATTTTACATTAAAACTTTTGGTGTCAGATTTGCCTGTGGTTCGTTTCTATGTGATCGTGCAGAAAAATTAAAATTTACTGACGGAACGAAACTGAAGATTGAAGTCAGACGCAGAAGATACGAATTTAAAAGAAAAGGCCGGATCAATCCGGTGAAAAGCCGGATCGATCCGGCACTTCAATTTTAGTCTATATAAGGATGCATTCATGAAACAGAGACTTTGCCCCTTCTCTTCTCAAATCTTTTCCCCATTTCTTCCCCTCTTCTTGGCCTTAGGCCGACCCTCTCTTCTTTTTGTTTTTTATTTTATTTTGTAGATCATGTATATATATATATATTCTATGTATGAATATATATGTGATATATATATATATATAGATCTAGATCTCGTTTTCATCTCGTTTCTCTTTTAATTTTCTTTTCGGGGCCCGTATATACATATATATGTCTACGTATGTATGTATATATGTTTTTCACATATATAAATAAAATGGTTATAGTATCGTTGTAATGGCGGAATAATTATCGAAGATTGTTGATTTGAAGCTTTGGCATGTTAGATCCGTGGAAACGATTTTATTCGATAGTCATAACCGGTAATATATTCTAAAATTGTTATGTTTATTATTTCTATTTCTATTTATATATGATATTAAACTAAAAATATATCTAGCCAAGATATGAATCAATTAGTTAATCTTTTGGTAAAATGAATGATCGACTCGTAATAATGATTAAAATCAATTATGATGAATCTCTTTCTTTCTGCGCTTAATGAAACGTTAAAATTGAAAGACCGGAGGGTAAAATTGGCCGAGTGAAACGCGTGACAACGGAACCCGCTTTCCTACCCGGGGCGATTTGTCTTGGGAAAGATAAATTTTATTGACATTTGTACTCGAGATCGTAATAATGTTAAATCATCGCTTTAATTGAAACTTAAACCGGAAAGTTGAATCGTCCGGCTTTGACAACCGGAGCCTTTTAAATAAAATTGACCGCTTGTGAACGGAATGACTCCTTTTATCTAAAGGTAGATTTGTACTTCGGGACCTGTTCGAAAAAACCGTAATGCGATTGTGGACCTTGGACTGATGCAATGGACATATGACAATTTCATACGCTCGTGTGAGGAGGAGTTGTCTAGCTTAGGAGTACACCGATTCATACATAATTTACACCTTGAATAAAGGAAGATCTGTCTCATTTATTTCTACTAAAAGATATTGATTCAGTAAAGTATTCTTGGCTAGATCCAAAAATATATATTATATTAGTATTTATTTGTTTTATTTTCTGTTTTACTATATATTATATTAGTATTTATTTGTTTTATTTTCTGTTTTACTAACATCTAACTCTAACATTACTAACTAATCTAACTGATCTAACATAATCTAACCCGAGGAAAATGATAAACCTGCGACTTAGATCGAGTTAATAATAGTTTCTTGGTGTTTAACCCCACTTAAAAGAGTTACCATGTTTTCCCTGAGGAATACGACCTGACTCACCACACTAGCACTACAATTTGACCCGGTACACTGCCGGTTAGGATCTGTATAGCCTAGGTAATGTCCGTCAGCTTTCTGACGCCGTTTCCAAGGTTAGGTTTAGGCGGTGTCAGCATTTTGGCGCCGTTGCCGGGGACAACGTCGCTAATTTCTTTCTTTGTGTCTAGGGTTACTACTTGTATTAGCTCAAAATTCTCGAGGGTAAGTCAACACTCTTCTTATCACATTTCTATTTTTATTTTCCGTTGGTATCTACCTTCTTTTAGTTACCAATTTTCTTCTTCTATTAAGTTCGAGTTATTTTCTATTTTCGATAGTAGAAAACGTAAACGTGGTCATAACAACCGAGAGATAAGTCAATACATTTCTCAATCTCATTTGTATTTTTATTTTCATTGGTACCTACCTATTTGGTAAGATATCAATTTTTTATAAAAATACTCGATAAATACCGAGTGGCTTCGTAATTACCGAGAGAGAGAGAAAGAAAAAGAAAAAAAAAAAAAAAAAACTACTCGGTAAATATCGAGTGGATTCGGTAATTACCGAGGAGAAAAAAAAAAGTGGTTTTTTTATCGATTTCGTGTTATTTTCTATTCGATATTTTCTATTCCACAAGAATTGTCAAATCGAGTTACGAAAATGGCGAAACCGTTAGTGAAACACTGAACAAGCGGATTGCTCATGCTCGAGGGTATGGCCAAAACCTTAATCGAATTTACCTCAACCTAAAAAGCAGAATCGTAATAATAGAAATAATCAGAATCGGAATAAGCATAATCGTAATAATCGAAACCAGCCAAACCCGAGACCTATATGTGATCAGACCGTAAGAAGGTACCAGATTAATAATCCAATTCGTTTACCCAATAAAGGAGCAAATAATTTCGAAATAAAATCTCATCTTTTTGGTTTAATTGACACAAGAGCCCAATTTCTAGGAGAAGATGATGAGGATCCACATCATCACCTCTATCTTTTCAAGAATTGTGTAATACAGGCCAAAAGTCATGGTGCTCATTATGAATTAATGAGGATGTCTATGTTTCCTTTTTCTTTAAAAGGCAGAGAGCACGAGATTGGTTTCATCACTTCCACATCATTCAACGACTAGTTGGGAGGAGATTCAAACCGAGTTCTTAAAGCAATATTTTACTCCCGGGTAGAAAATTGGAATTAATAGTCAAAATTGCCAACTTTAGACAAGGATCTCAAGAAACGCGTTTGAGAATGCTTGGGAAAGGTTTAAAAGTTATTAAGAGCTTGTCCCGATCATGGTTATTCCTTAGAGATGCAAATCCAACTTTTACGTCAGAATTAAGGAAAGACTCACGTGCGGATGTAGATCATGCATGTGGTGGTTCGTTAATAATGAGTGAAGCCCAAATAGTTTACGATGCTATAGAAAAGATTTCCAAAAATAACAGAATGTGGGAAACCGGTTCTAGCACAAGAAAAGTAGCATTTGCAGGAGAATATACATCGAATACGGAAGTTCTAGCACACTTGGAGAATTTGAGTAGGAAATTTGACGGCTTATTAGCCAAGAAAAACTATAAACTCGTAAAATATCTTACCAAATGACTACTCAAATCATGATAATGCGTCATTAGGGATGGAAGAACCAAAAGGATATTCAAGGAAAAGGTGAGTTTTTTACAAAGATAGAATTTGAACAATGCATATTCAAACTCGCTTTAATGCTATAAGAAGAGATCACCCTACTTTTCATTGATCCGAAACCCCTAGTAAGCAAGGACAACCACCGTATCCAATCCAATATAAGAATCCATATAGTAATCTAGTTTATCAAGGAGATACCTCGAATCAGAATCTACAATCATTACCTAGATCGTATCCACAATTTACCACTCAAAGCATACCAAGTCACCCAAAGTTCAACTCAACCTGAAGGAGTTGATAAATGGGAGAAATTAATCGAAAATCGATGGGTATGATGTCAACTCAAGCTCAAAATATGGAAACCATGATGACTTCTATAGTACAATCACTAAGGATATTAGTACGCTGAAAACATCTATAAGTGGACATGATACTGTAATGAGAATTGTAGAAGCTTCATTACGGAATTTGGAATATCACTTGAGTAGAGAAGTATAACGTAAAAGCAGAAACCCTCGTAAGGATTGCCAAGTAATATCGAAAGAAATCTGAGTGGGGTAAATCTTTGTTATTACCGTAAGTGGAAGGATCTGTGGAAGTAATGGATTAGAAAAATTCGGGAATAATGAAGTAGATGATGATTTAGATGGTAAATATAAGAAGAATATGGAATCTAAAGGTCCAATTCAAACCGAACCTTATCCGGCTCAACCTAAATTCACATCGGTTCAACCTGGAAGGGCATCACCATATCCACTGCATATTTTGAAGAAAAAGGTACTGAATGATGACACACTATGTCTTCAAAAGGCACAATCATTCAAGGAAGCTTTACCATCTTCATTTAATGACAAGGGTAAGGGAGGTATACATTCTATCCCTATTACAAAGATGAAGTTGGATAAAAAGTATGTATGTTTTCTTGACGATTTTAGTAAGGGAGAAGTTTGGGAGTTAATCATGAGAGCGTTGTCTTCAACACTTACAATTCATTGAAATATCCATGCATTACACTAGAATCTTGTTCTTGTGTGTACACTTTGTGTTTTTTTTTTTTTTTTTGTGTGATTGTACTAAAACGCAGTAATTGAAGAAGATGACTTTAGCAATAATATGAGGGCTCGCAAACCGAAGCTCGAAAATCAAAGGAAAAGTTCAAGAATCGTGTGGATTGGTGGAAATTGTCTAACCTCTGTTGGAAACCAAGATTGAAGAAGGATGCGGTGCGTGAGGATGACCCACCACCAAAGTGCCTTAAAAATCAAGCACGGTAAAATCCGGCTATAGACTATAAATGTAGTCAATGACGGGTACTATCCTTCCCTTTTACTCCTTAAGCATTTATTTTTAGTGGATTATGTGCTTAATTGTTACGTGCTTTTGTGAGTAATTGTTAGAAGTATCCCGTTTTATTTAGTATATTATATTAGTTAATCCTTATCATTTTGGTCGAGCGAACGACGTTAACCAAAAGCGCTACCGGGAGGCAGCCCGTAAAAATGTTAAATATAATAATTACTCATACTTTGGATGATACTTTGCAAATACTTAGGATTGATTTTCATTTTATTTCACCAAGTCTTAGGATGAATGTTTGAATGTCATTATAACGGGAATGATTAGGTGGTTATCCGAAAATCCCGAGGGAAAAAAGAGAAAAATTCAAATGCATCATTTCTTAGACTTAGGTTGTTAGAACAATTTGAAATAACCCTTGAGGATCTGGGTATAAAAGACTCAGAGTTAATACTTGTCACACATTTCATATCATGATCTAGTCTGTTTTAAATTTCAAAAATAATGTGTGACATGTATTAGTTCAACTACTGTGGAATATTGTGTGTTTTAAATCAATAAAAGTTTATGTGGTGTGTTTATCTACCCTTTTGCATTACAATCGTCACACTCACATACTTTTATTTTATTTGCACACACAACGGTCATAATTTTGACCCACCCACCCACCCTTTTTTATCATCCGGTATTTGTTTTGACTTGTTTTAGTGCACCATTGCTTTCCCAACAACTTATTTACACTTACTTTACATTGAGGACAATGTAAGTTCGTAAGTGGGGAGTGGAGTCGTTGGTCTAGCAATGGCATTAATGTTTATTTTGTATCAATAAATCTCTTAGTTTTTGATTTTTTTTTCGAGCATTATTTAGTTGATTAAAATAAATTGTATAAGGTATATATTTCATGGATTTGAAGATGTAATGATCAATTTGGATGTGTATAACCAACGTGAACCGTAAGTGCATTGTAATTCCAAATATATTTGTGTAACATGAATTCCTTCACGTAAGCCTTTGATATTGAAACGAAAATTTTAAATCGTATCCATTCAAGATCCTAGTGGTTATTTTATAGATAATTGCAAAAATTTAGTACCTAACTTTTGAATGTGTACTTTGTGAATATCTCAAGGTTTGAATGTGATAGAAAGGATATAAGTTAAGTTTATGAAAGAAAAAAAAAAGAGAAAGAGATGAACTATATATATGTCGGTTGTAGCTACCAATGATTTGAGTGCAGTAGGGCGTTATCACGAAACGTCCTATATCACTATGAGGTTTAAAAGCTCCCGACTGCCTGATGATAGTAGTCCAGCTAGGGTGTTATCACGAAACGTCCTATTGCTGGGAATGAAGGCATATGCTACACATGTGAAATTAAGTTCAAAAAAAAAAAAAAAAATTAATAATAAAAAAAATAAAAAATAAAAAATTTTAAGCGTGGTTGAAAACTTAGCTATCTTCTGACTATCCCCAGTATAAACTGAATGATATGCTTTAGGGATTATCCTAATAAGTACACGGAGAACTTTGTGTGGAACTCACATTACTATATACTAGGAAAGTCATTAGTATTTGTCTGAATGGATATTTGTGTGTTTTGCTTGATTTATTCAAGAGAGGATAGTGGAAATTGAAAAGGCTTATGTCACACACACACTGCTATTATACATATATATTGAGGTTAAAGCCTGGTTGTAATTCTAACGGTTGCAACATCTGGTTGTTTCTTATACCTTCTATCTTCATAAATTTATCTCTTATTCATTTTGTTTTATCGCTTGTTTTGATCGAGGACGACCAAAAGCTAAGTAGGGGGTTGTGATGAGAGATAAATTTATGATCATTATTACGACATTTTACCCCAATATTGATACCATTTTGAGCATTATTGTATCAAATCAAGTCAAAAATACTAAGTTTTATTCAAATGTATAAGTAGTAGTTATTATATAAATTATCGTATTTTTATAAGTTTTTATAAGTTTTGTACCGGTTTAGTAACCGGAGTGTCGTGTCAGATCTACGCTTGGTATTTTGGTAATTTATTGCAGAACTTTAGGATGACCAAAACCCCGAGTGACGACACGTTTTGAGGCCTAAAAGAAGTATTTTTAGGGATATAAGAGTGTGCCACTAACTTAAGTGGTCAAGTGGCTCAGTGGTTAGTGGTACTACTAACGAATTATATCTTCGACGAACAAATGGCTCATCAAAACGACATTTTCTGAAGAAGAGTCCTTCATGAAAGTTGTAGATCTTTGAAAGTAGTAATTTTTATATAAATTATGGTATTTTTATTGTATTTTATTTATATTAATAAAATAAATTCCCCACAAGGCAAATCTGTGCTTTTGGACTTTTATTGTCAGAATTACTCGTGGTTCGTTTCTTTGTGTTCAGGTACAAAAGATAAGATTTACTGCGGAAGCAGAACTGAATACTGAATAACGAGACGAGAGTTATGTCTGATACTTGGAGCCCAAGGATTTTCTGTTAAAACTTTTGTGTGTCGATTTGCTCGTGGTTCGTTTCTATGTGATCGTGCAGAAAAATTAAAATTTACTTGACGGAACGAAATCAAGATTGAAGTCGACGCAGAAGATACGAATTTAAAAGAAAAGGCCGGATCAATCCGGTGAAAAGCCGGATCGATCCGGCACTTCAATTTTAGTCTATATAAGGATGCATTCATGAAACAGAGACTTTGCCCCTTCTCTTCTCAAATCTTTTCCCCATTTCTTCCCCTCTTCTTGGCCTTAGGCCGACCCTCTCTTCTTTTTGTTTTTTATTTTATTTTGTAGATCATGTATATATATATATATTCTATGTATGAATATATATGTGATATATATATATATAGATCTGATCTCGCTTTCATCTCGTTTCTCTTTTAATTTTCTTTCTTGAAGTACCGTATATACATATATATGTCTACGTATGTATGTATATATGTTTTTCACATATATAAATAAAATGGTTATAGTATCGTTGTAATGGCGGAATAATTATCGAAGATTGTTGATTTCGAAGCTTTGGCATGTTAGATCCGGTGGAAACGACCCCGATTCGATAGTCATAACCGGTAATATATTCTAAAATTGTTATGTTTATTATTTCTATTTCTATTTATATATGATATTAAACTAAAAATATATCTAGCCAAGATATGAATCTGAATTAGTTAATCTTTTGGTAAAATGAATGATCGACTCTGGTAATAATGATTAAAATCAATTATGATGAATCTCTTTCTTTCTGCGCTTAATGAAACGTTAAAATTGAAAGACCGGAGGGTAAAATTGGCCGAGTGAAAACGTGACAACGGAACCCAGTTTCCTACCCGGGGCCAGATTTGTCTTGGGAAAGATAAATTTTATTGACATTTGTACTCGAGATCGTAATAATGTTAAATCATCAGTTTAATTGAAACTTAAACCGGAAAGTTGAATCGTCCGGCTTTGACAACCGGAGCCTTTTAAATAAAATTGACCGCTTGACGAAACGGAATGACTCCTTTTTATCTAAAGGTAGATTTGTACTTCGGGACTGCTCGTAAAAACCGTAATGATTGTGGACCTTGGACTGATGCAATGGACATATGACAATTTCATACGCTCGTGTGAGGAGGAGTTGTCTAGCTTAGAGTACACCGATTCATACATAATTTACACCTTGAATAAAGGAAGATCTCTGCCTCATTTATTTCTACTAAAAGATATTGATTCAAGAAAGTATTCTTGGCTAGATCCAAAATATATATTATATTAGTATTTATTTGTTTTATTTTCTGTTTTACTATATATTATATTAGTATTTATTTGTTTTATTTTCTGTTTTACTAACATCTAACTCTAACATTACTAACTAATCTAACTGATCTAACATAATCTAACCCGAGGAAAATGATAAACCTGCGACTTAGATCGAGTTAATAATAGTTTCTTGGTGTTTAACCCCACTTAAAAGAGTTACCATGTTTTCCGACGAGAATACGACTGACTCACCACACTAGCACTACAATTTGACCCGGTACACCGCCGGTTAGGATCTGATAGCCTAGGTAATGTCCGTCGACTTTCTGACGCCGTTTCCAAGGTTAGGTTTAGGTCTGTCAAAATCCAGTGAGCTAGATGGTCTGAAAATTAGTCCCATATCAAGAGTTCCTGCTACATATCTGAATAACCTCTTTAAGGCATGCCAATGAATTGTATGTGGTTCTTGCATAAACTGACTAAGAGTGTTGACAGCAAAAGCTATATCTGGCCTTGTCAATGTGAGATATTACAATCCTTTAATGGCACTTCTGTAAAGACTTGACTTTGTCATAGGTTCTCCTTGTGTAGGCATCAGTAACTTTCCTATGACCATTGGTGTTGGACACGGTTTGAGATTGTCAAATCCCAGCCTCTGAAGTAGTTGTGATGCATAAAAAGACTGAGTTAAATGCAGACCATCTCTGTTTCTGGCAACTTGCATACCTAAGAAATGTGATTCATGGAAAAGATCTTTTAGGGAGAACTTGGTGTTTAGCATGTTGATGAACTGTTGGATCAGTTTTGGAGAATTTCCTGTCAATAAGATATCATCCACATACACCAATGCAAACAAAACTGTATTGTCCTTTTTGAACATAAAAAAGAAGTGTCATATTGCATTTAAGTGAACCCCCAACCGATCATCTGATTTTTAAGGGCTTCAAACCATGCCCTAGGGGCCTGTTTTAGCCCATATAGGGCCTTCTTCAATATGCACACATAACTTGGTTTGTCTGGATCCTCAAACACTTCTAGTTGCTCCATAAAGACTGGTTCCTGCAAAGGACCATTCAAAAAGGCATTGTTTATGTCAATCTGGTTAATAGGACAGTTCATTGAAACAGCTAATGTCAGAATAATTCTGATAGTGGATGATTTTTCCACTGCGCTAAAAGTCTCTGTGAAGTCAATTCTATAGTGCTGACTGTAGCCCTTTGCCATAAGTCTTGCCTTGTGCTTCAGCACTGTTCCATCTGGCCTAACCTTCAAATTAAATACCCACTTGCTACCAACTATATTTGTCCAGCACATGGTTTAACCAGCTCTCATGTCTGGTTTTTCATAAGAGCCCTATATTCTTCCATCATTGACTCTCTCCAATCTGAATTCCCCAATGATACTGATACATTTGTTGGTTCAGTAGGGAAAGATGCGAAGCTAGTGATTTTAGCATAATAGAGTTTAGGTGTGAAAACTCCACTTTTAGACCTGGTTTGCATATGATATGAAGGAGGTGGTTGTTGTGGTGATGATTATAGTGATGGTTGTGCTTGTGCTTGTGGTGATGATGGAGGTGTAGAGTTTTAACTTTCATGTGAAGAGTGGATAGGTGATGACAAGTTGTAACTAGGTGTTGGTGACATAGTGTGATCATGCATAGATGTACTAGGTGTATCATGCACAAAATTACTGGATGTGTTATGCAAATGCACATATGGAGTATTAAAAGGAACTTGATCCTGATTTATAGGGTCAGAAGATGGTGAGGCAGCAACATGCACAGTAATAGTTCTTCTTTGCTCAAGGTCTGGCTCAGTCTGATCATGTGATTGCCCCTCTAGATGAGTCAGACTAAAAGGAAAGAGATTAGGGAGTTGATGATCAACTAAGACCTCTCTGGAGGGCCCTTGACAAAAACCTTCTGAGAAGGGAAATTGAAGTTCATTAAAGACAACACTGTAAGAGATGTATATCTTTCGAGTGGGATCTAAACACTTATATCCTTTGTGAGTAGAGCTTGACCCTAGGTTGACACACTTGGTAGTATGAAATTGAAATTTAGTGGTGTGGAAGGGTCTGAAATAGGGATAGGTTGTACAGCCAAAGGTTCTGAATCTGGTGTAGTCAGGTTTGATATGATAGAGACACTCATAAGGAGTTTTCATATTGAGGACAGGGGTTGGAAGGACATTAATGAGAGTGACAGCAGCTTGAAAGCTATGCCACCAGAAGGATAAGGGAATTGAGGCTTATGCTAGAAGGGTAAGACCAAGTTCTACGATATGTCTATCCTTCCTTTCTACTCTACCGTGTTGATCATGATCATGAGGACAAGGGTGTCTCAACTGGATTCTGTTTTTTATCAAGGAGAGACTGAAAAGGTCTGTATTCAACCCCCAATCAGACTGAATGCATTTGATTTTAGAAGAAAACTGAGTTTCAATCATACTTTGGAACAAAGTGAAGATGGTTAAAGCTTCTGACTTAGCTTTTAAGGGGTAAATCCATGTAAACCTTGTATGATCATCTACAAAATGTATATAGTAAAGATGACCTTCTGTGGATTTGATGGGTGCAGGACCCCAAAGATCTGTGTGGACAAGGGCAAAAGGTGCGGTAGCATGAGAAGAAGAAGCAAAATGAGGCATAGCATGAGATTTACAAATTGACAAGCATCACAAAACTCAAGTTTTTCATTAATATTCAAGGGAGGATTACAAACTTTCAAAATTTGATTCAAAACAGTACTAGAAGGGTGGCCAAGTCTCATATGCCACACATTAGGATTTCTACTAACACTCACAAACTTAATGGACTTAGATGGAACTTGACTAAGATGCACAGCTTTGGAGTTGGATTGAAGGGACATCTGTGGTGACCTAGCATCCAGATTGGCTATTTGGTAGAGACAATCCTTGAGCTGCCCTTTTAGAAGAACTGTCCCTGTTGCTTTGTCCTTAACAAGACAAACAATAGAGTGAAATTCAACAAGAATATTATTATCAGAAATAAGCTTGGACAAACTAATTAAGTTCCTTGTAATTTAAGGGACATGTAAAATTTCAGAAAGATACAATGATGCAGTGGAGGTGTGTAGAGTGTTATAACCTGTGTGAACAGTTACTAGATTTTCACCATTACCTACTGTCAATGTATCATTACCATTGTAGGGAGAACTCATATGAAGATTGGACAAATCAGAAGTCACATGGTTGGTGGCACCACTGTCCAAGTACCAAGCATGATCAGCCACTGAACTTGGTGTTGCAACAAAAGCAGAATTTTGTCTAGGTCTTGCTTGTCGCTGCAAATCCACAGGTTGAAAATCTGTTTCAAACCGAAGCCAACATATCCCAACTATATGTCCTCCTTTCCCCCACAGCTGACAGACAACTCTAGAGGCATTGCCTGAATTTGTAGGACTTGTTGATGAGTTCTGACCAGGGGTAGAAGGCCTACTGCCAGATCTTGGACCACAAGAATAGGATGCCATGTTAGCTACCACAGTATTAAATCTAGCCAAATGCCTCTCATGTGTAATTAACTGAGACTGAACTTCTTGCCAATTTAGAGAACCAATTTTAGCAGAAATATTCACAATTGCAGCCTTATAGTCTTTGTCTATCCAGCAAGAGTAGCAAGGATCAATTCAGATTTCGAAATGGGGTAACCAGCTGCTGTTAAGTTATCACTATAAGACTTCATCATTGCAAGATAATCAGCCATAGTTTTTCAACCTTTCTCTGCCTTAGTTAAAGCAGTTTATATTCTAACATACGAGCTTCAGAATGGTTATTAAACAGTAATTCTAAGGTATTCCAAACCACATGTGAGGTGGAACAACCAATTACCTCAGTGACCGCCTGTTCAATCATGGATCCGAGAAACCATCCCATCAACAGAGAATCAATTGAATCCCATTCATATACTGCCGCTCTATTCAAAGTTCCAAATTCTGAGGGCCTTGGAGTAGTTCCAAGAAGATGACCATCTAGCTTATACCCTTAACAATCGGTAAGATAGTAGAACGCTATAGAAGATAGTTATCTCTATTAAGTTTGACTGTTGTAGTCTGATTTAGGTGACTATGGAATGAAGATGGTGATAGAGTATTGAACGGCGAAATAGGACCTGGAGAACGAGGTGGAAGAACACCAGATCTCGGAGGTAAACTCGTGATAAAGGGAAAACTAGGAAACAATGAGTTTTCCGGTAATGAGCTGAGAAACGGGGTGGTAGTGCTGAACATGGAATGTGGTGCAGAAAAAGAAGGAAGATGGGAGATGGGTATACCGGTGACGACTTGAGCGTGGGCCGGAGAATCTGCTATGTTAGCTGCAACTGTAATTGCAGCTTCAACGGTGGAGGACATCACCGGAGAAGGATCATCCGCCATGGGTTCCGGCGTGTAGCTTTGATACCAAGAACGGAAGTTGATATTCTGAATTAACACATTTCGTACTTAATTGGTGTGGTACCAGTGTACCCTTTTACAAATACTACTAATCACTTGGAGAATAATCTAATGGTAGATCTTATCCATACTAACTGACTAGCTAGGTGTCACTACTACACGTGTACCACGTGTGACACCATACTCTCTTATATATTTTCATGATTGAAACGAACCGGGTGAAATTCAAGTCCTAAATTAAAAAGAACCGGGTAAAATTTTCAAATCTTTTTAAAAATAAAATGGAACAGAAAGGACGGGGAAGAAGAAGGGGTGAAAAAGATAAACGGAAAAAAAACTGGAACAAAATGGGGGGAGGAAGAAGAGGGGAGGGGTATGGAAACAGAACGCTGTATGTCACTGTTATGTTGTTGTTGTTTGTTGTTGTTGTTGTTTTTTTTTTTTTTTTTTTTTTTTTTTTTTTTGTTGTGCATTCAGCTTTGGTTTAGGAAATGAGTAGGATAAGAAGTTTATTTAAGTTTTGTTTTTTTTTAAAAGATGATTTGTTTAGTTTGTCCTAAATCCCTAATTAAGTTCAAAAATTAGTTCTTATAAAAAAATAACCATATTTTTTATTAACTGCGGCACTACATATTATTTATATCTATCTATATCTATATCTCTATACTCATAATAAAAGTCAAGAAAGTGTTGCTTTCTAAAAAATGCTTTCTACCACTCCAGCGTTTCCTGAAGTGTTTCCTATCTACCTGTATTTTCCACATAATTTTTTTTCTTTTTAATTTTAGTTTACTTACGTTGTGCATAATTATCCATATATCATATATACACACGTTCATGCATTTCATACATTTTTTTTTGAATTTTATTTCTAACATTATCCATATTGTGTTTATATAATTTATGCATCACCATTTATCTAATAAAAATCCAAAAAAAATAAAATATTACAATTATTATTATAACAACCAACAAAATAATACATTACATTACGGCCAATAAAATAATAATAATAATAATAATAATAATAATAATAATAATAATAATACATTGATCCAAAAAAATACAAACAAAATATTATACATACAACCAACAAAATAAAATATTACATTACTGCCGAGAAAATAACAATAAAATATTATATTTATAGTAAATTGATTTTATGTGGTGATTCCCCGATTTTTTAATTTAATAAATTTTGTTGATCAACTATTCAATTTTGTTTAATACATTCGATACAACTCCCTGACTGTAATGAGTATGACCCGAATTCACACACGTGACACTCAAAGATTTAGTTTGGACCTTCTAAGTAGAACGTGCCTAACTTAGCTCGACATTGGGTCTTGAACAAACATTTGTCTTAACATAGTAGACTTTACGAAGCGTAGGTCGTCCGTTGTCCCTTATGATCAGTTCGAAGTAAGATATTCGCCCAGATCGAGCAGATCGAATATTCTAAAGGATCAAGACACTTTTGGTCAATATGTTTCACGATTTTTTCGCATGTACTTCTATCCTCAATGTTTCATATAGGCGTTTTTACCTCTAATTATGCACATTTTTACCTTTTCAGTCTACTTTTGTCACGTGTCAAGTTCATCTTAGTTGTATTACAGAATGTTAGACACGTGACACTTTGAAAAGAACATGTAAAAAAAAGATGTATGGGTGTGGAATAAGAGTGTCAAGATGAAATACTAAGAACGCAAGTACAATTACCATGAAACAAAAAGGAACAAAGGTGTCGTTGTTCAATATTCTTAATATGTCTATGTTATTCAGTTAAATATGCCAGTAGGAAATTGATTAGTGACATCTGAACTGGATTAATTGGTGTTTGAATTTTTGTTGCTATATTGGCATAGAATGGTGTGGCTTACTACTTTCTATTCAGAATAAGAGGGATATATATATCAGAATATGTTTTGTTAGGTGGAATGCTAAATGAAGAGTAATCCCATTGATTAACCAAAGCTCTGAAGAATAATATTTGGATTTGATGCACCAATGAAAACATTAGAGCGTGACACCAATAGTATTAGTGGGCACCATTTGAAAAAAATATTATAAGTGAGCACCCTTTGAAAAATTATGTTTATTAACTATAGTAAGTTAATTTACATATATAAATATTTTATGATTAAAGTTCATCATTATTGAACTTCAAAGAAGAATTGTCATTCTGGTTTAACATGGTTATACAACTATGAATACAAAAATAATAATATATTACACTCATGTAGCATTAATAATGATTATATCATAATTAGATTAAAATATTTATTCACACATTATCATACTTTCGTTCATAAACTATTATTTTGTCCCACATAACATGGAATAATGATAATAAGAAAATTAAAAAAAAAACATATTTACACCACATTAAAGAGAAGAAATACTACAACAATCATATTTTCATTAATATAACTATTATTTTAAGTACGTAAGAAGTAATAAGTTATCACATACATGGTATATAATATTATTATAAATGTCATGAAAATAAATTTTCACTAAGATACAACATGCTGATTGTTTTGTAACAAATTGAATGGGGAAATAGTTTTCATAATTAATTTTTCAAAACTTGACCTATAGAACACACGATGAAATGCATGAGATATATAGAAAGCCACATTTGAAACCTACGTGGCTTGTCTACTAAGAAAAAATTAAAATTAAAATGAATTGTATTGTAGTTTTAATTTCTTAATTCAGTAATGCAAAAAAATTGCCCCGAAAATATAAACAATTATTTGTATTATTACCTAAATTATACATTATTATAAAGAAAATATGTTATTAGAAAGTCATAAAGAGTCCGAATATGACTAAAACTAGGTTATCAATTATAAGATAACCTTTCCTCAAAAAAAAATTATAAGATAACCTGATGGGAGGATAACAAACATCAAAACATGAAACAAGAATCATTTTACTATACTCAGTTAATAATATAATAATAATTTCTGTTAAAAAAACGAACCCGGTCGATAGCCCTTAACGACGATAACAAAAAATAACTAATGAAAGGAAGAAAGACAAAATATCAAATTTACGTGGTTCGGTCAATATTGACCTACATCCACGGGTGAAAGAGAGAAATTACTATAGTGAAAAAATACAAAAGATACAATTCTTTTGACACCAAAAGACAAAAGCCAAAATAGGCTAAGACAAATGAGAATTTATCTTAATTGATACATCTTAGAATAATAGGCTTAAGCCTATTATATACTACGCCATTGTTGGCTCTTAAAGCTAAATTGACGATGTGGGACTTTGCAAACTGAACAAACTAATGAAATGAAAGAATTTCAAAAGGAAAAATTGGCACAACACGAGCAAAGGGCATCCAAATCAAAACATACCAAAGTGGCAATCCGGCATAAAATGCTACGAGTGCCAACAGCTTGGACATTCATCATATAAATGTCCAAAAAATGCCAGTAAAGAGTCAAATAACACAAAACTGCATAAGAACTTTGCCCAATAGTAAAAATACAAGCACTCGTAGTTGCACGGGATGTCTCATCTGACTCAGACGATGAAGAGAATGAGCCACAACATGAAGATCAAGCGAATGTCTGTGGTATGGCTGAATCAGATACTGACGATAAGGTAGAAAATCCTAAGATTCCTTTACGAGGAGTTAGTACATATGTCACGAAAGATCGATGATCGTGCTCGATCTTTTAAATCTGAGAAACTGAAGAAAGATATCCTTGAAAATGATATTGTAGCATCTACTATCATGAACACGAAAAGTGAACTTGAACTCAAGATTGTAAACTTGCAAAAAAACATAGAATCCTTCAAGCTTGAGAAAGACGAACTAAAACAAATCATTCAAAGGTTTGAAGACAACTCTAACAAGCTGGACCATCACCTCTCAAAGACTTAAAGATCCGAAAGACATAAATGCCTTGGATATGAACCTTCACAAGAAGAAGTATCCACCAAAGAACCGGCCTTTATCTTAAACTCTACTAAACAAGTCTACAAACCACGAGTCAACGCATTAGCACAAGCATTTACATCTCAAGTATATACATCACAAGCACCCAAGCAAAAAACCAACACCTAAACGCACACAAACACAAGAAACCAAACACATAAGCGTAAACACAAGCAACCAAACACATAAGCGTACACAAGCATCTACATCCAAACACCTAAAATGAGGACCTTACCGGGTGAATTATACTATTATACTACAGGTTGGCGATCAAGGTCGTATTCCACAGTAAATTTGAAGTTGATGTTTTTGTCGAACTTCTCAAAATAATACTTAGTTACCGTAATAATGCTAATTTTCAAAAGCTCAAAAAACCTCAGCTCTGATGCCAGTTTGTTAGGAAAAACAAACCTGAGCGAAGGCCCTTAACAACGGCAACACAAAATAACTGACGAAAGGATAAAAGACAAAACATCAAATTTACGTGGTTCGGTCAATATGAGCTACATCCACGGGCGAAGGAATATTACTATAGTGTAGAAATACACAATTAAATATACAACTCTCCTGAAGGCTAAAGATATAAACCAAAATAGGCTAAGACAATTAAGAGTTTATCTTAGCTGATACATTTTAAAACAATAGGCTTAAGCCTATTGTATACTAAGCCATTGTCGGCTCTTGAAACTAAATTGACAATGTGGGACTTTGCTCCCACTACTTAACAATTTTCCTAAAATAAATACAAACAAAAAATCATTATTATTAGTACTATTCATCCTTATATAACTTCAAATACAAAGATCATTATCATTATATAACATAAGTATATAATTATGCAAGAACAAATAAATACTGATATAGCATAAATATATATTGTATCATAATAGAATAATTATTCATTCATACAATTAAGTTGAAGTATAATTATGTTTTCGTGTTTTCTTTTCAATTCTTATTCAATGTGAATGAAAAAAAGATATGAAATAACTACATCAATCAAGAACCCGTTTTATTTAAATTTTCATATTCAATATGCAGTTAAATTATAAATCGAACATATAGTTAACAATAGATTAATATTAAACTATATTTCAAATTTTCATAAGTATAAAAGTATTTGTTTAATATAAACACGTGCAACACACGTGCATTTTGCTAGTAAGGATAAATAATGCATATTGAATATAGATCCATGTCTTTCTTGTTCCACTAGCTAGGACCAAATTATCACATGTCCC
The DNA here is from genome assembly GCA_026214975.1 of Gentiana macrophylla. NCBI lineage: Eukaryota > Viridiplantae > Streptophyta > Magnoliopsida > Gentianales > Gentianaceae > Gentiana > Gentiana macrophylla. The sequence goes on along the minus strand of CM047806.1, from coordinate 62,693,572 downwards.
TTTCGTTATTACAACCTTCTTTTTTGATGTCAAAGACCAGGAGATACGCGCAAATTCTCATTGGATACCGGTTATTCTTAATAGCGATGGCTATTCATTTAAGTCCTCGGGTAGCTCTACTAGATCTTCAACAAGGTGGAAATTCTCGTATTCCGTATGTACATGTTCTTGTGGCTCGGATGAGTATAATTGTTTATATCGCAGCGGCTATAAACACTTCCTTGTTCCTATTGACAAAACATCCCTTTTTTCTCCGCTCTTCTGGAACCGGTATAGAAATGAGTGCTTTTTTTTTTACGTTGTTTACCTTAGTTACTGGGGGGTTTCGGGGAAGACCTATGTGGGGCACCTTTTGGGCCTGGGATGCTCGTTTAACCTCTGTATTCATCTTGTTCCTTATTTACCTGGGTGCACAATGTTTTCAAAAGCTTCCGGTAAGATACACACGAAATACATGAAGAATCATCATTAGGACCATCCTACTTGCCGACCATCTATGAATTGATCGAATTAACCAACCAATATGCCGAATTCGGAGTTCCCAAAAGAGGTTCTACTAATGAACGATGAAGGGATTCAAGACTAGCCTGAGCTATAGACATAGACTATAATTTATCTCACTTGTACCACTTGTGGACTCTGTTTCTTAAATTTCAAAAAAAGAAAAAATAGGATGAATCGAAATATAGTTGCTACACCATATTAAAAAAACAAGTCCGACACATTAGTGTAAGACGTCCAATTGTACAATTAGACCGCGGCCCTAAGCACAAGAGACAAAATCATGTGCCTCCCCCCTCCTCCACCCCCGCTCCTCAATATACAACATAGTCAATTGACGGTTACATATGTCAATATTATTATACTTTAACACCCTCCCTTACCCTCCCTTACGTACGTTACCCCCGAGCAGGGGCGGCTGCACATTATGGCATTTGGGGCAACCGATCAACCAAAAAAATATTACATTAGTAAAAAAAATTGATCTACATATAGTTATATGGAACTGACCTGCTTATTTCGGTATCTTCATGGTATTGACCAATATTGAATTAAAATATATAATACTATGTTTAATAGTTACAAAGTATGACAATTTTTCAACCCGTATCCCGAAATTCCTACAGCCGCCCTTGCGACCAAGGGAAATGAGATTTACTCACTATGTATAATAAGCTCCGTCTCCGTCTCGTAATACAAATGGGTCAATATTACATTAGTAAATTTTTTTAATCTATATATAGTTATGTAGAACTGACCCGCTTATTTTGGTATCCTCATCATATTGACCCATATTGAACTAAAACATATAAGACTATGTTTAGTAGTTATAACATATGACAATTTTTCGACTCGTATCCCGAAATTCCTGCAGCCACCCTTGCCACCAAGGGAAATGAGATTTACCCACTATGTATAATAAGCTCCGTCTCCATCTCGTAATGCAAATGACATTGAATCAAATGAAATTTCAGAATGCAAAACCAAAATTGTTAATGTACACAGTAATCCCTCGCGTTCATGCTGTGAAAAAAAAAAAAACCTAAGAAGCACAAGCAAGACTGCATATTCTTCCTATCTGAATAAACAACCATTGGAATGGATTGGTGCCCCCGTTGTCATCTTTATCTTCAAAAAATGCAGTTGGGGAAGGCAACTCCTCAGGCAAATGCCTGTGAAATGCATCAACTGCGGCGGAAACACCATCCTCCTCCTTTACTAGTTTTGCTACTTCTATTGCTCGAGACTTAACCTGCATGCACGCATGCAACAAGTTGTACCATTGTACACAATAACTTGACCAAATGTAAATTAAGATTGAAACCCCGTATCTTCATAAAGGGTATAAAAGTCTGTATAAAAGTCTTTGTGATTTTTTGTGTGCCGCTAATTTTTAATAGGTTAAGTTTCAATTAAAAATATGGAGATAAGATAAATGTTAAAGGGTACTTACGGTTTTTTAAATGTGGAACTTTAAGTAAGGGCAAAACGGTAAATGTATCAACCTCTATATACCCATCATAACCCAAACCCTTTTCATTTCATTCCCCCCGACTGTTCCAGCGGCTGTGAGAAGGAATGGGAGGAAAAAGAAAAGAAAGAAAGGGAAAGAGAAAAAGAGAGAAATAAAAGGAATCTCATCAATCCGGACGTCGAAATTACAAACTAATCACACCAAAATGCTTCTATTGATGAGAGCTTCGTTTTGATACAAATTTCATTCTGATCGGATAATAGTTTCGAAAACCCATTTTCTAGATCTTGAGCTCTTAGCTTTTTAATGCTTTAAAGGTTGTAGTAATTGTAAAACAACGTTTTAGTTGTAGATTCAAAGTGGGTTGCTTGGATTCTTGGAGAATTGCTTGTGGATCTAGGATTTCTTTAAGAATCAAGTGGTGTTCTTGGAGCTTTTTGAAAATTTGCTTTGAATCTCATCCTTTTCTTTAAGGGGTGTTCAACCGAATCTTCAGTTGTTAGTTGCTTTAAATCTTGCCCATGAACTGTAGAAATGTTAGATTTGGTTGTTGTAAGTGTTAGAAATGGTTTAGAATCCTTTATGTTGCAGTTGAGCTTCAAATATGCAGTTTCGTGCTGTTGGCGGGTGCCAATAGGGGTTTGGCGGGCGTCATTTGCTAACAGAAAGTCTCTGTTGGCTATTGGTGGACGCCAATCTCAGTTGTGGGTGCCAGTTGCTAGCAAAATGCTTCTTTTGGCTGTTGGCGGGTGCCAGTTTCTAACAGAATTGGCTTTGTTGGCTGTTGGCGGGCGCAGTTATGGTTGGCGGGCACCAACGTGCCCTGTAGTGCTGCATCTTGTTTAGTATTCCCTTTTGAAGCATGATTTAGGGTAGAGCCTTCTGTGGTTTGTTGTAAAGTTAAATGTACGTGTTCTAGTGGCTTAGGCTCCACACCGTGTCTCACGGGAGCATTGGAACACTTCTCATTTGGCCTCACGTGATATTGACATGATGATCAATGTCTTACTTGTTACATGGCGAAGTTAATGGTTTGGTTTCTAGTGGATTTGGCTCAGCACCTTGTGGAAACCCTCTGCGGGGAGAAACTCACGATCATTGGAAACCTTACACTTTAGCCTCGTGGATATTGGATTAGAATCTAATATTTATGAGCTAAGTAATGTAATGTACAGTTGGTCTAAGGTCTAGTGGTCCATAGGAAACCTTTTTATGTGCAATGAACTTAAGTGGTTAGATTAAAGGCTTAAACACGTACTTGATGAGTCTAAAAACTAAAACATAATAGTCTTTGGTGAGACATGTTTTTGTACCGCAATATGGAACTATTACACATCCACATGATTAGGTATCAACTGGACTCGTGTAATATTCCACACGATTACATATCGTGCCATATGAAGTGTTGAATGTGTCATGGTGCAATCTTCACCATGCAAAGTGTTCTTGGATTAATGTGTAACAAATGTATTCTTTGGTTGTGACTACTATGAGACTGGTAGAGTGTTGTGAGCTAGTGAAACATATGTATTTCGATGTTTGTTTGATATTCCTTGTGTTATAGCACGTATAGATTCGGTGCTTCTACCTTTTACTAAGTACTTTTGTACTTATTATTGTACCCCACCCCAAGAAGATGGTTTTGTTGTAGGCAGAGTTCGAGATCGCTCAAGAGTGATTCCCGAGGTTGCAGCATCAGAAGTTTATCTTTCTTTTATTCTGTTGTATTAGGGGTATAGAATCTTCCCGTTTCTTTTGTAATAGGTTGAGTCAATTGCACCTTCTAGTTGTAAAGAGAGAGTTGCAACAGTTGAATGGATCTTCAATCACTTGTGTAACAGTTTTTGTAAGTTGTTTTAATTGCAGCCTGTGTTACTTGTCGATCGTTGTAGTAAAATTTTAAGCTTCCCGAGTCTATGTTATCGTTTTCCGCTTGTTTTCTGGTGTTGATAATGTCAGAATTACGTATATAATCGATCGATTCTAATTATATACGTGTTGGGCGACCTTTCCGCTTAAGGACTCGATATCCGGATCATGATCGTCACATTAAGGCCGGGGCATTGAAGAAGCATCCTCTGAATATACGTGGTTAGGAAAGGATCGAGCCATTTCGCTTAAGCCCCACCCCCTCCCCTTATATAAGCAAGCACTTGTACCTTTAATTCATACAAGAGGTTATTTCAAATGCTGCTGCAGGTTATTGGTGTGTGAATGCTCCCATCAGTTTTAAGCAATATAATGGTTGGTTGGTGTGGTACAAAAACAAAACAAAAAAACTACAGAAGAAAATGCACGACACTGACCTCAGGCTGGAGCATAAATCGTATGGCATCCGAAAGGGTGTCAGAATTCAGAAGAGAAATAGGAATCGGGGCAGGTCCCAGTCCTTGTTTATGAATTCGATCGCCCCAAAAGATTTGATCTCCAAAGAAAGGGACTATAGTTGTTGGACACTGCAATCATGTAAAGGAGACATATTCTATGAGATACACGTCGCTTTTTTCATCTGAATAAAAGTACTTTTTTCATTTGAATCGCTTTTTTTTTTCTTTTTCATCGAAAATGTATTCATGAATAAAAATAGAAATGAAATATCCAAATAATCCAAACGAACACTAAATTAATGCTACATGCACATGTGTCAAAACAAAGGCTTATTCTCAAAAGAAATGCCAACCCACTACCTAAAATGCAAAATCAAGAGCAATGATGAAAAAGAAATTAAGTACCCCAGCCCTAAGCCCAGTAGCTGTTGTACCAGCACCACCGTGATGAACCTGAACATATGTGGAATCATAACAAAAAAATCATTGATTAGTAAAGTGAAGACAAAACACTGCATATTGTAAAGCATTCAGGAAGACAAGACATCTTAGACTTGGTCATCCTAGTTTTATTTATATGTCAAAAATCTTTCCTGAATAGTTCAAAACATGAGACACCCTTACCCTTACCCTATAAAGTTTTTGGATGCACTGTGCATGTCTATGTTCACTGTCATAATAGAGTAAACTTGACCAAACAGCTGTCAAATGTGTCTTTCTGGGTTATTCACCTTTCCAAAAGGGGTACAAATGTTATAACCCTGTTAATAGGAAGTTTTATAAAATCCTAGATATTTGTTTCTTTTGAAGACAAGCCTTTCTTTAAATCAAAAAAGGCATACTATTTTGGGACGAAGGTAGTAACATATTTTCGACTGCGTCGTATCTCTATCAGGGATAATAATATGTTGACATTTAAGACCATACAGGTGAGTGCCACAATCCTGCGGAGAAATGAATGCAAATACGGACACAGGTTTAGCTATGCATATAAAAAGAATTGGGCGACCTTGCAAAAAGCTTACCACTGCTGAACATTGAGGAAACAGCCAATCATGCGGGCAGTCTACAAGAGGATAAACGTTGTCCGGAATCTCGGGATCTGCAAACAATAGGCAAAAGCAAGTCTTAAGAAAGTCCCATGTTTAGGGTCAAATAGCATGACAAACAGAACTTTTGGCTGATAAGCTGAAAAGAAACTACAAGTACCATAAAAAAGGCAGTTTCCCGAATTATGTTCTAGTGTCGTTGTCTTCCCTTTTTTTAAATTTTTAGGGTTCTTTAAATGTACGGTGTATCCAAACTGTTCTGGAACCATGCCTACCACGACACCATGCTGAAAATCAACTCTCAAAAGGTTGATTTTGATAATCAGCTAAAAAAATCGATTAGATGGTAACATTCAAGTTCTCATCGATTGTGCATACTCGACTTTTAAAAAGTAGATTTTCAGCGAGGTGCTGAATAGATGTGGTGCCTTTATAAGGTCCGTTTTTCTATTAATGTTAACAATTATTCATACAATCAGGCCATTTTCCATACTAAAACATTTGGATCCAGACAAAATGACTTCGACTCTAAGCATTTTCCCTTTCTGGGTTTAGGCAAGAGGTGTTGTATACATGGTATAAAAAAAAAAGGCTTTTTTTCGAAAAAAAAAGGTGAAGAACATGGACCTAGATTTAGATAAAAAGGACTTACAGGTACCAAGATCTCCCCATCCACGATCAATGATTCCCCTTTGTCCTGTATTCTTCAGTGCTTCAAGAATTACATCTGTAGTTTTCTTGGGATCTTCCAGAGGCTTAATACAGAACAACAATACAAACATCAACTCTTGGGGTTCCAAAACAAGAATATTTACCGTATACATTTCAGTTACAACCTCATTCGGATAAGCTGCAACAATTATTGTTCAGCAGTACAGAATCCACCATCTCTCAGAACAAGTATATACTCAACAATAATATCTACATAGATCATCTTATTACGCAAGTGAAAAAAATCTCTATCTAACTATCAAGCATTCTCGAGAAAAATAAATTTATTGGTCAGGCACACTACCACAAAGTCATATCTACTTTTTTCCACTTATATTCCCTTAGCCAAGAAAACCTATTTTAGAGATGCGTTTCTTATTTTTTTAAGGCCTTAAAGCCCATTTACTTTCAAGCAAAACTTGCACAACCAATTATCAAGACTTCTTTAAAGTAGCTTGACCCAGTTGACAGAAATTATGTTTGAACTGTTTGCCAGAACATAGTTGTTACGAGATGCATTCTTTGGCAACAAGCTGAAGGCGGTGGCAACCCTAGCTAGGATTTATATACTTGAGGACTAAGTTAGGGTTATACCTTCATATGGAAAGGAGAGAGTACCATTCCTTAAAGTTAGCTCTTTAGTAGTAACTCTTGTACTAAAATCTATTTAAGCAAATCAATGGCAGCGTAGGTAATCGTCTTTCTGATTCCTAATTCTTACATCTTGTACAATTAACATGGTATCAGAGACAATTTCTCTCATCCACGATTCTTTCAAAACTCTAGCTGTCTCCTACACCTGAAAATCCTTTCTTTTCCTTTTATCAACATGGACAGCACGGTTGAATCCAAACCTGACAGCCCCAGCATCCTGACAGGGATGAGTTCCATCACACGCCCATGACATCTTTGAAATTAAACGGAAAAAATATATGTTGTGGGCTCGATGGATGGATATCTTCGTAACTGGCCGAGGACTTGATCATTACCTGAAAAGCGACAAGGCCGTCAGGACTGATCCGAGGCCTTCATGATGGAAACAGGAAGATGCATTGATCACGTCTAAAAGATTCTCAATGAGGCTAATATCATTACTACATTACTCTACCTCAAATCAGCCAGGGAGATGTGGTGTAGACCGCAACAAAAGTATTCCGAATCCGAAAAATTAACCTGAAATTATGATGTCCTTAAGCAGCATTTTACACTAGAACAATGCATCCGAAGTCTGGATGATTCTTTTTTCCCTTTCTATGAGTATTTGTGCAGAGTGAAATATGTATCTCCCTCTAATGTTGCAATCATCGAAAAGCAAAGAAACGGCATGGATGTCGTTTGTTTTTTGGTCAGATCAAAGGCTGAATGTGATCTTGTTTAATTCCAGCTTCTCGGAGGAAAAGCCTTACCTACCTCATTCTCGAGACTTCAATGAGCCACCATTAATAATTATAACTTGCCAAATGAAGAGATGGAAGAGAAGAAATGTGTTGTTTGTGTTCGCATCAAACACACGACGAGGCAGAGGTCGAAGAGCATCCCGTGGACGACGAGGCAAATGTCGTGGTGGAGGACGAACATGCAGTGCTCAAAAAGTGCTCTTATTGTGGAAGGACAACCCAAACGGTGGAGACATTTTGGCCGGTCCATGGTCATCCGTCCAACGAGACTTGTCATGATCAGTTCGGTATGCAATTAGTGAATTATACCACCGAGGTAGTCAGTATACCCAAGGAAGAGTACAATCGGCTCAAGGATCTGACTGCAAGCATTGAATCAACTCCCACAACAACTTTGGCCCGAACCGAAGCTGCATCTAAGTGCCTCCTTTCATAGAACATCTTTGGATAATCGATTCTGGTGCTACGCAGCACATGACTGGTTTGTCAAACCCATTCCATTATTATAATTCAATATCCTCTCAAAATGTTACATTGGCTAATGGTTCATCAATAAAGGTAAAGAGGATAGGTAACATTACCCTGAATTCTAATCTCCTCTTATCCTCTATTCTACATGTTCCTGATTTTCCATTCAATTTTTGAAGCCGTAATCAAGACTAGCTGAGAAGATCAGCTGTGATAATCAGCTCAGACGATGGATCAACTGTGATGTCCAGCTGTGTTAACCAGATGACTAAAGACTTAGTCTTCTACTGCTGCTTCTTGTATCATTTATTATTCTACTGTTAAACTGCCCTGTGTTACAAACTAGCCGTTGCAACACCCAACCAACTCATTACTACTTGCTGTTTTAAGCTACTCATTGTAACTTGTAGAAAATAATATATATATGATATATAAAGTTAGTTATTATTACAAATATATTATGTAATAGTAGTCTGTATTAGGGATTATCATAATCCTAGGTAGTACCTGCTAGTTACTGTTTTACAGCATGTTTTGTGCATTTATTGTGATCTACTAACTACTTTTCTGTCTAGAGGCTGTTGGGATCACTTCTCTATTTATTCCCATTGTATTGTTCATTTGCAAAACAATGAGTATTTTTCTTCTCTATTCTTTTTCTAATTGCCACATTGTATCAGAGCCCATCTTGCTCTAAAATACCTGCTGGTTCGATATGTCCCCTTCTGCCACTTCTGAAATTTCTTCCGCCGATAACTCTGTTCTTCCCATTTTAAATATGTCAGAAACTTCCCAAAACTCTATCACTGGTCATAAACGCAATGGGAACAATTATCTTCAATGGCCTAGGACCATGAAGACGTACTTCACCGGACAGGGGAAGAGGGGATACCTTTCTGGAACCTGTGTTCCTCCTGCCTCTTCAGGCCCAAAATTTGAAAAATGGGACACAGAAAATAACCTTGTTAAGTCACTTCTTATCAGGTCTATGACACCTGAAATAAGTGAAAATTTTCTTCTCTATGATTCAGCTTGTGAAATCTAGACTGCTGCTAGAGAGTTAAACCCAAAAAGGACAACGACATCCGAAATCTATGGGATTGAATCACAAGAAAGGGGAGTTGAGTGTTAATACTTTTACTTGCTGACTAGAGCTTGGCAGAAGCTGGATGTATTTGAGGAGCACACCTGGAAAGACATTGATGATACCAAGAAATACAGGGAGATCCTTGAGAGGAAAAGGGTCTTTAAATTCTTGATGGGTCTAAACCCTTCCCTTGATGATGTCAGGGGAAGAATCTTCTCTACTAAACCTCTGCCTCCACTTAAGACTTTTTTGCTGAAATCAAGTATGAGGAGAGCCGAAGAAACCTCATGCTGAAGGGATCATCATCTTCTGAAAACCTTCCAGAAGGATCTGCCCTCAAACCAGTCAGAAAATCAGCCCTTTGCTGCGAAAGGATCATCCCAATGGAATCAGAACTCAAAGGGCAAGAAAGACGAGCTTTGGTGTGATCATTGCAAGAGAACATGACACACCAAAGAAGAATGTTGCAAGATTCATGGAAAACCAGAAAGCTGGAAACCTTCAAGGCAGATTGAAAAGGAATCCTCTGGGAGACATGATGCTCCAAAATTCAGTAAGGAACAGGTGGAAGCCCAGAAGCACTTCCTCAATATGCAGGCAACTCCGTCTTCCACATCTGACACTGCCTTTCTTGCTCACTCTAGTAAGCTCTCTACTGGTTTTAAAACCACTAGTCATTATCATCAAACATGGATCATTGATTCATGTGCTAATGCTCATATGACTGGTAATAAGTGCCTCCTGGAAAACTTTAAAATCGGCAACTCTATACATACTACAATTTCTCTCTATAAGCCTAATTACTGAAGCTCTGTACAGTTCTGACACCTTTTCTCCCAACTCTTGTGTTTTTAGGATCTGTAGACAAAGAAGACGATTTGTACAGGGCATGAGGTGGAGGACTATAATACATCAGTGAGTCTCTTACCCATTCCGCATCAGACAAATTTATCACCTATTGGGTGCGCTGCAGATTAGGGCATCCATCATTGAGAATTCTGTAATGTCAAGTTAAGGGCATTAGTCATTCGAAGTCTTTACATTCTGAAACATGTCAATTAGGTAAATTTAGGACTTCTTTTGTTTCAAATCCCAATAATCAGTCTTTTTGAATGATTTCTCCCATATGACATGGCTATTTGAAATCACATTATGAGGTTATATCATGTTTCAAAGTGTATAAATAAGAAGTTCAAACTCAGTTTAATAGCTCCATCAGCAAAGTCCAGAAGGATGATGCCAAGGTATATGTGACTCAATTTCCCAAATTTACCGTGCACAAGGTATATTCTATCAAGAATCTTGTTCTTAATACACCTAAACAAAATGGGATAGCAGGAAGAAAATATCAACGCCTCTTTCACACTGCCCGCAACTCTTTATGATACACATGAATATCCCAAATCACTTTTGGAGTGATGATGTCTTAACTATCTGTCACCTCAATTTTAATGCCCTCCAACCATTTCTTTACTATACCTTGACAAAACAATTTTTCCTATTCCACCTGAAGTCTTCGGGTGTGTAAGCTATATATACATAACTTAGCACCCAGATATTTCAAATTTGATCCTAAGTCCACTAAATGAAATTCCTTGGACATTCTCGTACCCAGAAAGACAAAATGTTACAACCCCAACTCATGAAAGTACATCATATTGGCTTAATGCACGTTTAACAACCAAAGGTTTGCCATGATCTTTCAAATGTTCACAAATTTAAGCATCATCACTTACACATCTTCACTTTTAACATGGTTCAGGTTGGTCACTTTTAGGTTCATAGTCACCATTAGCTTTGAGGATTAGGGTTCGTTTGTTAGGACATTGTGATGCATAATGACCAAGTATGTGAAGGGTTAGCATTTAAACCCTTGTCTTCATCTAATTCATTAGGTTTGGAAGTGTCACCATAAGGTTTAGACTGAGGTCTTGGTGCAGTTTTAGATGGGTCAAACTGAGGCTTGGTTTGAGATAATTCAAATCGAGATTTACCTTGAGGAGAAAAAGTAGAAGAGTCAGGTGTAGAAAATGTGGGTTTCCTCTCCATTTGTCTTACAATTTTGGTGGCTACAAGCACCATCTCCTCTACGTCAACATAAGGTTAAAGTTCCACCATGTTGGCAATCTCACGATTCAGGCCATCCAGAAATCTAGTCATAGTTGACTTATGATTTTATTCTATGTTGGTTTTTATCATCAAAACTTCTATTTCCTTGAAATATTCAGCAGGAGATTTGGCTCATTGATGTAATCCCTGCAATTTTGAAAATGATCACGAGTGTAATGTGTAGAAAGTAGCATATTAATTAGTTTGTTTAATTTGGTTGTTATCATAGAAGAGAATATCTATGTAATATTTAGTTTGAATTAAGAAGAAATTAGAGACATCAAGGCTGTTGGTTAATTTGTTAGCTATTGACAAGGGTTACGGTTGTAAGTTTATCTCCCTAACAGATTTATAACAGTTTTGTGTATACAGATGACTTTAATACTCACATAAAATATATAAAAATATTCCTTTAAACCTGATTTTCTTCTCTTCTAAAAGTGTTTATAGGGGTTAGGAATAAAACGATTTGTTCATTAAGACCTTCATCTCCCTAAGGTTTGGATAGGCCTCACCCCATCTTTTCTCCATGTTTTAACGAGTTGATCCCACCAAATTATAGCATGATCAGTAAATTATATGGCTGCTAACTTCACCTTTTGAGCTTCGGTGTAGTTGTTACATGCGAATACGAACTCCACCCTTTTCTCCCACTCTAAAAAGTGTTTAACAGAAGTAGGAAAAACCTAAGAATACTGCAATTTAACTGAGGAAATTTACATGAGTATTTCCCATGGGTTTGAATCTAAACATCCTTAAGAATACTGCTTGCAAACTACATAGATCTCTCTATGGTTTAAAACAATCTCCTCGTGCTTGGTTTGGGAGATTTGCCTCCACTGTTAAAGGATATGGTTTCTGTCAAATTCACTCTAACCATACTATGTTTGTCAAACACCAACATGGAAAGAGAACCAAATTAATTGTTAATGTTGATGAATAGTTACAGGTGATGATCATGAAGAAATCTCTAAACTTAAACAATCTCTGGCTAAAGATTTCGAAATCAAAGATCTTGGCAACCTCAAGTACTTTCTGGGCATGGAGATTGCTAGATCCAAAACTAGGATCTTAATATCTCAAAGGAAATACATATTTGATCTCCTCAATGAAACTGGGATGCTTGGTTGTAAACTTGCTCCGTCTCCCATTGACCAGGACTGAAACTAAAGGCTCTTCAAAGAGAATCATTTTCTCAAAGAAAGGACTGAAAACAAAGACATCTGCCTATCCTATGTTCCTTCCTCACAACAGACTGCTGACGTATTCACAAAGCCAACCTCAATCAAGATCTTCTCAGAACTCAGTGGTAAGCTTGGATGCTCCAACATTCACATCCAAGCTTTGAGGATGTGAATAATCAAGATCTTCTCAGAACTTATTATTATGTTACACATTATTGTAATCTTTGTATTAACCCCTAACGGCTAGATTAGCTCCCAACCACCTAATTAGCCCAAGTGCCCAACTAATATTCTGTCCCATACATAGCATTTATTACTGGCGGCTACTTTGTCTAGATTAGAATTTGTTGTATTTCCCATATATTTCTCACATTTAGTGAGCTGGAATAACAAGATTTTATTTTGTTTCTTCATACTTTTCCACAAGAAGTTTACAAATTTTACGGTTACATCAAGGCTCTCCTATAAAACGGAGACTATGTAGGACATTAGAATGAAAACAAGTTTTCGGCAAATCTGACGGTCATGGGAAAAAAGAAAGAAAAAAATGCAACTCAATCCATGACTGGATATTGTCCGTACTATTGTTTATGTATTTGGCTTTTCGAGTTTTACGGACCCCCTACATACATTATCTTGCTTTAATTACAATGAGAAGCCAAGCCAACTCAACAACCAAGTAATGGCAAAGAGACAATACCATGCTTCCAAATCCGATGTATATTGGTTTTTGTCCCCTTTGAATCCATTGTACAAAGTCTTCAGCAGGTCGATACTTCGGCCCAAGATTTAGGAAACAATAACCAACAACATCTACCTGAGGGCCCCAATCTGCATAATAGTAGCAAATAACAAGCAACTACCATAAGATAAAGCATGAAAAATGAACCGCACTGAATAATGTTTTCATGAACAGCAATATAAAGCAAGTCCTTTACACCTACTGTTCAAAGATCTTATAAGAACAAGTGAAGAAACCTTTGAGACGAGAAAGCAACACTTATTAGGTTGATTATGTAGATCTGCCATGGTTCGGTGACTTACATGTAGCATACTCTATGCTTTGGAACATATTAGAAAATCACAAAATAATAAAACTTTCTGACCATCATAGAAGTAACAGAATTTGAACTTCTGCAGAAACTTCCATAGTAACAGCAGTTTCAAGATTTTATTCAAATCAAATCAACAATTATGAATTTACTTCATAGTAAGTCCCGACTTCAATTTTTTTTTTTTTCACCTTGTTAACCACAAGGCAAAAGCTTACAACTGAAAAATGTTAGTATTTACCAATAAAGTAGAATATTATTCTTCGAAAAATGAGAAGCGGTTATTACAACGCAGCAATCAGGACTCCCTGCTAGTAATTCTTATAGTAATGATATCATTCTGCAACCTTATTTTGGCTATAAAAAAGTTCAAAACAGATAGAAAACTCACCAGCCAGGCAGTACGAACAATTACAAAGGGCATAAATCACCGTACTTCTATAGGAAAGATATGATGATCCCTTGTAAAATATTGAAGTGGGTTTTATTGGGACCTACAAGGGCCTTTCTTAAATTACAGTAATGTCACTCACAGTGATGGTGGGTAACATCACAGCCACAGACATTGATGTATAAAAGAACATCAATCGGTGTGACATTCCTATCAAATAAATAGTTAACATGAAACGTGCTAAAAGTTGTTGAAGTACTGTAGTAAAAAGAAAAATCAAAATTTGATGTGCCCGAAGCACTTTGGTGGTGCCAGTTAAACCCACCAATATTAAATGGGTGTCAACTAAAAGACCTGTTGATGTAGGGCCATCCAAGTAGTGTTTTGTTTTGCTCCTGGTGGTGCCAATACAACCCACCAATATTAATTAAATGGGTGTCATCAACTAAAAGACCAGTTGATGTAGAGCCATCTAAGTAATGTTCGGTTTTACTCTGATATGGCAGCCACGTAGATTAAATAATAGTTTCATAGTTGTCTTTTTCCTTTTCTGTTTTGGTGTGGGCAGCACGCATTAGCTGGCTGCCCTTTCTTGGACTTTATCTAGTATGGCAATTTGGTGAGAAAGGCAGAATGTAATATCTATTTTGAGTTACCAATGAAACTTCGAAGCTCTTGAACTTGTTTTCCTTTCTTTCTAGTAGACTAGTACGTCATCCGGCATCAGAGCAAAGGATTCGCCTTTGTCTTCATGATGGCCGAAGGTACCCGTGCCGCCGACGGTGATCACGACTTGAGGCCCCTCTGGGGCGCTATATCCAATGCTGACCAGAAACGAGAGACATTCATGCTTGAGATGCGCCAAGTAGTGAAAGATGTGCAGAAAGACCAAGACAGACGACATGAAGACAATCACCGCACTGGACGAAATTTCACTCGTAATCCGATGGGAGGCCAAGGAGAACCTTACATTCACTGCTGTACGAACAACGGTGACGAAAGACAACTGAGAGAGGGAGAAGGAACTGGGAGACAACACACTCAAGGGTACAAGGACTCAGATTCAGAGTTAGATGGATATGAGTGGCAAAACCAGCTGGAAAATCGTGTGGAAGTTAACCCTAGAGCTGATCAAAATCTAAACGGCCTTGGGCCAGGTATGTTTTGCCTTAAAATGGAGATTGCCACCTTCGATAGAACCCTTCATGTAAAGGAATTTTAGATTGGTTGATGGGGTGGAAGATTATTTTGAGGGCATGAACCCACCGGAAAATATTATGTGTAAGCAAGTGTCCCATAAATTAAAAGGGGAGCTCATGCCTGGCGGAAAGAATAGCAAAATAATTGAGTTCATTGCGAGAAGGAACAAAAAATTCATGGCCTCGCATGAAACAACTGTTGTCCACTCGTTTTATACCCTCCAATTACTCGAGATTTGATGTTGCTGCTCTTTAACTGCAAGCAGAGTGGGAGGTCTATGAAGGAATATGCACGGGAGTTTTACTAATTAGGTTCCAAGATTGTAACTCTTGAGGAAGAGGAAGTACAAATTGCACGATACGTTAGAGATTTGGAGGGAGAATTACAAGAGAAGCTAGAGATGACCCCCATTCGGAGCCTAAATGAAGCAGTGATTTAGCTTACACGGCCGAGAAACACCTACAACGCAGGCAATCCAGCTTAGCACCCTTTAGAAGACTTTGGACATCAAGAGTCTGATCAGGTGTGTCAGGATTGTGATACTCGGGATGTTCATATAAATCTGGGGCAAGTGTATCAGGGTTATGAACCAATGCCTTCCTTTTATGGAATAGATAATTATGTTAGGGTCAGGCATAGGTTCAGCTTCAATAGGTTTAGTACTTGATTGAGCTGGAATTTCTTCCGGTGGATTCTGAGTTCTAGTTCCTGTGATACCATGAGCATTATAACAAGGAATTTATGTGTTCCATGAGTGACGGTATCGTTGAAACTCTCCCCTTGAACTTCAGAGTTGTAAAAAGGTTGAGTTTCTGAGAAAGTGACATTCATAGTGTTATAGATCCTTCTAGTAGAAGGAAAATAGAACTTATACCCTTGCTGGGTAGATGAATACCCACAAATATACATTTAATAAACCTAAGGTCAAGCTTGCCTCTCAAAGACATCCAGAAGAATGAAGGCTGAGGACTCAGACTCAGAGGTATTGATTGAAGATCTAAAGATTGAGGGACTCAGACTCAGAGTTGCAGACTTCGAGAAACCAAGATCATAAAGTTATCTTCAAGTATGTCTGTGATGGTTTGGAATAACTTTATGATACTTGCAATGTGATGAAAAGATAAATATGGAGTACTCTAATCTCAGTATATATAAAGCTCAGAGAAATGGAGAATCAAATCTAAAAGCAGAAATCAAATGAAGCTGGAAGCAAAAATCGGATTTGAAGATATTTAGAGTCAGACATGAAGATACTCAGATCAGACCTAAAGGTTCAAGTTAGACGTAAAAGATCAACTATGAAGATTATACACATTATGATGACAGGACAAAAGTTGACAAGCAATTGATGCAGAAAGACAATGTGTCGAAGACCGACAATATGAACGTTATGCCACCGGAAGACGAGCTATTTCAAACAAACACGCAACGCTCAAAACAGGACTTTTGTCGATTACAACGGCTACATTTGAAAAGATACATTGAAAAATCTTTAATATCCAAATATGCCATGTCAACAATCAGACTTTGAAGAAGCATCATAGTAGAAGAATCAAAGTCGAAGTCGGTATATCATTCATGTATAAATACATGACTTAAGTCATTCTGAATGACTAATCTCTTTAAAAAGGACTAATCTTTTAATTAGAAGATTCCTTCTCCGGAAGAAAAGAAAGTAAAAATCTATTGAAGAGATTCAGAGATTCATGTCTTAAGGGGGGGAAGACTTCAAGAACTCAAATGAGATAATCTACCCAAGAAGACAGGAGGAATATACAGAGATTCAAGAACTTAAATACTATATCCAAAGGAGTTCAAGAGGCGGCATCAACAGAAGCTACAACGACAAGATCCAACAACAACTCCTGAATTAAGTTGAGCACAACCAGAAGCTACATCGACAAATCAAGAAAGCCTCAACTTCACTCCTAACTAGTTGATTCACTCCTAACTCTTGTTTGATTTTATATCAACAAAGAGGTGAAAGCAGTGAAGAAGCGGTTTGCTTCGAATGACTGTGGAAGCAGTGAAGAAGCGGTTGGCATTGAAGGGTTGTGAAGCGGTGAAGAAGCGGTTGACTTCGAAGGATCATGTACAGCGGTGAAAATACCCTTATAAGAATTACGGGGTTTTACATTATCCCCTCCTTATAAGAAGTTTCGTCCTCGAAACTTAACGCACCTGGTACGGAAGGAAATTTTGGGTAACGATCAATCATTTCCGCTTCTAGCTCCCAAGTAGCTTCTTGAGCCGTATGATTACTCCATTGCACAAGGACTAGCACCGAAAACTTTTGCTTAGCCCATTGTCCTTCCTATCCAAAATCCTTATCGGTCTTTCTTCATAAGCCAGATTGTCTTGCAAAAGGTCATGATCAACATCCGCTACTAACCCTGGGTTAACAAAGCATTTCCGTAGCATCGACACAAGAAACACATCATGCACTCAAGCCAATGATGGAGGCATCTGCAGCCGATAAGCTAAAGGACCAACTCTTTCCACAACTTTAAAAGGTCCTACATATCTCGGACTTAGCTTGCCTTTCTCGCCAAAACGTCTAACACCTCTCGTAGGCGAAGCTTAAAGATACACTTTCTCACCAACTTCGAACTCAAGCGGTCTACGGTGTTTATCTGCGCAACTTTTCTGGCGATCCTGATCCTCTTTCATATGTTATCTGATCAATAAGACCTTCTCTTGAGCTTCTTGAACTAATTATGGGCCCGTAACTTGCTTCTCACCGACTTCATCCCAACATACAGGGGATCGGCACTTCCTACCATACAATGCCTCAAACGGAGCCATCCAATACTCGAATGGTAACTATTATTGTCAGCAAACTCCGCAAGCAATAAGTACTTAGACAACTTACCTCCAAACTCAAGAATAAAAGCACGTAGCATATCCTCAAGTGTCTGAATCATCTTTTCGGACTGTCCATCCGTCTGTGGATGAAATGCGGTACTCATACTTAACTCTGTACCCAAAGCTTTCTGTAGACTCTTCCAAAACTGAGCCACAAAACGACTATCTTGATCAGATACTATTGACACTAGAACTTCATGCAAACGAACCACCTTATTAATATACATCAAAGCCATCTGCTCTAATGGCGTATCCTACAGAGGCTGTTTGTGATGGAGCTATTGAAGAGGTAATCCCACCCTTCAAGGAACAGTGGAGCAGATCATATGATCTGGTTGCTCAGATTGTGAAGCAGCAGGAGAGTTGCGAAGGACAATCACACTATTATAGATGAGTCACAGGCGAAGCGGTGACTAGGGGATTACTCCACCTTGAACATCGATAACAAACCTTGTGTTATTTACTTTATGCATTTAGCTTCTGTACTTTACATTCTAGAAGATTTATTTCAGAAGCATTGTATTCATATCTCAGCACTTAAACGATAAATCGATAAAAGAGAACAGATTTGAAAGCAGAGCTTACAACGCTTTAAACATCCGCTGCAAATAAACCCTGCACAAAAGAAGAAGTATTTATTGTACAAAAGAAAAAGTAATTATCTGGCCCCAAAAAGTATTTATTGTATTTAGACTACCCTTGGGAAGGGATTGTACTTCAAGAAGTCTAACAGGAGAGATGTGTCAATATTCACAGATGCAGATTGGGGTGCTTGCACCAAAGATAGGAGGTCCATGTCTGGGTATTGTACCTATGTCTAGGGAAACTTGGTTACTTGGAGAAGTAAAAAACAAGATGTTGTAGCTAGAAGTAGTGTTGAGGCTGAGTTTAGAGCTATGGCACAAGTAATCCATGAAGGTTTGTGGATAAAGCAGGTCATGGAAGACACTGGGGCAAGTTTCTCGTATCCTATCAAACTTTATTGTGACAACACGGCTTGTATCAACATTGCAAATGAACTAGAGCAACATGATAGGACCTAGCATGTGCAGATTGATAAGCATTTCATTAAGGAGAGGCTAGAAAGAGGACAATTTTGTATTCCATTTCTACCATCTGCTAAACAGACTGCTGATGGATTGACTAAGACACTTGGAAACGCTGATTTTGATGAGTTTGTAGGCAAGTTAGGCTTGATCAACACCTTGGCTCCAACTTGAGGGGAGTGTTGAAAGATTGAGGATGTATGTTGTATTCTCATGTAGCCGAATTATAAGGCGGTTTACTTTATTTTATGTCAAGTAATTAGGATTTGCACGTTTAGGTTATGAAAGGTGGCTATAGAATCCTTGGTTAGTAACTTTCCTAAGAATTAAGGCTTCTATGGTTGTGTAAATAAGTTACTATGCATGATGAATAAATCAAGAGAACCTATTCAAGGTTTCTTTCTTTTGAATAGTTTTCCTCTTAAGTAGTCAAACAGACAACTAGCCGTTAAAATGGCGGATGTAGTTGATTTTTTGTTTAGTTCCGTTAGTTTCAAATGTATATATAACCAATCGAACCGCTTCTTGGGATTAAGATATAAGATCATTATTTCTCATCTGTTCACATTAACAAAAGAGCTACCTAGCAGTGTATTCAAGGAAATCATATGCATGCTCAGAATGGTATTCACCAGCTTGAAGGGGAGGGTTAGAATATTAAGTATTTTACAGTTAAGCATTTTGGTTTTTTCAGTATAAATTTGTATGTTTGATACCGTTGAAATCGTTGCAATCCGGCTGTTGGTTAAGGAGTTACTTTTTGCGGCTGTCTGTGAAACCTTAGGGCACTGAAGACAGTATGATCTAAAAAACCGACACCGGTAATAAGGCCCAACCAAACACAGGAAAAGGAGAAAAGGAACTAGAGAGGGAAAGAAATTATCCTACAAGGCTTCATCAAGCATGTCACAAATAAAAAGATCACTTAATTTCATATCCGATTTCATTCATGGACTTTGAAATTCAAAGGACCAGAAATTACCATTTGGCTTAGGCACAACATGTGGGCTCCACATATAGGCTGTTGGCAGATGAGAAATTGACCCGTAGTACATGCTGAAGTATGCTATAGGAGCCAGCTTGAGCTTCTTTTTTCTGAAGTTGTTAATATATCCTCTTATGCTCCACCATACCGCTAAATCCACAATTATATAGGAAAGCTGTGTAGAGAAAGAACACATTAAGACAAGTAATGAAGTAAATACGTCTCTTGATGAAAAATGATCTCCACAACATATAACATACCCAGTAACCTGCACTCTGTGGTACACGTACTAACGGGTGAGGAAATTCATATGTAGGCCTGTCTACCATAAACACATGTAAGTTAAAAATATCAAGCAAAAAAAATAAAAATAAAAAATAGTAAGAGAATCTTCCACACAACAGAGCCCTATAATGAGTAAATGGATTAGGAATTAAAGGTTCTTCAGCAACTTTCTTGTATTGCTTATTCATTAAGAAAATAAACAGGTGTTGAGATCAAAGTCCAGTCAGGTTTGTAGTCACCAACGTAAATGTACAATATTGAAATTACAGCACTAAAGTGCATCTATTAATTTCAGAAAATCAACATGAGCTATTCAGGCCAGCTATATAAAAGCCAAACGAAATGTCGTCATACTTACGTCCAAGGCATTGTAAAGAAGATGTGCAGGGGTACACCAAGGGCTTCAGCAACATGTGTATGCCCTGATAAAAAGGGCAATTTTTTAAGCACGAAAGACATGAAAATCATAGTATAAAAATAATGAAGGGAAGCCTTGATGTAACTATAAAAGCTATTATCATGGGTATAGCCTCTTCTAGAAGAAAAAAAATATAATGTCACATAAAGTAGGCCTAAGTAGCCCCACCCTTCACCGGACACCACACAGACAAGGTGCTTCCATCCATCCGGCTGTCTTTTGATTAAAATAAAAACTGAACCACTAATATATACTCCCTCTGTTGACCACTAATATATACACCACACGCTTCCATCTTAAGGCATTTTAGCCTTATGCACATAGATTAAGGGAGCTAATAAATGAACTTCTTTGTAGTATTCTAAGAAAAAAATACCATTCATCATTACTTGAGTTTTACACATTGATACGCCAAAAGACAACATTTGATGAGTTGATTTGGGGTAGATAATAGGGGGGTGAAACAGGAAACAATACATTAAATGTTACATTGATATGTGAAAATGACTTATAATGTGGGACAGAGAGAGAAACAAACGAATGAGAGTAAGAAAGAAAGGAAAAAAAAAAAAACAAACTCCATAGCCCAATTATTATGGAAAATTTGTTCATTGACGTGATATTAGCCATCAAATGTTCCACTTGAGAAATGGACGAATGTATAGTTCTCTAAAGCCCTGCCTCTTTTCTGAGCAGTATTTTCAATTTTCCCAAACATTCAAGGGTGAGAGATTAGGTAAACTCACCATAAGCTGGAGGATTTGCAATAATTGCCTGAGCCCTGAAAGATTCACCAGTCTCTATATCCGGCTCTGTACAGGCTGGAAGAAGAGAATGTATAATGGCCTGGAGCTGCTTTCGCTGAATAGATATATCTCCCGGTGAAGATGAAAGAAGACCCTTATTTCGAGCCATATCTAAGACAATAATGCTTAGGTGCAACTAACAAAACAAAAATTCTACAATATCTAAAATTTGTGCTGTGAGACTTCATGGAGCAAGTTCACAAACAAAATAGTTGTTTTATATGATAAGCCTGGGTCCACACCAATGTCACGCCCCATGGTTTCATTTTATCAAAACGAAAATGTGTATTCGTGTGTACCCAAAGCAAAAAAGAAAACATGGTACATCCCTAGATTTGGCATTTTCTAACCAAGAAAAGAAATGTCAAAGATTAAAAAGCACTAAACCAGTCGGTAACACCGCACCACTCACAGGCCTCAAAGCCCATTAGTTATAGAGAAGTTTTTGCGGGAAACTATATGGCTAAACAGAAGATACTGTCAATGTAAAGCGATATGGTGAAAAGAGGAAATTGAAGAAGAGGGAAAATGGGAAAACAGTTGAACGAACAACCATCCACGATACATCAAACCCAAGTTCCAAAATCAAAACCAATGTAAAAATTAATTTAGTTCAAAGATCACTTACATCCAGCCAAGATGCGTGGATCACCGCCCAGAGGAAAGAAGTGTATACCATTTGATGTCACGAAATTACGGAAGTTTACATGAGTAGCCAAACGAACATGATGACCAAACTCCTATTAAGCAAAAATTAACAAATTAGAATGAGTTCCTCTGAAGAATCCAGATGGTATTCAGCATAAATATTGGCAACAAATCCCTTCTAGTTAAAAAGGTAAAGAATGTAATGTCTTAAGAATCACAAACATGAAGTGGGCGCAAATAAGCAATATTTCAGATCATGTAAGCACAACTACATTACTTTGAAAGTTTATACTTAACGTGTGCTCTGATTTTCATGCAGGGCCAACATAGTGAGCAAAAAACTTCATGAAATGTCAGGACTCGGGAACACAAAAGTACCTCCTGAATGGATGGTATAATTGGCAATTTTAAGAACTCTCATGGAAACCAAGATATTAATAACATGTAACCAATACTTCAAGCTATTATGCATCACTTGTATCAAAATCTTAAACATCTTTTTGGTCTTCACATTCATGATAATCAGTTTATATACAAAGTTCATGTACCTTTTCCGAAGAAGTGCCCAAAAAGTTAGGTGGAAAACACAGTGCATCTTATAAACTATTCACTCAAGCCGAGAGGAAACAACTGGTAACATGCCTGCAATTTCTTAGCCACAGCCAGAAAGGGCTGAACATCTCCCCTTGTTCCAACGACGAGCATTGCAATCTTCAACTTGGGGATTGATTTGTCAAAATCAGTGATTATTCGATCCAGTGCAGGAACTGGACCTTCAACTGGGTGTAGCTCCATCAATTCAGAAGCTATTGACGCACTCTTAGATATATCAACCTCCACTGTCCCATCATTTTGGATCTTCACCAGATTCCTAAGGAGCTTCTCCTGGAATATTATATAAAAAAAATGGTGAAGTGTTTTATAGAAGAACTGTGGAGGACTCCCTCCACAGCCACGAAAGAAAAAACAAACGAACTGTAGAAAAAGAGATAAGAGAAAAAGAAGTAATTCGTCTTATTAACTTGTTATAAGATAAAAATACAAGCCCTATTTATATGACAAAGACTGTCCAGCAAGGGAAAACACCTAACGGCTAGAAAAGAAGACCCAGTCTTTGAACAGTGTCCACAACGGCTCTGAACAGGAATCCCAAGAGAACAATTGGGAGAAAAACTGGGATGAATACTAGGTAACAACCATAGGAAATATATGAAAATTTAACACAAACAGAAAAGGTTAGCTGTTGGAAAGAGTTAGTTTCGGGGTGGTTGTATGAGAAAGCGTAGATAATAAGCGTGACTACTTGGCTGGTTTTTAGGCTAATGATCCTAATTATCCAGGGAATGTCAGGATAAGTGGGGTAGATTTATTTGGTTTAGATAAGGTAGGAGACTTTTAAACTTATCGAGGTTTTGTATCCTGGTGTAGGTAGGATTCTTTTTTCACCTATTTAAAGGCGTCTAATGTGCATAAGTAAAACATGGTGAATAGAAAACAAAGTTTTTCTTTCAATTCTTTTTTCCACACTAGCCCTAGCGGCTAATTTGAATATAATGCAGACAGCTGAATTAAGAATCATGTTGGGACCATAACAACTGGTACTAATTAAGCGTTAATTACACCCAAAACAATATAAATACAAATGAATATAGGAATAAGAAAGCAGCAATACAAACATCAATATTTTCAATGTTCTAAAACTCGCTAGGCGAAGTCGGTACGCCACAAGGGCGCCTAGGGCCTGGGGCGCCCAGGCGGCGCCTAGGCGATTTTAGGGTTTTAAGGGGGTTTTAGGGTTTTAAGGGGTTTTAGGGTTTTACGGGGGTTTAGGGTTTTAAGGGGGGTTTTAGGGTTTTTACGGGGGGTTTTAGGGTTTTTACGAGGGGGGTTTAGGATTTTAAGGGGGGTTTTAGGGTTTTATGCATCTTTCTTGTCTAAACACTTGGGAAAACTTGATGTTCGCCCAGATGGAACCCTAATACCCTAGAAGGGCCTTAGAGTGCCTAGAAGGTCCTAGGAGCGCCTAGGAGGGCCTAGGAGCGCCTAGAAGGGCCTAGGAGCGCCTAGAAAGGTCCAAGAGCGCCCAGAAAATCGCCCAGCACACTTGAGCGCCCAGATAAATCGCCTAGAGCCAAGTCGAGGACGCCCGGGGGTCGTCCAGGGCCTAGGCGGCGCCTAGGCGATCGCCCAGGGCGATTTTTAGAACACTGAATATTTTATACAGTAATGAACATGTTTTCCTTGGTTAAGTAACAAGTGAGCACTTGAGAAGGGGGAGGAGGGAGCAATGTTGAACATAGAAATGCATTTTGAACATATATTGTTTATTTCCATCTCATAGAGCTCAAGTTGCGAAATGTTTGTAGGGAAACTCCTATAGAAAATGTTGCCATCTCATGCTTGCTTTTAGATATTCATCCATACTATTCAGGTTAGTTAGACTGTAATCTCATACTTCCAGAATCTTCCATTTAAGTTGATAACATCAAATAACAAAATCAGGAGCAATCTCTGTTTTCTTACAGGGATCATTGTGCTCAACTCTTGATCAGACGTGAGTGTTGTGAAATAATTTGCAAATGTTGTGGGAGAAATAAAATTCCTGCAGGAGGAACCTACTGGCTACTGCAGATACCAGTTTACCAATATGTTTGATTTTATCAATGAAATGGAAAGGGCAAGGCAGATTGGAAATGGGTCAAAATCATCACAATGAAACTAAACAAACAAAAAGAAATACATGTACATAAAAACTCATGTAAAACTGTCAATCGCAATATCAATCATACCAAAAGAAAAATGCATACCTTCAATATGATAAATTTACGATTAACAAAAAAGATGTTCTTAGTCAGGACATAGGTGTCAAGGTCTATTATTTCTACACAGAGGAAACTAAAGACGTGAAGATGGAAAAGTTAGCCAACGAAATTGTAGCCATGGATAAATGGCTTTCTTACTAGCTAAAAGAACTACAAGATATAACAAGTACGCAGTGTATAGGAATCACACAGTTAGGATAAATAAAAGAAAGTTGATAAAACAAATTCGAAAAGCAAAAAAAGCAGTCCAATACTCATCCTTATCCAAGAGCATAATCAAAAAGAATTTATGCCAACGTCGAATGCAAGTATTCATGTGCATATCATGAAAAGTATACCTTATCGCGTTCTGACAGTCTATCCAGCTTTAGGTCATGCAACGGGCTTCCCTTATTTTCAGTCATGGACCTTGATGATCCACTTTCAATGCTCCCTAAAAAGATATTTCTATGACGTTCAACTGGAGCAGTGATACAATGGTCAAGCCCTTGAAATGCACGAAAGATTTTCCCATGGTAAGAAGCAAACTAAGATCAAAATTAAAAGCACACAAAAAACAAAAACAAAAAAAGCACCCAAAAAAACGGTGAGAGAACTTAGACAATTCAGTTCTACCACCTTCACACTTGAATAAATAAAGGAGCACATTGAACACATAAGCAACTCTCCAACTCAAATGAAATCATCATGTACGTCCCTTAGCAAGCGAAATTTAGTAGGATGTCCAACTTCAATTGAAACTGTTGGAGATTTTTATGTGTGTTGGTTATTATTCTTATCAGATAGCATTATTAGTAGAAGGTCATTGTTGTCTTTTCCATATGTTATAAATCGGCTAGGGTCGGTAGCTGTAAGTCGGCTATTAGTTACTTGGTCAATAAGTCGGTGTCTTGTAATGTTCCCTATATAAAGTAATGAAGTGTTGAGAGGGGTATTCATTCCAAACCCTCAGTATTATTTCATGCTATGATCTCTAACAGAAACATTAAACAAAATTGTTGAAATTATCTATTATGATATCTATTTTTATTACATAAATGTATTTAGTTAGGATGATAGTTGTGGAGCATGTTCTTAATTACTCTTAACAGTTGTATAGGCTAGTTGTAAATCTGTTTAGCTTCCCGCAATTATTCCTTACTACCCGTTTAGGGACCCATTGTATTATATAAATACCCATCTGTTGTAATGTGTTCGAATAAAAAAAGAAATACATTTCTTCTTCCTTGTCTTCTTTTTATCTACGAAAATACATAACTATTACATGGAAATTTCTCAGAAACAGAAAAGGAATCAAAGCAGTGGCATTCCTTTCTTTCTGCTCAAAAAGCAACTCCAGAAAGCTCTTTTTTGAAGATAAGTCAAACTTGCTGACCACTTCCACATGGAATATATTCAGAGTACAAATGTAGGTCCTAGTCTATGAATACACACTCCAAACATCCATACATACAATACATGTTGGACACGTGTAAGACACGCCAAGCAGACTTTCTAACGTCCAAGAGGACAAAAGGCTACAACTTTTTAGCATTCTCTGATGTCTGATGGTGTTCTTAACAACTAACTTACAGAGGCTGAACTCAAAATAAAAAAACTTCAATATAGCAAAGATTAACACTCATATCTGGTTCCTCGTATCCAAAACCCTGATTCATTTTGTACATTCTAATAGTAAAGATAGCTTACCAAGTCAACAGAATCCAAACTCAAGTTGCAACCTTATTACCCATTGCCATGTTGGAACAGCAAAAATGTAATTTAGGTCCAACCCAACAAATCTACTTCTTGATTAAATTTCTTACTGCATACATGACTAAGAAATTGGTTATGCTAATGCATGATTACTTGAGGGGGAGTAAGAAAAATGTCAACATTTGCAGGACGAAACAGAAAAGGAATGAATGTCCTCCTTACTACACTTTCTACTGGAACTAATAATACCTTTTATTCTATACACTTAGAACGGTTAGGTCATCCCTTTTCCTCTTCTAGATATTTCTAAATGAAACAAGAGTTGTATCCCTATAGGCAGGGGCGGCTCCAAAAAGTTGGTTATACTGGTCAGAAATTTGTCATATTTTGTAAACTAAACTTAGTTTTCAATACTGGTCAATACATATCAATATATAAGAATAAGCGGGTCAGTTTCACATATATATGTGTACCTATATTTTTTTTACCACTGTAATAAAAAATTTAGTGGGTCGGCTGACCCAATTCTTATAGGGTGCAGCCGCCCCTGCTAGGCTAAAAAGGTAAAAATGCACCAGTACTCTTCAATAATGCCTTGAAGAATCATGCATGGTTGCTCTTTTCCCTCTATCAGATACAGTGAGCTAGAAAATATCCAAGTTATGAAAAGCATAAATACAATGCACAAGCCAGGCTTGAAGCCTGAGCATGTAGTACCTGCTGATGACAAAAGCAGAATAACCAAGAACACAAAAAGTGCAACTTTCTTCTTTGATATTTCTCTTGATTTTTTTCTGATCAAGATATTGTGATCTATGATTGAAGGTTAAAACACTAATTAGGTTGGAATGTCCCCTATCATATATTGGTGGGTTCTATTGGCACCCCAGTTTTACTATTGGCACCCCTTTTTTGATTATTTTTTTTCTACTTCCAGCACCACACATATATTCTTGTTTTTACTTCCGGCACCACACCAGGAACGTCAGTGAATTTCAATATGAACGTCAATGGACTGACATTTCTAAGTTGTGACACTTTTATAACGTAAACGTCAGTGCCACTGACTTTCGTTTTTAAACGACAACGTCGCTGCTTGCTTTATTTGTTGCTATTGAAAACCAACGTCAGTGACACCGACGTTGCGTTCATTAAAAAAATTCGTGGTGTCGAAGTAATTTTTTGTGGTGCCGGGACTAATAGGGTGCCAGTAGGAAAAAATGGGGGTGCCAATAGAACCCCCTATATATTTTCCTTCCAACCAAACGACAAACATCAAGCAGTTTTGTTATCGGGCTATTTTCAGCAGCCAGCCCAAACTGAACAAAAGTGAATGTTACACCAAGCTACTTTGTCCAAACTGAACACATCTTTGATTATATAATTGACAGCTCTATTAACAAGGTAAAATTGAAAGTGTATTAGCATGTGTTGTAAAAACTACTGCTACAACAAAATATAACTAGAAAGCTTTACCTCTTCGCGCCCTAGGTGAAGGGCTCACAATTGGGTCTTTTAACTGAAAGATATCTTGAGCTGATGAATGATGGACCAATGCTGCTCTTTTACTGCCCAATTGAGGAGCAGAATATGCATCACACTGCTTATGCGAAGACTTGTGATCAGATACAGGTGAAAAACTCGCCACACAACCTTCAAGTTCATCAGATAACCCAGCATGAGGCCTCAGGACCACAGAATTACCACTCAATTCTGTACCATTTTCATTTTCGTTAGCTTTACCCAAGGCACCAGCCAATAATTTCTCATCATGGCACTTCTTATCTATTTGAACCAGCATATCGATTCCACTGGTCTGGTCCAACACCTGTTGCACATCCTGGCAAGCATTTCCCCCATTCTCACCATATCGTGATGTTTTATCAGTCACATCTGCACCCATTTTTATCCGTTGAGTTCCTTTCGAAACTCAACAGATCCCTGATTCTGAAACCTTCAACCACAATTAACGTATTATAAACTTTTAAGTTGTAAAAGCAAATGAAACCACCTAATATCGTCCAAAATTGATACTCAACACAAAATCCACCCAGAATTCTAACAACGCCTTCAACACATTCTAAATACCAAAGGTTGGGCAATCCGCCAAAAGTTAATCCTGAAAGAATGCAAGATACTCACAATTATTTAAGAAAAAAAGGAATATAAAAGATGCACAAGACAAGCAGTGGATTCTGCATAACTAAGTAAAACAACACATACCAACAAGTCCATCACCAAGAGAGAATGTTTGCTGACCACATGAAAGTGAATAAACTCCTACCCAATTCACCAAATTCAATACAGATTCACGTTTTCCATACTACTAGTAGACCACGTAACACAAAATTCAACTAACAAAACTGCTATGAATGCTGAAGCCTTACATAAACAAATCAATTAAAACAGTTTTTTCTTAGAAATATTCGAATGCTTACTTAAATTTAGGCCCAAAAGTTAGTTTTTGGGAGGGGAAAAATAACACGATTTGTTTAGTGATGAATACCAGACATAAGTGCTGGAAAATGGTAATCAAAACGAAAGCAGGTCTCTGCACGGCCTTTTGTTTGCTGACAGAATTACTGAATGATATGTCTACCTTTTTCGCGTGACATCTATCTTCTGTAATTAGTAATATTATATTGGGGTATACCCCATCTTTACTTACGTCACCACATTATTTCCGGTATCATAAAAAATTACTTTAGCATCACGATGATTTTTTATGAGCGTTGTTATTGAAAACACGTCGATGACACGGACGTTGATGTTCAAAACGAAAGTCGATGTGGCACCGTTTTACGTTATAAAAATGTCGCGAAGTTAAAACGTTAGTTCACCGACATTTGTTTTTAAATAGCACCGACGTTTACGTTGTAAGAATGTCACAACTTAGAAACGTCAGTCCACCGATGTAATATCCCGATTTTTCTAAAAGGGCATCATTGTCTTTTCATAAAAAATCTGAATATTTAGTTTTGTTTTTAAAGGATTAAAAGAAGGGTTATTGACACACCCCAATTCTCTTGGCTGCACTTATTACTCCCGGCACCACAAAAATTACTTGGCACCGGTGAATTTTTATAAAGGAACGTCGATCACATCTGGTGTTCGCTTGTTGAACACCAACGCCAGAGTGTCACCGATGTTGGTTTCAACAAAAAACACCGATGCACCGACGTTCCTTTATAAAAGTGTTAAAACTTAGAAACGTCGATCGCGACTTTTCATCGGTGTTTCTTGTTGCACACCAACGTCGATCTGCATCGGCGTTGGTGTGCAACAAGCGAATACCAGATGTGTAACTGACTTTTTTTTCATCCAAAAATAATCAAAAAATTGGTGCCATAGTAATTTGGGGTGTGCGTATAAACCAACCTAAAAGAAAAGGAAAAGAAAAGAAAAAAGATTTAATTGGATTAAATTAAATGGTTTAATGATGATTTTAATTACGGAGTATAAAAGGGATATTTTTATCCCAATAGGCGGCACATCATCATCATAATAAGCGCCTCATCAGAAAAATAAAATGGGAGAAAACGCTCTGAGTATTCAAGATCTAGGGCAAAGTATTTCTCAACCTCGAGGCTAAACCGTTGATCGTTTCCACAGACTCTTCAAGGAAAAGCGATCATCTCAAGGTGAGAAGCTTTTGATACCAATGTTTATAAAAAACGGTTAACGTAAGTTTTGTCCTCCTCGTTCTTGGTGATTGGGTTTAATCACCATTGTTAAGGTTGAGTTTCTCTTAGTTAGTTTTCGTAGTGATCAGTTTTGGTTCGAATCGTTGTAGGTTCGGAGTTCTAAAGTTTAACATTTTCAAGGTTTTGGTAACGTGGATCGTAGTAGCTCGCAATTTAAGGTAACATGGTGTTCTTATCGTATGATTAAGGTGTTGTAGAGTTATAGAGCATTTGTATGTTTATTTTTGTTGTTTATGATCTGTTTAAGTTGGAGTTTGGGGTGGAATTGGGTTGGAAATCGTATTTTGTGATTCTGATTTTACAGGAAAAACCCAGGCAAACGCGGCGTTTACCTGAGGCAAGCGGGCGTTTATGATCGTTGCAACTCAAACGAGCGTTCGGGTTTTATGGACGAGCGTTTGGGTGTTTGACATTTAATCTGGGATGGCTACTTTTCACGAGCGAGCTTTTGGGGAGTAGTAAACATTCGTTCGAGGCAAGCGTCGCGTTCTGAGGTGTCAAACGCGTCGCGTTAAGCTGTTTATTCCGTTTTTTCTTGTTTTATCGTGTCAGCTTGGTTTCAGGCTTTATAACCATGTCCTTACTGCTTAACCTTATGTGACAAAGCCTTGAACTAGCTTTTGATGCGTTTAGTTCCGGCACCATATGGATTCCCTAAAGAGATGAAGTGTGGGACCGTCGAAAGCTTGGGATTTTCCTTGTGCTTCGATAAGCTAGGGTTTATCGATGTCTGCGTATGTGCTAGGTTTTGTTGTAGAGTCTAGTGGTCTTAAGAAGAGGAGTAGGCGATAGTGAGCCTTTTATGTGAATC
The DNA here is from genome assembly GCA_026214975.1 of Gentiana macrophylla. Lineage (NCBI taxonomy): Eukaryota > Viridiplantae > Streptophyta > Magnoliopsida > Gentianales > Gentianaceae > Gentiana > Gentiana macrophylla. The sequence goes on along the minus strand of CM047806.1, from coordinate 62,662,537 downwards.
AACTTAGGTGGCTATTTAAACATCTAATCAAACGTATGTGTTAGATTAATAATCTTAAACATCATGCAATGCTTGGTAAGGCATAGTACAATATCGCGACGTGTCCTCTGACTAGACAAAGTAGACTGTACCCACGCCGGTTAATTGATTGGCTAGATAAAGCGTCTGGTGCACTCTGCCGGTCATCACATTATCGGGACTCAGATATTCCCGGGGCTACTAGAGCGTGTCTCTAAGTAGGTTGTATCCAGTTGTCCTAGTACATCCTATTACTAGGCGTAGTGCCCTCATCATTCATGATATAACAAACTTGAGCTAAGCTAGATAACTTTGGAACCTCATGTTATACTACGAACATAATATGATAGTTAGCTAGAGTTAATAACGGAACGAACTAACAAAAGACGGCGTTGCTTTTAATTCTTTATGAGACCGATGTTATACGATCTTCTACGCGTTACTAAGTACTTATGTACTTACCCCGTTACTTTATGTTTGTCTTTCCCTTTCCCCAAAGAAGATGAACAGGTTGTAATGATGATGAGTTCTTCGACGATGACGTGTGAGGTGGAGCTCTTGAAGATTTAGTTTCTTTTAGTTTTGTTTCTTCCAATAAAGTTTTTGGATCAATGTTCAAACAATGTTGTCTTTCTTTTGGATTAGTACCGTTTGAGTTCTTTAGGATTTGAATGTTGGATGATAATTAGTTTTATTTATTGGATTTAGTTTTCGCAGCATTGAAAACCATGTGTTCGATCTTTTGTTTCCCGAGTCGTTTTATCTTCCGCGTCGTTTTAGTTCTGATGTATGACGTAAGTGTTAGGTGTAGTGCCCGAAAGACAATTTGTGTAATTGTTTTTAATAATGGATGACATAATTTATCTCATCTTAGTTACTTGCTTTGTGCTTGTAAAGGATACACTGCTGCAAACCCTAAGTATATCAGTATGTAACCGCTTAACTCAGTGTATGGATTACACGTGAGGATTGAGTTAGTGGTGATATACTTAAACTGTTAGTCCGTGGTGAATTTAATCAGAGTTTAGGGTCTCTTGATTAAAACACCAATAATGCGCCCAGAACACCTTAGGGTGTGATAGTCTTATCCGGACTTTTGGTAGAGGTACCTCGTGGGGCATTTATATATGATGGCATTCATATAGAATTTGGACCGATTTAATCAATTTCTCGATATAATTCCGTAATCAAGGAATCTTATTAAATCATTAGATGATCATATATGGATCAACCTTAATCTGAGGTGATCACGAGTCTTTGCTTGTCCCGGGATAGTGTTTGATGTGTTAGTTACGGTTCACTTAAATATGTGTTACAAGCCACTTCTCATTGGCACTATCTCCGGATGAGTGAGTAGTTCGATTTTCACGGACATGGAATCCATTCCTTCCTCGCGGGAAGTAGAGAGACAGATCCCTTTATTTGTTAGCCCTAAGAAAGTGATCGATCCCGGGAGTTCATATTAGACTAATTGATCACTAGTCAGATATGTGAACTAATTGATCATCAGGAGGTTAATGGTAAATAAGGATAAGATATTCTGAGTCGGGTTCACGGAGACTTCCCACTCAGAATGGGCAGTCTATGGAGGGTTAATCCGTATGTAGTGATTATATCAATGGACGCTTATTCACTCTATGGGTTGAGTATAAGTATACACTATAATCGGTAGAGTTCAGTTTCGGGTTTATGGTGGCGTAATCCCGGAATTAGTAATTAATGTACTTATTCGGTCCGATGAATAATTAATTATTGGAGCTACTGTTATAGGTCAACAGTCCCGATGTGGCTTCTATATAATTCGGACTAATAATCTTGTTATTTGGGCTCTCATTGATAATTAATTGGTGGGCTAATTAATTGATATGCATGGATATTATTTAGTTGAGCTAAATAATATAATACACATAAAAGACATTTTATGTGGGCTTAGTGACCCTTAATGGTGGCGCCAATATCACATTTAATTAGAGAGAAATTAGTTTTCTTGGATAATTATTTGACATGTGATTTATCATTTATTTGTTAAATGATAATTCATGGAATATTAGATAATAATATGATTTATCCTAATTTGTTTGGGATAATCATTTTATTTATCTTTTATTTGGAATAAAGGATTAATGTAATAATTATCTCTTAATTATTTACTCTCCTATATAAAGAGAGTTCTCCCAAGCCTTAGAACATTGGCAAATTTCGACCACCTTAGAAAAAAAAAAAAGAAATAATTAGTTTTCTTGTCTTGGGTTTTAGAAGAAGAAAAACTCTAAGTTTTTCTTGGTGTTGCATATCGATGAGGTTCGTGTATGAAGAAGGGTGTCCACCAACCGCCGTTTGGAGAGCACATCGGAAGATCTTGACTTCTCTTCCTACTATTGGTAACAAGATCTTAACCCCCTTGTAGTAGTTAAATCCTTTATTTATGTATTGTGATATATAAATCGTGATCCATCCGCTGCGCGTAGATCTAATTCGTTTAGATCTAAGATCCTACATCCTTCATGTGGTATCAGAGACAGGTTCCACGATTTATATAGTCATAATCATAATTAAACGATTTAAAGGAGTGGAATTGCATGTAGGTAAATTTTATTTATTGTTTTATGCTTTGATAATGATTAATTGCTATGGTTGAAGAGATGGATTGGGGTTGACACATTTGTTTACCCGTTAGATCTATTGTAAACTCATATAAGCGATGAAAATTCGTTCATATGAGTATAGGAAATATGTAATTTATTTGTTATTGCAATTTTAATTTCCAGAAATAGATCTGTTTAGTAGCTGTTTAGTTATTTCGTTTTTTCTGTTGATCGAGCCGTTGAAACGACGATCCCTCCGGTCAGAATCAATACTGGAAGATGATGAACAATCCCACAAAATTTGGAGTCGATCGGAGTTCGTTTTCATATCCGTTCGTTGCTGCAAAGAAGCTGCTGTAACAGAAAAACGCAGGATTCACAGAAACCCTACCTGTGACTTCCTCGAATTTCTGGGAGAATTGGACCGTTGAAACGAAAATCCAACCGGTCAGATCGATAAATATTGAGTTTTTGACGTGGCATAAAAATTTCAGGTCGATCGGGATTCATCTCGATTCCCGATCGGCCTCGGGAAGTCATTGATGCGCTGCTGTAAAAGTCAGATTCAGCAGCAAGTTGGGCGGCTCACTGGAGAAGATTGACAAGTCAAAGCTCCGATCCAACCGTCCATATTGAAGCCCGAGGAATGAAGAACAGATCTGGAGATTTTCGTTGCGATCCGAGTTCTTTTGGTTTGCCGATCGTCGAAGTTTTGAACAGCTACAGATTAGGGTTTCTAATTTTATTTTATTTTAATAGATTAGATACGGGAGTGACAACGGTCCATATCGATGTTTATTTTCCGCACTAGTATACATGTTTAGATTGTATGTGTAGAACCGGAAAATTGCCATGACATGCATCATATCATGAATTCCACTCCATATGCATACATGTAGAAATTAATTCGAGGAATTAGTTAGGCATGTATAAAACACACAATTAGTTTTAATTAATTGTTTGATATTAATTAGAAACTAATTAGGGTAAAAACCGAGGAACACGGGTTTTTTCAATCGTCGAGGTTGGGTGATGGATTCTCGGTGAATCCCACTCTGCGAAAGCATAAGGAGTAAAATCCCGAAACCCTTACCTAGACGAGATTACGTTTTTGTTCCGTAGTGTCTACGAGAAAGTTTGATGTTTAAGGATTGGATATTCACGGGCAAACATGGTTCGAAAGTGGTTTAACCACGGTTGGGTGGTCCACAGAAGCTAGGGCTCGATCGACTTCACCCTCCACGTGTGGTGTTTGCACGAAGTGCAGCAAGGTGAGCCATCCGAAGAGCCACTACGGCTCAGCGGAGCTCCCTAGTCTTGACCCGTCCGACGGCCACATATGTTCCAACGAATAGGTCGGGTGGGCTAGCCCACGTAACCGACAACATTCGGCCTATGATTTATTGTTCCTTAATGTAACTTCAAGTCCAAAAATGTGATCAGTAAACCCACCACTTTTTCAAAATATTGAGTGGGAGCGGGAGAGGCGACACCAACCCCACGGCCTCTACTGTTGACACAAGCAACGTGAGAGAATGGTGACGCCTCGTGCGCGCTGGGGACCGCCTCCTAAGAAAGGCCTTCACCGCTATCAAAATTCAAGGCTTGGTCTCCGAAAGGATAGGATTTTGAGTACTCGTCGGTCACCGACCGACCACTAAGTGTGGCACACTCGGGTCTACCTAAAAATCTGAGACATGAGGTCACACTCATAAAGGGTATTTTTGGTAGTACCTTGGCTGAAAAGGAAAAGTGATTGACGATCACAAATGAGATGTTTGATTCTCAATTTGATCTTCAATATTAATCGAAACCTCTTTGACCTACCCTAAGGCGGCACTGAGGTATTAGATTAAATCCTTGGAACGGTAGGATAGACTATAAGTACTTAGTTTATAGTTCCTAAAATTTATTTGTAGTGTATGATTTGGATTTATTCTGTCAATTTTATTTACAACTGTTCTCTCTAAGGGTACTAGACTGCTAGTGTATGTATTAAATTGACTAGTAACGACTTCGTTAAAAAGTGGTAAGTAACTAGAACGTTGTACTCATTAATCTTATATGCGATTAATCTTTCGGAAGAGATATTTCTCTTGAGCTTTCAAGACTTAAGTGACGTAAATAAGTATGTCACTGCTGTCACTCGTGTTGAACGAGAGACAACCATAGTTAGTTTGGAAGATGATTGGGACGGTAAAATTATTTTAGTGAATTTTATTTGTGTAGTGTCTACACGAGAAATTTTCTAATAGAAAAATTGGAGAATCATCGATTAAAGTGTCACTAGTTAGACGGTATTTGGAACCGATAAACTAGTAGGGGCTTTTATCTTATGTTTTTCTAATTTATTAGAAAATTAGTCCCACTGGGTAACGCTTTCATTAGACATCCCACAGTTCACGAGTAGTGTCTACTCAAACGAACTACTAGTTCAAGGCTATTTCCTTTTAAGGAAAGTTAAGAATGGGAAAGAATGTCTATAAGTGTTAATCATCTTAACTAAAGTTTTGAGGCTAAACCGAAACATTAAGTAAAGAAAGTATAGGATAAGGAAAGTGATTTCGGATCACTAACCAATGAATCCTTAGCAACTTTCTTAACCGAGTAACTTGACTCGGAAGCTAAGTTCTTTGGAAGAACAAGGAAGCTGTGCATTAACAATTAATATAGTAGACAACGGGCAGTTGTTTCAGCTAGAATAGTGGGAGTGATATAAGGAAATGAATTTCGGATTCTATCCTTGAATATCACGAAAAAAATTTATTTTTACTGTTTACATTCGTTGAAACAAGTGGATTCACTTTCATCTCGATACTACTGATTGCCTTAAACAAGGTGAATATGACATTTGTAGTACGAATCGAGACTCGGACTTTTGTTTGATAAAAAGACAGAACCACTAAGAAAAGTTTGAATAGGTATTGTAACACATCTAAAACTATTAAAGGTAAAAGGTTTCGTATTAAGATAAACGACCCTTCAAAGTCTATTAATTAGTGCATATATCCTAGAGATAAGACTGACGGCGGGCTAAGGTGATTCCTATCTCCCGGTCTCGAACAACATCTTAAAGGAACAATGACTAAGTTTCCTTTCAATCGGGAGAGGATAATAGATTTGAAGAGGTAACATAGCTTGTTAACAAAGTGACCTTCGGGGTCTAGTGAGAGATACAAGCTAATGAGAGATTTTGAGTGGTGACATTTTGTATGATAACTACTCGAAACACGGTTTAGTTTATCGAAAGAATACGAGGAGGAGTCTCTGATTTCAGCAGAGAATAGAGTATTCCATGCTCAGAAATAGGCTATCGCATAGTCTTTTGGACTGATGCTCGGCCTGCCTTCAAGTAGAGTGATTTTCACTGAGGAAGAAACCGTAGCCTCGCCTTGCATAGTTATTTATGTGCTACAATACACTGCTTAACTCGATTAAGATATTGTTGTAAAATAACGGTTAACATTATTATCTAAACCGAGAAGTCTACCTAGAAGATGCTCGTCAATTTATGGATAAGGAGTAAATTCGGTTTACACCACTTCCGTAAATATAAGCATTTAGCACTTAGTGCTTGAAGGTAGGACTGGAGATTTTGCACACACGCCTGAATATATAACTATTAAATGAAATATCTTAATGTGATGAGTGAAGGTTGATTATAAGATTCTTGAGATCAGAAAGTGACGGTTGTACTGTCACACCCTTTTTGAAAGAATCCATACATAACAACCTTAGACCTTGGAGTACGGTTACTCTAGGAAGTTACTATCTGATTTAATCAGACCACGTCCAACATCGGTTGTTGGTGACTACACTGATAAATACTACTAGATCAGAATGTCAATCCACCCAAAACGCAGTGGGAGTATGGTCTAACCGTTGACCCATTGTGGTTTTATGGACTTTATAGTCTGCTGGGGTGATTAATAACCTATGGCTCTTGGTGGGCTGTATAGGATTCTGATCATAGAGGTTGGTTTGAAAGCCTTAACCCCGTGAATGGAGTTTTTGGTACTCTAGTTCTGTTCAGCCTCTTGTAGAACCACCTGAGTGTCTCAGGCCCAGTGGGAGCAATTGGATCTACACGGAAAGGAGTCGAATGAATAGGAAAGTTTAAACTTTCAGCGCAAAGCTGAGTGGTCTAGGGGTGATTCCCTGACAAGTAGAGAGTTAACCAGACCTTGAACTCTCTCACCACTCACTCTTGCTAGATTTCGTTAGAAAGCAGAAAATAGGGGTGATTCCCTGAGACTTTCTTGCCGACAAGCGGAGTCTGGATTCATTCGAACGAAGGGTCTTGGTCACAACAAATGGCGGGGCATTTGCCGGGCTTTATAGCCTTTGTGGATTTAAGAGACCTCTCGGTCATTGAAAGTCACATGTTTTAAAATATGTGGACTTGACCGAATATATTGATAAATCTTTAAGTAGAGTGGATATCAATATTGGTAAAGTAGTAGTATTAGTGTTCATGAATGATAACATGCAAAAAGCGATTGGAAACAACATGTGTGTGCTATCTCGAAGTCGAAATCCACAGGCCAAGATTCTCTGGATGAGAGAATTGGACTATATTCTAAGAATCTGATTCGGTCAAATTCACGAGAATGAGTCGTTGGCTATCCCACCTATCTTATTGAATAATATGATCATGCATATACGTATGCAACATTCATCGAGAGTAGTCCTACCCTACCTCTCAGGAATGATTCTCTAAATCTTCGGATAAAGAGAATGGGATAGAGTCTCTCTTGGATAACGGCAAGTCAGGTTATAACAAGTCAATAGTAATCGAATCTTGGATTCGAGCAATAAATAGCGGTTTAGTACGTCCTCAAGTATCTTTAGAGAACGAGAATCATATGCTTGTATATTCAGTGCAAACTTGAATATGGTTGACTTCTACTTGATTACGACTTGTCGTCGAGATTAAGGATGATCATTAAGTTGATCGCGGGCTCGAGTGTTTTCTCATAGTGCTTAGAATTTCCTTTTTGGTGCAGGAGTAATTCCGGGTGATAAGTGATATCACTTCACTGTGAAAATAGTGAAGAGATAGCTTTGAAGGATATTCTCAGTCACTAGAGGTCAAAAGCATAGAGAGTACCACCTGATTAGATGGACCGGCGACGTTTTGATCCTAAAGATCGTCTCGAGTCGACAACCTAACTAGTCAGTGTACCAAGTCGAGTGCTTGGAGGGTACAACATTGATGGATATGTCTCATATGCTTTTAGAGCAAGTGGGAGAGTGTTGTGAATAAGATGATAAAGGGTGTGCTCTAAAAACAATCGTTGCTTGTCATTTCGTGCAAGTGGGAGATTGTTAGGTGTAGTGCCTGAAAGACAATTTGTGTAATTGTTTTTAATAATGGATGACAAAATTTATCTCATCTTAGTTACTTTCTTTGTGCTTGTAAAGGATACACTACTGCAAACCCTAAGTATATCAGTATGTAACCGCTTAACTCAGTGTATGGATTACACGTGAGGATTGAGTTAGTGGTGATATACTTAAATCTGTTAGTCCGTGGTGAATTTAATCGAGTTTAGGGTCTCTTGATTAAAACACCAATAATGCGCCTGAAACACCTTAGGGTGTGATAATCTTATCCAGACTTTTGGTAGAGGTACTCGTGGGGCATTTATATATGATGGCATTCATATAGATTTGGACCGATTTAATCTCGAATTTCTCGATATAATTCCGTAATCAAGGAATCTTATTAAATCATTAGATGATCATATATGGATCAACCTTAATCTGAGGTGATCACGAGTCTTTGCTTGTCCCGGGGTAGTGTTTGATGTGTTGAGTTACGGTTCACTTAAATATGTGTTCCAAGCCACTTCTCATTGGCACTATCTCCGGATGAGTGAGTAGTTACGATTTTCACGGACATGGAATCCATTCCTTCCTGCGGGAAGTAGAGAGCAATCCCCTTATTAGTTAGCCCTAAGAAAGTGATCGATCCGGGAGTTCATATTAGACTAATTGATCACTAGTCGGATATGTGAACTAATTGATCATCATGGGGTTAATGGTAAATAAGGATAAGATATTACGAGTCGGGTTCACGGAGACTTCCCACTCGAGAATGGGCGATCTATGGAGGTTAATCCGTATGTAGTGATTATATCAATGGACGCTTATTCACTCTATGGGTTGAGTATAAGTATACATCTATAATCGGTAGAGTTCAGTTTCGGGTTTATGGTGGCGTAATCCCGGAATTAGTAATTAATGTACTTATTCGGTCCGATGAATAATTAATTATTGGAGCTACTGGTTATAGATCCATGGTCCCCGATGTGGCTTCTGTAAATCGGACTAATAATCTTGTTATTTGGGCCTCAGTGATAATTAATTGGCTGGGTTAATTAATTGATATGCATGGATATTATTTAGTTGGGCTAAATAATATAATACACATAAAAGACATTTTATGTGGGCTTAGAGACCCTTAATGGTGGCGCCAATATCACATTTAATTAGAGAGAAATTAGTTTTCTTGGATAATTATTTGACATGTGATTTATCATTTATTTGTTAAATGATAATTCATGGAATATTAGATAATAATATGATTTATCCTAATTTGTTTGGGATAATCATTTTATTTATCTTTTATTTGGAATAAAGGATTAATGTAATAATTATCTCTTAATTATTTAATCCTTGGAGGACAAGGTTTACTCTCCTATATAAAGAGAGTTCTCCCAAGCCTTAGAACATTGGCAAATTTCGACCACCTTAGAAAAAAAGAGAGAAATAATTAGTTTTCTTGTCTTGGGTTTTAGAACAAGAAAAACTCTAAGTTTTTCTTGGTGTTGTATATCGAGGAGGTTCGTGTATCAAGAAGGGTGTCCATCAACCGCCATTTGGAGAACACATCGGAAGATCTTGGCTTCTCTTCCTACTATTTGTAACAAGATCTTAACCCCCTTGTAGTAGTTAAATCCTTTATTTATGTATTGTGATATATAAATCGTGATCCATCCGCTGCGCGTAGATCTAATTCGTTTAGATCTAAGATCCTACATCCTTCAGTAAGGCTTACATATATTATTGAATTTATTTGATAATATACGTGCGGCGCTCTTTCGGATAAGGACTCGGTGTCCGGGAACGGGGCGTTACAGTTGGTATCAGAGACAAAGGTTTTCTTTGTTGTGTAGGACTTGATTTCTTCCTTAAGATAAGTGTTAGAGCTTTAGTAACCCCTCTCTTTTCTTGGTTACAGAATGGTTCTTACTAGAGGAGGAGCTAATACGAATAACATCGAAGAGGCTAACACCCGGACAGTTCACACTAAGGCAGAAGTTACTGAGGCTAGAATTCCAAAAAGGAGAAGAAGTGGACCAACTCCCAGGGTGCCAGTTTCTCAAGTTAATGTTCCGGTAAGTGGTGTAAATCAAGGACTGACATCATGTCGGGGTAGAGAGTGGAACAAGGGGTCATTCACAGTTTAACCCCAACATACCATTCATCACTACCTCTGCGGGAGTAATACCGGGAGTATACATGCCTCTAATGACCACAAGTGGATAGGATTAGGACTTTCTCAACCACCGGCTAGTCGATCTTTCGATCGTCCCACGAGACATCGGCATTTTCCTCCACACCACTGAGCTTTACACCTCAACCAACGGTTCTTCCTCCACCACCGCCTAGATCTGATACTTTTGTAGCACCTGGCTACACCTATCCACAACAGACTTACCCGCATCAGATGTATCCGCAACAGACCCACCCCCAACAGTAGGTCCAGCAACCTCAACCACAGTATCAAAATGTTATTGCCTCTACGGCTGAATATCCAACACCCTATCCACCTCGGCAGCCAACTATGTGTTGAAATAGTGTCCTAAACCCAATCGGGTTGGACCGGATCCGACCGGGTCGGATCATTTCTACTATTTCTTTATGTTTATACATATATTAAATGGCTTCTCTGTTGTCATATATGTGTTCTTTTAGAGAACCAATTGTGAATTGTTATATGATAACGTCCTTAGTATTAAACTGTGATAGAGAAACCATGATAGGCGATTATGGTTGATGAGATCTCTAATCACTTTAATAAGTTTGATACTTAAATGTCTCTAGGCTGATGTACTATTAAACAGGGCATTGATAGTATAAATAGGCTAGCACGTATTAGATGTCTTCATCCTTTAGGCGAGGATATATATCGTCTATCGAAGTGTAGAGACACTTGGGTATGCGTGGGCGTGTATTAGAGAATCGTCGTTAGGCGACCCCACTTACACGGATAAGTGTCACACTATGTGGCGGTTGTGTAATTATCCTTAAGACCGAGTCTTCATGGCATCACGGTGTGGATTGTCATGCTTTGACACTATTGAGGTTTCCACAGCCACGGGCGATCATGCGGTAGTGATTGGGTATGATCTTGAAGCATCGCGGAGTATACATGATTGGTCGTCCGGGAATCGCGTATCTATGATTAGGATTGAATATCCGAAATGGCCTTCTTATAAGGAATGTCTTACTCTCGTGAATCTTTGCAAAGTGGGAGTAAACGAATTACTTCGAGAGAGCATGATATCCAGATTATAAGATCGGTCGTTGATGTTTTGACACTCGACTAACGACCGTATGGATATTATTACAATGATAGGATTGTAAGTTACACGGTAATCTGCTTTCACATGAAAGGTAGTAGTCATTGCATTTGACTCTTCCGATGATTGGGGTCACGGTGTGTGTTCTTTGGCCTATCCGTGATCGTTAGGCATGAAGGGCATTTTCGTAATTTGCACTTTGTGTCTACGGCCAACATATTTGGAAGCCTATCGGGTCACACACATAAGAACATCTAGCGGATTAAAAAACGTGGTTATAGATGATAACCAAATAAGGAAAGAATTTATCTCGTACTATAAAGGTTATAGTGGTAAATTAATATGGTGGTATTTATTTATTATGAATAAATTAAATACAAGATATTAATAGTATTACATTAATTAAAGAATATTCCGGATGCCAATTTATTGGCTAAGGCGGCGCAATTTGTGTGTGTATATGATACACTTGGATTGTGCAATTTAATTAATAAGATTATCATATATTAATATAAGATATTAATTATTAAATATATATAGTCACATGCGTGACTTGCACTTGGAATAATGCTTGTGCACATTTGTTTTCAAGATATATGTATATAGATTTATATGTGTTATATATATGTGATATATACACATGTAAATTGATTTATGGTAATAAAATAAAGATAGTCAATATTAGATATTGACAATATCTTGGGAATATTCAATATAAGATATTGACAATATCCTAGATTTATTTGATATAAGATATTATAATAAATGAGATAAATCAATCAATTATATTTTCCTTATTTTATTGGGAAAAGGTTTTCTTCTCCTCCACTCTAGTTGAAAGCCCTCTCACTATAAATAAGAGGTGGGTGTCAAGCTCTTTTATACAACACAATTCCAAGAACTAATAGTTCTTGTGTAAAATAGAGCATCCTATGAGAGTTGGAGAGAGGAAAAAGGCCGATCTAGCAACCGGAGTTTTCCAATAGCAATCCATGATGGGATTCGGCGGGCTGTTCGTGTGGGTGGCGGTAGAGGCCGAACACTTGGGCGGCTCTATGCGAACTACTCTCTCTTAGACGGTCAAAGCGTCGATCTTTTAGATCAACCAAGGTAACCACCGTCTACTACTTATTTGTTTATTGCTTAAACGAAGTCGATCCTGGGTAAAAGGAAATCAAAATTTTGAATTCCGCTGCGTTCCCGCGTAGATTTCCTAACACTATGGGTTATCCTGCGGATCCGACGGCTCAGAATGCGCCACCAGTTCAGCAGCTGATACATCATCAGCAGTTTGGGGGTTACGACAGGCCAGTGGATTGGTACGATAAGATGAATAAGCACAGGGTGCCAGAATTCTTTGGCAACGTTGAGCCAAAGCCGGCCAGCAGATTTGTGGATTAAGTGGGTTTGAGAGGGCGTGCGTAAATGTGAAAGCTCCGCCCCGAATGGTCTCGATTAGCGATATCCTTGTTGGTAGGAAATGCAGAAAGTTGGATGGAAGCTTATGAGCAAGTTAATCCGAGGATCACAGATTTGGCAGTGTTTAAAGATCTATTCTACAAGGAATACTTTCCTAGAACAGCCCAGAATGCAAAGGCCAATGAATTTCTGAGTTTGAAACAAGGAAGATACGCTACAATGACTCAGTACTCCCACAAGTTCCATGAGTTAGGCAGATGCCACCCTGAAATCATGAGAAGTGAAGAGAAGAAGATTGACAAATTCATGGAAGGAATGTCACATGAAGTGTCAAAGGGCATGCTAGGAGATAGACCTACTAGCATGGCAAACGTCATGGATAGAGCTTTGATTGCGGAAAGATTTGCTAGTAAGCGGCGGGTGTGGTTGGAGACAAGAGGCCTTTCGAATTATCAAGGGAATAATAGAGAGCACACCAGCGAGAATGTTAAGAGGGCGGAAATCCGCCACGAATAGTTCGAAAAAGTGGAGCACCAGCGGTTTGTGCTAAGTGTAACAAGGCACATACAAGAGAGTGCATGGCGAGTAGCATGAGTTGTTTCCACTTTGTGGGAAGTAGCACATTACTCGAGGTGTGTCCTAAGAAGCTCTCTCAAGGTAATCGAGCAGAGGAGGGCGAGGTAACTAGCGAGGTAATCATGCCACGGGTAGCGAGACCGATTCGTGTCTTTGCAGATATATCTGCGAACCGGAAGAGTTAGATGACCTTGTGGTGAGCGGTACTTTTCGGTGTTTGTGTTTATTATAGATATTTAATATGATATAAGCGCGCATATGATATTATATATTTGTACTTAAATTGATTCACTTGTTAGGTACCATAATCATTGATAATCTAGCAGTTTCAGCCCTGTTTGATACTGGAGCTTCATAGACTTTTGTTTCCTCTAAGATAGCTAAGAAGTTGAACCTACCTCTTAAGGAATTGGAGATACCTTTGAGTATAAGCACACCTTTGGGCAGAGTTGCTAGATGTGCTCAAGTCACACCCTAAGTTGATATTAGAGTTGGGACTTACAAGTGCCAGCATGCTTTGACGGTGTTGAATTTCTCAGATTTTGATGTTATCCTGGGTATGGACTAGTTGTCTAAGAATTATGTCTACTTGGATTGAAGGGGTAAGAGGGTGATCTTTAAGGTTCCAGGAAAATCAGCTAAGGTGTTTCAGGGTAATGTATACAAGCCTAGCAAGGGTCGTCATCCGATTATCTCAGCAGTTAAAGCCTTAAGAGCTTTGAAGAAAGGTTGCCAAGGTTTCGTTGGTTATGCGTTAAATAAGGAAAAGCATAGGCCCGGGTTAGAAGAGACTCGTGTAGTTAAGGACTTTCCTAAAGTTTTCCCGGAAGATTTGCCAGGACATATGCCTGATAGAGTCATAGAGTTCGAGATTGAATTGGTCGCAGGAGCATCACCGGTAGCTAAAGCACCTTATAGGATGGCACCAACGGAGTTGAAAGATTTGAAAACTCAGCTTAAGGAGATGCTAGAGAAAAACATCATCCACCAAGTACATCAACGTGGGGGGCACGGTCTTGTTTGTTGATTGACGTGATCAGTCAAGTGATAATAAAATACTCGATCACCATTAACCAATACTAGCAAGAGGACTAGGTCCATCGTAGTATAGCTATAGCGAATCAAGGTCGATCCCACAGGGAACCAATTGTGAATCATCTACATAGAAACAATCAATTAATCATGTCGAGCACACATAGGTGGTCTAAGACCAACAAAAGACAAGATAAGGTAAAAACTGACTCGACACAACACAAATAAAGACAACGTAATTAACCTCCCCAATCATTGTGTTATCGTTTGGATCTAGAGATTCTATATAATTAAACTAGACTCAATAACTATTAATCCGATTCGTATTTCTTTTATATTGGCTACGGGAGTCATCCCTTAAACTTGACTTAGTTCCGGGTAGGACACTAGATCACTGTGCTACATTCGTGACTTAAGCCCCGTAGGCCTCCATCTCATATAACTTGCACGCTTACAATACTAGGGATGCCGATATAAACCGTATTCCTCACCTAGGCAACATTCCTGTGGTTAGGCGTACTTCCTAAGTGATCGCATCAGTCTCTGTCCCATTAACACTAACTTCGTAGGTATCATGCTAATCTATGATGTACGTATAACTAGGTGCTAGCAATTCCCAAATATAACACAGATCTAGATCTCGCTGAAAGTCCTGGAAGATCAATTCATGAGCCGACCTAGGAGTACTATATTGGCATTTCCTAATCATACGCTAATTAAAACAGACGAGCAACGTAGCCGTAGCCATACCTACTAAGACAAGAAATTCTAGGTGGACAATCACACCATAAAGACATGGCTAGATTGACGAAGTGAAAACCAAAATCTTAGCATTTCTATATACGTAACGGATAAAATAGAAATTCATAAAGCAATTATATAGATCTACTAAAAACACGATTGTCGATCATACCAAAATCATCTATAGATCACCGGATAACAGATCTGGGCGTGTGGATCCTTATAGACAAGGTATCCCCACTGCCTCATATCGTAGCCTTAGATCTACATCGTTCGGTGAAGAACGAGCAACCTCAAACGATAAACAATAATTGGGGGGGACTTAATTACAAAGAACTAAGAACAAATTAATACAAGCAACTCACATAATTGCTGCTGACTTGTATTAAAACTGCTCTGAAAAACTGAGGATTTGTGCTATGAAAAGTTGTATTAAAATTGTATTGTGTTGTCTAATGTTTGGCTATGAAACAATGTATTTATAAGCTGCCGAAACCGACTTAAAATCGTATTTCCTAAACCCTAACGGAGTCTAAAATACGTCGAGATTACTCCGAGCCGATCCGATAATTTTCCCAAACTCGCTCCCAGCGAGCTGCCACTTCGCTGCCAGCAAGCTGGCCAGTCTCTGATTGGCTCGTTGGCTTTTCTTGTTTGTTTCTCCACTCCTCGTGCTGATTTGATGTCTATCTTTAATACGATCTGATTCTGCTCCGATTTATCTTGAGATTTATTTCCTTATGTCGGTAGATATCCTTCTGATTTACCGTAATCTGTAAAATCAATAATTATCACACTGTAAATCATATTTTAATAATAAAAATAGATAAATACCAAATTATATTCTACAAACCACATAACATTAAATAAACATTATAAACATGTGATTTAATATAAAATATATATTATTAAGCTCGATTTAAGGATAACGTTGATGACTTTTACGGGTATAATTTGACCGTCATCAACTACCCCCCACTTAGACTTTGATCGTCCCGAACAAAGCATTGATAAGTCATTCCCCAAGATAAAAATTTCCAATGGTCAAATCATACTTACACAAGAAACTCGAGTCAACTCATACCATTCATGCTCATAAGGTATCCATTATTCGTTACTCGCTATGAATCGAAGTGATGTGTGCATGTGCATTCAGTTTTATATAATCGTGGCAAGATTAGAGTTTATGCTAACTTCGTAATCTCAACCTACCAACATCAGTATTCCCACTTCTTAAGCCTCACATGGGTAAAGACATGGTGCAATAAGCAAGAGCGTTATCCAAGAGGTTTTTGGACTCGGAGACCGAGAAATACTCGAAGCCTCTTAAAAAGTTGAATTTCTTCGCATTTTCATAATTTCAAGTATTAACACTTCTCAAGAAAGAAACTTGCTTTAAAATTAAATTATGCATTGCAAGAATCCCCTTCTCACGGTTTAGTCAATAGCATTGAATATTACCACAAGCGCGGGGCTACTTTGGTAATGTTACTACAAGCCCAGTGTTTAACGCATTGTCGAAACACAGATAATTCTCAAGCTTATTACTCCGCTTTGATGGCCAGAATATAGGAATACATCAGCAGATAAATATCGACACTAAGTTCAAATAACCAATCATCTACGCAATGTACACATAATTTCTTGATTATTATAATTAGATGCGGTAACCGTCGATTCAAAGATTGAGTAATCGAATAATAAAATAACTACTTACAGCGATCGGCATGAATATCCTTAAATTTACATTCACATAAGTATAAAATGATCATGTACTCATGCACTCGGTTCCTTTCTTACGAATTCACAGCTAGGAACTCACAATTCTAAGGGTATGAGATTATTAATTTGCCTTTTATTTAATTTTTGTTTCAATTTCCACCATTTCTTTTTCACACATATAAGCTAAGTCTCCTACCCCCCACCTAAACATGGCATTGTCCCCAATGACAAAGAAAAAAATGAGAGTCTAAGAAAAAGACTTAGCTCTGGAAACGGCTCTCAAGTAAGATGCAACATGCAGACGTAATCCAAGCACGTCGTGGAGCTTCTGAGCATATCAACAAACCAGAGATCGAACAAAAGTATAACATTTGCAAAACAATTCTTCAACAAAGCTCAAAACTCGTTACAGCGTTAGCCCATAAAAAGTAATAATCGAATAAAAGGGACTGTAAAAGGAAAATAGTAAACCTCAAACATTTTTAAGTCCTTAATACGATTACATTTTGATACATTAAAACTACGAATCCCGACTTGTTCTTAGTACAACATTATTATTAAGAAAATACGACAACAGACTCGATACAAAGGAAAACATACTAGTAGAGAAATATAAAGACAATCAATCGCCTCCACCAAAAGATCGTCCAAAACCCAGAGGGATACGAGAAGAAGAGGGCTCTTGACCCTCAAAACCAGGTGGTAGTGTAGGCCAACGTTCACGTCGGGTCTTAGAGACATCATCTCCATTTATATTTCTCACAATCTTTCCGACCATGTGATGAGTCTCAGCCACTGTCCGCTCCATTCCATCGATACGGGCAAAAAGTTGCTCCAAGTCTTGCCCTCGTCCGGCGGCATTGCCTTCACCGCTATTCCTAGCTTCACGGGGTCGAGGTGGTGGCCGTGGATGTGGGTTGGCATTGGTGAGAGCCGGAATGGATGCTCTTGACAAGGGAGGAGTCTGCGGGTCAACATACACATCGGCCCCTAACTCTTGGCAGCCAGCCGTTATTGCAATATTTGAAATCATAGAACCGTAGGGCAAAATGGTCATTTTCTTCTGGCTACCTCGGTCATGTTACCCCTTGGGCATTCCCAAGTCTCTTGGTCGCTCTAACCATAACCAATACATCAAGGCAGCATGATGGTCATAAACCGTGGAGGTATGGCCGGATGGAAGTATATCGGAACAAATAAACCGGTGTAACAACTTGTCTTCCCAAGTGGAGAATGTGGCCTCTTGCAAATTGCGAGCATATCGACCCATATACCACTCGATATTGAAGTGATTACCGATTTCCTCTCTAACGGTCGTCGAATGGTCATACACATTTGTAAATTCCTCAAGTCATCCACTAAACTACCCAAATTAAAATAATTATTGATAGTGGTAGGTGACATAGCAAGCGTCGACGACTCTAACCGTGGCAGTGTGGGAATGGGGATGCACCTATAAATAAGCATAGAATTCTTTTACCAGGGACCCGTTACAACGAGTAGGCGGCTCGGCCACGTACTCCCATTATGATAAGCGATAAGATCTCTAACGAGTTCCCGCAATTCTCAAGATCTCGCCTCTTCCTCGATGCACCGTCGCATTGCTCCAATGGAGTGCGAAATGCCTCGTATACCGTGGGGCTAACAAATTCGGCACCCGTCAATTACAGGTATAGCGTCACCATCGAGAACAAATTGCACCCCAGCCCGATGAATCTGTGGTTGATTCCTTCTACTATGATTGTTCCGATTCATCCTGCTATGCTTAGAAAAGCACCCCAACTCGATTCTTTGCCTCGAAAATGGACTCGTGAGGCGAGTCGAGGAGTCTCATTGAGGCGAGTTACCCGATCTGGCTCGGCTAAACTCGTTTTGCTAAATGACACCTTGAACAGCCCGAAATGTGTAATTTCCAGATTTTTAGGAACCAAATTGAATGAGAAATAGCCTCATTTCAATTTATAAGATTTGGAAAAAAAAGTAGATAGTGAATAAATTTGGGTAAAACATGGTATAGATTGTCTAAGATAGCATCACAACAATTTTTCTACATAAATTGGGTGTGAGAGAAAAATGTAGGTTTAGAGTGTGATGGGTTTAGAAAATGATAGAGAAATAATGATAAGAGTAGAAATGATAGAAGGTTAGAAATTTGTGAAATTGGTGTGGTAGAAATGTAGGTAAAAGTGGGGTTTAAATAGGTAAAGGATAAGGGAAAAAGAGAGGGAAGTGAAAATGAGTTTGAATTTGAGAAAGATGGTGATTGGTGGATTTAGAGAGGAGAGGATTGATGAGGTGGAAAGTGAGAAAGGTAAAGGTGGAAGATTGGGATATGTAGAATAAGTGTTGACCACTTTTTAATTTTTGACCACTAAAAATTAGGATTGGAAGATAGGAGGGCAACCCAAAATTTATTGATACTTTCACACTTTACCAAAAATATTGTCCTAAAATAATCTGACCTTTGCCGGTGAAATAGACAGATTTAGCATGAAGCGATCGACCAAACTGTCTCCGATTTTCTACATCCTGCCTCCAGTCAGTTTCATTTTAAAACTCCTGCTTCGTTCCCATCTTCTTCTCGGGATGGTCGTATACTTTTCCTCATTTAGCATGTTATCCTCGACACACCTATGAAACTCTACTTCACGTCGCAACGAATTGAGTAAAAAAGCTTTTGCACATCCTTAACCCAACGGTCATCGAAACATGGCAAAAATAAAAAACCTCAACCGTTTTAACGTTACTTTTATTTGACTCAAAGAAAAGAAGATAAAGAAAAGGATTAAGAACCTAAAAACCTAAAAAAAATTTACGAAAACCTAAGGGATAGAAAATAGTTCTGAGTTTTGAAAGTCCTCAGATCGACTTTCCAAACATCATCATTCCATTGAACTATCGTCCTTTGCCTTCCAGATTTGCACCCGGTTAGCCTTTTCTGAGGTTTGTTTACCTTCTCTGAGGATGTGTGCTTTTCCTCGGGTCGTGAGGCCTAGGAAAACACAGTCATCCTTACCGTCCAAACAGGCACCAACCTCAGCCTCTGTCTCAGAAACTAGTGAGCTCTTTGAAGATCGAACTCTACGAGTTCTCTTTTTAACACGCCTCCTGTTGGTCCCAGAGAAGGGTAAAACTATAGTCAGAGGGGGTGAATAACTATAGTGGAGTTTTAAAAACTTTTCTTGTAATTAAAAGCTTTTGGGCAGCGGATAAGTCCCTTCTTACTAAGTTACTTCAAGGTAGTTTAAGCAATCAATAGTATGTGATATAATATAAGCAATTAAATGAATGCAGTAAGGTAAATTGCGAGAAAGTAAATTGACACAAGGCTTATAGTGGTTACAGGTGGTGTAATCCGCCAATCCACTCTTCTCACGTGATGATTGGAGGAATTCACTATTGTTTTCACGAGATACAATAAATGCGATTGTCCTTGACTTCCCAAGCTTCACAATCTACAAGACTATCACTCCTTGGCGACAACGACTTGGTGACTCAATCTCTTTCACTTGCTCGCCAGGATCAAATCCTTGGCGACTATCATCACGACACAACTTCCTCGGATGGCTCTGATTCAGTTGCTTGATTTATGTGAATTGAATTCACCAACTTGTTGATCAATCTCAATGCTTGATATTTGATTTATAGCTCTTAGATTTGAGTTGATCACTAGATATATCTTTTCAGCATAGATAGAAGACTTTTCAATTTGACAGAGTTTTTGCACATATTTTTTGATCGTTTTTCTACTTTTTTTCTTTTCTGTCAGTGCCTTCTATTTATAGCCTTGATTACTCTTGATTTGAACTTCCTTCCGTTGGCTATATTAGTGAGGAGAATAATCCTTGATTTTATTCTTGATTCCCCCTTAATTATATTCTCATTGATTTTAGTGATCGGGTTTTTCTTCAAACGTTTACCAGAAAATCCGTCCTTGATTGATCCTCTATTAATTGTGCATTTAATGCTTGATCTTCTGTTTCTTCTTCATATTTCAATAACTTTGATTGAGTAAGGTTTTACTCAGCCGTTCTTTGAACGGTCAAGTGACCAATCTGACTTTGCCGCTTAGATTTTCCTTTACTGCTTTGTCTTCACTCAGCCGAAAGTTAGTTTACTTTGCCGATTCATTGTTTCCTTTATTCTTTAAGTTGAAGGAGAATCCTTGTACTTCACTGATCCTTGATTTGGGTGAGATCAGTGTACACCATATTTAAGCTTTGAGCTTCATTACTTAAAACATGACTTAGATTTATCCAAGGTCATCACAGACTTCCTTGGTTATAAGTCAGACCTTATGTCTTTATTGCTTCTTTGTTGGTGCTTGGCTGGCTTCACTCTGCCGAATGTCTGTTTAAATTTGCCGTCCTACCAACCAGTACAGTACTTGTCTGACTTAACTTATACAACATGTCAGACTCTAAGTAAAGACTTATATAGAGAATTCTAACTTATTTCAGGCTTGCTATAACAGCTAGTATGGCCATCATCAAAACATAATAACATGTTCCTAACAATTTCCCCCTTTTTGATGATGCCAAAACCCTCATATTCCTGAACATAAGTATGCCAAATTTTTCATAATAATAAGCAGAATAGAACTCAAAAATTTTATTCATCCATTTAAGGGCAATAAGATATTGCATAAGGTTTGAGCATAACGTCTTCTTCTTCATTTCTTCAAACCCGATGTCTTTGATTTTGATGCCTTTGCCCTTATCTGTTGGGCTTGTCTTCTTTCCACTGGAGCTTTCAGGCTTTGAGCTTCCTTCCCCTTTTAGCGACACCAACTTTGTGCTTCAAGATTTGCGATTCTTTGCTTGGACTCGAGGAGAGGACCATATCTTTTCTCCAGTATCTTGTTGGTTGCCTCACCAATGTTGAGAAGGGTGTTAAGTTGTTGCCCAGAGTACTCCATGATCTCATCCAGATGTTGAATTTGATGAATGTGAGTGTTTAGAGTGTCCACCAAAGGTTTGAGATTGTCATCAATCTTTTCAACATGAAACTCAAGGTTGGTTTGGACATGGTAGGGAATAAGATGTTGTAAGTTGCAAAGCAAGTTTCCCTGTTTTTCCATCACCTCATCTTGTATCTTGATGTGACTGATGAGGGCTTCAATCTTATGGTTTAAAGAGGTTGCGTCACTCCTTAAGGCAGCTTTCAGATTTTGCCTGCTGTGATACTATTTCTCTATGTCTACAATCTGGGGTTGAATGTCCAGTTTGAAGATTTTTTCTGGATCAACTTCCTCTGGTGCCACTTCAACATCCTCATCATCTTTATCTTTCTCTTCCTGCATTTTCACTTCTTCTTCTTCTTCTTCCTCCTTCTCATCTTCCTTTTCCTCTTTTTCTTCCTGATTTGACTCAGGGTCAGTAAGGGGTTGCTGGGGGGTGTTGACTTCTTCATCTGCTGGAGATAGGACTTTCTCTGCTGATGTTCCCCCTTGGTCAATAATAGGGGAGTTGACAAGTTCAGCTGAGTGAGTTTTATCAGCTGGCTCACTTGGCTGTTCGTCAACTTTGTTGATGCTCTTGAAAAGCACCTCTTGAAGTGTCAGCTCATCATCAGAGATCTCCATGTTTTCTAGATTAGTTTCGAGATGGCCGCCTTCTGAGTGTTCATCCTCTGTCTCAGCTTCTTCCTCTATCCATCTCTTCTTCTTCAGATGAAGTAAGAGCATATCCTTCCTCACCTTCTTCCAGATAGGTGATGTCCTCTTGTTGTCTTTCTTCCTCTGTTGCTGTATCATCACTGATTGTCACAGGTTCGTTCAAGTTCTTGGTACCCGATCCAGAGGTGTTCTCTTGTGCCTTAGGATCTGGTTCTTCGTCCCACTCTGAGATCTCTTGCTTTTAGGTTGTTTCCTTTTTCTCCCGGCAGTTGGTTTGGGTTTCATAGATGCCTTGATGTAGTTAAACATTACCTTAGACCTATGTGGAGCCTCTGATTTATGGGTTTCACTTTCAATGCATCGAACAGTGTTGAAGAGGAACCCATATGATTTCCTCTCCTAGAAATCACCTTTCTTCAAAACCCTTGCTTGGTGCCGTAATTGATAGATCAATTCCTTTTGAATCGATCTTTCAAGCTATTGAATACAAAGGTCGCCCAGTCAAATTTAGTACCTTCGTAGATGATGGCCATCGGCTTGACCCGTAACTTCGATTAAGTTTTCCATTGACCCTTTTAAAGCCGATGTTCTTGGTGATGACCGGTGCGAATTCAGCAAATGGAAGTTTTAGTGTTGATCTTGGGAGGTTGTATGTTTTGCTGTTTTTCTTAGGATTCTTGGCTATCTCAACCCGAAGTTTTTGATGTCAATCTTCACAAACTTTACATTAGCGGACCTATCATGGGTAGTTTGTAGGAATCTATTGAAGACCGAGGCATAATGACTACCTCTTTCCCAAAGATTGAACTTTTATGCGATCTATGTCGAGTTTTCTTTGTCTTTGGGCACAAACTTGGAATTTTCGAAATGCAATCAGATTTTCATAGCAAATTCCATTGATTGGATGGTTTAGGAAAGTCATTAACCCCAATTTTGAACAACAATCAACCAAGCGTTGAGCTTGTGCATCATTGTCACAGAAAGAGAGGTAGGGTTCAGGTTTGAAAAACGGCCCCGTGATGATTGATTTTTCATAGAATTTTTCTGTGGGAGAGATTGTAGAAGATGAAGCCATTTCTTTGAGATTTGAGAAAAATATTTGATTAGCAATAAGAAATAGGGTTTGTAACTTGCAATAGAGTGTAAAGATATTTGGAAAATCTCTAAGTATGGTTTATATAGGATAATTTGGGTAGTGTGAACGTGGTTTGAATGTGGAAGGAATTTATGACATAATGGCATGATTTTGTGTATATAAATCATGAAATTCGAGTGTAGTGGGGGAGAGTGAATTGAGGTAAGTAATGATAAATCCTGGGATCGAGGCGTTTGTAATTCAAAGATAATATGGTTACCTCCATGATTGTAAGTTGATCTCCACGTGTGTAATCATCCACAAAATAATCCTCCATAATTTCCTTATTCTCCACGTGTATAAAATTTGATTTTGTGCACACTATAATTTGCCCATTACTCCATTCTTCACTTCGGTGGAGTGCCATGGTTGGTCACTTAGCCGATTTAGTGAGTTTTTCACTGAGCTGCTTTATATTACCTTTCCTAACAATCAGTGAAGTTAACTTCGCCGAGTACCAGTGCCTTACCTGCTACATCTCCTGTAATGGCAATGGTTTAAACATCTGATGAAGTCACTTGGTGATTTACTCGATTAGCCGCTCTTTGGTACTTAGTCAATTTCAATCATTCCCAACTCAGTTCTTAACATGCTAAATCTTTCATGACTGAGTGGTTTAGTGAAGATGTCAACCAATTGATCTTCAGTGGATATGTATTTTAGGATGACATCTCCTTTTTCAACATGATCTCTGATAAAATGATGTCTCACATCAATGTTCTTTGTTCTTGAATGCAATACTGGATTTTCAGTGATGGATATGACACTTGTGTTGTCACACATGATTGGGATAGTCTTTTCTTCTATTCCATAATCCCTTAGTTGTTGTCTAATCCAAAGTACTTGTGCAAAACAAGCGCTCTTTGCTATATATATTACCTTGGTTGTTGATGTAGATATGGAGTTTTGCTTTTCTTGAACCAAGAGACTAGCACTGGTGCTGGCATCGGCATGTTTGAAGGTGCTTTTTCTATCTATCTTGCATCCAGTATAGTCAGAGTCTGAATATGTTATCAACTTGAATCCTCCATCTTTTGGATACCAAATTCCAACATTAATAGTGTTTTTCAAGTATTTGATTATTCTTTTGGCTGCTAGGAGATGTGATTCTTTTGGTTGAGCTTGAAACCTTGCACATACTCCTGCTGCAAATGCTATATCAGGTCTGCTTGCAGTTAGATAAAGTAGGGATCCAATGTGTTGGACTTATTTTTAAGTTTTAGTGATGAGTGTCAGATTAGCTGTTATAGAGCAAATGCAAAAAGACGTCTAGATCAAATGTATAGGCTTATTAGAGTTTGATCTTTGTATATGTTTGATGAAACAAGCACTGTAAAATGTTAGCTGACTTTCATCGTGTGATGGTCTTTATCGATGAGGGTAGCTAGGTCGATGAGACTAGTCCAGGAACCTCTTTGAAGGCGAAGGCTGAGGGGTCAAACTCAGTTATTGAAGGCTAAGGGATCAAACTTAGTAATTAAAGTCAAGGATATGCAATCAGAATTTAGGGAAGTGCATGATGACCTAAAGCGATTACATATACCTTGTACAAGGTCTAAGTTCCACAAGATAAGTGGTGATTGGAACTTAGTTATATGCTAAAAGGTGCAATCTAACGTCATAAATAAAATTTAGATAAAAGACAGCAAGCTGAAGTCTTTTTAAACACAGCATAATAAGGATAAGCTTATTGATGTGTATATCAGCAGACTTATGTTCTCAGGAACCTGCTGGACACATACTTCGATTTAATCAAAGGCTACATTGGAAGATTACAAAGAAAGGGACATTTAACAACCTCTTCGATTTTATCAAACAAATCAACGACTGGTTAAGATAAGATAAAAGGGCGTTGGAAATATTGAGAGGATTATCCAATAGATACAAGTCAAAGGGTGGATGAGGACTATAAAAGCGACAAAAAGCATTACATTGTGTCGATTACTATGAAACGATGACGAAGGCAAGTCAAATGGGACACAATCTGAAACAGCTATGTTTGAATTTCACATAAGTCACCAGGATTCCTACCTATAAATAGAGGACTCTTAATTCAGATACAAGGGATGAACATTGATGAAAATTAAGAATCTACCTTGAGCAATCAGAATTAAATCAAGAAAAACACCCTGCTGACCCTACTGAGCATAAAGCTACTGATCCAGTAAACTTTTTCAAGTGTAATCTGCATTCAAACTGCATCAAGTTTACACACTTGAAGACATCAAGCTGCTGATCATATCATCCTGATCAAGCTGCTGAAAGCTGAATCACTTACTTTATTCAATCTTTCTTTTATAAGAATCTACTGAAGACAGTGAAGCATCTGTTGGGTGTGAAAGATTGTTGTTTGTGGTGGAGCTGGTGAAGAGGCAATCCTACCCTTCAAGGACCAGTGGAAGACTTTGGGCCAAAATCCTACTGTTCCAAGTGTTCGATTTAATGAAGCCATAGCTATTAAATGAAGGACAAACAACTTAGGGATTTTTGTAACGGCTACATCAAAGATCTCTAGTGAATTACCTCCAACATCACAGGAGAAGAGTGGAGTAGCGAGGATTACACCACCTGGAACCACTATAAAATCGCTACTTACTTTGCTGCATTTATATTACGCACTGGTTTATCTAACACACCAATCTAATGAATCTAGCAATTGAATTCACACGCATACACTCTTGAGTATCTAATACTTGGTATCATATTTAACAACAAGTAACAAGGCTTAATTTTTGATATATTCCTTTGCACAAATTCAAGAAACTCAGCGATCGTGAGACTCTTCGAGTGTCGTGCGACTCTTGAAGTATCCATGAAGTTCTTTGAAGTTCTTGAGTTTGTTAACTCAAAAAGTTTTAAGTGTTAAGTTTATTCACCCCTCTAAACTTAACCAAAGCCTTTTCAAGGGACCAACAATTGGTATCGGAGCGGTAACACATTGCAAGTAATCCTACTTGTTGTGCTTGTGAAAATACTTTGAAAACCTTTTCAAATTCTTGATTTTCAAAGCTTTGCATCATGGATAACAACGGTATGCTAGAACAATGTTGATGTGTTCTTTGGATCGTTTTGATGAGTATAAGCGTCGTATGCGAGCTTATCTAGCTGCAACACATGATGAAATGATGGATGTGGTGATGGACCACCTGGAGATTACCAAGGCGATATGATGGGGAGATGAGACACAATACATTCCAAAGCCAAAAGAGAATGGATTCTTTGAAGTTAGAAAGAGAGCAAATCTTAACAACATTGCTATTGATATCATATCTGAACTCTGGATAGCAATATGTATATGAAGTTGAAAGATTGCAAGGCGCAAAGGAACTTTGGGACAAGATCTGATTAATCTGTGAAGGCAACGATGCAATCAAGAAGAACAAAATTAGTGTGGCCAAAAAGAAGTTTCAAAAGTTCAAAATGCAACCAAATGAAACCATTGAGCAAATGGAATCAAGATTTAATGCAATCTAGATGAACTTACCTTATTGAGTGTAAGCTACTCAAAAGAAGAAATCAACTCAAAAATCTTGGAAGCATTACATGAAAAAGAAGTTTGGGAGATGAAGGTTACCGCCATAGAAGAAATGAGAAAACTACATGAAGAAGATACCTTCAAATTATTCTCAGATCTTAAAGCTTATGAATTCAGCAAGAAATTGGCACCCTTACACTTGAAAGGAGGAACCAAAGACCACTGCATTGGCTGCTAAAAATCAAGAGGACACATCAGGAGCTCAAGATGATCTCTTGGATGAGATGCAAAGCGATTGCCCTCTTGAGCAAGAAAACCAGAATGATGAAAGCGGAAAGGGTTTCTCAAGGAATTTCACTATGAAATTCGGTGAAAAAGGAGAAGGATGATTCGGAAAGACAATGATTACTTGTGTTTTCATTGCAAGAAACCAGGACACTTCAAACTGGTATCTGAATTAAAACAAAGTAAGGAACTTTGATTATCTTTGCTTCAATTGCAAGAAGCTGGACATTTCGGACTGATTGTCGGACCTCACTGAACCACAAAAGTCAACAAATAAGACATGGCAAGAAGGCTATGGTTCTTTGAAGATGAATCGAGGATATGAAGTGGAATCGAGAAAAAAGGAAGTGAATCGATGACACTACACTTTATTCTTGATATGGAAGATTATGCTTTAATGGCAAATATGGATGAAACAGAGGAGGTATACAATTATGTATCTATCAATACTCTCTACTGGAAGTGATTATGAATCAACACTGTGGTTCAAATCCTAAAAATTCTAATAATGAAGAAACTTTGGATGCCATCCTTAATCAATGAGGATAATACAATCAGTTATGAGATTGTGAAGGTTTGAAAAAAGCTTTTCAATCGAAGTTGAAAGATTAAATCTTTGAATTGAGAGTTCTCAAAGGAAAGGAAAAGAAGTTAGACGGAATCATCATAAGCCCATTGAACATTCGATGAGTCTGCTTGAGTCTGTGAACCATCTTGTTCCATTGCTTGCATTCAAATCTGGAAAGCCTTATGGTGATAGAACATGGCTTGGATTTGGAACTCAACAATCCAATAAGAGTGGATCTAGTAAGGTCACTTGAACCTAGTGCTAGAATTGGTCCTAAGTTTGTGCACCGCACAAGATCCAACTCTAGTAAGGTTCTTTGAGGCGGTGAAGCCTCTTGAAAAGCTTCAAGAAAGCAAAATCAGAAGTCAAAAAGGACATCCGTACCTAACAAAAAGGGTAAATCCAAAGGTAGGACTGCTGTGCCTTCTAGACCTGATGATAGCAGACTTGCTACCAAGTCTGCTGGACCACAAAAATAGAAAAACCAGAAATATTCCAAGGATAAGAATCCTAAATCCAAAAATGCTTATCATTCAAGGGATACTTATCTCAGGGGGAAAGGTAGATTGTTCCCTACTGATGATGATTGGAATATTCCTACACCTAATGCTAGAAACAACAGATATAACCATGCTGCTAGGGTAAAACCTTAGCAATGGAATCAGCAGAGGGCTCAATAGAGGACTTATACAAGACCTCAGCAGGGACCTCATCAGACTCCATATTACAGGGCCGTTCTAACAGCAGACAATGAGACTATGGTTATCTAGTGCTTAACAAAAGAAATCACTTTAAACAACATTATATTCCAAAAGAATGAAAACATATGTGAATCCTACACAACCAATTGTTAGACCTTATGGATGTGTAGAGTACTTGTATGAAGCAAAGTATGATACCTTTCAAAGAAGACCTTATGGAAACTTGCCAAGGTCATGCTTACCATCGACATTATGGACCCAAGCAGGTTTGGGTACCTAAAATACATTAACCTTGTTTTGTAGAGTGTGCGGTACTTTGGCGGTGGATGTTCCGGACATATGACAAAGAATAAGCACTATTTGTCAAACTTTGTGGCAAAGGATGGTCCAAGGGTGAATTTTGGCAACAAGAACACACCAGGATACACATGAGGATATGGCACACTTGTGAGAAATGGATTAACAATCAAGAATGTTGCATATGTGGAAGGACTGGACTATAACCTCTCCGAGCCTTTGGACAATTACGTGACATGGGATACAAGGTCACTTTTGACAAAAACACTTGTCTTGTCATTAGTGATAGAGGTGATCAAGTTGTGTTGGTGGAAGAAGACAACAAAACTTGTATGTTGTGGATTGGTCTCTTCTTTGTTCGAAACATGCACGATTGTACATACCAAGTCGAAACTCAATTGGTTATGGCATAAGAAGTTGAATCATCTAAATTTTGATGATATCAATCGGTTGGTGAAAAAGCGGTGATTGGTTTACGAGATCACATTCAAAAATGATGCTATATGTGATGCACATCGGCAAGGTAAACAGACAAAATCAAGCTTCAAATCAAAGACTAAGCAATCAACTAAAAGAGTTTTGGAGTGATGCATATGGATCTATTTGGACCGATTACACCAACAAGTGTTACTGAGGAAAGAAGTACACCTCGGTGGTTGTGGATGATTATTCAAGATACACTTGGGTGATATTCATTAACAAGAAAAGTGAAACACTTCAAAAGATGCACGAACTTTTGAAGAGATTGCAAAATGAGAAAAGTTTGTGATAGTAAAGATTAGATCGGACAAAGTCTGAATTTCTCAATAAAGTTATAAGAGAGTATTGTGAACAGAATGGTGTACTACATCAACTTGCTGCTGCTGGTACACCTCAGCAAAATGGGGTTGCTGAAAGAAGAAATAGAACTCTAAAAGAAGCAGGAAGAACTATGATTTGTGAAGCATTGCTGCTAGAAAGATATTGGGCTGAAGCAGTTAATACAACATGCTATACACAAAACAGAACCTCAGTGAACAAGAAGCTGCTGAAGACACCTTATGAAACCGGGAATGGAAGGAAACCTAACATATCTTATTTCCATCCATTTGGAAGCAAATGTTTTATCCTAAATCATAAGGAACAATTGAAGACATTCCAATCTAAGTCAGATGAAGGAATTTTCTTGGGATACTCTTGATCGACAAGGCATTGAGTCTTGAACAAAGATCACTAAAACATGAAGAAACAATCCATGTTGTGTTTGATGAACCTAAGTTCAACTGTATGGAAGATGAAGCTTGTGAACTCTTTGAGAATCTACAAGTCAACGATCCAGTTATGTCAAAGTTTTGGAAAGATTCAATGACTTAAAGGTTTTGATTACGCCTGTTTGAACACCTGCTTGTAATACTCTTGATGCAACAAGCGAAGCGCGGTTCAAGGATCTGCTGAACCCACGATGAAGAAACAATGAGACCTCTACCGATGATGATGTTCTGAAAATCAATCTAACCAAAATCCACAATGGTTAAGGGATCACCTGCTTTGAACAAGTTATTGGCAATATACGACCAAGGTGTGAGGACTAGAAGACAATTAGAAGCAATGTTTACATGTTTTCTATCTCAAATTGAACTAAAGTTGTTGAAGAAGCAATTTGAGATCAGTTGGATAATTGCTATGCAAGAAGAGTTAAATGAATTTGAAAGAAATCAAGTTTGGACACTAGTGGAAAGGCCTAATCATGCAAATATCATTGGTACAAAATGGGTATCTGAAAACAAATTGGATGAATCTGGTACCATTGTTAGGAATAAGGCAGGACTAGTAGCAAAAGGATATTCTCAAGCATAAGGAATAGATTTTGATGAGACATATGCCTGTTTGCAAGTTTGGAAGCTATCAGATTATTCTGGCACATCTTTGCTTATAAAAACTTCAAAGTATATCGGATGGATGTCAAAAGTGCATTCTTGAATGACATTACGGAAGAGGAGGTGTATGTTCGACAACCTCCTGGATTTGAAGATTAAAGACCAAGAAGATAAAGTGTCTGAGACTCAACAAAGCACTTTATGGTTTGAAACAAGCACCAAGAGCATGGTATGAGTCTCTATCTCAATTCTTGGTGGACAATGGTTTTACTGAAAGGCACCATTGATAAGACTCTTTTCGAATCAATGAAGGGGGACGACACCTGTTTGGTATAGATTTATGTTGATGACATAATGTTTGGTTACAAAATGAATTGCTATGTGAAAAGTTTGCAAATCTAATGAAGAGTAAATTCCAAATGAGTATGATGGGAGAAATGAACTACTTTTTGGGATTGCAAGTCAAGCAGATGAAAGATGGAATCTTCATTCATCAAACCAAGTATACCAGGAGTTCTTGAAGAAATTTGGTATGGAAAACAAACAACAATGTATCAACTCCTATGAGCACAAATATTAGATTGGATGAAGACAAAGAAGGCAAAGATGTTGATTAGACCTTATCTGAAGGATGATAGGCGTCTGCTGTGTACTCACTTTGCCAAACATATCGATATATCCTTTCTTTGTAAGTGTTTGTGCAAGATTTCAATCAAAACCTAAAGAAAGTCACTTAGAGTGCGAGTCAAAAGAGTTCTCAAGTACCTAAAGAGACTTTGAGAGTAGGGATATGGTATTCAAAAGATGGAAGTTTCAAGGTTATATCCTACTCAGATTGAGACATCTTTGGATGCAAGATTGATAGAAAAAGCACCATAGGAACACATCGTCGATTAATGAGAAATAGTGGTTTAGCAAGAAAGCAGAATTCTATATCAACTTCCACTTCTTGAACACAATATATTGTCTTTGGAAGTTCTTTGTGCACAAATCTTGTGGTTAAGACAACGATTAAGGGATTATGGAATTGAAGAAGTGAGAAATTCCAATTATGTGTGACAACACAAGTGCAATTGCTATCACAGAAAATCCTGTTTTGCACTCAAAAACCAAACATATTGATGTGAGACATCATTTTATAAGAGATCATGTTGAAAAGAAGGATGTGATGGTTCTATATATTCCTACTGAAGATCAACTTGCTGATATTTTCACTAAACCATTGGATAGTGAAAGATTTGCTAAACTAAGGATTGAACTTGGAATTATAAAAGTTGGTGATACATCTTTGATCAAGTGATGTCTTTGGAATTCACCAAGGGGATTAGTCTTTGCTATGTTGGGTGAGCTCACTTAGCAGATTAGTCATTGGTATCAAAAATTCCATGTACTTATGATTGGACAAATTGAGCAAATGAAGTTGCCAAGAGGATTGGTCTTTGTCATGTTGGGTGAGCTCACTTGACAGATCAGTCATTGGTATTAAACTTCATCTTGTATTATCAATTGGACAATACAAAAGGAATTAAACATTGGCAGAGTGACTCTATCGGCGAGTCTTTGAGACTTCTCTCGGTCGTTTTTCTTTGGGCCAAATCTCTTGATGACAATCTTTCTTTGAAGAAGCGTTACACAGTCAAACTTACAAAATTCAAAAAGCAATTGGCGGGATATTTATCTTATCTTTATAACTGCGGTTACATGATCGAACGGTTACAAACATTTATGGATAAGTAATGGGCCACGTGTCAAGATCCCATTTATTCCAACTTTAATCATGGTTAATGCACGGTACGTGTTCTGACAGTTTCAACCACATCTGTCTATATATATACAGACCTATACACAGAGGCTACTTACAAACTCAGATCGATTTTCTCTGTATTTACACTGTGTGAACACAGATTTGAGAGCTATCTTCTTCATCTTCTTCTTAAAACAATGGCAGAAAAAGATGATGTTCAAATCGGAACAAGTCAAAGTGTGAGAGGCTTTGTTGTTGATGCTAACCAAACAGAATTAGCTATCAATATTGGTTGAAGGATAAGAAGATATGAAGGTTTGGAGAATGTGCTCAATATAAGATTGGAAACAATATCTTATACAAATGTTGTTAACTTCTGGAGAAATATTGTAATAAGAGAAAGAAGAGAGGCATTCACCACAACAGTAAATGCCCAGGAGATAGAAGTTTCCTCAAACCTCTTGAGGAAGCTTTTGGTTTTGCACCAATGTCGATGCTCCAACAAATCCTGAAGAAATGGGATTGTCAAAAATGGAGTTTGTTGACAGAATCAAGACCAATGATGCCATCAAATCAATTCCAGGCATTAATGTGAAGCATAATGGTTATGAATACAACCTGCTGAGCAAGATTATTGCAAAGAACGTCTTAGGAATCACTGGGAGTATGGATACTTTATCAGGACCCAAAATAGAACTGCTGATGATCATTTGCAGAAGCATGAAGTTTGATTGGGCTGGATTCTTTGTTCACTACATGAAGAAAGTAGCAAAAGAAGAAAAAGAAGGGACAAGGAAATCCAAGGCTTTACCTTTGGGATTGATGGTTCAGGCCCTGCTGAATCATTTGGGAATTGCTGATATAGCACCTGAAAAGATCAACAAATCCAGATATAAGAAAGAGATTGACTATCCTATCCCTGGTTTGGATGATGAAGATATGGATGATGAGGCCACTGATAGTGATGGTAATGATGGAGATGATGATCTTTGGTGGTGAGCGAGGTTAAGAAGGTTTATTAAACTGTTGCACCTAAGAAGGCTTACGAGAAGAGAAAAATTGCGATACAAGGAAAATGACAGAATTGTTAAAGCCTAAGAACACAAGAAAGCAAATAGCAGAGAGCTACTTTGAGTCTCTTGCGAGGTCAAGTAGAGATTGAGATTACTGACTCTGCTGTAGTAGCAAGGAAGAAGAAGTCTGTTGCTGAAGTACTGAAAGAGCAACAGAAGGAAGCCATTAGAAAGAGAAAGTCTACTGAAGTTGAAACATGAGATCGTTCCAAGAGGATGAAAGAGATTGCCAAGAAAAAGAAACATGGCAAAGGGAAGCAGCTAAGGATTCTAGAGGAACAAAGAGAAGAAGAAGAAGAAGCTGTTGAGGCTGAACCTCTAACAATTATTAAGCCCACTGAGTTAGTAGAGGTTGTTGATGAGCAACTGTTGGAGAATCACAAAGAGACTCATCAAACGGACTGCTTGTGGAAATTGATGACTCATCACCAAAGAAAGGCTGCTTGAGCCTCATCATGAATCGCACAAGTTGTTGTTGAGCAACTTGTAGAAGAACCACATCACACTCTTGAGTGCACTTTCTTCAGGGAAATTGAAGCATTGGTACAAGACCTGCTTGGTATCTGCAATAGTTCGGGGGAAAAGCAATCATGCTGTGACCTGGCGATGAGCATATAAGTCAGGGAGAACCAAGTGTAGTACAGATGGAGGTAGTAGGAACAAATATACAACAAGAGCAACCTACTGACCTAGAGGCATCTGTTGAAGAAACCCTGACTCTGTTAGTTGGGACCTTTGGAGGTCAGCAGAGTGAACAAAATGCTCCCAGAAAGCCAACCATTCCATTTGAAAATATGAAAAGAAGAAGAAAGAGGAGTTTGTTGATTCTAAACTTCAACAAGTGGCTGACTACTTTCAATGGAAATTTGGTTTCTACAAAAGACAAAAGCCAGCTGCAGAACCAATGACAGACTTTGAGGAATGGGCTTTTGAAAGGTTGGGAGTGGAAAATTTGATGGATCTGGTTGATACCTATTTATTGCAATCAAGATTGATGGATATTTTTGATGAACAACAGAAAGAAGAGGGTATCAAATTCAGGGATCCAAGAGATGATAATGATGACTCATCATCATCCGATTACGGAGAGTAATTATCCTTCGGTCGGGAGGAACCATGGAAGCTGCTATGTTAATTGAACCAAGAGTGGAGCGATCTACGATCTTTGGACGATCTCGAGAGGCAACAAACTGAAGAAATGGATGAAGATCTGTAGGATCTTACTATGGATGATCTAGAGGCACTAATCAACAAGGGTATACACTTTGGTGCAAACAGATTGGTTGGTATATTTGATACTTCATTTGTTGCTGAACCTGTTGAACAACCTGATGACTAGCAGACTGTAGATTTGGATGATGAAAGGGTTACTGATCATAGTGAACTTGATGTCAGTTCTGAGGATTCAAGTCAGTATCAAGATTGGATTGACACTCTATTCAAGACTGCCAATTTTCTATGAAGAATTGCTGATGTTAGAGAATTTCAAAAAGATAATATGGCTGAATTCCCAGCAATTCTTGTACAGAGAGTGCTAACCACTGAGGAACAGACAGTGATAGCACCAAGATTGGACATGGTGATGGGTTTTGAGGGATCACCATTACTTGTTGAGGAGGTACAGGTTGCTGAGGTTTAAACAATACCTGAACATAGGTTGGAACAGGAGGTACATGTTGCTGAGGTTCAAACAGCACCTGGACAAAGGTTGGAACAAACTTAGGGTTTGGAGGAACCCCTCGCATTGCGGTTGTTGAACATCTGTCATTGTAGTGGAGCCTACTGGAGACAAGACCACTGTAGGAAAAGATGGTCGACAACCTCACGATGTTAATGAAGATGAAGCGATTCTTTGGACTATGACTCTGATGTTGAAGAATTTCAAGTGCCTGGAGAAGAACATATAGATGAAGAACCACAATAGGCAATTGTCCCACTTTTTGAAGATCCTGCTCTTGATCCCATTCTGGAGGAATTCCACTTTTCTTTTAGTTTCTTTTCTTCCAATAAATTTTTTGGATCAATGTTCAAACAATGTTGTCTTTCTTTTGGATTAGTACCGTTTGAGTTCTTTTGGATTTGAATGTTGGATGATTTAGTTTTCTTTATTGGATTTAGTTTTCGTAGCATTGAAAACCATGTGTTCGATCTTTTGTTTCCCGAGTCATTTTATCTTCCGCGTCGTTTTAGTTACGATGTATGGCGTAAGGCTTACATATATTGTTGAATTTATTTGATAATATCTATGCCGAACACTCTTTCCGGATAAGGAATCGATTAATGCAGGAGCAGGCGTTACAGCTTGGTATCGAGAGACAAAGGTTTTCTTTGTTGTGTAGGACTTGATTTCTTCCTTAAGATAAGTGTTAGAGCTTTAGTAACCCCTCTCTTTTCTTGGTTACTGAGAATGGTTCCTACTAGAGGAGGAGCTAATCTGAATAACACCGAGCGTCTAACACCCGGACGATTCACACTAAGGCGAGATTCTTGAGGTTAGAATTCCAAAAGGAGAAGAAGTGGACCAACTCCCGGGGTGCAGTTTCTCAAGTTAATGTTCGGTAAGTGGTGTAAATCAAGGACTGACATCATAATCGAGGTAGAGTGGAACAAGGGGTCATTCACGTTTAACCCCAACATACCATTCATCACTACCTCCAGCGGGAGTAATACCGAGAGTATCTGTGCCTCCAATGACCACAAGCTAGACAGGATTAGGACTTTCTCAACCACCGGCTAGTCAGTCTTTCAGTCGTCCACAGACATCAGCATTTTCCTCCACACCACTGAGCTTTACACCTCAACCAACAGTTCTTCCTCCACCACCGCCTAGATCGATACTTTTGCCTTTGGCTACACCTATCCACAACAGACTTACCCGCGTCGAGATGTATCCGCAATGGACCCACCCCAACAAAGAGTCCAACAACCTCAACCACAGTATCAGAATGTTATTGCCTCTACGGCTGAATATCCAACACCCTATCCACCTCGACAGCCAGCTATGGGTTATCCTGCGGGTCCAATGGCTCGAGAATCGCCACCGGTTCAAAGACCGATCTGACATCATCGGTTTGGGGGTTCACGATAGGCGATGGATTGATACGATAAGATGAATAAGCACGAGGTGCCGGAATTCTTTAACAACGTTGAGCGGCCAGATAGCGATTTGTGGATTCGTGGGTTTGAGAGGACGTGTAGAAATGTGAAAGCTCCAGAAACTGAATGGTCTCAGTTAGCAGTATCCTTGTTGGTAGGAAATGCAGAAAGTTGGATGGAAGCTTATGAGCAAGTTAATCCGAGGATCACGGATTGGGCAGTGTTTAAAGATCTATTCTACAAGGAATACTTTCCTAGAACAGCACAGAATGCAAAGGCCAATGAATTTCTGAGTTTGAAATAAGGAAGATACGCTACAGTGACTCAGTACTCCCACAAGTTCTATGAGTTAGGCAGATGCTACCCTGAAATCATGAGAAGTGAAGAGAAGAAGATTGACAAGTTCATGGAAGGATTGTCACATGATGTGGAAAAGGGCATGCTAGGAGATAGACCTACTAGCATGGCAAACATCATGGATAGAACTTTGATTGCGGAAAGATTTTCTAGTAAACTGACGGTTGTGGTTGGAGACAAGAGGCCTTTCTCGAATTATCAAGGGAATAATAGAGGAGCACGCATCAGAATGTTAAGAGGACGGGAAATCCGGCCACGAAGAGTTCAGCAAGTGGATCACCAACAGTTTGTGCTAAGTGTAACAAGGCATATACAAGAGAGTGCATGGCAGGTAGCATGAGTTGTTTCCACTGTGGGGAAGTAGGACATTACTTGAGGGCGTGTCTTAAGAATCTCTCTCAAGGTAATCAGGTAGGAGGACGAGGTAACCAGCAGGGTAATCATGCCACGGGTAGTAGACCAGTTCGTGTCTTTGCAGTAGATGCAGAACCGGATGAGTTAGATGACCGTGTGGTGATAGTTACTTTTCAGTGTTTGTGTTTATTATAGATATTTAATATGATATAGCGCGCATATGATATTATATATTTGTACTTAAATTGATTCACTTGCTAGGTACCATAATCATTGATAATCTAGCAGTTTCAGCCCTATTTGATACTAGAGCTTCATGGACTTTTGTTTCCTTTAAGATAGCTAAGAAGTTGAACCTACCTCTTAAGGAATTGGAGAGACCTTTGAGTATAACCACACCTTTAGGCAGAGTTACTAGATGGGCTCAAGTCACACCCTAAGTTGATATTAGAGTTGGGACTTACAAGTGCCAGCATGCTTTGACGGTGTTGAATTTCTCAGATTTTGATGTTATCCTGGGTATGGACTAGTTGTCTAAGAATTATGTCTACTTGGATTGTAGGGGTAAGAGGGTGATCTTTAAGGTTCCAGGAAAATCAGCTAAGGCGTTTTAGGGTAATGTATAAAAGCCTAGCAAGGGTCGTCATCCGATTATCTCAGCAGTTAAAGCCTTCAGAGATTTTAAGAAGGGTTGCCTGGGTTTCGTTGGTTATGCGTTAAATAAGGAAAAGCATAGGCCCGGGTTAGGATAGACTCGTGTAGTTAAGGACTTTCCTGAAGTTTTCCCGGAAGATTTTCCAGGACATATGCCTGATAGAGTCATAGAGTTCGAGATCGAATTGGTCGCAGGAGAATCACCGGTAGCTAAAGCACCTTATAGGATAGTACCAGCGGAGTTGAAAGAGTTGAAAACTCAGCTTAAGGAGATGCTAGAGAAAACATCATCCAGCCAAGTACATCACTGTGGGGGGCACCGGTCTTGTTTGTTGATTGACGTGATCAGTCAAGTGATAATAAAATACTCGATCACCATTAACCAATACTAGCAAGAGGACTAGGTCCATCGTAGTATAGATATAGCGAATCAAGGTCGATCCCACAAGGAACCAATTGTGAATCATCTACATAGAAACAATCAATTAATCATGTCGAGCACACAGAGGTGGTCTAAGACCAACAAAAGACAAGATAAGGTAAAAACTGACTCGACACAACACAAATAAAGACAACGTAATTAACCTCCCCAATCATTGTGTTATCGTTTAGATCTAGAGATTCTATATAATTAAACTAGACTCAATAACTATTAATCCGATTCGTATTTCTTTTATATTGGCTATGGGAGTCATCCCTTAAACTTGACTTAGTTCCGGGTAGGACACTAGATCACTGTGCTACATTACGTGACTTCGCTTCGTAGGCCTCCATCTTATATAACTTGCACGCTTACAATACTAGGGATGCCGATATAAACCGTATTCCTCACCTAGGCAACATTCCTGTGGTTAGGCGTACTTCCTAAGTGATCGCATCAGTCTCTGTCCCATTAACACTAACTTCGTAGGTATCATGCTAATCTATGATGTACGTATAACTAGGTGCTAGCAATTCCCAAATATAACACAGATCTAGATCTCGCTGAAAGTCCTGGAAGATCAATTCATGAGCCGACCTAGGAGTACTATATTGGCATTTCCTAATCATACGCTAATTAAAACAGACGAGCAACGTAGCCATAGCCATACCTACTAAGACAAGAAATTCTAGGTGGACAATCACACCATAAAGACATGGCTAGATTGACGAAGTGAAAACCAAAATCTTAGCATTTCTATATACGTAACGGATAAAATAGAAATTCATAAAGCAATTATATAGATCTACTAAAAACACGATTGTCGATCATACCAAAGTCATCTATAGATCACCGGATAACAGATCTGGGCGTGTGGATCCTTATAGACAATGTATCCCCACTGCCTCATATCGTAGCCTTAGATCTACGTCGTTCGGTGAAGAACGAGCAACCTCAAACGATAAACAATTTGAGGGGACTTAATTACAAAGAACTAAGAACAAATTAATACAAGCAACTCACATAATTGCTGCTGACTTGTATAAAAACTGCTCTGAAAAACTGAGGATTTGTGCTATGAAAAGTTGTATTAAAATTGTATTGTGTTGTCTAATGTTTGGCTATGAAACAATGTATTTATAAGCTGCCGAAACCGACTTAAAATTGTATTTCCTAAACCCTAATGGAGTCTAAAACGCATCGAGATAACTCCGAGCCGATCTGATAATTTTCCCGAACTCGCTCCCAAATGAGCCACCATCATTGGCAGCCGAGCCGCCGATCTCGATTGGCTCGCTGGCTTTTCTTGTTTATTACTCCACTCCTGGTCCTGATTTGATGTCTATCTTTAATACGATATGATTCTGCTCCGATTTATCTTGAGATTTATTTCCTTATGTCGGTAGATATCCTTCTGATTTACCGTAATCTGTAAAATCAATAATTATCACACAGTAAATCATATTTTAATAATAAAAATAGATAAATACCAAATTATATTCTACAAACCACATAACATTAAATACATTATAAACATGTGATTTAATATAAAATATATATTATTAAGCTCGATTTAAGGATAACGTTGATGACTTTTACGGGTATAATTTGACCGTCATCAACTACCCCCCACTTAGACTTTGATCGTCCCGAACAAAGCATCAATAAGTCATTTCCCAAGATAACAATTTCCAATGGTCAAATCATACTTACACAAGAAACTCGATTCAACTCATACCATTCATGCTCATAAGGTATCCATTATTCGTTACTCGCTATGAATCGAAGTGATGTGTGCATGTGCATTCAGTTTTATATAATCGTGGCAAGATTAGAGTTTATGCTAACTTCGTAATCTCAACCTACCAACATCAGTATTCCCACTTCTTAAGCCTCACATGGGTAAAGACATGGTGCAATAAGCAAGAGCGTTATCCAAGAGGTTGTTGGACTCGGAGACCGATAAATACTCGAAGCCTCTTAAAAAGTTGAATTTCTTCGCATTTTCATAATTTCAAGTATTAAAATTTCTCAAGAAAGAAACTTGCTTTAAAAGTAAATTATGCATTGCAAGAATCCTCTTCTCACGGATTAGTCAATAGCATTGAATATTACCACAAACGCGGGGCTACTTTGGTAATGTTACTACAAGCCCAGTGTTTAACGCATTGTCGAAACACAGATAATTCTCAAGCTTATTACTCCGCTTTGATGGCCAGAATATAGGAATACATCAGCAAATAAATATCGACACTAAGTTCACATAACCAATCATCTACGCAATGTACACATAATTTCTTCAGTTATTATAATTCGTGCGGTAACCGCCGATTCAAAG
The DNA here is from genome assembly GCA_026214975.1 of Gentiana macrophylla. Taxonomy (NCBI): domain Eukaryota; kingdom Viridiplantae; phylum Streptophyta; class Magnoliopsida; order Gentianales; family Gentianaceae; genus Gentiana; species Gentiana macrophylla. Next base: position 62,621,882 of record CM047806.1, on the reverse strand, counting down.
ATTGAGTAATCGAATAATAAAATAACTACTTGCAACAGTCGGCATGAATATCCTTAAATTTACATTCACTTAAGTATAAAATGATCATGTACTCATGCACTCGGTTCCTTTCTTACGAATTCACAACTAGGAACTCACAATTCTAAGGGTACGAGACTATTAATTTGGCATTTATTTAATTTTTGTTTCAATTTCCACCGTTTCTTTTTCACACATATAAGCTAAGTCTCCTACCCCCCACCTAAACATGGCATTGTCCCCAATGACAAAGAAAAAAAATGAGAATTTAAGAAAAAGACTTAGCTCTGGAAACGGCTCTCAAGTAAGATGCAGCATGCAGACGTAATCCAAGAACGTCATGGAGCTTCTGGGCATATCAACAAACCAGAGATCGAACAAGAAGTATAACACTGCAAAATAATTCTTCAACAAATCTCGAAACTCGTTACAGCGTTAGCCCATAAAAAGTAATAATTGAATAAAATGGACTGTAAAAGGAAAATAGTAAACCTCAAACATTTTTAAGTCCTTAATACGATTACATTTTGAAACATTAAAACTACGAATCCCGACTTGTTCTTAGTACAACATTATTATTAAGAAAATACGACAACAGACTCGATACAAAGGAAAACATACTAGTAGAGAAATATAAAGACAATCAAGCGCCTCCACCAACAGATCGTCCAAAACCTGGAGGGATACGAGATGAAGAGGGCTCCTGACCCTCAAAGCCAGGTGGTGGTGTAGGCCGACGTTCATGTCAGGCCTTAGAGACATCATCTCCATTTATATTTCTCACAATCCTTCTGACCATGTGATGAGTCTCAGCCACTGTCCGCTCCATTCCATCGATACGGGCTAAAAGTTTCTCCAAGTCTCGCCCTCGTCCGGCGGCATTGCCTTCACCGCAATTCCTAGCTTGGCGGGGTCGAGGTGGTGGACGTGGATGTGGGTTGGCATTGGTGAGAGCCGGAATGGATGCTCTTGATAAGGGAGTCTCCGGGTCAACATACACATCGGCCCCTAACTCTTGGCAGCCAGCCGCTATTGCAATATTTGAAATCATAGAACCGTAGGGCAAAATGGTCCTTTTCTTCCTGGCTACCTCGGTCATGTTCCCCCGCAAGACTGTTCCCAAGTCTATTGGTCGCTCTAACCATAGCCAATACATCAAGGCAGCATGATGGTCATAAACCGTGGAGGTATGGCCGGATGGAAGTATATCGGAACAAATAAACCGGTGTAACAACTTGTCTTCCCAAGTGGAGAATGTGGCCTCTTGAAAATTGTGAGCATATCGACCCATATACCACTCGATATTGAAGTGATTACCGATTTCCTCTAACAGTGCGTCAGAATGGTCATACACATTTGTAAATTCCTCAGGGTCATCCACTAAACTACCCAAATTAAAATAATTATTGATAGTGGTAGGTGACATAGCAAACATTCAGCCTCTAACCGTGGCAGTGTGGGAATGGGGATGCACCAGTAAATAAGCATAGAATTCTTTTACCAGGGACCCGTTACAACGAGTAGGCGGCTCGGCCACGTACTCCCAATTATGATAAGCGATAAGATCTCTAACGAGTTCCCCGCAATTCTCAAGATCTACGCCTCTTCCTCGATGCACCGTCGCATTGCTCCAATGGGGTGGGGCTAAAAAATTGCGGCACCCTGTCAATTACCGGTATAGCGTCACCATCGAGAACAAATTGCACCCTAGCCCGATGAATCTGTGGTTGATTCCTTCTACTACGATTGTTCCGATTCATCCTGCTACGCTTAGAAAAGCACCCCAACTCGATTCTTTGCCTTGAAAATTGACTCATTGGGGCTAGTCGAGTCTTCTTTGAGGCGAGTTACCCAGTCCTGGCTCAGCTCGGCTCGTTTTGCTAAATGACACCTTGAACAGCCCGAAATGTGTAATTTCCAGATTTTTAGGAACCAAATTGAATGAGAAATAGCCTCATTTCAATTTATAAGATTTGGAAGAAAAGTAGATAGTGAATAAATTTGGGTAAAAAATGGTATAGATTGGCTAAGATAGCATCACAACAATTTTTCTACATAAATTGGGTGTGAGAGAAAAATGGAGGTTTAGAGTGTGATGGGTTTAGAAATATGATTGAGAAAGAATGATAAGAGTAGAAATGATAGAAGGTTAGAAATTTGTGAAATGGGTGTGGTAGAAATGTCGGTAAAAGAGGGGTTTAAATAGGTAAAGGATAAGGGAAAAAGAGAGGGAAGTGAAAATGAGTTTGAATTTGAGAAAGATGGTGATTGGTGGATTTAGAGAGGAGAGGATTGATGAGGTGGAAAGTGAGAAAGGTAAAGGTGGAAGATTGGGATATGTAGAATAAGTGTTGACCACTTTTTAAATTTTTGACCCTCAAAAATTAGGATTGGGAGATAGGAGGGCAACCCAAAATTTATTGATACTTTCACACTTTACCAAAAATATTGTCCTAAAAATTATCTGGACACTGCCCGGTGAAATAGACAGTTTCGCATGGGGCAGTCTGACCAAACTGTCTCCGATTTTCTCCATCCTGCCTCCAGTCAGTTTCATTTTAAAACTCCTGCTTCGCTCCCGTCTTCTTCTCGGCATGATCGTTTACTTTTTATTCCTCATTTAGCATGTTATCCTCGACACACCTATGAAACTCTACTTCACGTCGCAACGAATCGAGTAAAAAAGCTTTTGCACATCCTTAACCCAACGGTCATCGGAACATGGCAAAAATAAAAAACCTTAACCGTTTTAACGTTACTTTTATTTGACTCAAAGAAAAGAAAAAGAAAAAGAAGATAAGGAAATGGATTAAAAACCTAAAAAAAATTACGAAAACCTAAGGGATAGAAAATAGTTTTGAGTTTTTAAAGTCCTCAGATCGACTTTCCAAACATCATCATTCCATTGAACTACCGTCCTTTGCCTTCCAGATTTGCACCCGGTTAGCCTTTACTGAGGTATTTTTACCTTCTCTGAGGATGCGTGTTTTTCCTCGGGTCGTGAGGCCTAGGAAAACACAGTCATCCTTACCGTCCAAACAGGCACCAACCTCAGCCTCTGTCTCAGAAACTAGTGAGCTCTTTGAAGATCGAACTCTACGAGTTCTCTTTTAACACGCCTCCTGTTGGTCCCAGAGAAGGGTAAAACTATAGTCAGAGGGGGGGTGAATGACTATAGTGGAGTTTCAAAAACTTTTCTTGTAATTAAAAGCTTTTGGGCAGCGGATAAGTCCCTTCTTACTAAGTTACTTCAAGGTAGTTTAAGCAATCAATAGTATGTGATATAATATAAGCAATTAAATGAATGCAGTAAGGTAAATTGCAGAAAGTAAATTGACACAAGGCTTATAGTGGTTCAGGGTGGTGTAATCCCTTAATCCACTCTTCTCCCTGTGATGATTGGAGGAATTCACTATTGTTTTCACAGATACAATAGTACGATTGTCCTTGACTTCCCAAGCTTCACAATCTACAAGACTATCACTCCTTGATCGCAATGACTTCAAAGTGACTCGCCTCTTTCACTTTGCTCCTTGGGATCAAATCCTTCAAAGAAATATCACAGACACAACTCTCTCTCGAGATGGCTCGATTCGATTTGCTTGATTTATGTGAATTGAATTCACCAACTTGTTGATCAATCTCAATACTTGATATTTGATTTGTAGCTCTTAGATTTGAGTTGATCACTAGATATTTCTTTTCAACACAGATAGAAGACTTTTCAATTTGATAGAGTTTTTGCACAGTTTTTTTTGATCGTTTTTCTATTTTTTTTCTTTTCTGTCAGTGCCTTCTATTTATAGCCTTGATTACTCTTGATTTGAACTTCCATCCGTTGGCTATATTAGTGAGGGAAATAATCCTTGATTTTATTCTTGATTCCCCCTTAATTATATTCTCCTTGATTTTAGTGATCGGGTTTTTCTTCAAACGTTTACCAGAAAATCCGTCCTTGATTGATCCTTTATTAATTGTGCATTTAATGTTTGATCTTCTGTATCTTCTTCATATTTCAATAACCTGATCGAGTAAGGTTTTACTCAGCCGTTCTTTGAACGGTCAAGTGACCAATCTGACTTTGCCGCTTAGATCTTCCTTTACTGCTTTGTCTTCACTCAGCCGAAAGTTAGTTTACTTTGCCGATTCATTGTTTCCTTTATTCTTTAAGTTGAAGGAGAATCCTTGTACTTCACTGATCCTTGATTTGGGTGAGATCAGTGTACACCATATTTAAGCTTTGAGCTTCATTACTTAAAACATGACTTAGACTTATCCAAGGTCATCACAGACTTCCTTGGTTATAAGTCAGACCTTATGTCTTCATTGCTTCTTTGTTGTTGCTTGGCTGGCTTCACTCTGCCGAATGTCTGTTTAACTTTTCCGTCCTACCAACCAATACAGTACTTGTCTGACTTAACTTATACAGCATGTCAGACTCTAAGTAAAGACTTATATAGAGAATTCTAACTTATTTCAGGCTTGCTATAACAGCTAGTATGGCCATCATCAAAACATAATAAAATGTTCCTAACAATTTCCCCCTTTTTGATGATGCCAAAACCCTCATAAGCCTGAACATAAGTTTGCCAAATTTTTCATAATAATAAGCAGAATAGAACTCAAAAATTTTATTCATCCATTTAAGGGCAATAAGATATTGCATAAGGTTTGAGCATAACGTCTTCTTCTTCATTTCTTCAAACCTGATGTCTTTGCTTTTGATGCCTTTGCCCTTATCTGTTGGGCTTGTCTTCTTTCCACTGGAGCTTTCAGGCTTTGAGCTTCCTTCCCCCTTTTTGGCAGCACCAAACTGTGCTTCAAGATTTGCAGTTGCTGCTTCAGACTCAGGGAGAGGACCATATCTTTTCTCCAGTATCTTGTTGGTTGCCTCACCAATGTTGAGAAGGGTGTTAAGTTGTTGCCCAGAGTACTTCATGATCTCATCCAGATGTTGAATTTGATGAGTGTGAGTGTTTAGAGTGTCCACCAAAGGTTTGAGATTGTCATCAATCTTTTCAGCATGAAACTCAAGGTTGGTTTGGACATGGTAGGGAATAAGATGTTGTAAGTTGCAAAGCAAGTTTCCCTATTTTTCCATCACCTCATCTTGTATCTTGATGTGACTGATGAGGGCTTCAATCTTATGGTTTAAGGAGGTTGCATCACTCCTTAAGGCAGCTTTCAGATTTTGCCTGTTGTGATACTGTTTCTCCATGTCTACAATCAGGGGTTGAATGTCTAGATTGAAGACTCTTTCTGGATCAACTTCCTCTGGTGCCACTTCAACATCCTCATCATCTTTATCTTTCTCTTCCTTCATTTTCACTTCTTCTTCTTCCTCATTCTCATCTTCCTTTTCCTCTTTTTCTTCCTTATTTGACTCGAGGTCGATGAAGGGGTTCTTTGAGGGGTGTTGACTTCTTCATCTGCTGGAGATAGGACTTTCTCTGCTGCTGTTCCCCCTTGGTCAATAATGGGGGAGTTGACAAGTTCAGCTGAGTGAGTATTATCAGCTGGCCACTTGGCTGTTCGTCAACTTTGCTGATGCTCTTGAAAAGCACCTCTTGAAGTGTCAGCTCATCATCAGAGATCTCCATGTTTTCTAGATTAGTTTCGAGATGGCCGCCTTCTGAGTGTTCATCCTCTGTCTCAGCTTCTTCCTCATCCATCTCTTCTTCAGATGAAGTAAGAGCATATCCTTCCTCACCTTCTTCCAGATAGGTGATGTCCTCTTGTTGTCTTTCTTCCTCTGTTGCTGTATCATCACTGACTGTCACAGGTTCGTTCAAGTTGCTGGTACCAGTCACAGAGGTGTTCTCTTGTGCCTTTTGGGATCTGGTTCTTCGTCCCACTCCTGATCTACTGCTTTCAGGTTGTTTCCTTTTTCTCCCGGCAGTTGGTTTGGGTTTCATAGATGCCTTGATGTAGGTAAAATTACCTTAGACCTGTGTGGAGCCTGCAGATTTGTGGGTTTCACTTTCAATGCATCGAACAGGTGTTGAAGAGGGAACCCATATGATTTCCTCTCCCAGAAATCACCTTTCTTCTGCAAGCCCTTGCTTGGTGCCGTAATTGATAGATCAATTTACTTTTGAATCTGATCTTTCAAGCTATTGAATACAAAGGTCGCCCAGTCAAATTTAGTACCTTCATAGATGATGGCCATCAGCTTGACCCGTAACTCAGTTAAGTTTTCCATTGACCCTTTTATGCCTTCGATGTTCTTGGTGATGACCGGTGCGAATTCAGCAAACGGAAGTTTTAGTGTTGATCTTGGGAGGTTGTATGTTTTGCTGTTTTTCTTGGGATTCTTGGCTATCTCAACCCAGAAGTTTTTGATGTCAATCTTCACAAACTTTACATTAGCCGGACCTATCATGGGTAGCTGTAGGAATCTATTGAGAAGACCAGGCGTAATGACTACCTCTTTCCCAAAGATTGAACTTTTTATGCAGTCTATGTCAGTTTTCTTTGTGCTGGGCACAAACTTGGCATTTTTCTAGAATGCAATCAAATTTTCATAGTAAATTCCATTGAATGGAGGGTTTAGGAAGGTCATTAACCCCAATTTTGAACAACAATCAAACAAGCGTTGAGCTTGTGCATCATTGTCACAGAAAGAGAGGTAGGGTTCAGGTTTGAAAAACGACCCCGTGATGATTGATTTTTCATAGAATTTTTCTGTGGGAGAGAATGTAGAAGATGAAGCCATTTCTTTGAGATTTGAGAAAAATATTTGATTAGCAATAAGAAATAGGGTTTGTAACTTGCAATAGAGTGTAAAGATTTTTGGAAAATCTCTAAGTATGTTTTATATAGGATAATTCGGGTAGTGTGAACGTGGTTTGAATGTGGAAGGATTTTATGACATAATGGCATGATTTTGTGTATATAAATCACGAAATTCGAGTGTAGAGAGGGAGAGTGAATTGAGGTAAGTAATGATAAATCCCGGGAATCGAGGCATTTGTAATTCAAAGATAATATGGTCACCTCCATGATTGTAAGTTGATCTCCACGTGTGTAATCATCCACATAATAATCCTCCATAATTTCCTTATTCTCCACGTGTATAAAAGTTGATTTTGTTCACACTATAATTTGCCCATTACTCAATTCTTCACTTCGGTGGAGTGCCTTGGCCGGTCACTTAGCCGATTTAGTGAGTTTTTCACTGAGCTGCTTTATATTACCGTTCCTAACAATCAGTGAAGTTAACTTCGCCGAGTACCAGTGCCTTACCTGCTACATCTCCTGTAATGGCAAAGGTTTAAACAGCTGATGAAGTCACTTGGCTGATTACTCCAGTTAGCCGCTCTTTGGTACTTAGTCAATTTCAATCATTCCCAACTCGGTTCTTAACATGCTAAATATTTCATGACTGAGTGGTTTAGTGAAGATGTCAGCCAATTGATCTTCAGTGGATATGTATTTTAGGATGACATCTCCTTTTTCAACATGATCTCTGATAAAATGATGTCTCACATCAATGTGCTTTGTTCTTGAATGCAATACTGGATTTTCAGTGTTGGATATGGCACTTGTATTGTCACACATGATTGGGATAGTCTTTTCCTCTATTCCATAATCCCTTAGTCGTTGTCTAATCCAAAGTATACACACAACAACCGCCTCTTTGCTATATATTCTCGCTTGGTGTTGATGTAGATATGGAGTTTTTCTTTTTACTGAACCAAGAGACTAGCCTGGTGCCTAGCATCTGGCATGTTTCAGAGGTGCTTTTTCTATCTATCTTGCATCCAGCATAGTCAGAGTCTGAATATGTTATCAACTTGAATCGTCCATCTTTTGGATAACAAATTCCAACATTAATATTTTTTTTTCAGGTATTTGATTATTCTTTTGGCTTCTAGGAGATGTGATTCTTTTGGTTGAGCTTGAAACCTTGCACATACTCCTGCTGCAAATGCTATATCAGGTCTGCTTGCAGTTAGATAAAGTAGGGATCCAATGTGTTGGACTTATTTTTAAGTTTTAGTGATGAGTGCGGACTAGTCATTATAGAGCAAAGGCAAAAGATGTCTAGATCAAATGTATAGGCTTATTAGAGTTTGATCTTTGTATAGGTTTGATCAAACAAGCAATTGTAAAAGGTCACCGACTTTCATCAACAGATGGTTTTTATCGAGAGGTAGCTAGGTCGATGAGACTAGTCCCGGAACTCGCTTGAAGACCGAAAGTCGAGGGTCAAACTCAGTTATTGAAGGCTAAGGGATCAAACTTAATAATTAAAGTTAAGGATATGTAATCAGAATTTAGGGAAGTCTGTGATGACCTAAACTGATTACATATACCTTGTGTATAAGGTCTATGTTCCACAAGATAAGTGGTGATTGGAACTTAGTTATATGCAAAAAGGTGTAATCTAACTTCATAAATAAAAGTTAGATAAAAGACAAAGAAGATGAAGTGTTTTTAAACACAAAGATAATAAGGATAAGCTTATCGATGTGTATATCACAGCGGACTTATGTTCTCGTGAACTCTGCTGACACATACTTCGATTTAATCAAAGGCTACATTGGAAGATTACAAAGAAAGGGACAACTAACAACCTCTGATTTTATCAAACAAATCAATGGTTAAGAGAAAAGGGACGTTGGAAATATTCAGAGGATTATCCAATGGATACAAGTCAAAGGGTGGACAGATCAGAATCGACAAAAGCATTCTGATTGTGTGTCGATTACTATGAAAGCGATGTAAGGCAAGTCAAATGGGACAAAATCTGAAACGGCTATGTTTGAATTTCAAACATAAGTCACAAGGATTCCTACCTATAAATAGAGGACTCCTAATTCAGATACAAGGGATGAACATTGATGAAAATTAAGAATCTACCTTGAGCAATCAGAATTAAATCAAGAAAAACACCTGCACGACCTACCGAGCATAAAGTCACCGATCCAAAGAAACTTCTTCAAGTGTAATCTGCATTCAAACTGCATCAACTTTACACACTTGAAGACATCAAGCTGCTGATCATATCATCCTGATCAAGCTGCTGAAAGCTGAATCACTTACTTGATTCAATCTTTCTTTTATAAGAATCTCCATCAAGACAAAGTGAAGCATCCGTGGGTGTGAAAGATCGTTGTTTGTGGTAGAGTGGTGAAAAGGCAATCCTACCCTTCAAGGACCAAGTGGAAGACTTTGGAGCAAAGAATCCTACTGCTCCAAGTGTTCGGGCTTTGTGAAGCCATAGTCATGGTGAAGGACAAACAACTTAGGGATTTTTGTAACAGCTACATCAAAGGTCTCTAGTGAATTACCTCCAACATCACATGAGAAGAGTGGACTGACAGGATTACACCACCTGGAACCACTATAAAATCTGCCTACTTACTTTCTGCATTTATATTCTCAACCTAGTTTATCTATCACATCAATCTACTGAATCTAGCAACTGAATTCACACACATACACTACTGAGTATCTAATACTTGGTATCATATTTAACAAGTAACAAGGCTTAATTTTTGATATATTCCGCTGCACAAATTCAGTAAACTCAACAATCGGCCAGACTATCGAGTGTCGCAGAGACTCATCAAGTATCAACAGTGTCTGAAGTTGCTGAGTTTGTTAACTCAAAAAGTTATAAGTGTTAAGTTTATTCACCCCCCCTCTAAACTTAACCAAAGCCTTTTCAAGGGACCAACACAATGATTCCTCTATACATTTTCTGATCAACATCCTTTCCAGCTTCATCTTTTCCATGAATGACTCTTGCACACATTGGTGTATCTGATGTCCCACTTGTATCCATACCATACTTGTGTATTAGGTCTTTTGTATACTTGGCTTGACTGATGAAAATCCCATCCTTCATTTGCTTTACTTGAAGACCAAGAAAATAATTTAATTCTCCTATCATGCTCATCTGAAATTTGCTCTTCATCTGGTTTGCAAATTTCTCACACAGCTTTTCATCCTCTGATCCAAAGATGATGTCATCAACATAGATTTGTACTAGCAATGTGCTTGTTCCTTCCTCTAATTTGAATAGAGTCTTATCTATAGTTCCCTTGTTGAATCCATTCTTGATAAAAAATTGTGATATTGTTTCATACCAAGCTCTGGGTGCCTGTTTGAGTCCATAAAGAGCTTTCTTGAGTTTGTACACTTTGTCTTCTTTTCCTTTGAGTTGGAAACCAGGAGGTTGTTCCATGTTTACTTCTTCTTGCAAGAGTCCATTCAGAAATGCACTCTTGACATCCATTTGATAGACTTTGAAGTCTTTGTGTGCAGCAAAAGCTAGAAAGAGTCTGATTGCCTCCAGTCTTGCCACTGGTGCAAATGTTTCATCATAATCTATTCCTTCTGCTTGAGAATTGCCTTTTGCAACTAGCATTGCTTTGTTTCTGACAACTGTTCCTTGCTCATCCATCTTGTTTCTGAATACCCATTTTGTTCCAATGATGTTGGCCATATATGGTCTATCAACAAGTTCCCAGACTTCATTTCTTTCAAATTCATTTAGTTCTTCTTGCATGGTTGTGATCCAATCTGCATCTTGAATTGCATCATCTATTGTCTTGGGTTCCACTTGTGATAGAAAACATGTTAGCATATGCTCCAGTTGTCTTATGGTTCTAACTCCTGTGTGAATATTTCCAATGACTTGTTCTTCAGGATGATCTCTTAGCCAATTTAGGTCAGGTTGAAGTTGTTCTTCACTTGGTACTTCTGCAACTTCAGGTTCGGCATGAGCTTCAAGTTACGGTGCTTCTTCCTGTTGTAATGTCTTGTGGCTCATCTTGGTTTCTAAGATTGTGACTCAGAATAGTGGCTGGTATTGTTGTATTCATATACACTTGCCCTTGTGCTGCTTCTTCTTCTTGTTCTTGAAGACTTTCACCATTTGTGTTTGGATCATCAAAGACTACATGTATAGATTCTTCAATCACCAATGTTCTTTTGTTGAGTACTCAATGCCCTTGTTGGTGTCTGAGTATCCCATAAAGATTTCTTAATCAGCTTTTTCATCAAAGGTGTGCAACTGATTCCTGTTCAAAACAAAATATTTAGATCCAAACATGTGCAAATGTGAGATGTTAGGTTTCCTTCCATTCCATATCTCATATGGAGTTGTTCCATGATGTTTGTTGATGATTGATCTATTTTGTGTATAGCATGCTGTGTTTGCTGCTTCAGCCCAAAACCTCTTTGGTAGGCATGCTTCTGCAATCATTGTTCTGACTGCTTCTTTTAGAGTTCTGTTTCTTCTTTCTGCTACACCATTTTGTTATGGAGTTCCTGCTGCAGATAATTGATGTAACTCTCCATTTTCTTCACAATAAGTTCTGATCACTTCATTTAGAAACTTTGTGCATCTATCTGATATGATCTTTATAATCTTTAGTTCTTTCTCGTTTTGAATTCTTCTTAGTAGATCTGGCATCTTCTTGAGTGTCTCTCTCTTCTTGTTCATGAATATGGTCTAGGTGAATTTGGAGAAATCGTCAACCACTACTAGAGTGTATTTTTTACCACTTACACTTACTGGTGTGACTGGTCCAAACAGGTCCATATATAACAGATGTAGAATTCTTGTTGTTGATTGATAGGGCTTTGACTTAAAGGAACTTTTGATTTGTTTCCCTTTCTGACATGCATCATAGAGACTTTCTTTCTTGAATGTGGTCTCAGGCAGGCCTTCAACTAACTTGTTCTTTGATAGTGTGTTGATGGTCTTGAAATTCAGATGATTTAATCTTCTATACCAAATCCAGCTGGTTGATTGTTTATTTTTGACAAACAAACATGTTTCTGCTTTAGCTGTTTTCCAATTCACCACATACATGTTATCTTTTCTTCTTCCTGCAAGAACTGCTGTGTTGGTTTGGCTGTGAATTACTTTGCATCCTTCCTTGTTGAAGTGTATATTGTAGCCTTTGTCACAGAATTGACTGATGCTTAGTAGATTGAACTTAAGTCCCTTAACATGTGCCACATTTTGAATCTTCAAATTGTTCTTGAGTATTGTGCCTTCCCCTTTAATCTTGCCAGGGTTTTATTTGCCTCCAAATGTGACTTTGGGTCCATCAAAATCTTTGAAATCAGTGAGCCATCCTTTGTTTCCTGTCATGTGTTTGGAACATCCACAGTCTATGTACCAGTCATCCTACAAAACAAATTAATTATGGTCAGGTACCCAACACTGTTTGGGTCCATACCTGTTAGCAAACATGCCTCATACTCCAAGTGTGTATCCAAATGATCTTCTTTTTGGATAATTGAAATCATCAACTTCATATGTATAAGGCATGGCAGAATAGCTTCTAATATTTCTATTGAAGATATTCTGATACGTTTCTCTACTTTTTGGTGCATTTGCATCCTTTTTCACCTTCCAGTATGCAATGGGAAGCCTCTGTTGCTTCATGTGTCCAGGAACATGTCTAGGTTGACTTTTCTTAAACACATGATGCATATCATGGTATGGTTTCTTCTTTTATTTTGGAGGTGCAACATTCCAATCATCCTCTGAAGGATAAAGTCTTCCTTTACCTTTCAGTAGATCTTTGTTGTTGGTTGACTGGAATGATGATTTAGTCTCATTTCCTTCACTTTGGGGTCTTGACTTCACCGGTGCAAGATGAGTGGCTGAGACTATGGTCTTTTCCTTTTTGAATTTTGGTCCACTGTGGGTCTTGTATTCAGAATTGTGTTGACCATTATTTCTAATCTCATCCTGACTGTTGTAGCCAAGACCAGATCTGGATCCAAACCTTTTTGAGGGTTTGTAAGCTAGTGCATTTAGTGGTGCAGTGGTGTTTTTAGCTGCTGGGTGGATTTCCTCAGCTGATCTGTTAGCAGTGGATGAGTTATCATCTGCTGCTTTTTGATTAGGTGAGTATATCTCCTTAGCAGCTTGTTCATCTTTTAGTTTGTCTAGTTGTTCCTTCAATCTTTTATTTTCTTTTCTTAGATCCTTACATTCCTTTTCCAGAATTTCATGATTCATCTCAATTTCATCAAATTTAATCATGAGATTTTGGACTAGGGCTGCTGGATCTAGTGGTAGAATAAAAGATTGTGCAGTGTTAGATGTGGATGCATTTGATGAAGAGTAAGAGCTAGATGTTACCTCATTTTCATCAGATTCTTTGGCCATTAGACACAGACTTGCTTTCTCAATGTCCGAGCCACACCTTCTTCTTCATCTAATTCTTTGGTCATGAGACATAGACATGCTTTTTCATTGTCTGAGCTGTCTTCTATCAGATGATTCTTCATTCTTTTCAATGCTGGAATCAACCTTGAGTGCTTTCTTACTTTTCCTCTTTTCAGATGTTTTATACTTCTTCTTTTCCTCATCTTTATTGTTTTCTTGCGGGCAATCAGCCTTGAAGTGGCCTTTCTTGTTGCAATTGAAGCATCTGTATTCATCATCTCTTTTCTTCATATCTTTGTTTGAGCTTGACCGCTTGTTTGATGATGAGTTCCCTTTGAATGGCTTCTTTTTGCTAAACATGTCAAAGCGTTTAACCAATAAAGCTACCTGTTCTTTAAGTTTTAGTGTCTCTTTGCTGATACAATCAGCAAAGTTACTCTGCTGGGGTGCTATCAGTGCACTGGCTCTTTGTGTCTCTGCCGGAGCACCTTATTCACCGTTCAATTCAAATTCATGAGCTTTTAGTTGGGACATCAGAGTCAGAGTGTCAGTGTTTGCAAGGTTTGAAGTTCCTCTGATTACTGATGTTATGATCTTCTATCTTTCAGGTAAGCCTCTCAAGATCTTTAAACATACTTCTTTCTAGGGGTATGTGTGTCCAAGTCATTGCAGATTCAGATGATGCTTGAGAATCATTGTCCATTTGATCAATGGATTCACTAGCCTTCATTTTGAAATTTTCAAATTTCTAACGAGATAATTTGTTTTCTTTGACTCGCCTGAGATCCTTCATTTATCGAGTGCCGATTTGTACCACATCTCCTTTCTCAGTCTTGCAATCTTTAATTCTCATGAACATGTTGCTATCTAGGGTTTTCAAAATCATATCTTTGCAAACAAAGTCTAGATTTGCTCTTCTCATGTCATCCTTGGTCCAATCCTTCTTGGGTTTGTCCACTTCTTTCCTTGATTTGCTCCTCGTGGATACCACACCATGATCATGATTGGGCCATCATTAATTACATCCAAAGATCTCCTCATGAGTTGTTGCAAGATAGGACAACATTCTTATTTTATATTCATCAAAATTGTTAACATTAAAAACAGGTACTTTTGACATAAAGTTTGAGGAATCCATAAGTACAAATAGGAGATATATATGTGTATATCTAGAAAGCACAGATTTGAAAACTACTTTGAAAATATGTGATCTCCTTGTTACCAGAAATTAGATCTGAATGTGTTCTCGATACTAGAACACTGCTCCGATACCAATTGTTGGTCCTAGAGAAGGGTAAAACTATAGTCAGAAGGGGGGGGGGGGGGGTGAATGACTATAGTGGAGTTTCAAAAAAATTTCTTATAATTAAAAGCTTTTGGGCAGCGGATAAGTCCCTTCTTACTAAGTTACTTCAAGGTAGTTTAAGCAATCAATAGTATGTGATATAATATAAGCAATTAAATGAATGCAGTAAGGTAAATTGCAGAAAGTAAATTGACACAAGGCTTATAGTGGTTCAGGGTGGTGTAATCCCTTAATCCACTCTTCTCCTGTGATGATTGGAGGAATTCACTATTGTTTTCACAGATACAATAGTACAATTGTCCTTGACTTCCCAAGCTTCACAATCTACAAGACTATCACTCCTTGACTGCAACAGCTTTAGTGACTCAGTCTCTTTCACTGCTCCTTGGGATCAAATCCTTCAGCAGCTATCACAGACACAACTCCCTCTCAGATGGCTCTGATTCAGTTGCTTGATTTATGTGAATTGAATTAACCCACTTGTTGATCAATCTCAAAGCTTGATATTTGATATGTAGCTCTTAGATTTGAGTTGATCACTAGATATTTCTTTTCAGCACAGATAGAAGACTTTTCAATTTGACAGAGTTTTTGCACAGATTATTTGATTGTTTTTCTACTTTTTTTCTTTTCTGTCAGTGCCTTCTATTTATAGCCTTGATTACTCTTGATTTGAACTTCCGTCCGTTGGCTATATTAATGAGGGAAATAATCCTTGATTTTATTCTTGATTCCCCCTTAATATATTCTCCTTGATTTTAGTGATCGGGTTTTTCTTCAAACGTTTACCAGAAAATCCATCCTTGATTGATCCTCTATTAATTGTGCATTTAATGCTTGATCTTCTGTATCTTCTTCATATTTCAATAACCTGATCGAGTAAGGTTTTACTCAGCTGTTCTTTGAACGGTCAAGTGACCAATCTGACTTTGCCGCTTAGATCTTCCTTTACTGCTTTGTCTTCACTCAGCCAAAAGTCAGTTTACTTTGCCCATTCATTGTTTCTTTTATTCGTTAAGTTGTAGGAGAATCCTTGTACTTCACTGATCCTTGATTTGGGTGAGATCAGTGTACACCATATTTAAGCTTTGAGCTTCATTACTTAAAACATGACTTAGACTTATCCAAGGTCATCACAGACTTCCTTGGTTATAAGTCAGACCTTATGTCTTCATTGTTTCTCTGTTGGTGCTTGCTGGCTTCACTCTGCCGAATCTCTATTTAACTTTGCCGTCCTACCAACCAAGATAAGATTTGTCCTGACTTAACTTATACAAAGATGTCGACTCTAAGTAAAGACTTATACAGAGAATTCTAACTTATTTCAGGCTTGCTATAACAGCTAGTATGGCCATCATCAAAACGTAATAAAATGTTCCTAACACCTCCGTCTATCTTTTGAACTTAAGCTCTCTCGACCCTCAGCATCTCCTTTGGATGGGGCGAACCCACCTTCATCTGCAGCTTACGCCTCGTCGACCTGTAAGTATTGAGGTATCTACCGGCATCAGATTTGGGATTGAGCGTCTATTTCCCTTCTTAAGACAGACTAGAACTCTAACTCACTATTTCTCGTGACAGCGTCAACTTTGTCAACATTTCCTTGGCTAGGAATCAAAGCAGTGTCCTTCGCACCATGAACCTTGATTACAGAAATACTAGGCGGAAGCGGATATCGGGGTCTAAGAATCTTATGCACTTTCGAGCCTTTAGCATCAGACAGTGTAAGCTCGAAGTGGGCCATGTCTACTTTAGCCTTCGAGGTTGCAATAAATGCTCTACCTAGAAAAAGCGGGCAGTTAGGATCCTCTTCCATGTCCATCACAATTATGTCAACTAGGAAGCGCAGCTTCCCAATCCCTATAATCATGTTTTTCAGGGCTCCAGTATTCACAGTACGAGAGCCATCCGCAAAACGAATGGTCATTGGCGTATTCATAAGAACATAAACACCGATTCTCCTATAAACGCTAAAAGGAACAATATTCAAGCTCGATCCAGAATCAATCAGTGCTAAGCCAGCCTTCATCTTATCTAAGACTATATTAACAATAAACGCTCCGGGATCTCCTAACTTGGGTAGTAAACGAGCGCGATCCTCTAAGTCTTCTGCCTCAGGTTGGCAGGGCACTAGGGGTTTAGTGTTGAAGTCGGACTCAGGGTCAGAATCTGAACTCGGATATTCAGGAGGTGGGGAAAGAGATGGTAGATACTCTGGGTCAGATTCAGACTCAGAACTAGAGCTATAACTAGAACTATAATCAGAATCATAAATAACAATAGGGGTACGAGCAGTCATACCTCGGAAAAGAGTGGAATTTCTTGCTTCCCTTTGCTCATGCCTCCATCTTTTTCGTTCCTCCAATCGCTTTTGCGTATCCGGCCTCAATGGTGCGGTTTTAGTGCGTGAGACATTACCCTCTTCCTTCTTTGCTTCAGAAAATTGATTAGTCGACATTTTCAGCCTGGCTTGAATAGTATTCGATGGAACAAGTGATTTCTCTGGCTCTCTGCAAACATAAGAAAAACATGCAAACGTCAGTAAACTAACAGTCAGCATGATTACTCATGCTGCCGTTAGACCTACTGACTACAAACAGGGTAAAACGAAGCGAAAACCGCAATGCTGAAAAGGTGGTCTCGCCGGCGGAGTACAGAGCTCACCGAGCCACCCAAATTTTCGCCGTGATTTTCATTGCACGGACAGACAGAGAGACTCTAAAATGTAAAACAGACTCTAAAACAGAATACTCGACATGAATAAAAAATTATTTATATATAGAATTGATTTTTGGCTCCCTGGCAACGGTGCCAAAAACTTGATTGACGTGATCAGTCAAGTGATAATAAAATACTTGATCACCATTAACCAATACTAGCAAGAGGACTAGGTCCATCGTAGTATAGCTATAGCGAATCAAGGTCGATCCCACAGGGAACCAATTGTGAATCATCTACATATAAACAATCAATTAATCATGTCGAGCACACAGAGGCGGTTTAGGACCAACAAAAGACAAGATAAGGTAAAAACTGACTCGACACGACACAAATAAAGACAACGTAATTAACCTCCCCAATCATTGTGTTATCGTTTGGATCTAGAGATTCTATATAATTAAACTTGACTCAATAACTATTAATCTGATTCGTATTTCTTTTATATTGGCTACGGGAGTCATCCCTTAAACTTGACTTAGTTCCGGGTAGGACACTAGATCACTGTGCTACATTACGTGACTTTGCTTCGTAGGCCTCCATCTCATATAACTTGCGCGTTTACAATACTAGGGATGCCGATATAAACCGTATTCCTCACCTAGGCAACATTCCTGTGGTTAGGCGTACTTCCTAAGTGATCGCATCAGGCTCTGTCCTATTAACACTAACTTTGTAGGTATCATGCTAATCTACGATGTACGTATAACTAGGTGCTAGCAATTCCAAAATATAACACAGATCTAGATCTCGCTAAAAGTCCCGGAAGATCAATTCATGAGCCGACCTAGGAGTACTATATTGGTATTTCCTAATCATACGCTAATTAAAACGGACGAGCAACGTAGCCGTAGTCATACCTACTAAGACAAGAAATTCTAGGTGGACAATCACACCATAAAGACGTGGCTAGATTGACGCGGCGAAAACTTAAATCTTAGCGTTTCTATATACGTAACGGATAAAATAGAAATTCATAAAGCAATTATATAGATCTACTAAAAACATGATTGTCAATCATACCAAAGTCATCTATAGATCACCGGATAACAGATCTGGGCGTGTGGATCCTTATAGACAAGGTATCCCCACTGCCTCATATCGTAGCCTTAGATCTACATCGTTCGGTGAAGAACGAGCAACCTCAAACGATAAACAATAATTGGGGGGGCCTTAATTACAAAGAACTAAGAACAAATTAATACAAGCAACTCACATAATTGCTGCTGACTTGTATAAAAACTGCTCTGAAAAACTGAGGATTTGTGCTATGAAAAGTTGTAGTAAAATTGTATTGTGTTGTCTAATGTTTGGCTATGAAACAATGTATTTATAAGCTGCCGAAACCGACTTAAAATCGAATTTCCTAAACCCTAATGGAGTATAAAACGCGTTGAGATAACTCCGAGCCGATCCGATAATTTTCCCGAACTCGCTCCCGGTAGTCGCCATTTCATTTGCCGGTAAGCCGTGATCTCGATTGGCTCGGGCTTTTCTTGTTTGTTACTCCACTGCTCGTGCTGATTTGATGACTATCTTTAATACGTTCTGATTCTGCTCCGATTTATCTTGAGATTTATTTCCTTATGTCGGTAGATATCCTTCTGATTTACCGTAATCTGTAAAATCAATAATTATCACACAATAAATCATATTTTAATAATAAAAATAGATAAATACCAAATTATATTCTACAAACCACATAACATTAAATAAACATTATAAACATGTGATTTAATATAAAATATATATTATTAAGCTCGATTTAAGGATAACGTTGATGACTTTTACCGGTACAATTTGACCGTCATCATTTGTGAAGAAGAAAGATGGGAGTATGCGTTTGTGCATCGACTACAGAGAGTTGAATAAACTGACGATCAAGAATAAGTACCCTTTACCAAGGATTGATGATCTGTTCAGTCCATTGCAAGGTAAGAGGGTGTTCTCTAAGATTGATCTTAGGTCCGGTTATCATCAGTTGAGGATCAGGGTGTCAGATATACCTAAGACAGCCTTCAGTACGAGATATGGACATTATGAGTTTTTGGTCATGCCGTTTGGACTCACTAATGCTCCATCAAAGTTCATGGACTTGATGCAAAGGGTTTTCATGCCTTATCTCGATAAGTTTGTGATAGTTTTCATAGACGATATCTTGGTATACTCTAAGGATGAGAAAGAGCATGAAGAACACCTAAGGATAGTTCTACAGACCTTAAGAGAGAACAAATTGTATGCCAAGTTTTCTAAGTGTGAGTTTTGGTTGGACAAAGTTATTTTTCTTGGGCATATAATTTCTGGAGAAGGCATTAAGGTGGATCCAGCGAAGATAGAAGCCGTTGCTAAGTGGCCTAGACCTACTACTCCATTTTGATATGCTTCACATTGATGCTCAGTGTTGATTTTAAGGATTTTTTGGTCTTTATTGCATCAACAAACTCCAATATAGACGGCTCCATTGATTCAGGATTGGTAGGAGCACCATTTCAAGACCCAAATCTGAATACTTCCCTCAGCAGGTTTGAAGAGATCTCAATCTCCTGGGCATTAACAGTGGTTGTAAATGCCTCTCTATCATCTTTAATCACTATATTCCTCCAGAAATTTGTAACATTTGTATAAGAGATGCTTTCCAATCTCAGATTAAGAACATCCTCTAATCCTTCATATCTTCTGATTCTTCTACCAATATTGATAGCTAGTTCAGTCTTGTTAGAATAAAAAATGAACTCTCTAACACTTTGGCTCATTCCAATGTGAACATCACCTTTATCCGCCATTAGAAATTTGAGAAAGATGAAGAGAAATCTTTGTAAATCTGTGTTCACACGGTGTATTTCCAAAGAAAATCGATCTGAAAGTTTGTAAGCAGCTTCTATGTGTATATGTCTGTATATATAGAGAAAGAAAGTGGGTAGTAACTGTCAGGAAAGTACTGTACACGTACTGTAGCATTTAACCACGATTAAAGTTGGAATAAATGTGATGTTGCCACGTGTCCCACTAACTTATTCCATAAGAGTTGTAACCGTTGGATATTTGAAACCGTAGTTATAAAGGATAAGAATAATATCCAATTACTGTTGACTTTCATTTAAGTTTGACTGTCTTGTAACGTTTACTTGATGGTGATCTTCATGAGAGTTTTGGGTCGCGACTGCTTGTCGACAAAGAATGGCTCAAAGAAATTCTTTGATAAACTGCTTTGATGATCTTCATACACACTTGTTTTGTCCAACTAATAATACAAGATGAAGTTTAATACCAATGACTGATCTGTTAAGTGAGCTCACCCAACAGGACAAAGACCAATCCCCTTGGCAACTTCATTTGCTCAAATGTCCAAACTTATTTAAATACATGGAATTGTTGATACCAATGACTAATCTGCTAAGTGAGCTCACCCAACATAGCGAAGACTAATCCTCTTGGTGAATCCCAGTACACTGCTGTTATGAATATCTCAGTCAACTTTTATGATGCCAAGTTCAGTTCTTAACTTAGCAAATCTTTCACTATCCAATGGTTTTGTAAATATATCAGCAAGTTGATCTTCAGTGGAGATGTAAAGAACCACCACATCTTTCTTTTCAACATAATCTCTTATAAAATGATGTCTCACATCAATATGCTTGGTTCTTGAATGCAAAACAGGATTTTCTGTGATTGCAATTGCACTTGTGTTGTCACACATTATAGGAATTTCTCTTTCTTCAATTTCATAATTCCTTATTTATTGTCTTAACCATAGTATTTGTGCACAACAACTTCCAGCAGCAATATATTCAGCTTCAACAGTGGAAGTTGATATTGAATTCCGTTTCTTACTGAACCAGGAAACCAGTCTATTTCCCATCAACTGACAGGTTCCTGTGGTGCTTTTTCTATCAATCTTGCATCCTGCATAATCAAAATCTGAGTAGGATATAAATTTGAAGCTTCAATCTTTTGAATACCATATTCCTACTCCCAAAGTCTCTTTTAGATACTTGAGAATTCTTTTAACTGCAGCTAAATTTAGATTGAAACCTTACACAAACACCTACAAAGAAAGGTTATATCAGTCTCATTGGTGGTGAGGTACAACAGACTGTCTATCATCCTTCTGTATAAAGTCTTATCAACATCTTTGCCTTCTTTATCTTCATCCAATCTGTTGTTGGTACTCATAGGAGTTGATACTTTGGTGCTATTTTCCATGCCAAACTTCTTCAGCAACTCCTTTGTATATTTAGTTTGATGAATGAAGATTCCATCTTTCATTTGTTTGACTTTTAATCCCAAGAAGTAGTTCTTCTCTCCCATCATACTCATTTGGAATTTGCTTTTCATGAGATTAGCAAACTTTTCACATACCAATTCATTTTCAGAACCAAAAATTATGTCATCAACATAAATGCACTCAAAGAGGTGTGTTGTCCCCTTCATTGATTCTGAAAAGAGTCTTGTCAATGGTACCTTTGGTAAAACAATTGTCCACCAAGAATTGAGATAGAGTTTCATACCATGCTCTTGGTGCTTGTTTCAAACCATACAGTGCCTTGTTAAGTTTGTACACTATATCTTCTTGACTTTTAACTTCAAAACCAGGAGGTTGCTGAACATAAAACTCTTCTTCCAGAATGCCATTTAAGAATGCACTTTTTAACATCCATCTGGTATACTTTGAAGTTTTTATAAGCAACATGTGCCAAGAGTAATCTTATAGCCTCCAATCTTGCAACTGGGCATATGTCTCATCAAAATCTATTCCTTCAGCTTGAGAATAGCCTTTTGCCACTAGTCTGGACTTATTCCTTACAATGGTACCAGATTCATCCAATTTGTTTATGTATACCCATTTAGTTCCAATTATGTTTGCATGACTAGGCCATTCCACTAGTGTCCAAACTTGGTTTCTTTCAAACTCATTCAATTCTTCTTGCATAGTAATTATCCAATCTGGATCAGATATAGCTTCTTCAACAACTTTAGGCTCCATTTGAGACAACAAACAAGTAACGTTGCTTCCAATTGTCTTCTAGTCCTTACACCTTGCTGTATGTTCCCAATTACTTGTTCAGCAGGGTGGTCCTTCAACCATTGTAAATCATGATTTGCTTGGTTTACAGGAGCTTCATCTTCAGTAGGCTCTATTGTTGCTTCAGTAGGGGGTTCAGTAGATCCTTGAACTGGTTCAGTTGTTACATCGAGAGTGTACCAAGAGTAACTAACTACAAAGAGGGGCAGAGTCAGAAATTTTTACGTCAGTTATCCTTTCCAAAACATCAACACATTCTGGATCAGTGACTTGGAGATTTTTCAGCATGTTCTGAAACTTCATCTTCCATTCCAGTGAACTTTGGTTCATCAAATACAACATGTATTAATTCTTTATGTTTCAATGTCCTTTTGTTTAGTACCCTGAATGCCTTGCTGACGAAAGAATATCCCAAAAAGATTCCTTCATCTGATTTTGGTTGGAATGTCTTTAATTGCTCCTTATGATTCAAAATAAAACACTTGCTTCCAAATGGATGGAAATAAGATATATTTGGTTTTCTTCCATTCCATATCTCATAAGGTGTCTTCAGCAGCTTCATGTTCACTGAGGTGCTATTTTATGTATAGCATGTTGTATTGATTGCTTCAGCCCAATATCTTTCAGGTAATAATGCTCACAAATCATAGTCCTTCTTGCTTCTTTCAAGGTCCTGTTTATTCTCTCAGCAACCCAATTTTGCTGAAGTGTAAGCAGCAGCTAATTGATGCAGCACACCATTTTGCTCACAATATTCTCTTATGACTTTATTGAGAAACTCAGACTTTGTCTTATGATCTCGATCTTTACTCATCACAAAATTTTCTCATTTTGCAATCTCTTCAAAAGTTCGAGCATCTTTTGAAGTGTTTCACTTTTCTTGTTCGTGAATACTACCCAAGTGTATCTTGAATAATCATCCACAACTACCGAGTATACTTCTTTCTGTTACACTTGTTGGTGTTCTTGGTCCAAATAAATCCATGTGCATCAGCTCCAAAACTCTTTTTGTTGATTGCTTAGTCTTTGACTTGAAGCTTGACTTGGTTTGTTTACCTTGCTGACATGCATCACATATAGGATCCTTTTTGAATGTGATCTTAGGTAAACCAATCACTAACTTCTTTTTCACCAATTGATTGATATCATCAAAGTTAAGCTGATTCAACTTCTTATGCCACAACCAATTCAGTTCTGACTTAGTATGCACAATTAGTTATATTTCTGGAACAGCAGTACACCAATCCACAACATACATGTTTTGTTGTCTTCTACCAGCCAACACAAATTGTTCACCTCTTTCACTAATGATAATACAGTTGCCTTTGTCAAAAGTGACATTGTAGCCCATGTCACAAAATTGTCCAGTGCTTAGTAGGTTGTAGTCCAGTCCTTCTATAAATGCAACATTCCTGATAGTTAATCCATTCCTCACCAGTGTACCATATCCTCTTGTGTAACCTGGTGTATTCTTGTTACCAAACTCGACTCTTGGACCATCCTTACCCACATAATTTGTCATTCAGTGCTTATTCTTTGTCATATGTCAGGAGCATCCACTGTCAAAGTACCAGACACCCTACAAAACAAAGTTAATGTGTTTTAGGTACCCAAAACTGTTTGGGTCCATAGTGGTCAGTGGTAAGCATGACCCTTGGCAAATTTCCATAAGGTCTTCTTTGAAAAGCATTGCACTTTTGTTCATATATGGATCCTACATTTCCATAAGATCTAACATTTGGATGTGTAGGATTCACATATGCTTTCTGGTTTGGTATATAATGTTGTTTGAAGTGATTTCTATTGTTAGAAGCACTGGCATAATCACGAGTTTCATGTCTGTTAGGAACACCCCTGTAATATGAAGTCTACTGAGGTCTCTGCTGAGGTCTTGAATAAGTCCTCTGCTGAGTCCTCTGCTGATTCCATTTCTTAGGTTTTACCCTAGCATTATGGTTATGACTGTTGTTTCTAGCAGTAGGGGTAGGGATATTCCAATCATCATCGATGGGAACAATCGCTTTTCCCTAAGATAAGTATCCTAGAATGATTAACATTTTTAGGTTTAGGATTCTTATCCTTGGAATATTTCGATTTTTACCTTTTGTGGTCCAAATTGACTTAGCGGATGTCTGCTATCGGCCAGTCTAGAAAGGTCCAACAAATCCTACTTTTGTATTTACCCTTTTTGTTAGGTACTGTTGACCTTTTTGACTTCTGATTTTGCTTTCTTGAAATCTTCTCAATAGGCTTTACTGCCTCAAAAACCTTTTTGGGAGTTGGATCTAGTGCAGGCACAAATTAAGGACAAATTCTGGTACTAGGTTTAGTAACCTTACTGGATCCACTCTTAGTAGATTGTTGAGTTCCAAATCCAAGGCCTGTTCTATCACCATAAGGCTTTCCATATTTGAATGCAGTGGTGGAACTAGATTGTTTCGGCAGATTCAAGCAACTCTTCGAATGTACAAAGAGACTTATCTTGATTTTGCTCAAAATCTTTTCCTTTCCTTTGAGAGTTCTTAATTCACTTTTAACCTTTCAACTTCGCTTGAAGAGCTTTTTTCAGCCTTCACAATCTCATAACCAGTTGTATTTTCCTCGATTGATTAAGGATGGCATCCAAAGTTTCTTCATTGTCATAATTTTTAGGATTTGAACCACAAGTTGATTCACAATCACTTTCAGTAGGAGTATTTATGGATACAGAATTGTATACCTCCTCTGTCTCTTCCATATTTGCCATTAAATCATAATCATCCATATCAGCAACAAGTGCAGTGTCATCGGATTCATTTCATTTTTCTGATTCAACTTCATATCCTGATTCATCATCAGCAACCATTGCTTTCTTGCCAGGTCTTCTTTGCTGATTCTTGTTCTTCATGAGGGTCCGACAATCAGTCCAAAATGTCCAGGTTTCTTGCAATTGAAGCACAGATAATCAGGTTCCTTTTTCTGTTTTAGATCAGGACAATCAGGTTTGAAGTGTCCTGGTTTCTTGCAATGAAAACACAAGTAATCATTATCTTTCTTGGATTCTTCCTTCTTCTTTTCACTTGATGTCTTTGTGAAATTCCTTGAAGAACCCCTTCCTGCTTTCATCATTCTAATTTTCTTGCTTAGTAGGAAATTTGCTCTTGCATCTCATCCAAGTAGATCATCTTGACCACATGATGATTCTTCTTCTATATGCAAGCGACCAATGCAGAGTCTTTGGTTCTTCTTTTTTCGATCTCGTGAATAAGTTTCTTCTTGAATTCATATGCTTTGAGATCCGAAACGACTTGAAGGTGTCTTCTTCATGTAGACTCCTGGATTCTTCTATGGCAGTAACCTTCATTTCCCAAACCTCTTTTGTAGGTAGGGCTTCTAAGATTCTTGTATTGATCTCTTCTTTTGTATAGATCACATTCAACAGGGTGAGTTCATCCATGAAAGCATTGAATCTTGACTCCATTTGCTCAATGGTTTCATTTGATTTCATCTTGAAATCTTGGAACTTTCTTTTGGCTACACTGACTTTGTTATTCCTTATAGCATCAGTGCCTTCACAGATAAGTTGCAGTTTTTCCCAAAGTTCCTTTGCAGTCTTGCAATCCTTCACTTTCATGTACATATTGCTATCCAAGGTTCTGTATATGATATCAATAGCAATATTGTTGAGGTTTGCTCTTTTTCTATCTTCAGCACCCCACTCACTTTTTGGGTATGGAACATCCGAGTTTCACCGCCTTACGGTTATGGCCTTAGTGATCTCAAAGGTCCATCAATCAAAGACATCCATCATCTCATTATGTGTTGCAGTTAGATAAGCCTGCTGTCATGGATTTTATTAACACAAAACAAACAAGTAATAATCCGGTTAACCTCAAGTATAAGGATCATAGTAATAGTGGTTAATGCCGGGTCGATCTTACGGGGAACTGGCGATTGCTAACCCTAGTTTTTGTCTAACCTAAACTATGTTACGAAACTAAACTAAACAGCGAATAAAATAGAACAAAACCGAAAACAAAACTAGACAGAGGATATAATCCAAAGCTAGGAAGGATACGGGTTGCGAACCTTTAACTAAACTAATCTAAGATGCAAAGTAAGCTAACTGAACAAATTCAAGTTTTAAGGATTTAAATTAAGTGTGTACGAGCCAAACGAGGATTGATCCACCTATCCAACAAGCATTGATTTCTTAACTCGATTATATTGTGGTTTTTATCTAGGTTGTGATTCACCTCATCTGAATATGAACCCTAGTTCCTTAGAAAGTTCATCTATTAATCCATCATCTTCCAATGTAAGATTAACGCGTTTTCTAACCAAAGGTGTAAACTTTATGTTTATAATCTAGCAATTAAACCTATTAACTTCCGTTAAGATAGATTCAAATACTATTCCTATTCATGGTGATCTAAGGTTTGTCGAGATTTCCATCAACAATAAACAATCAACACATGCATATCTTCCGATATAAGAGCAAGTAAACATAATAAACATGAATAAAGAAACAACCTTTAATAAAAACTCACAGTATAATCGGTGAAAACGAAATCAACAATTGTTGGATGGCTTCACAATGCTCGTTTGATGAAGCTTTTAGCTTCTGAACATCCTCAGCAACTCAAATTTGCAGAAACAATGCATAAAAAGTAACTAGTTTAATCTAGATCTAAAGTGCATAAAAGATGGAATAAAAGGAAGAAAAACGCAGCCTAAAACCGCCCCTAGGTTTAGGGTTTCGAATAATGTGTATATGGTGTCTCATATGTGGAGAAAACAGCTGCTATATATAGATTTTGAAGTCGGTTTCACTAAGTCGGTCGACGGACGCTCGTCCGCTCTTGTGAACGCCCGTCCAGATAGATCTGGACTGCTTCAGACGCCCGATCAGACAGCGTCCAAACTCTCTGTATCAAAATCACTCCTCAGGACGCCCGTCTGCTTTATCAAACGCCCGTCCACTCTGGACGGGACCTGGACGCTCGTTCAGCTTGATCGAATTTTGATTTCTTGATCTTTATCTCTTTTTTCTCTAAGTCATTCCTTCATTATCTCTTTTATCATCAATTAACTCGAACTTAATCAACTTTTGATCATCTCTTGAGCCTCAAACATGTATCTATAACACATAAAAACATCACAAAATGTAATAATGTCCAAATAATCATAAAATCATATTAAAAGCACCAAAATCAACCAATTTTGCGAATAACTTATTTAAAACCTCATTCACTCAATATTTCCGTTAAACACTCGTTTCTTATGCAATTTAGTACAAATACGGGGGAAAATATCATAGAATATAGCGTTATAAATCGTATAAATTCACCCTTAACAACTCCCCCACACTTAAGCTTTTGCTCATCCCGAGCAAAACAAAACGAGAATTAAGGCTCGAGACAAAAACAGACATCTAAACAAATATAACATACATTCAATAACTCAGAGGTTCACCAGTGTGTGTGCAAAGCCATAGAAAACTTCCACTAAATCCAAACTTGAGAAACTCAAAGCAAAACTAGCTAATACCCCCTCGTAGACTAGCGATAAATGACACTCATAAGGTGTACCCTACAAACGTGACATATCCCGAAAAAGATGATAGAACATATCTAGGGCCTTTCTGAAATACTCAGAGGATAGTCCCTACAACATATCTATCAGTTTATGCTGGGGATAAGATAGACGATAACTTAGTCTTATATTCAGTTCATACCAATTCACTAGTTGATTTAATTACTTCACTTTAAACACACATCAGAATGAGCTCTTGCCCTGTCATAGTAGAATAGGATATTCGAGATATACCCTACCTTACTCCAATCATAAGGCAGCTTTTCCTGACTGTCGTGAGCTTTTAGTCATCATAGTGGTATAGGACATACGTGGTATACCCTATCGCACTCAAATCATCGACTAGCTTTCGACACACCCATTTTATTCATTTAATTCAA
Source organism: Gentiana macrophylla (assembly GCA_026214975.1). Lineage (NCBI taxonomy): Eukaryota > Viridiplantae > Streptophyta > Magnoliopsida > Gentianales > Gentianaceae > Gentiana > Gentiana macrophylla. The sequence continues at coordinate 62,593,719 of CM047806.1, read as the reverse complement.
CTTTTTCATTTGACAACAAATCACGTGTTACTTATCACATTCAAACCTAAGATATTCACAGTATAACATACTTCGGATCTAAATACAAACTATCATAAATCTCAAGATATATACGTAGCACTAAGCACATGACTTATAAGAAAATCAGAAATCACTAATCGAAAAGGGGTATAACTTTATAAATTAGCTCATCGTTCACTATGGCTCGTGAAAAATAGACTTCGGGTGAAACAACTAACTTATCAAACATATGATATATAGCTTGGATGACTATAAAAATAACGAACATTGAATTGAATTGCCTACTCGGGACAAAACAAAAACAAAAATGTCGAAAAAGTTTGAAAAATCTAGCCCATTTTAGCTCATTTTAGCATAGAAACATTACGAATTGAGCAAATGTATAGATACATAACGAATCATTCTCTCCCCCACACTTAAAGATCAACATGTCCTCATGTTGTGCAGAATGAAAGAAAAGGTAAAAGACTTAGCTGATTTCAACTGATACACGACTCGTCGGTCAGGCCGGAGCCTACATAGTGACACTGAAAACTCGGAATCATCCAATGTAGCTCGACAAAACCGCTAGAAATACACCCCGCTAGAAATACACCTGCACGACTGGACAAACACGGAAACATCTCGGGGAAAACGGGGAATTATACCAGAATGAAAAGAGATAATAAAAACGAGTATTACCAAAAGATAAAGCATTCAATACATCCCAAAAGTTTAAATAAAGTAGAAATGAAAGTACAGGTGCCTTATGGCTTACATGATCCATCGGAAAAAAAAGAGTAACAGTAGCAATATCAAAATTACAACGAATCATATAAGGAAAATTATCAATAATACACAATCACAGTAGCTAGGGCAAATCAAAATCAAAAAATAGGCAAATGAAATCATGACTGCCCCGGAGCCGGAGAATCATCAGCCGGAGGATCGGAAAAGGGTCCAGATGGTGGTGCTGCAGTCCTATCTACGGAGTCAGGCTGCTCCTCATCAGACGACTCAGACTCGTGAATAACATCTGCAATGGCCTGCTCAATCTCGTCAGAAAAATGGAAATCAATGATGCTTGGACTGAAGATTCTATCATCCCTTGGCCGTCGGCCTTATTTGTCACCTGCGAATCGTCAAAATGTTGTTCGAGAAGTCCGAATATCCTCCATCCGATTCTGAACAACTTGTTGGCCATGCTCAACCTCATCCGGACTGAGGGAGATAAAGTAGGAAGTGAGGACGCTCGAAGCGGTGCTGATGACGAACCAGGCTCCTGCGGTGCCCCTGCCTCAGTCTGACCCGAAGGCTTACCCTTTTCCCTCTGTAAAGGCCTTGGGTTCTTCGGCTTATGATCGGCTCCAAACTCAGGCACACCGGCGTCAATACACAAACCGTGAATCAGGTGAGGGACGATCAAGCTCCGCGTATAAACCTTCTGGTTGATAGATATCTCGTCGTATAATGCTTGTCCCACATCCACATTCAGGCCAAACGTCAATGCATACAACATGCCTAGGTCACCAATATGAAAATGTGTCAAGTTGTTCTTAGGCAACAACCGACTCTGAATAAATCGACACTGGACCTTCCAGTCCTCCGTCCAGGTCGTGGTAACCAACTCTTTCCGGTCTCCACCCGGTCTCAACGTCCAAGCCACATCCGGACAAACTCTCAATCTTAACTCCTCCAAAGGATCCTGCCCCAAACTCTGTCTATTTACAATCTCCTCCTTGTAGTCTTGACCCTCAAAAGCTGCCAACCCATACTTCTTATTGATCACATCCGGTGTAAACGGAACTTCTACCCCTCGAACCACAACTACCTTCGTTTCCAAATCGGTTTCTGAACAATTGGCGTAAAATTCCCGAACCAAGGAACCATTTACCGGGGTAGTCGGGATCGTCATCAAGGCATCCCATTTCCGGTCCTTTAGCAACTTGACAAACCCTGGATCGACCTTAGCTTCCAATGTAGCCCTTTCTATCAACATAGTTCTCGAGTAATAGTGCTTAGTATACGCGTCGTGGGCCATAGGGTTCACGAACCTGCGAGGCATAGGCATCGGAGCAACGGTTTTGGCTTTCTTCCTAGGTGGAGCAGCCCTAGTTTCAACAGGTTCCTCTTCCCGGGTAGCACCTACAACCTCCTCAACCCTAGATGATGCTCCACCTTTCTGAGCTCTAGGCATCCTCACCAAAGGAATATCATCATCCGTTTTAGACTCCGAGGTTGGCTCATCCCTCAAAGTAGTCCTAGTTTGGGTGGCTCTAGGGGGTTGTTCTCGGATACTCACACCCCGGTTAGGATCAACTAGAGTAGGATCAAACTCCTTTCGTTTCTTTCCGGCCTCCCTAGCCACTTCCTTACCATGCCTCTTCACAACTCCCTTCTTATGAACCATATTCTAAACCTAGACTACACGAAAGCAATCCCAATTCACAACAAGTTACCCGTTTAACATCCAAAGCGGGATTTCACAACAACCAAACCACAACCACAACCATAATCATCACCAAACAACCCATTCATCACCCATCACAACACCATATCACCATAACAGAGCAGAAAGAAACACAAAACCAGGAAAAAAAACGAATTAAGGTAATATTCAAGAGAACAAGCCGACCCAAAGATCGAACTCACAAAAACGTGAATAAAATCCAGAAAAGTTGTTACTAACTTACCGAGTAAGGTGAAGAGATGCTGATTGAGGTGAAAAGCAGTCCAAACAACGCACATTTGGCCACCAAAATCGAATTTTTCCTTCAAAAAGTCGGACTGAAAAGGCTCCTGATTCTCCAAAAAGATCGTGTGTTGGGGAATTTGGCTATGAAAATCGAAGAGAGGGGATCAAAAGCGGCTTATAGCACTTTGAATCGCTCGAAATGGTTTAGAATTGAAGATTTTAGGCCAAAAAGAGGGAGAGGAAACGGTTTTTCGTTTTAAAACTCAGAAAAATGAAGGTTCATGCGTTGAGGAAGTATATATAGGCAGAGGCTGGACGGGCGTCCAAGAATCCGGACGGGCGTCCACTGGGAAATTAGATGAACTGGACGGGCATCCAGTTATTCGGACATTCGTCCAAGAGTTCAAATCACATACAGGATTGGAGGGAAAATATCAGACGGGCGTCCAGGCTTAGTGGACGTTCGTCCAATAATTGTTCATGGCGGACGGGCGTCCAGACTTCTAGACGGGCGTCCAAAGCAGAATAATGCAAAAATCATGAAATTTCATACAATTTTAAATTCAAATTTGCACTTTCTTATTAAACTTAATTAAAACTTCAAAAATACAACTGAAAATCGACGAAGTACATAAAATTACTAGAAAACAAATAAAAAAGCAGATAGAAAACAAAGGTTGCCTCCCACCCGGCCGCTTTTTTGTTTTACGTCGTTTGCTCGATTTAAACAACCTAAGAACGCTAGTCATCGTAAATGGCCGACCAATCTATCACTCGAATGAGACGGCGGAGCATGTCAATCGCCGGAGGAAGTCATACTCATCTTGCAAACCCCAATCCTCACCAAATACATCAACACCTCGAAAATGTTCACTTTGCAAAGACTAGCGCTAAATCACAAAGATCGGATCATTGAGGATCGTGTACGGACGCCCAAGAGCCTCCTCAGAACTCCTCAAGAGTGAAGTCTCCACCTCCCGAACAGCGGGGAACAATAAGAACATAGGTGACAGTCTTGACGCGGGTACTAATGTCAAAATCTACGTGCAAAACGATAGTCCCTCCCGGTCCGTCATCTACAGTAATAAGTGGGATCCTCCTAAGGAAAAGCAACTACTCTGGTAGAACTGCGAAATCCATATCTAGAAAGCACAACTAACTGACAGATGTAAACAAAACAACACTTAGTAGGCTAAACTTAAATACTAAAACTTAAACACTAGACTACAAAAGCAAACAAAAACGACTAAAACTAATGATATCTAGGATGCCTCCTAGTAGCGCTTTTGTTTAATGTCGTTAGCTCGACACCGTTTAAGCTCAGCCTGGATCAGGCCATTTGACCTTTCTGCCAGCCACTACCTCGTCTAGACTTTGGTTAGTAGTTTGGTCACGAGAACAACACTCTAACACATGGGGTAAAACCTTTAATAGCTTTCCAAACACGCTTAAACTTCCCCATGGTTGCCGTCTTCATTCTCTGAGCCTTCTGATGACGCTTCAACTGACGCTCCCTCTCAAATTCTTCCATGTCCCAACTACCAGCTAGAACTTCTTCAGATTGACCACTACCGCCATCCTCTGAAAACAGGTCGGGTGAAAACTCGTCGAATTCTTCGACTTGTGTAGCACCACACCCGAGGATATCGAGGAAATGGACAATCAAAGGTTTCTCTTTAGGTTCACCAATATAGTGCTTGCACCTTTGGCCATTCACTCGAAACGGTTTGCCACTATAACCACGAATTTCTAGAACGCCTCCAGGAATGATTTTGAGAATCTCGAAAGGACCGGACCAACGTGTCCTCAACTTACCAGGGAACAGATGTAACCTGGAATTGTATAGAAGAACTTGTTCGCCGACTTGGAATTCTCTCTTCTTAATCTTAGCATCGTGGAGTAGCTTCATCTTATCTTTACTAATCCTGGCACTTTCATAGGCCTGGAGTCTGAATTCGTCTAATTCATGCAATCGCCTGCGATGATGCTTACCGCAGGATTGGGAATCAAAGTTCAGAAACTTTGTAGCCCAATAAGCTCTATGCTCTAACTCAATCGCGATGACATGGCTTACCATAAACCATTTGATATGGAGATGTACCCATAGGAGTCTTATAGGCGCTTCAGATGCCCATAGTACATCATCCAACTTCAAACTCCAATCCTTTCTATGATCAAGTAATCGCTTTCCAGATTTTCTTAATACTTTGGTTGCTCCTTTCAACTCGACCACTAGTCATCGGGTGATATGGTGTGTGTTGGACTTATTTCTCGCTTTTGATGATGAGTGCCATACTAGCCGTTATAGTGCAAAGGCAAAAGATGTCTAGATAAAATGTATAGGTTTATTAGAGTTTGATTCATAAATAGGTTTGATCAAACAAGCATCGTAAAAGGTCGCCGATCGCTTATCGCCAGACTAGTCTAGGTCGATGGGGTAGATAGGTCAAGAGATCGTCGCAACTGCCAAGACCAAGACCAAGGCCGAGGGTTCAAACTCAAGAAATGAAGGCTAAGGGATCAAACTTAGTATTTAATGTCAAGGATATGGGATCGAATTTAGGCAAGTCTGCATGATGACCTAAACTCGATTACATATACCTTGTGTAAAGATCTAAGTTCCACAAGTTGGATGATGTTTGGAACTTAGTTATACTTTAAATGATGTAAACCAACTTCACAAACAAAAGTTGGATATAAGGATTCAAATTGCATTATATTTCTGAGACAAAAATATGATGTTCAAATGATCGATTGGTTTTACAAACAGATCGATGAACTCGCCGATATATATACCTCGATTAATTCAAGATTATTGGGAAGTTACATGGATAAGAACAGCCAACTACCTCTGACTTATCAAGCAAATCAAAGGCTGAGATTAAAAAGACGTTGGGATGATCCATATTTTTATCCATTGGATACAAGTCAAAGGGGTGGATGATCGCATTTGTCAAAAGTAATCCCGACAAAGGTCGATCCATGAATAGTGACAGAAATGCAAATGAGGATGGGACAAATACAAGGAACGGTCACATTTGAATTTCAAATTCAAGTCACATGCATTCCTACCTATAAATAGAGGACTTTCAACTCAAAAAGAAGATGATGAATTTTGAGATAAACTTTAAGTGATAACACTGAGCTGAAAAACACCCTGCTGAACTTACTGAGCTTAAGGCTGCTGATCTAGTTATTTTCTTCAAGTGCATTCTGTGTTCAAGCTGCATCAAGCATACACACTTGAAGACTGCAAGCCTGCGGATTATATCATCCTAATCAAGCTGCGGCAATGAATCATTTACTTGATTCATTCTTTATTTTATAAAGAACCTCACAAAGACAAAGAAGCATCTGTTAGTGTGAAAGATCGTTGGTTTGTGGTGGAGCCGGTGAAGAGGCAATTCTACCCTTCAAGGACCAAAGGAAGACTCGGGAGCAAAGAATCCTACCTGCTCTTAGTTTTCGCTTGTGTGAAGCCATAGTTATTGGTGAAGGACAAGCAACCTAGGACTCTTTGTAACAGATAACTCAAAGATTACTAGTGAATTTCCTCCAACATCACAGAGAAGAGTGGGCGTCTGAGATTACATCACCGGAACCACTATAAAAATCTCTCTACTTACTTACGCATTTATTTTCTCAGACTTAGTCATTATTCATATCAACTCATTGAATCTAGCAACCGAAATCACACACATACACTAATGAGTATCTAATACTTAGTAACATATTTAACAACAAGTAACAAGGCTTAATTTTGATATTATTCCACGCACAAATTCAAAGAATCGAATCACAAGAGACTATCATTTATCGCCAAGTTATCGAGGTCTCAAAGAGACTCATCAAGTATCAAGCAGAGTCGCTGAATTGCAAATTTGTTAACTCAAAGTTTTAAATGTTAAGTTTATTCACCCCTCTAAACTTAACTAAAGCCTTTTCAAGGACCAACAATTGGTATCGGAGCGATTAGGCATTGCGCTCAAGGAATCCTACTTGTTGTGCTTGTGAAAATTCTTTAAAACTTTCTTTCAAAGTTAATGATTTTCAAGACTTGCATCATGGATAACACACAAATATGCTAGAACCATGTTGATGTGCTCTCTTGATAGATTTGATGAGTATAAACGTCGAATGCGAGGCATATCTTGTCGCTACTCATGATGAGATGATGGATGTACTAACTGAAGGACCACTGGAGATTACAAAGGCAGTAACAGTGGGTGACAGAACTGAGTACATTCCTAAACCAAAGAGAGAATGGAATGCAGAAGACAGAAAAAGAGCAAACCTCAACAACATTGCTATTGATATCATCTACAGAACCTTGGATAGCAATATGTACATGAAAGTCAAAGATTGCAAGACTGCAAAGGAACTTTGGGATAAGATTCACTTAATCTGTGAAGGCACTGATGCAATAAAGAAGAACAAAATCAGTGTGGCCAGAAAAAGGTTTCAAAAGTTCAAAATGCTACCTAATGAAACCATTGAGCAAATGGAGTCCAGATTCAATGCAATCTTAGATGAACTTACTCTGCTGAGTGTAAGTTATTCAAAAGAGGAAGTAAACACCAAAATCTTGGAAGCTTTACCTGCAAGAGATGTTTGGAAAATGAAGGTGACTGCAATTGAAGAAATGAGAAAGCTGCATGAGGAAGACACCTTCAAACTGTTCTCTGATCTTAAGGCCTATGAATTTAGCAAGAAGTTAGTGCCTGAAACTGAAAAGGAAGAGCCAAAGACCACTGCATTGGCTGCTTCACATCATGAAGAAACATCAGGAGGACAGGATGATATGCTGGATGAGATGCAAGAGCAGATTGCCCTACTGAGCAAGAAAATCAGAATGATGAAGACTGGAAAGGCCCCTACAAGAAATTTCACAAAGAGGCCTACTGAGAGAAGGAAAGAAGAACCAAAGAAAGATAATGACTATCTATGCTTTCATTGCAAGAAACCAGGACACTTCAGACCTGATTGTCCTGAGTTGAAACAAGGCAAGGAACCTGATTATCTTTGCTTCAACTGTAAGAAGCCTGGACATTTTAGACCTGATTGTCCAGACCTACTGAAGACCAAAAGTCAACAAAGGAGACATGGCAAGAAGGCTATGGTTGTCAAAGATGAATCGATATATGAAGTGGGATCTCAAAAAGGAAATGAGTCGATGACACAAAGATCAAGTTCTTGATATGGAGGATTATGCTTTGATGGCCAACATGGATGAAACTCGAGGAGGTATACAACATCAGTATCTATAAACACTCCTATTTGGAAGTGATTGTGAATCAACCTGTGGTTCAAATCCTAGAAATTCGACAACAATGAGACTTTGGATGCCATCCTTAATCAATCGAGGTTAATACAATGCTGTTATGAGATTGTGAAGGCTGAAAAGAGGCTCTTGAGTTAGAAGTTGGAAGATTGAAAGGCTGAATTAAGGTTTTCAAAGGTAAGGAAAAGATGTTGGACGAGAATCGGCATAAGTCTGCTTTGCACATCCAGCTGACCTCTGAGTCTCACAACCATCTTGTTCCAATACCGCATACAAATCGTGAAAGCCTTATGGAGATAGAATCGGGCTTGGATTTGGAACTCAAAAATCTAACAAGAGTGGATCCAGTGAAGGTTCTCAACCTAGTACCGAGGTGGTCCTAAGTTTGTGCCTCGCACTAGATCCATCTCCCAAAAAATTCTTTGAAGCAAGAAAAACCAAATGAGAATGCCTCAAAGAAGCAAAATCGAAGTCTCGTCATCAACACTCTAGTAAAAAGAATAAATCCAAAAATAGATCATTGTACCTTCTAAGCTGTGATAGCAGCACTGCTACCAAGTCTCATTGGACCACGAAGGAAAGAAACAAATATTCCAAGAATAAGAATCCTAAATCCAAAAATGTTGATCATTCAAGGGATACTTATCTCAGGGGGAAAGGTAGACTGTTCCCTGCTGATGATGATTGGAATATTCCTGCATCTAATGTTAGAAACAGTCAGTATAACCATACCACTAGGGTAAAACCTAGGCAATGGAATCAATGAGAGGACTTACACAAGACCTCAAAGCAGACTCCATATTACAGTGGTCGTTCTAACAGACAGACAAGATACCTATGGTTATGCAAATGTTTCTAATAACAAGAATCATTTCAAACAGCATTATGTACCAAAAGGCCAGAAAACATATGTGGTTCCTACACAACCTACTGTTAGAACTTATGGATGTGTGGAATACATGTATGAACCAAAGTATGACACATTTAGGAGAAGACCTTATGGAAACATACCAAGGGTCATGCTTGCCACTGACCACTATGGACCCAAACAGGTTTGGGTACCTAAAATGCATTAACTTTGTTTTGTAGGGTGTCTGGTACTTTGACAGTGGATGTTCCAGACACATGACAAAGAATAAGCACTGTCTTACAAATTTTGTGGCAAAAGATGGTCCAAGGGTGAATTTTGGCAACAAAAATACACCTGGTTATACAAGAGGATATGGCACCCTTATCAGAAATGGACTTACAATCAAGAATGTTGCATATGTGGAAGGACTGGATTACAACTTGCTGAGCACTGGACAATTCTGTGATATGGGATACAAGGTCACTTTTGACAAAAACAACTGTATTGTCATTAGTGAAAAAGGTGATCAAGTTGTACTTGCTGGTAGAAGGCAAATGAACATGTATGTTGTGGATTGGTCTCATCGCAGCCTCGAAACTCCTGCTTGATTGTGCATACCAAATCAACTCAATCGGTTATGGCACAAGAAGTTAAATCATCTAAATTTTGATGATATTAATCAGCTTAGTGAAGAAGAAGTTGGTGGTTGGTTTACCTGAGATCACATTCAAGAAGGATGCTATCTGTGATGCATGTCAACAAGGTAAACAGATAAAGTCAAGTTTCAAGTCAAAGACTAAACAATCAACTAACAGAGTGTTGGAGCTTATGCACATGGATCTTTTTGGACCAATAACTCCAACAAGTGTGACAGGGAAGAAATACACCTTAGTGGTTGTGGATGATTTTTCTAGATACACTTGGGTGATATTCATGAACAAGAAAAGTGAGACACTCCAAAGCTTGCCTAATCTTTTGAAGAGATTACAAAATGAGAAAAGTTTAACAGTTATAAAGATTAGATCGGATCGAGTCTTCGAATTTCTCAACAAAGTTATAAGAGAATATTGTGAATGTAATGGTATACTCCATCAACTTGTCTGCTTCTTTGGTACACCTCAAAAAATGGGGTTCTTGAAAGAAGAAACAGACATTGAAGGAAGCGGGAAGAACAATGATCCGTGAAGCATTGCTACTGAAAGATATTGGGTCAAGCAAGAAACAAACCTGATGCTATACACAAAATAGAACATCAAGAAACAAGAAGTCTGCCAAGACACCTTATGAGATCTCGGAATGGAAGGATACCTAATATATCTTATTTTCACCCATTTGGAAGCAAATGTTTTATTCTAAATCATAAAGTTCATTTGAAAACATTCCAACCAAAATCGAGATGAAGGAATTTTCTTAGGATATTCTTCGATCAGTGAGCATTGTGGTCTTGAACAAAAGAACATCAAACATGAAGAGAGACAATCAATGTTGTGTTTGATGAACCTAAGTTTACTGGTATGGAAGATAAAGAGTGTGAACCTGCTGAAAATCAACAAATCACTGATCCAGACTGTGTTGAAGTTTTGGAAAGATTCAATGACCTAAAAGTTTCGACATCGCCTCATTGAACACCTCACGACAATGTTACTGATGCAACAACTGAAGCAATTCAAGGATCTGCTGACCCCCCTGTAGAAGAAACTACAGCAGACCCTACTGAAGATGATATTCCTGAAAATCAAAATAACCATAATCCACAATGGTTAAAGAATCACCCTGCTGAACAAGTTATTGGCAATGTACAGCAAGGTGTGAGGACTAGAAGACAACTGGAAGCTATGTTTACTTGTTTTCTATCTCAAATGGAACCTAAAGTTGTTGAAGAAGCAATTTCAGATCCAGATTGGATAATTGCTATGCAAGAAGAATTAAATGAATTTGAAAGAAATCAAGTTTGGACACTAGTTGAAAGGCCAGCTCATGCAAATATCATTGGTACTAAATGGGTATACAGAAATAAACTTGATGAATCTGGTACCATTGTTAGAAATAAGGCCAGACTAGTTGCAAAAGGCTATTCTCAAGCAGAAGGAATAGATTTTGATGAGACTTATGCACCTGTTGCAAGATTGGAAGCTATCAGATTATTCTTGGCACATGCTGCATATAAGAACTTCAAAGTATATCAAATGGATGTCAAGAGTGCATTTTTGAATGGTATCCTAGAGGAGGAAGTATATGTTCAAAGAACCTCCTGGATTTGAAGTTAAAGATCAAGAAGATAAAGTGTATAGACTCAACAAAGCACTTTATGGATTGAAACAGCACCAAGAGCATGGTATGAGACTCTATCTCAATTCTTGGTGGACAATGGTTTTACAAAAGGGACCATTGACAAGACACTTTTCGAGAATCGAGTGAAGGGACAACACCTGCCTGGTACAAATTTATGTGGATGACATAATTTTTGGTTACGAGAATGACTTACTTTGTGAAAAGTTTGCAAATCTAATGAAGAGCAAATTCCAAATGAGTATGATGGGAGAAATGAATTACTTCTTGGGATTGCAAGTTAAATAGATTGAAAGATGGAATCTTCATTCATCAAACCAAGTATACCAAAGAGTTGTTTGAAGAAATTTGGTATGGAAAACAAAGACTAAGAGCTCAACTCCTATGAGTACAAACATCGATTGGATGAAGATAAAGAAGGCAAAGATGTTGATCGACTTTGTACGAGATGATGATAGGCGTCTGTCAGATCTCACTTGCCAAAGCAGACTGATATATCCTTTCTCAGTAGGTGTTTGTGCAAGATTTCAATCCAAACCTAAAGAAAGTCATTTAGGTGTTTGTCAAAAGAGTTCTTAAGTATCTAAAAGAGACTTTGGGAGTAGGAATTTGGTATTCCAAGGAAGGAAGCTTCAAGGTTATATCCTACTCAGGGATTCGATTATCTTTGGATGCAAGATTGATAGAAAAAGCACCTCAGAACTCACAATTAATGGGAAATAGACTGGTCTCCTGGTTTAGCAAGAAACAGAATTTATTTCAACTTCCACTGAAGTCGAATACATTGTTCTTTGGAAGTTGTCAGTGCACAAGTACTATGGCTAAGACAACAATTAAGGGATTATGGAATTGAAGAAAGGAAATTCCAATCATGTGTGACAACACAAGTGCAATTGCAATCACAGAAAATCTGCTTTGCATTCAAGAACCAAGCACATTGATGTGAGACATCATTTTATAAGAGATCATGTTGAAAAGAAAGATGTGGTGGTTCTATACATCCCTATCAAGATCAACTTGCTTGATATTTTCACTAAGCCACTTGATAGTGAAAGATTTGCCAAATTAAGGATCGAACTTGGAATCATAAAGATTGACTGATATTCAAAGTTGTCTTGGAATTCACCAAGGGATTAGTCTTTGCTATGTTGGGTGAGCTCACTTAGCAGATTAGTCATTGGTATCAACAATTCCATGTACTTATGTTTGAACAATTGAGCAAATGAGGTTGCCAAGGGATTGGTCTTTGTCATGTTGGGTGAGCTCACTTGACAGATCGATCATTGGTATTAAACTTCATATTGTATTATCAATTGAACAAAACAAGGAGAAAACAAGGATCAAGAGAGTCACTTTATCGCAGTCATTTGAAGCAAATTATCGCCAGATCTTTGAGCCCACCTCGCTGAAGGATACCTTCTTGAAGGGAATTTTACTCGACCAAAGTTATTAAGGTCAAAAGCGCTTGGCGGGATATTTATTTTATCCATTATTACCACAGTTAAACCATCCAACGGTTACAAACGTTATGGTGGAGTAATGGGCCACGTGTCAAGACAGAAATTTATTCGGATTAATCGTGGTTACATCAATGTACGTGCTATGACGCTTTCAACTACCCACCGCTCTATATATTCGAGACTATTACTCGGGAGAATCGACACTTGCAAATCTACTTTATCTCTCGCAATCGTTACACTCAGAACACAGATTTGAGATTCAATCTTCTTCATCTCATTCTTCTCATTATAATGGCGGAAAAAGTTGATGTACAAATTGAATCGAGCCAAAGTGTTAGAGGTTTTGTTGAAGATGCAAACAGAATCGAATCGCCATTAACATTGGTCGAAGAATAAGGAGGTATGTCGGTCTCGAAAATGTGTTAAACATAAGATCGACACAATTTCTTATACAAATGTTGTCGGTTTTCGAGAAACATTCAAATAAAGGAAGGAATCAAGCATTTAAGATCGCCAGAAATGGGCGAAATTGAAGTTTCCCCAGTCTGTGAGGGAAGTTTTTGGATTTGTTGAAGTGGTGGACGGCTCTGTCAATCCTCAAGCAATGGGATTGGACAAATTGGCGTTTGTAGATCGACAAGACAGATGCGTAAATCAAATCCGTTCTGTATCAACCGCAAACACATTGGTATTGAATACGATCTGTGAGCAAGCTCATTGCAAAGAACATACTTGGGCTAGTGGCGAGATGGACACTCTATCGGGACCCAAGATAGAGTTGATGATTATCATCTGTAGAAGCATGAAGTTTGATCACCAGCGGTGCTTTATTCATTATATGAAGAAAGTGGCCAAGGAAGAGAGTTTAGGGGAAGAGGAAGTCCAAGGCACCGCCCTTAGGATTAATGGTCCACTACTCATTGAATCATCTTGAAATCCCTCGATGTAGCACTGTGGATATTAATCGCCTAGATACAAGAAGGAGATTGATTATGCAATTCTGGACTTGATGATGATGAAGAAATTGCTTGGAGAAGTCTGCCGATGACAATGTTGATGGAGATGATGGTGATACTCGGTGGTGAGCGAGGTTCAACAAACTAAGAAGATTTCCATCAAACCTCTTTGCACCAAAGAAAACTCACTGGAAAGAGGAAGAAGAGTCTTGATGTTAGAAAGACTACGAAGTCCTAAAATCAAAAAGAACAAGAAAGGAAACAAAGACAGATCGTTGAGTCTGCTTTGAGGTCAAGTGGAGGTTATCGACCTCGCAGTAGCTTCAAGAAAAAAATCATGGTGAAATTCTTGAGAACAACATGAAGGAAGCAAGTAGAAAAAGAAAATTGACTAAGAAATATGATGATAATGAACCCTATCCAAGAGGATGAAGGAAGTTGCCAAAAAGAAGAAATATGGCAAAGGGAAAAGAGTTGAAAGATTTGGAGGCACAGAGGGCCCAAGAAGAAGCATCAGTAGAGGAGGAAGAAGAGGCTGTTGAAGCTGAGCCTCTAACTATCATTCCACCAGTTGTTATCAGTGATTCCTCCAATGAAGAAGTTAACAAGTCCACTGATGCTGAACAGGTTGTTTTTGAGAAATCTGTAGAGGATGTACAGCAGTCTACTGACCCTGAGCCTGCTGTAGCATCCACTGATGAACCACAGCAAACCACTGAACCTGAACCTGCTGTGGTGGTTGAAGAGGTGATTGAAGACTTGGTTGAAGACCCTGCAAATTTGGCAATAGTTCAGGGGGAAGAGCAGTCTGCTGCTAACCCTGCTGATGAGCATATAAGTCAGGGGGAACCAAGTGTGATACAGATGGAAGTAGTAGGCACAAATGAACAATCACAGCAACCTGCTGACTTTCAAACATCTGTAGAAGATACCTTGAATCTGCTTGTTGGATCCTTTGGAGGTCAACAAGCAACTGGAGCTGCTCCCAGAAGATCTTTTATGCCATTTGAGAGGCATGTGAAAAAGAGCAAGAGAACTGAAGAGTATGTGGATCCCAAACTTCAGCAAATTGCTGATTACTTCCAGTGGAAGTTTGGATTCTACAAAAGACAAAAACCAGCTGCTCAACCAATGACAGATTTTGAAGAATGGGTTTTTGACAAGTTGGGAGTGGAAAATTTCTTGGATCTCGATTGATACAACCTTGCCGCAATCAAGACGATGGATCTGCTTTGATGAGCAAATGTAGGAGGAGGAGGGTATCCAATTTAGAGATCCAAGAGATGGTCCTGATGATTCCTCTTCATCATCAGATAGTAGAGGAGATTTTCCCTCTGGACCAGGAGAATCAAGTGGGGCTGCACTAACACATGCACCATCTGTGCAACAGTCCACTGATGCTGGAAGATCTGCTGAGGGCCAGCAGACTGGAGAAATGGATGAGGATCTACAAGATCTCACCATGGATGATCTAGAAGCACTAATCACTGAGGGAATTACATTGAGTGCTGGTAGGCTGACTGATGAACCAAGCACATTTCATGTTGTAGAGCCTACTGCACAACCTGAAGACATACAGAATGCTGATTTGGATGTGGAAAAGACCACTGACTTCAGTGAAGCAAGTGCTAGTTCTGAGGAATCTATTGAATATCAAAGTGGTTTTGACTTTGAAGGGATTCTAACCAAAACTGCCATGATTCTGACCAAGATTGGTCATGCAGAAGGTTTTCAAGTGGATAATACCAATATATTCAATCCACGAGAAGTTGAAGAGGAGTGCAGGTTCTTTGGGATACAAACAAAGACTGGACAAAGGTTGGAACAGAGGTGCAGTCAGCCGAGTCTCAAACAAAGACTGGACAAAGGTTGGAACCAGATTTGGGTTTGGAGGAAACCCCTGTTAATGAGGTCAGCCAGAGTGGAGCTCTGCTGAGCCGAGGCCATCAGGAGAAAGATAGTCGCCAGATCACTGCACGAGGATGAGCAAAATCTTTGGACTATAATTACAGTTGATGAAGAATTTCAAATTTTTGGAGAAGAAGAAGTTGTTGAAGAACCTGCACAAGATCCTATCCTTGAAGATGTTCTTGGTGCAATGGTTGAGGAAGGACCTCCCCCGCTGGGAGAGATTTGAGTAGAGCCATGGTCACCAAAGACAACAGCACAATAATATAGAGTTGAGGAGCTCACATGAATCTTGTCGATAGAATGGCCAAGTGGAGTGCCAATTGAAGTTGTCAATGAGTTAAGAACTGTAAGAAATGATATGCAACAGTTAAGAACTCAATTGGACAGGCAAGAACAAAGATTTGAAGAACTAATGAAGATGGTAAATGATAATAGACAATCTACTGATACAGTTGCTTCAAACTTTGCATCTACTCAAAATGCTGTGAATGATCTGATATATGATGTAAGATATATCAAGCAAGGGAATACACTGAAGGACAAGTTTTTGAAAGATCAACTTACATCCGTTCATCAAAAACTTGACAAGCTTGTCAAGCCGCCGAGCTCTTCACTTTGCACAACAACCTGCTATGCCTGATCCCAAATTTACTGAAAGGATCAACAGACTGGAAGAGACCCTGCAATCAAGGATTACTTCACTTGATACTAGAACTGGAACTATGGCAGGTCAATTACACAGAGTGATAGTATCACAGGAAGCTATTCATGCCCTCATCTCACGTTTTGTTGATGATGTCACTAAGGGAAGAGGGCCAATCACCGCAAAGAAAGGAGGCTCGCCGGACTCTTTGCACGTAAGAGATGGATCGATGATACAAATGCCTTTAGGCAACCTGCACCTGGCAGAGTGCAACTTACTGATGATCTCCTATCACAGTACAAGAAAGAGTTTCATAACAGAAGGAGACCCTATCGTGACATGGGATTTCATGAAGGTCTTAACTCTTTCTTGAGTTTGAAGTTTTGGGAGGCAAGGATTAGAGCTTTAAGAGCATCTACCAGAGATAGAAGGAGTAGCAGAGGTGAAAAGGTGCTGCCAATTACAAAAGCAAAAGATTCACTGAATGAATTTAAGGAGCTGTATATGAAGTTTGGCTTCAGGGTGAATCAGATCAATCTTGTCCTGCCTGAAGCATGGAATTGGTGGAAACAAGTCAATTCTTACATTGACTTTACACTTATTGAAAATGAATGGATGGTTGAAATGATAGAAGAAATCAGAGCCTATCAAGAGCAAGCTGAGAAGGCTAGACAAGAAAGAGAAAAGAGACAATAGATCAGCTACTTTTCATTGTTTATCTTTGCTGTATCTAGTTGTAATAACTGTGTTCAAATATTTATAATGAGAATTGACTAAATTTGTTCTGTTTGTGTTTTTATCTTTTTGCTTTGCTGATTAGGTGAGGGTAGTGGCATCATCACCAAAAAGGGGGAAATTGTTGGACTTATTTCTCAGTTTTGATGATGAGTGCCATACTAGCTGTTATAGTGCAAAGGCAAAAAGATGTCTAGATAAAATGTATAGGTTTATTAGAGTTTGATTCATAAATAGGTTTGATCAAACAAGCCTCAGTAAAGGTCATTGATCATTTATCGCCAGACTAGTCTAGTCGATGGGGTAGATAGGTCGAGACTGGTCTGCAACTCTCGCTTTGACCGAAGATCGAAGGCTGAGGGTTCAAACTCAGTAAATGAAGGCTAAGGGATCAAACTTAGTATTTAATGTCAAGGATATGGGATCAGAATTTAGGCAAGTCTGTGATGACCTAAACTGATTACATATACCTTGTGTAGAAGATCTAAGTTCCACAAGTTGGATGATGTTTGGAACTTAGTTATACTTTAAATGATGTAAACCAACTTCACAAACAAAAGTTGGATATAAGGATTCAAATTGCATTATATTTCTGAGACAAAAATATGATGTTCAAGTGATCGATTGGTTTTACAAAGAGATGATGAACCTCGCCGATATATATACCTCGATTAATTCAAGATTATTGGGAAGTTACATGGATAAGAACACCAACTACCTCTCGACTTATCAAGCAAATCAAAGGCCGAGATTAAAAAGACGCGTTGGGATGATCCATATTTTTATCCATTGGATACAAGTCAAAGGGTGGTGACAGATCGCGACTTTGTCAAAAGTAATCTGACAATGTGTCGATCCTATGAATAGTGACGAATGCAAAGTGAGGATGGGACAAATACAAGGAACGGTCACATTTGAATTTCAAATTCAAGTCACATGCATTCCTACCTATAAATAGAGGACTTTCAACTCAAAAGAAGATGATGAATTTTGAGATAAACTTTAAGTGATAACACTGAAATGAAAAACACCTGCTTGAACTTACTCGAGCTTAAGGTTCAGATCTAGTTATTTTCTTCAAGTGCATTCTGTGTTCAAGCTGCATCAAGCATACACACTTGAAGACTGCAAGCTCGCCGATTATATCATCCTAATCAAGTCGCTTGCAATCGAATCATTTACTTGATTCATTCTTTATTTTATAAAGAACTCTTGAAGACAAATGAAGCATCCGTTAGAGTGTGAAAGACTCGTTGGTTTGTGGTGGAGCCGGTGAAGAGGCAATTCTACCCTTCAAGGACCAAAGTGGAAGACTCGGGAGCAGCAATCCTACCTGTTCTTAGTTTTCGCTTTGTGAAGCCATAGTTATTGGTGAAGGACAAGCAACCTAGGACTCTTTGTAACAGAGATAACTCAAAGATTACTAGTGAATTTCCTCCAACATCACAGAGAAGAGTGGACGTCTGTGATTACATCACCTGAACCACTATAAAAATCTCTACTTACTTACATTTTTATTTTCTCGCACTTAGTCATTATTCATATCAACTCTGAATCTAGCAACCGAAATCACACACATACACTAATGAGTATCTAATACTTAGTAACATATTTAACAACAAGTAACAAGGCTTAATTTTGATATTATTCCATTTGCACAAATTCAGCAAAGCTGAGCTGTCGATGAGACTCACATTTATCAAAGAGGCTATGAGGTCTCAACAGACTCTTCAAGTATCGCCAGCCAGTTTGAAATTGCAGAATTTGTTAACTCCAAAGTTTTAAGTGTTAAGTTTATTCACCCCCCCTCTAAACTTAACTAAAGCCTTTTCAAGGGACCAACAGTGTGCCAATCTTGTGACGAACACCATACTTTTCAAGGACTTTCTCTAGGGGTCGGTTGCAGAAGTGCGTCCCTTCATCACTGATCAAGGCACGTGGACATCCAAACCTCACGAAGATGTTTTTCTTAAGAAATTTCATTACCGTCTTATGATCATTGTGAGGAGTGGCTTGAGCCTCCACCCATTTCGATACGTAATCTACGCAGACTAAGATGTATTTGTTACCGCAGGATGATGGGAATGGTCCCATAAAATCGATACCCCATACATCAAAGACTTCGCATTCTATGATGGGTTTCAAAGGCATGTCAAACCGCCTTGTCAGAGTACCGGTTCTTTGGCATCTATCACAAGCTTTACAGAAAGCTTCTGTGTCCTTAAAAATCGTGGGCCAATAGAAACCGGATTGGAAGATCTTAGCAACGGTTTTCCACGGACCAAGTGGCCTCCAGGTGGGTCCACTGTGGCAGCGCTTTGCTCAATATCGCTACGCTTGCTTTCAGTTACGGAACACACCTTCTAAGCGGACCATCTTTCTGAGATCTTAAAAGATAAGGTTCATCCCAAACGAAGATTTCAAATCGAGAGAAGAACTTTTCTTCTCCTCGATAGGACATTTCTGGATCGAGATATCGGGCATGAAGGTAATTGACAATGGAAGAATACCATGGAACATCGGAGGACAACCATCAATAAGCATAATGTTCTCTAGAGGAAAGTAAAGATCTATATCATCTGGATCATCCTTTTCCTCACTCAACATTCTAGAAACATGATCAGCAACTACATTTTCACTACCCTTTTTGTCTTTAATTTGAACATCAAACTCTTGTAGGTCGGATCCAACGGAGTAAGCGCGGTTTGGCCTCTTTCTTAGTCATCAGATAACGCAAAGCATCGTGATCACCCACACAACTACTTGAGCTCCTAACAAGTAACTCGAAACTTGTCCATAGCAAAGACTACGGCCAATAATTCCTTTCAAGTAGTATAGTTAACTTGAGAAGGATTCAATGTGTGATCAAGTAATAGATAGGCTGAATTTCCCGTTAAGCCTTTGTCCTAAGACCGCACTAACAAGATAGTTTGATCGTCACACATAAGCTCAAAAGGTAAGTTCCAATCGACGATATAAGAATTGGAGCGATATTAAACGCGATTTTGAGCTCCTCAAACGCTTGCTTGCGATTTTCATCAAAATTGAACTCAACGTCGTCCTTAAGTAAAGTAGACAGGGGCTTGGCTATCTTGGAGAAGTCTTGAATGAATCTTCTGTAGAAACCGACATGTCCATGAAAACCTCGCACTTCACGCACATTCTTGGGATAGCTCATCTTCTCGATAGCTTCTACTTTTGCCCTGTCAACTTCTATACCCTTGGCTGAGATTTTGTGGCCAAGAACTATGCCCTCATCTACCATGAAATGGCATTTTTCCCAATTAAGCACTAAGTTCTTTTCCACGCATCTGGATAACGCTTGATCAAGATTGTCAAGGCAATCATCAAAAGACTGACCAAAAACCGAAAAATCATCCATAAAGATCTCCATACACTTTTCTACGAGCCCGTCAAAGATAACCAGCATACATCTCTGAAATGTAGCTGGGGCATTGCAGAGACCAAATGGCATTCGCCTGTAGGCGAATGTACCATAAGGGCAGGTGAAAGTGGTCTTCTATTGGTCGGCTGGATCTATGGGTATTTGGAAATATCCTGAATATCCATCCAGGAAGCAATAGAATGCGTGTCCCGCCAGACGCTCAAGCATCCGGTCAATGAATGGAAGGGGAAAGTGATCTTTCATGGTTACCTCATTGAGCTTTCGATAATCGATGCAGACTCTGTAACCAGTGACAAGCCTCAATGCTATTTCCTATCCCTTCTCATTCTTCTCAATCGTAATTCCTCCTTTCTTGAGAACTACCTGAGTCGGGGAAACCCATTCACTATCAGCGATGGCATAAATGATTCCCATGTCCAGAAGCTTAATGATTTCCTTTGTAACGACTTCTTGCATATGAGGGTTGAGCCTCCTCTGGGGCTGTCTAACACATTTAGCACCCTCATTAGTCTTGATCTTATGCATACAGATGTCAGGAGATATCCCTCTGATATCTCCTACTTGCCAACCAAAAGCTTTTTCATTTCGTTTCAAGACGTTGATCAATTTCATCTCTTCTAGTCGAGACAGCTTGGTGGATATGATTAACGGAAGCTTGTCGCCTTCTCTTAAAAACACATACTTTAGATGTTTGGGCAACGGCTTCAGAACCAAATCAGTAGGGGGGGTCTTCCAAACTTGACTTAAGATCTCCACCTTTCAACTCAACATCACTGAGCTTACTCAGCGGTCCCACCGCCTTAACTTCTCCTCTCAACAGTTCTTCCTCAAAATCAGCTGCTAATTGATCTAGATTAACCACACCATGAGTATTTAGATTATCAACCAATCGCTCATATTCAGCTTCTACAGCCATGACTTGCTTATCCATATAATCGGTGAAATCATCTCATCATATAATCAATGGAAAAACCGGTTGGAGGGCCGAGGGTACTTGAATGGACTTTAAGACATTGTAACTCACCTCTTGATCACCCAACTCGGATAGTCACTTGCCCACCATCACAATCGATGAGGGCTCTAGGCATGAGACAGAAAGGTCTTCCAAGAATCGGGGGCGTTCTCATCTTTCTCCATATCTAAAACATACCAGTCGACTGGGAAGGTAAATCTATCGATCTGAACCAGAACGTCTTTCAGGATCCCTGAAGCTTTCTTAGAGGATCGATCAGCGAATTGTAAACTCATAGTAGTGGGTTCTAGAAGGCTTTGTAAACCGAGCTGTTTGCATACAGACATTGGCATAAGACTTATAGAGGCACCTAGATCACACAAAGAATTAGGGAAGACTAGACCTCCCATTAACACTGTAAGTACGAACTTGCCAGGGTCACCTCTTTTAATTGGTAAGTCTTCATAATTAATCATGGAGCAATCCTCACCAATTTGCCTTTCCATGCCTGCTAACTTCTTTTTCGAAGACACAACATCCTTGATGAATTTTGTATACTTAGGCATCTCGACCAAGACCTCGGATAATGGAAGATTTACCTGAGTATTTTTCAGAAGGTTAA
Source organism: Gentiana macrophylla (assembly GCA_026214975.1). Classification (NCBI taxonomy): domain Eukaryota; kingdom Viridiplantae; phylum Streptophyta; class Magnoliopsida; order Gentianales; family Gentianaceae; genus Gentiana; species Gentiana macrophylla. Next base: position 62,571,919 of record CM047806.1, on the reverse strand, counting down.
GAACCTTTTCATACTTCTTATCTTCACTCAAAGGTATGTTGCTCTTTCGTGGTGGAAATGGAAGCTTTTTCAGATCATTCTCAGAAAAGACTTTCTTTGAAGAAGCATTGATAGCTTTGTCTTCCAGATCCTTCCACCTAACGGCTTTTTCAATCTTTTTATGAGTCAGGGGATCAGCCTCCTGACTTCCACTTGTAGCTTCACTCCTCAGGGGATCAACCACCTGAGGATCTCCAATATTTTCACCTCTCAGGGGATCAGCCACCTGAGTATTTTCTTTTGGCAAAGGGGAGTGTAGGTGCTCAGCTTCCCCTCATTCCTTATCAATGGCAGGAGGGGCTAGTGGTTTCCCTGGTGGGAAGGACCACTAACTTGAGTACCACTTCTTAAGTTCATTGCACTGGCCTCCTCTCTACCGTATGGAATTGAAGGTACGAGGTCAGTACAAGGGCCTTTGTTCAAATCGGTCTGAGCAACATGACCGCCCTTTGGATTCTTTTCAGTAAAACTGGGTAGATGCCCCAGGGGTCTTGCTAAGCTAATCACCACCAACGCCTCTATTTGCCTCTCAAGGTTCTTATTTGTACTCATAAGGAGCTGAATATTTTTGTTTTGCTCCTCTCTAAATGAGTTCCATTCAGCCTTGAGGTCTCCTGAGCTTGAAGGGCCTTGGGAGTTTGGAAAATTTTGAGAGTATTGCTGGCTGGGCCGATTTTGAAAATTAGAATTAGAATTGGAGCTAGAAGGCCAATTCTGATTGAACCTTTGAGTAGGATTGGAAGAATTTGTGTTTTGGTTCTGACTAAAACCAGGGTTCCTATTGAAATTTTGATTCGAATTGAAATTCGAATTAGGATTGAAACCAGAAGATTGATTAAACCCTTGGTTTTGAAAATTCTGCTGGCCAGAAGCTGGATTAGCCCTTTGGTTGTTCTGGCCATAGAACGCATTCACTTCAGCATTCTGTCCGTTCATAGGACAGAATTTAGATGTGTGCCCCACCTCGTCACAGTTTTGACATGTGACTTGATTATACTGTCCAAAGTCATGAACAACATTCACATGATAAGGAACAGGGGAATTAAACTGACACTGGTCATTCATATGGCCACCGGCGGCCGCTTGTCACAAGATGAACTCGAGGGTCTGTGGAAAAGAAGAAGTTTGATTTATCGGATTTGAAACTTGAGATGCTTCCATCTGCTTCTGTAGCATGGCGATCAAACTTTGCATGTTTACCTCCTCTACTTTAGGAGGAGGAGGTGCTTGAATAGCTTGATAGGATGGAGCATAGTTATATTTAGCAATGTCCTCGAACAATGCCCATCCTCTTCGTGTGTTTTCTTGAAACGCCCCACTGTGATGAACTATTGACCATGCCTTTTGTAAGCTCGGTCAATCCACTAAAGAATGTGTTGACTTGCCTTTGCAGTGGCAAGCCGTGGTGGGGACACTTCCTCAGAAGAGACTTGAATCTTTTCCAAAGAATCGAAAAGGACTCATTCTCTTTCGATAGAAAGTGAAAATCTCATTCAAACAACTCAATGCTTTTTTAAGGTGGAAAGTATTGACTCAAGAACTCCTTTTCGAGTTCCGCCCAAGTGGTGATTGATTCAGAGGGAAGAAAAGTATACCACTCCTTCGCTTCTCCCTTTAGAGAAAATGGAAAGAGTTTCAGTCTGATTGCATCCTCACTTACTCCTTGGATGTGTGTGGTACCGCATATCTCCAAGAATGTATGCAAGTGAGTGTGTGGATTCTCTGACTGATAACCATGAAAAATAGATGCATGCTGCATCATTTGAATGAGGCCAGGCCTTAGCTCAAAGTTCTGTGCAGTGATGGCTGGAATGACAATAGCCGGGTTGACTGTGACTGCGCCAGGCATGGCGTAATCTGCCAACGTACGTCTATTATTAGCAGCCATTATCACAAAATCAGTGATTTCTTTGGCTAGCTGATCCTCAAGATCTTGCTCGGCTCTTCCTTCCAGAACCGCAGAATGGATAATCCGCCTGTTTGGCCGGACTACGGTTCGCTCGGGGTCAGGGGTGTATAGTAACGGTCCCTTTTGACTCCGAGTTTGCATAAACCGGACCAAAAACAAGTGAAAGCAACCTAAAGTCTAAGAAATTAAAAGCCTAACTGAAAATTAAAGCCTAAGAAGAGAAAAAGAATTAAAAAAAAGTTAAGATTAGGGTACAGACGGACGTCCAGAGTTTTGGACGGGCGTCTGATGAAAATTTGGCCTGGACGGGCGTTTGGAGGTCCAAACGCTCGTCTGAGGGATTGAAGAACTGGACGGGCGTCCAATTTATATGGACGCTCGTCTGACTGGGTAAAAAAAAAGTTCGATGTTGAAATAAAATTGCGAGAAAAGTAGCGAGAACGAAAGAGTAGAAAGCAAAGCAGAGAGAGAGAGATAGAAGGATAAACGACGGAAGAAAAATCTAATCACAAAGAAGACCTTAAACCCTAACTAAAACCCTAATATCCTAATAACCTAAGCGATTACCAAGTAAAAACAGAAATTAAAACAGGAATTAAAACGGAAAAACAAAAACGAAAAACAAAAACTAGACAACCGTCCGGTTCCCCGGCAACGGCGCCAAAAACTTGTCACGGATTTTATTAACACAAAACAAACAAGTAATAATCCGGTTAACCTCAAGTATAAGGATCGTAGTAATAGTGGTTAATGCCGGGTCGATCTTACGGGGAACTGGCGATTGCTAACCCTAGTTTTTGTCTAACCTAAACTATGTCACGAAACTAAACTAAACAGCGAATAAAATAGAACAAAACCGAAAACAAAGCTAGACAGAGGATATAATCCAAAGCTAGGAAGGATACGGGTTGCGAACCTTTAACTAAACTAATCTAAGATGCAAATAAAAGTAAGCTAACTGAACAAATTCAAGTTTTAAGGATTTAAATTAAGTGTGTACGAGCCAAACGAGGATTGATCCACCTATCCAACAAGCATTGATTTCTTAACTCGATTATATTGTGGTTTTTATCTAGGTTGTGATTCACCTCATCTGAATATGAACCCTAGTTCCTTAGAAAGTTCATCTATTAATCCATCATCTTCCAATGTAAGATTAACGCGTTTTCTAACCAAAGGTGTAAACTTTATGTTTATAATCTAGCAATTAAACCTATTAACTTCCGTTAAGATAGATTCAAATAATATTCCTATTCATGGTGATCTAAGGTTTGTCGAGATTTCCATCAACAATAAACAATCAACACATGCATATCTTCTGATATAAGAGCAAGTAAACATAATAAACATGAATAAAGAAACAACCTTTAATAAAAACTCACAGTATAATCGGTGAAAACGAAATCAACAATTGTTGGATGGCTTCACAATGCTCGTTTGATGAAGCTTTTAGCTTCTGAACATCCTCAGCAACTCAAATTTGCAGAAACAGTGCATAAAAAGTAACTAGTTTAATCTAGATCTAAAGTGCATAAAAGATGGAATAAAAGGAAGAAAAACGCAGCCTAAAGCCGCCCCTAGGTTTAGGGTTTCGAATAATGTGTATATGGTGTCTCATATGTGGAGAAAGCAGCTGCTATATATAGATTTTGAAGTCGGTTTCACTAAGTGCATCGACGGACGCTCGTCCGCTCTTGTGAACGCCCGTCGAGATAGATGCGATCGCTTGCGACGCCCGTTCGATAAATAGTCAAACTCTCAGATCAAAATCACTCCTCGGGGCGCCCGTCATGATCAAACGCCCGTCCACTCGGACGGGACTGGACGCTGCGTTACCTTGATCGAATTTTGATTTCTTGATCTTTATCTCTTTTTTCTCTAAGTCATTCCTTCATTATCTCTTTTATCATCAATTAACTCAAACTTAATCAACTTTTGATCATCTCTTGAGCCTCAAACATGTATCTATAACACATAAAAACATCACAAAATGTAATAATGTCCAAATAATCATAAAATCATATTAAAAGCACCAAAATCAACCAATTTTGCGAATAACTTATTTAAAACCTCATTCACTCAATATTTCCGTTAAACGCTCGTTTCTTATGCAATTTAGTACAAATACGGGGGAAAATATCATAGAATATAGCGTTATAAATCGTATAAATTCACCCTTAACACCTGCATACGATGTTTATACTCATCAAAACGATCTAAGGAGAACATCAACATGGTTCTATCATACTGGTTGTTATACATAATGCAAGGTTTTGAAAATCAGAAACTTGAAAAAGTTTTCAAAGTATTTTCACAAGCACAACAAGTAGGATTACTTTAGAACAGAAGCACTGCTCCGATACCAATTGTTGGTCCCTTGAAAAGGTTTTGGTTAAGTTTAGAGGGGGTGAATAGACTTAACACTTAAAACTTTTTGGAGTTGACAAACTCAAAGAATGTCGATAGTTCTTGATCGCTCGATGAGTCTATCGACCACTCGATGTCTCAAAAATAGATATTACTGGATTTGTTGCAGCGGAATATATTCAAATTAAGCCTTGTTACTTGTTTTTAGAAATATGATACTAAGTATTAGATACTCAGTAGTGTAAGTGTGTGATTCAGTTGCTAGTTTCAGTAAGTTGATGTGATCAGTATACTAAATGCATAAAGTAAGTAGGCAATTTTTATAGTGGTTCCAGGTGGTGTAATACTGTCAGTCCACTCCTCTCCTGTGATGTTGGAGGACATTCACTAGAGATCTTTGAGGTTGCAGTTAATAAAATCCCTAAAATGTCTGTCTTTCACCAATGACTATGGCTTCACAAACTGAATATTTGAAACAGGTAGGATTGCTGCTCCAAAGTATTCCACTGGTCCTTGAAGGGTAGGATTGCCTCTTCACCAGCTCCACCACAAACAACAGTCCTTGACAACTAAGTGCTTATCTGTCTTCAGCAGGTTTCTTGTAAAAGAAAGGTTGAATCAAGTAAATGATTCAGTTGTCAACAGCTTGATCAGGATGAAATGATCAACAGCTTGATGTCTTCAAGTGTGTGAACTTGATGTAACTTGATGGCCGGTTACACTTGAAGAGTTTCTTGGATCAGTAGCTTTAAGATCAGTGAAGTCAGTAGGGTGATTTTCTTGATAAGAAATTTGATAGCTTGTAGTAGATTATTACTTTTCATCACTTGTTTCTGAATCAGGAGTCTTCTATTTATAGGTGAGAATCCTGTGACTTATGTTTGAATTTCAAACATAGCCGTTTAGATTTGTCCCCATCTTGACTTGATTTCTGTCTCTGTTCATAGGGCTAACACTGTCAGTTTGCTTTTGGTCAGTTTTCAGTCCGTCCACCCTTTGACTTATATCCATTGGTTAATCCTCTGAATCTTTCCAACGTTCTTTTCATCTTGGCCATTGATTTGTTGACAATATCAAGGCTTGTAATCCATCCTTATGCTTGTAATCTTCCAATGTAACCTTTGATTAAATCGAGATTTATACTCAGCAGATATTTGACTTATTTTAGTCCGTTGATGTACATATCTGTCAGCTGGCTAAAGTCTATTGTGTTTTTAACAACACTTCAGCTGACTGGTTTTCATCTAACTTTTTCTTATGAAGTTAGGGTACACCATTTTGAATATAACTAAGTTCCAATCACCACTTAACATATAGAACTTAGACCTTGTACACAAGGTATACGTAATCAGTTTTGGTCATCACAGACTTCCCTGAATTCTGATTTCATATCCTTGACTTTAAGTACTAAGTTTGATCCCTTAGCCTTCAATAACTGAGTTTGACCCCTCAGCCTTCAGTCTTCAGCATGTTCCTAACTAGTCTACTGACCTAGTTACCTTACTGACCTAGACAGGTCTGCTGATTAAGTCAGCTGACCAAATTACAATGCTTGTTTGATCAAACCTGTACAAAGATCGAATTCTAATAACCAATACATTTGATCTAGATATCTTTTTGCATTTGCTCTATAACAGCTAGTCTGGCACTCATCATTAAAACTTAAAATAAGTCCAACAAATCCCATTCTGAATAAAAAAAAAACTTCTAACCACTTGTTAAAAATTTCTATCCCTTTATCACTTTAAAATTTTAATGCTTGTATCAAATTGAGTTTTAATCCTATTAAAGAAAGATTTAAACACGAGACTCACTCTCGATTTTCCTTAAAAATATACACACAAGATAACCTAGCACGGTCATCAATAAAAGTCACAAACCACCTCTTCCCATTCATGGTCTTTATCCTTGATGATCCCCAAACGTCACTATGAATCATAGTGAATGGTCTGTGGGCTTATATGGTTGAGGTGGATATGAATTTCTGACTTATTTGGAAATTTTACAAACATCACAATGAAACACACCCAAATTTTTGTTCATAAATAACTTAGAAAAAAGTTTCTTTAAATAGACAAGATAGGATGACCTAATCTGTTATACCAGAGACATATGTCATCTATATTTGAGATAAAACAAACTTGTAACAACTTCTATTGGTTGGGCCATCACACAATGAGTCGGATCATGGTGAAGTACATATAGTCCTCTGTCCTCTAAGACTTGCCAATCGTCTTCTTCAATTCCATATCCGGAAATACACAATCATCCATAGAGAAATTAGTTGTACACCCATCATCATAGGTGAACTTGTAAACAAATAGAAGATTACAGGATAGTTTGGGAACATGCATGACATTTTTTAAGACAATGGTCAGAGAGATACAAATTGATCATATTCCAGCAATTATAGAATTTGATCCATCCGCTAATCTCACCTTTTGGTTTCCATAACAAGGAAAATAACTAGAAAATAGTTCTGAAACACCAGCCATATGATATGTTACTCTAGAATCTATTATCAACAATTTGTTTGGTTCATTTCTCGGAAGGATGGAATGTGTACTTGACTGGGCCATAAAAAAAAGTTGAATTAGGAATTATTAGAGCTTGACTACCAAAGAATAGATGCTCAAGTTACTCCTTTGTGAATTGAACCACTCCGGTTTGAGAAGGTTGTGTTTGATCAGATGAGACCATATTTGTTTTTCCTGAACCACTTGGTTGTCCTCCTGCATTCCTTGACCTCCATGCTGGCTTCCCATGTAAATCTCAGCATGTATCCCGAGTATGTCTGATTTTTTGCAGTGTTTGCATCTTCATTTGTCCTTAGAATTTTTTATGTTACCATCATACTTTCCCACGGCCAAGGCAGAAGACTCGGGTCCCCTATGAACCTTCTTAGTCATCACACGTTTTCTGGATTCATCTCGCCTTATCTCAGAAAAAACTTCATGTGGGGGAGGTAAGGGGTTTCGGCCTAAGATTCGGCCTTGGACCTCATCAAGCTCGGAATTGTGACCAACCAAGAATGAACAAACCCTCTCGTTTTCCTCATGTTCGGAATTTTTGCTGTCATCCACACAACTCCACACACCTTCATGGCACATGTCAGGTTTATGCCTTAACGCCACTATCTCATTGTAATACGTCGTCACATCCTTCAAACATTGCTTCATAGCCCTAAGTCTTGTTTTGATCCCACACTGCAAGCCATATATTCATAGAGCTAGGTAAGAACATGTGGGGTCGAGCGATGGCCGGTTCTATTGAACTAATCAACCAAGCCATCACCATTGAATCTTCTGATTTCCAGGTTTGTAACCGTGGATCATCAGCCTTTGGTTCTTTTGCATCGCCGATGAGGAACCCTAATTTACCTTTTCCATCGATGGTCAGCTTCATAGTTTGGGCCCACTCAAGGTAATTTTTCCGGTGAACCACTTGGCTGGATGAACAATCTCCGTAAGAGGGTAGTTTGCTACTGTTGGCTGCTCTAGAATATGCGGAAAAGCTTCTCATATCCACAACATTGCACCCGAAGAGGTGGGTGTTCTTTCACCAGTCATGGCAGCCTTGTAGTTCATCACTGCTGCTGCAAATTATTGAAAGATTCTAGGAGGACATGGCTCTGATACCATGTAAAATTCTAAATAGTAAAGTATTTTATTGATATGATTAGTTATGAAAGATTACATACTCTCAATCCTTTAAATACTACTACAATGTGACATAAAAGGAAAGTCAACTAATCACATTTCTCACATGTCTAATCATATTTCCCACGTGTCTAATAACATATTCTACACATTTAACACATTTCTAATGTCCAAAATAAAAATAAGGGCATAACAGTAAATATGACACAATACTTGGGCCCTAGGCCCAAAGGGTACCGACATATATGAGAGTATCTGTCATAACAGTAATTATGACATAATACTTGGGCCCTAGGCCCCGAACGGTACAGAAGGTGTAGTAAGTCCTCATGTGAAGGTAGTTTATCCTTATTTTGTTCAGGGACCGTAGTAAGAATACAAGCCCCATATAATAGGTTGGGAAGCATAAATGGATTCACACCACTCTGGCTCTACTTCATCTGATTCTGCGTCAATTCAGTCTAGTAATCGTTCAACTAAGATAATAAACAATGAAGAATACGTTATAGAAGATTTTAATGAGTCAATTGATAATTGGAAAATTCCTAAGGTAAGTAAGAAACATATCTACAAACCCTGGTGTCCTATAATATCTGACTATACTATTAAAACAGAAGGAAGGGATATACAAATACAAAACCCCTCTGAAACTATTTGCCTACTTACTCCCAAAACTATGGGTATATAAATATTGGTTTAGTTCAGGTTGGAATTAAACGCCTCACAAAAGAAGGCTTAAATACTTCTATTACTGTCATGCATAGGGATGCTAGGCATACAGGCTATGAAGATTCCCTTCTCAGTTCAATTGAGTCCAGTCTTTGTACATGACCTATATCGTTTAATTGCTTTCCAAACTTATCAGTATCACTCTCAGACAAAAATATTCTGAAAATCCTAGTCTTGAAAATAAAGACTCATAATTATAGAATGCTTGAAGGATCTATACCTATTGCAATCATCTATAGAGTCTACTACAAGACTATGATGACAGCTTTTGCAACCAGAGCAAGAAATACATGTCCAAAAGGATCAGCCCTTTTGTTACTGTTAGGTGTAGTGACCGAAAGACAATTATCTAATTGTTTTAGGACAGAATTAATAATTCATCTTATTATATGCATGTATGCTTATAATTAAGACACTACTAAAAACCCTAAGTACCTCGTTTATGTAATCGCATAACTCAGTGTATGGCTATACACAAGAGGATTGAGTTAGTGAGATGTACTTAAAATTAACTTAGTCCGTAGCATTGATTAATCTGAGTACGGGTCTCATAATTAATATGCTAATAATGCTCCCAGAACACTTTACGGTGTGACAGTCTCATCCGGACTGTCGGTAATAAGGTACCTAGTGGGGCATTTATATATGATGATAATCATATAGGGCTGGACCGATTTGATTTGAGTACTCGATATAATTCCGTGATCGAGAGGTCTTATCGAATCACAAGATGATCATTTATGGATTAATCTCAATCCTGAGGTGATCACAGACAACTGCTTAGACTAGGGTAGAGTTTGATGTGTTAGTAAGGATCACCTCGTAGTATGTGGTCCAACACTTCTCGTTGGCTCTATTCTGGGATGAGTGAGTAGTTTGTGCTATCACAGATATGGAATCCATTCCTTCCCTCGGGAAGTAGACAGACAGTTCCCTTATTTTTTATCCCTAAGAAAATTATCGATCCTGGGAGTTCATGTTAGTCTAATTAGCTACTAGTCCGGTATGTGAACTAATTGATCACTAGGGGGTTAATGGTAAATAAGAATAATATGTTTCGAGAAGGGTTTACGGAAATATCCCGACTCGAAATGAACAGTCTATGGAGGATTTATCCAGATGTAATGATTATATCAGTGGACGCTTATCAACTTATGGTTGAGTGTAAGTTATCTATATTCGGCAGAGTTAGGTTTCGGGTTTATGGTGGTGTAATCCCGGAATTAATAGATTGAATATAATTGTTCGGTCTGAAGAATAATTTTATTTAATTTATTGTAGCTACTGAATATGGGTCCATAAAGTTTCGTGACGATCAAGGTTCGTTTGGATGTCCGATCATCGATAAAACGCAGTAGCAGCAGATTAGAAAATAGTAAACCCAAGTTAGGGTTTGTGTTTTTTTTAATAGGTTAGATACAGGGGTACCAACGATCCACCTCGGTGTTTAATTTTTCTGTTTATTTTTTCGTGTAAGATCGAAATTATGTGATAGAAACAGGAAAATTGCCATGACATGCATCATATCATGATTCCACTCCAATGCATACATGCAGCTAGTTTATTTCGAATAAATTAGGCATGTATAACTCCTATAATTAGTTAAAAAGCTTTTTTAATTAATATGTGGTAGTTAATTAATTAAGTAACTAATTATTAAAACCGAGGAACCGGGTTTTGTCAATCGTTACGATTTTAGTGATGGATTCTCGGTGAATCCCACTTAGATAAATCATTGAGTTTTCGGTGAACCTACCTTAAACAGAAACGAGATTACGCTTTGGTTGACAATTTATAAATCGGAAAATCTTAGTACATGTGTTCGGAAATGGTCTAACCATGGTTGGGTGAGTTCAACCGAGCTTCGGCTCAATCGACTCCCCTCCGCGTGTGATGTACGTTACAGTGGTTCGACAAGACTTAGCATAGCCGATAAGCCTTCGGACTAAACGGGGCTTCTCTTGCCGGATCAGTCTGAACTGTCACATATGTTCCAACGAATAAGACGGCGTAGGCTTGCCTACATAACCGACCCTGTTCGGAGTACTTTGATTTATTGTTTCTTATTGTCAAGACCGAAACCGTAATTAGTAAACCCACCACTTTTTCAAAATATTGAGTGGGAGCGGGAAAGGTGACAGCCAACCCCACGGCCTCTACTATAGATGCAAGCACGTGAGAGTAGGGTGACGCCTCGTGCCGCTTTGATTCCGGCCCCCTAAGGATGGTGTTCACCCCTATCAAAATTCAAGGCTTGGTCTCCGAAAGGATAGGACTTCGGGTACTCGTTGGGTCACTGTCCGACCTTAAAGGCGGCATACTCGGGGCTTACTTTGAGATCTGATATAGTAGGTCACACTCTTTATGGATATTTTTGAAATATCTAGGCTATAAAAAGGAAGGTAATCAATGATTAAAGACCGGGATGTCTGATTCCCGTAGGATGTTCGATTCTCGAAGCTTAATCATTGAGAGAGATTGTCTCAGTTTAACCATCATCGTGATGATACCGACCCAAAAGGCGGTGGTACAATGCGAGGTTAAATCCTTGGAATGGTAGGATAGACTTTAAATAAGTTTATTATTCCTAAAATAAAAGTCTAGTAGTGAAAATTTACTTTTTGAATTTAATTTTCTGTCATTTTATTTACAAACTAAATCTCTAGGCTACTAAACTGTTAGTAAAAGGACTTCATTAAAAATGTGGAGAGTAACAAGTACGTTGTAATTATCAATAAATGCAGTCAATTTTTCAAAAGAGGTTTTTCCCTTGAGCCTTTAAAAACTTAAGTGACATAGTATAGGTATGTCATGGGTGTCACTCGTGTTGAACGAGAGACGACCATACTTAGTTTACAAAAGATGATATGGGACTATCAGACAAATTCATTTAATGAATTTTAAAAGTGTAATTACACAACAAATTTCTAAATTGAAAAATTGGAAAATCATATACATAAGGCGTTGCTAGTTAGACGGTATTTGGAACCGATAAACCAGTGGGAGCCTTAACCTTATGATTTGTTGTTTTTTGAATCATTAGAAATGTGTAATAGACTGCACAGGAGTTTCTCCATTTATCGGAAAAACAAGAAGAAAGCATTGCTATTTAGACAGTATTTGGAACTGATAAAATAGTAGGAGCTTAGTTCTGGGGGATTTTCTAATCTTTGAAAAATCATAAATATAAAGTGTTGCTAGTTAGACCGTATTTGGAACCGATAAACTAGTGGAAGCTTTATTATGATCTCTCAAACCATTCGACCAAAGTGTTTCTAGTTAGACGATATTTGGAACCGATAAACTAATGGGAGCTTTGGTCTTATGATTTGACGATTAGAAAAATCGATAGTCCAAGCAAGTAACACTGAACATCCCACAGTTCAAGAGTAGTGTCTACTCAAACGAACTGCTAGTTCAAGACTGTTTCCATCTAAGGAAAGTCGAGAATAGGAAAGAACGTTTATACATGTTAGTCATCTAAACTAAGTAGTTTTAAGGCTAAACCGAAAATTAATTGGAAATTAGAGGATAAGGAAAGTGATTTCGGATCACTGACCATTGCATCCTTAGCAATTTTCTCGAAAGCCAAAGTTCTTTGGAAGAACCAGGTAGCTTTGCATTAAACGATAAATAAAATAGACAATGGGCAGTTATTTCAGATAGACTAGTAGGAGTGATATAAGGAAATGAATCTCGGATTCAATTTTTGAGTATCACAGAAAATTCATTTTCTGGTTTCAGATTCGTTAGAACGAACGTATTCATTTTCAATGGGATAATTTATTTGTCTTATTGACGATGAATATAACATTCGTAGCACGAACCCAAGACTCGGACTTTTGTTTGATAAAGTCAGAACCACTAAGCATTGCTGAAAAGGTATTAGGAACACATCTTAAAATATATAAACGCAAATGGTTTCCGTATTTAGATAAACGCTTCTTTTTATTCTATTAATTAGTGTATGTTCGATAAAGACAAGATCTGAAGACTGGCTTAGGGTGATTCCTATCTCCCAGTCAAAGGAACACTGTCTCAAAAGAACAATGACTAAGTTTCCTTACAATCGGGAATGGGTAATAGATTCAAAGAAGTTACATAGCTTGTTCATAACAACCTTCGGGGTCATATGAAAGGTACAAGCTAGTGGGAGCTTTTGAAGTAGTAACATCTTGTCTGACAACTATTTCGAGACTCCGGTAAGTTTATCCAAAATATTTGGAGGAAATCTCTGATTTCACCATAGATAGAGTATTCCATACTCAGAAATAGGTTATTGTATAGTCTCAGGATGATGCTCGGCCCGCCTCCCAAAGGGAATGTTTTCACTAAGGATATACTATAAATTTGCCTTATATAGTTATTGATGTGCTACAATCTGTTCTTGAACTCATTTAAGATATTGGTTGCAAAATAACGGCTTACATTATCATGTGAAACCGAGAAGTCTATCTAGAAGAAGCCTACGCATTTGTGGATACAGAGTGAATTCGGTTCACCCCACTTCCGCAAATATAGACATTTAGCACTTAGTGCTTGAAGATAGGATCGAAATTTTATGCGTACGCGTTGATCGTGAAATATCTTGATTCATTGAGTAAAGGTTGATTATAAAACTCGTAAAATTAGAGAATGACGGTTATCTGTCAAACTCGGTCTGATAGAGTCTATAAATAGCAACCTTAGATCTTGAAGTATTTGTACTCAAGATGTTACTAACTGATTTGTTCAGTCCACATCCAACACCGGCAGTTGGTGATAGCACTAATATAAACTACTAAACTAGATCAGTATATCAATCCACCCCGAACGCAGTGGGAGCATGGTTTGTCCATTACCCATTGCAGGACCTTACCGTCTATAGGGAAGATTGATGACCTATAGTCCTTTGTGGGCTGTTGACGGACTATTTCTAGACTATTACAATCCTTACCGGCAGTGTACCGGGTCAAATTGTAGTGCTAGTATGGTGAGTCAGGTGTCGAATCCTCAGGGAACGTGGTAATTCTTTTAAGTGTGGTTAAACACCAAACAGCTATTATTAACTCGATCTAAATTGCAGGTTTATCATACGAGTCACTACTATCCTAATAAACAGAAAATAAATGCATAAATTAAAACTGAACTAATATAATATATATAAATACATAAATATATATAGTAATACATAAATAGTAATATATATAACGTTCTATCAACCTAACTTTGAGGAATGAGGCGTTTGAATTTTCTCTTTGACATCCATCGGGATTTTCGGATAACCACCTAATCGTTCCCTTCTTAAAAACATTCAAACACTCATCCTGAGATTTGGTTGTGCTTTCTCCACAATTCCCATTATGCTCACTTTTTCCACAGATTCTGCATCGCATTAAAAACTTTGCCCTTCTCTTTATCGAACTTCTCGATTTTCCATTACATGCTTATTTCAATCTGATCTCTCTCAATAATTGCTTGTTTTTCTCAAAAACTAAAGCTTCTATTGTAAACGCGACATCTTTATCAAGACCTAACTTCAAAAGTAAAACAAAAACTCCTAATCTATCTAAAAAAGGCATCAAGTTCTTTTACGTCTGTCCGGTAAAAGACGAAACTAGTTTAAACATATAAAACACAGAAAAGTAAAGTAAAGAAAGATAGCTCCTGGGATTCGGCTGAACTTAGTTTTCCTGCTTTTTTAGTTTTTCGGAGGATCGATTAGCAACATTACTTCCTTTTTTAATGAGATACATTCACCCTCCACAAATAGCTTTACCCTGTGGCCATTGGTTATAAATGTTGTATTTTCATCAGTTAGTTCAACAGCTCCAGATTTGTAAACCCTTGTTACTCTAAATGGACCTGTCCATCTTGATTTAAGCTTACCTGGAAATAACTTTAAACGTGAATTGTACAATAACACTCGATCACCTACATGGAACTCACGACTATAGATTCTCTTATCGTGGAAAGATTTCGTGCGTTCCTTGTAGATTCGAGCATTTTCATAAGCATCAAGACGAAATTCTTCTAGTTACATTAATCAAGTAATCTATGATCACCGGCACCTTAAGATCGAAATTCAAAAATCTAATAGCCCAAAAGGCCCGGTGTTCTAATTCAACTGGGAGATGACAAGATTTACCAAAAACTAGTTTGTAGGGGAACAACCAATTGGTGTTTTAAAGGCTGTTCTGTATGCCCATAATGCATCATCCAGTTTCTCTGCCCAGTTTTTACGATTTGAGTTCACTGTCTTTTCTACAATTCTTTTAATTTCTCTATTAGACACCTCTACCCGACCACTGGTCTGCGGATGATAGGGTGTGCCTAACTTATGTTTTACACCATATTTTTCGATTATCTTGGTAAATGGTCTATTGCAAAAGTGTGAACCTCTATCACTAATGATAGCCCTCGGAATGCCATACCTAGTAAATATATTTCTTTTAAGGAATCTTATGACAACTTTGGTATCATTAGTTGGAAGAGCTTCAGCTTCTACCCATTTTGAAACATAATCTACCATTACAAGAATAAATCTTTTTCCAAAAGATATAGGGAAAGGTCCCATGAAATCTATACCCCAAACATCAAACAATCACACTCTAAAATCGGTTGAAGAGGCATTTCATGTTTTTTCGATATATTTCCCCATTTTTGGAATGATTCACAAGATTTCGCATATTTATATGCATCTCTATATAGTGTAGGCCAATAAAAACCACATTGTAAAACTTTAAAAGCAGTTTTCCATCCTCCATGGTGACCTCCTGCCTCACGATCATGGCAAAACGATAAAATACTTAAAATCTCATTATCAGGCACACATTTTCTGATTATCCCATCCGAACATTTACGGAAAAGGTCTGGTTCTTCCCAGTAATAAAATTTTAAGTCGTAAAAGAATTTCTTTTTCTGTTGCCAAGTCCAATGAGACGGAATATAATCACAGGTAAAATAGTTAACGATATCTCCAAACCAAGGTGACATTTCCTTAGAAGGAATTCTATTCTTTAATAATTGCATGGTGAAGGAGTATCGATTCTAAATAGCTTGTTCATCGGAAATGAATCTTGTATTTCAATTCCTTTTTTCTTCATTTTCCATTCTACTTAGATGATCTCGCTACTACATTTTCACTTCCTTTTATCTTTAATTTCAATATCAAATTCTTGAAGTAAGAGAATCCATCTAAGAAGACGTGGTTTAGCATCTTTCTTACTTAATAAGTACTAGAGGGCTGAATGGTCTGTATAGATAATAACCTTAGATCCAACAATATATGATCTAAACTTATCTAAGGCAAAAATTACAGATAATGAGTTCTTTTCAGAGTATGTAATTATGTTGAGTCATGCGTTTAATGTGTGAGATGCATAGTAAATTGCTTTGAGTACTTTGTTATATCTTTGACCTAAAACAACTCCTACAAACTAAATCACTCGCATCACACATAATTTCAAACGGCAAACTCCAATCTGGGTGCTACTAGCACCGTGCGATGAGTTAACCTCGCTTTTAGGGTCTGAAAGGCTTCCATACATTTACTATCAAAGTTATAAGGTACTTCCTTTTCAAGCAAATGACTTAGAGGCTTTGCTATTTTTGAGAAATCTGCAATGAATCTTCTATAAAAACCTGCATGTCCAAGAAATCCTCTTAGAGTTCTTAAATTAACTGGTGGAGGTAACTTTTCGATTACCTCGACATTAGCTTTATGAACTTCGATACCTACTTCAGAGATTCTATGTCCTAAACAATTCCTTTTGATACCATTAAGTGACATTTTTCCCAGTTTAAAACTAAATTGGTATCTTCACAGCGTTGTAACACTCGTTCTAAGTGCGATAAACATTCATCGAAGGAATCTCCGTATACACTAAAGTTGTCCATAAAAATTTCTAAAAACTTCTCGACCATGTCAGAAAATATAGCCATCATACATCTCTGAAATGTAGCTGGTGCATTACATAAACCAAACGGCATTCTTTTATAAGCGAAGGATCCATACGGACAAGTGAAAGTAGTCTTTTCTCTATCTCCTGCTGCAATGAATATTTGTAAATATCCTGAATAACCATCTAAGAAACAGTAATACTTATGTCCACTTAAGCGTTCCAACATTTGCACTATGAATGGAAGTGGATGATGATCTTTCTTAGTATGATCGTTAAGTTTTCGAAAATCAATGCACATTCGATATCCGGTAATTTCTCTTGTCGGAATCCATTCATTTTTATCATTTTCCCTTACTGTAAAACCTCCTTTCTTTGGTACCACTTGAGTTGGACTTACCCATTCACTATCAGATATAGGAAAGATTATCCATATTTCTAATAGTTTGATAACCTCTTTCTTAACAATTAGCTGCAAATTTGGATTGAGGCGGCGTTGTGGCTGAATACAAGGTTTAGCGTCCTCCTTTAGAATAATTTTATGAACGCAAATCTCAGGGCTAATTCCTTGAATATCAGCTACTGTCCAACCAAATGCTTTCTTATGCTTTTTCAACATTCTATGTAATTGGTCTTCTTGTAGCTCAGTTAAGGTTGACGAAATAATAACCGGTAATAGATTATTAGTTTCAAGAAAAGCATACTTAAGATTCAAAGGAAGTGGTTTCAACTCTAGATTACTGGGTGGATCTTCTACTGAAGGTTTTAGAACTGGACCTTCCAGTTCTAATTCCAGATACTGATGCCATGGTGGTTTAGGACTAAAACTTCCTTTATTTAGATAAAGGATTATCTCTTTCATTTCAGTGTCCTTCTTATTCTCTTTATAGATAGACAATGCTAGGCATTCTTCTAATTTGTCTTCATAAGCTGGTAATTGAATATCATAGACATTGTGAATATCCTCTATAGAAGAACATGATTCGTGATCTCAGATGGATGTTTCATAGCTTTGAATATATTGAAAGCAATCTGATCTTCGTTAAACTCTCAAAGATTAATTCTCCTTTTGGACATCGATTAACGTTCTTCCCGTAGCTAGGAATGGACGACTCCAGAATAAGTGGCGCCGAATATCCTTCTTCCATTTCCATGACTACAAAATCTACTGGGAAGTAGAATTTATCTATCTTAACCAATACATCCTCGATAATTCCTTTAGGGTATTTAACTGATCTGTCTGCCATTTGAAGAGTCATTTCAGTATTCGTAAGTTTTCCTATGCCTAGTTTCTTATAATCCTCATAAGACATGAGATTAATACTTGCTCCAAGATCACATAGTACTTTTTTAAACAAAAACCCTCCAATTTCACAAGGAATTGTAAAACTACCAGGATCTTTCATCTTAGGTGGTAATTTATGCTGTAAAATTGCAGAACATTCTTCATTGAGGCAAATATTCTCATATTCTTATAACTTTTTCTTGTTTGATAGAATATCTTTCAGAAACTTTCCATAGGAAGGCATATTAACTAGAGCTTCGATAACAGGGATATTAACATGAAGATGACGAAAAGTATCAAGGAAACGAGCATACTTCTTATCGCTTTTATTTTTTTAATTTGATCTTTAGGTGGGTAAGGTAAAGATTCTAAATCTATAACCTTTGATCCCAAGTCATTTTCTTTTTCCTTTCTCCTTAAATATTTGAGCGTTACTTGGTTGCCATGTATCATGATCTTGAAATTTTTCTTTAAAACGCCCCTGAATCAATCTCTACTTCAGATTTTTTCAACTCTTCCTGTTTGTCATTCTTGTTTTCAGTATCATTTACTTTAACATGTTCCTTGAATAAATTTCTTAAATCTTTATCCAATGGATCTTTCAGAATCCTCGGGATTTTTACCCATTTCTCACCTTCATTTTCAGGTTCCATACTTCTATTTCTTTTCAAGAAATTTTCTATAATTTCTTCTTCCTCATCAGTGAATTCATGTCCATCTTTAGTTTCATTATTCTTACCATCTAAATCATCTTCTACTTCATTATTTCCGAAGTTTTCTACTCCATTACTACCACAGAGTTTTCTACTTCTGGTAACTACAGCATTTACCTCTCTCGGATTTCTTTCAAAGTGTTACTTGGTAATCCTCCCGGTGGTCTATCTGCTTTTACGCTCACCTTCCCTACTCAAATGATCTTCCATATTTCTTAATGAGGCTTCTATCGTCCTCATTCTGGTATCATGGCCACTCATAGATGTTTTTATTGTACTCATATCTTTAGTGACTGTACCTATAGAAGTCATCATTGTTTCCATATTTTTAGCTTGAGTAGACACCACACCCATCATATTTTCCATTAGTTTCTCCCATTTTTCAACCCCTTCTGCAGGCTGAGTTGAACTTTGAGTTACTGGTATACTCTGAGTGGTGTGTTGAGGATAGGATCTGGGTAATGATTGTAAATTCTGATTAGAGGTATCTCCTTGATAAACTTGATTATTAGACAAATTCCTATATGGAACTGGATATGGCGGTTGTCCTTGCTTACTAGGGGTTTTCGCACCATCGAAAAGTTGGATGGTCTTTTCTAATAGCATTAAACGAGTTTGAATATGCATTGTTCAAATTCCTATGTCTTCTTTGAGAAAACTTACCTCCTCTCTCGAATATCCTGTTGGTTCTTCAATCCCTAATGGCATATTATCCTGATTTGAGTATTCAGGTGGGTGTACTATTTTACGAACTTAGGTTTTGTTAGATTGTAGGCCATCAAATTTCCTACTCAAATTCTCCAAATGTGCTAGAACTTCAGTATTAGATGTACATTCTCCTGCAAAGCTACTTTTCTCGTGCTAGAACCGCTTTCCCACATTCTCGTTATTTTTGGAAATCTTTTCTATAGCATCGTAAACTGTTTGTGCTTCACTCATCATTAAAGAACCACCACATGCATGATCTACATCCACACGTGAGCCTTTTCGTAATTTACGACAAAAAAGTTGGATTTGCATATCTAAGGAATAGCCATGGTCGGGACAAGCTCTTATGAGCTTTTTAAATCTCTCCTGTGCATTCCCAAGTGTTTCTTCGTATCCTTGTCTAAAGTTAGCAACTTCGACTTTTAATTCCAAATTTCGTCCAGAGTGAAATATTGTTTCAAAATTTCGGTTTGAATATCCTCCCAACCGGTCGAGTGAGTGATGTGGAAGAGACATAAACCAATCTCGTGCTCGCCTTTTTAGAAAAAGGAAACATAGACATTCTCGTTAACTCACGATGAGCACCTTGACTTTTGGTCAGATTGCACAATTCTTCTAAAAGATAGAGATGATGATGTGGATCTTCATCATCTTCTCCTAGAAATTGGGCTCTTGTGTCAATTAAACCAAAAGATGAGATTTAATTTCAAATTGTTCGCTCCTTCATTGGGTAAAAGAATGGGATTATTAGTCCGGTTCCTTCTATGGTCCGATCACGATATAGTCTCGGGTTTGGTGGGTTATTACGATTATTCTCGTTCCGATTCTGATTATTCCTATTATTAGGATTTTGATTATTATTAGGGTTAATAGGGTGTTGTCCATGCCCTTGAGCATGATCTAGTCCTTGTTCAGGTGTTTCATCACTGGTTTCGGCCATTCTCGTTTCTCGATTTGATGATGATTCGTCAGGATTTCCCTGACTTGTATGACCACATTTTCTCTCTACTCTTAGCTGCCTTTCGTAATTGTTTATGTCAGGCATATAAGGAGTGAGTGGGTCCTTACCACTTCTGGTCATCAACTATCGAAAAAAGAAAATACTCGACTTTGGTAGAAGAAGAAAATTGGTAACTAAAAGAAGGTAGATACCAACGAAAAATAAAATAGAAATGAGATAAGAAAAAGTGTTGACTTATCCTCGAGAATTTTGAGCTGATACAAGTAGTAACTATAGACACAAAGAAAAATTAGCGACGTGTTCCCCGGCAACGGCGCCAGAAAGCTGACGGACTATTTCTAGACTATTACAATCCTTACCGGCAGTGTACCGGGTCAAATTGTAGTGCTAGTATGGTGAGTCAGGTGTCGAATCCTCAGGGAACGTGGTAATTGTTTTAAGTGTGGTTAAACACCAAACAGCTATTATTAACTCGATCTAAATCGCAGGTTTATCATACGAGTCACTACTATCCTAATAAACAGAAAATAAATGCATAAATTAAAAACTGAACTAATATAATATATATAAATACATAAATATATATAGTAATACATAAATAGTAATATATATATATATATACCAATATATTAAATACTAATAATTATTATAGAAATAGCCAAGATATATGTAATTGAATTATTCAATCTTTTTAGTTTAATGGATGTGCTCGTTCTTCCTTTTTATTAGGTCCAATTGAATATGTGAAACGGTGCACTCTCACTCAACAGCTTCCTCTCACACGAAGCGCATTTAAATCACATATGTCTCATCAATCATCCAATGTCATCCAAAAGATTGGGTACTCCGCTTTGCCATGCGGTCAATGTTAAGGATCTTGATCAGACCGGGTGAATTAACGTAAATAGATCTCGAGTACAGATAATTTCAAGAAGTGTTTCTTTTTCAAAAGATAAAACAATTCTACCCCGGTAGAAAATAGGATTCCGTTGTCACGCTTTCACTCGCCATTTTTACCCTCCGGTTTTTCTACCTTTTCTCATATCCTAACTTCACCGTTTAGTTCGTCATTAGGTTATGGTGCGATTCATATTGGTTAATTACGCCAACACGAATATTTTCAATACATTTCAAGTAGAAAAAGATTCATCAAATTCAATTTTAATCAATTTTAGTTATAGCCATCATTCATTTTACCAAAAGATCGAAAATATTTCAATTACATATCTTGACTAGTTATAGATTTAGCCTACTAACATTATAAAAACAACAAACATAAAACTTTAGAATATTACCAGGTTACAACTGCTGATTTAGAGGCCGTATTCCCCGGAAATTACAACAACTTCTTCAACATCGAACTCCCGATAACCGTCCAAGTATTACAACGATACTACGGCTTCAACATTATTTATGGCATAATGCCTACTAATATATACATTACTACTACTAATTTTTAGAGATTAGAATATATATATATAAGCTAGTATATATATATTGGTACCCTTTGGCTGTCTGCATGAATGCTGTATTTATAGGAAATTTGGGTCAAGCCGGATCGATCCGAGAAGAAGCCGGATCGATCCGGGAATAAAATAAATTATCCTCCAGGCTTATCCTCTGCATAACCACATATTAATCATCATTATGTTTCCTTATCAGATAAGCCGGATCGATCCGGGGTTAATCCGGATTGATCCGGGTAGCATTTTTCTAAATCTTGATCTGAAACTTGATAAAATCATAACTTGAGCTCTGGATCTCCAAATGACATAATTCAAGAAGCGTTGGAAAGCTATTTAAAAGATCTCTAACTTTCATGAAGGACTCTTCTTCAGAAAATGTCTTTTTGATGGGCCATTTGTTCGTCGAAAATATAATTCGATAATGGTACCACGAACCGTTGATCCACTTGAATTTTTAATCTCATGGCACTTCCTTACTTCCTTCAAAAGACATGTTTAAACTTCAAAAATTGTCGTCACTCGGGGTTTTGGTTTAGCTAAAAATCTGCAATAAAACACCAAAAATACCCACGTAAATCTGACACGACACTCCGGTTACAAAACCGGTACAAAATTTATAACTTTTTATTACTTTTACTAGATTTTTATATTATTTTAGACTTATTCATAACTATTGATATTACATAAGATTATCGTTATAATTTCTTATATTTTATATAGAAAGAGTTGATAAAATATATAAAATATAGTAATTTTTATCATATAAATGTTATACATCAGCTGTATATGATCCTGATCATAGAGGTTGGTTTAAAAGCCATAACCCTGTGAATGGAGTTTAGTACTCCAGTTCTGTTGAAACTCTTATAGAACCACTTGAGTATCTCAGGCCCAATGTGAGTAATTGGAACTACATGAAGAAGAGTCGAATGAATAGGAAATTTTAACTTTAACACAGCTGATTCATTTAGGGGTGATTCCCTAAAAGGTAGAGAGTTAACCAGACCGTGATCTCTTTTACCACTCAGTCTTGCTTGATTTCGTTAGAAAGGGGGAAATAGGGGTGATTCCTTAAGACTTCCTTGCCGAACAACATAATCTGAATTCATTCAGAATAGAAGGGTTTTAGCTAAGAACAAATGGTGGATTCGTTACAAAGCAGAAAATAGGGGTGATTCCCTCAGACCTTTTTGTGAGACTAACGGTATCTCAATTTATTCAGAAAGAACCTTTGGTAGGATGTTGCCATAGCTTATATCCTTTGGGGATTAAAGAAAACCTCTAGGTCATTTCAAAGTCATATAATTTAATATGTGGACTTGACCAGAATGTTGATAAGTCTTTCGTAGACTGGGCATCAATATTAGTAAAGTAGTATGTAGATTAGTGTTTGTGAATGGTAACACTAAAACAGTTCGAAACAACATGGGGTTATCTGAAGTCAGAGTCTGACATGCCATTGGGATTCATTCTAAAGGATTCGCTCAAATTCTCAAGAATCGATCATTGGAAATCCCATCCATTCACCTAGATAAGATATTCTTGCATATATGCAACATTCAACGATGTAGCCTACCCTACCTCTCAAGAATGGTTATCTAAACCTGCAGATGAATACTAAATGGGATGTTTAGTGAATCCTCAAGTCTCTTCAGGAGAATGAGGAATAATATGCTAGTGTATTCAAGTGCAAACTAGAATATAAGTGATGACACCGATCCCGACTTTAGTCGATTAAAGGATGATCGTTAAGTCGATTTCGTCCTCAGTTTTGAATCAAAGGCATATTGAAATCGTACCACCGGATTAGATGGAAAGGTGACGTTTTGATCCCAAAGATTGACTCCAGACGCCAACCTACCTGATCTATATGCCAAGTCACATGGTATTCGGATTCTAAGTACGCGCCGGGTCACTGACCTACCCTACGGCGGCACACTCTGGTCATGCTTGGAAGGATGAATTACTAAGATGTGCTTGGAGGGTACGGATTTGAGGGATACGTCTCACTTGTTTTGACCAAGTGGGAGAATGTTGTAGATATAGATATAGAGGGTGTGCTCTAAAACAATTAATCCACTTGCCTTTCGTGCAAGTGGGAGATTGTTAGGTGTAGTGCCCAAAAGATAATTATCTAACTGTTTAAGGACAGAATTAATAATTCATCTAATTATATGCATGTATGCTTATAATTAAGACACTACTGAAAACCCTAAGTACCTCGTTTATGTAATCGCATAACTCAATGTATGGCTATACACAAGAGGATTGAGTTAGTGAGATGTACTTAAAATTAACTTAGTCCGTAGCGTTGATTAATCTGGTATAGTCTCATGATTAATATGCTAATAATGCGCCTAAACACTTTACGGTGTGACGCCTCTCATCCGGACTGCCGGTAATAAGGTACCTAAGTGGGGCATTTATATATGATGATAATCATATAGATCGGACCGATTTGATTTGAGTTCTCGATATAATTCCGTGATCGAAGTCTTAACGAATCACAAGATGATCATTTATGGATTAATCTCAATCCCGAGGTGATCACAGCACAACCGCTAGACTAGGGTAGAGTTTGATGTGTAAGTAAGGATCACCTCGTAGTATGTGGTCCAACACTTCTCGTTGGCTCTATTCTAGGATGAGTGAGTAGTCTGTGCTATCATAGATATGGAATCCATTCCTTCCCTCTGGAAGTAGACAGACAGTTCCCTTATTTGTTAGCCCTAAGAAAATGATCGATCCCGGGAGTTCATTTTAGACTAATTAGCTACTAGTCCGGTATGTGAACTAATTGATCACTAGGGGGTTAATGGTAAATAAGGATAATATGTTTCGAGAAGGGTTAACGGAAATATCCCGACTCGAAATGAATAGTCTATAGAGGATTTATCCGTATGTAATGATTATATCAATGGACGCTTATCAACTTATGGTTGAGTGTAAGTTATCTATATTTGGCAGAGTTCAGTTTCGGGTTTATGGTGGTGTAATCCCGAATTAATAGATTGAATATAATTGTTCGGTCCGATTTAATAATTTTATTTAATTTATTGTAGCTACTTGAATATGGGTCCTTGGTCCCGACGTGGCTCTCTAATATAGCATATAGGTTTTCTCGTCATTTCACCTCAATTATAATTAAATAGTTGGATTGGACTATTTAATTGATATGTGGATTAATTGTTTAGTTGGACTAGATAATTAAATAAATGGAAAATAAATTTTTCTTGGACTCGGCCCAAGATGATAAAAAATGCGTGAAGCCCTTTTGTCCTAGGGTTTGGGGCGCATATTTTTTTTTATTATTTGTTGAGGATTTAGTTTTCTTAATAAATAATAAGACATGTGATTAAATTATTTATTTGTTAAATAATTGGAAAAGAAAATCTTTTATATATCCTTATTAATTTAGGAATATTCTGGATTTATCTTTTAAAGAAAAAGGATTAATATGATTGATTTTGTATTAATTAATTAATCCTTGAAGGACAAGGATTACTCTCCTATATAAAGAGAGTTCTCCTGCCAATAATCACAACACAATTTTCGAATTGAGGAAGTACTAAGGCTTAGAATTTTCGGCCTTAAGTACTTGGGTTCGAGTTTTAGAAAACTTCGGTTTTCTAAGGTAGCATATCGAGGAGGTCAAGCGGCTTGAATCACCATCCACTTGGTGTTGCTTGGAGATACACGTTGGAAGACTTTGGCTTCTCAACTAGGATCTCAACTAGCTCGGATTGGATTGAAGATTGTTCTAGACGTTTATTCACAATAAACCGGTAAGCAATCTAACCCCCTCGTAGCATTAGATCTATTTATTCATGTATTTTGGTTGTTAGATCTAGATTTTGTACTTTCCGCTGCGTAATCGGGTGGATTTATGATCCATCCGGCGATATTACATCCTACAGTTACAAACAGACTTCTCTCGTGCAAATGCTAATATTCCTAGATATATTTAATGGAAAGACATAACTATTCCTGATGAGTGGTTCCTTGAAGGAGAAGCCAGTCTACCTTCTAATACAAACTTAAGGCCAAACAATCAACTTAGTTATGTTACGGAATATGAAGATGTAAGAGTTGTATCTCTTTCACAAAATCTCAAAGCCATAGATATCCTGAAATCATCCCTGACCAGGATAATCTTAATCTACAAGAAAATTTCCCAACAAAACACGCAATCAAGCATAGGAAATCAACCTCCGTTATATCAAACTCCCATAATAGGAAAGTTGATTATTCTTATAAACTACCTACACCAATTTATACATCTAATGATGATCTTAGTAATACTCCCACTACTCCCTCTTATTCCTCTATATCAGAAAACATTGGGAAATATTTAAATGTACAAGAAAAGGAGTTCAAGATCGACAAAGAAGTTCTTTCATAATGATTTTGTTCCTAAACATAACCGCATCAAAAGATTATGGTTCTTAAAAAATTTCTTAGAAACAAGACAATATATTCAAGAACAATTTTATGATTTTGTGATGAAACATAAAGTCAATATATTGTTCTTCAATTGGTTTAAAATAAGTTGTTCTAAAAATTCCATTGATTATCCTTTCAATAATACTGTTAATCCAGTATCTGAGAAAAAAAGAATTGTAGAATGGAAAACCTTAGATAAATCTATAAAGGTCTCGTCCATTCACCCTCCTTTACAAGGAATAATCTTACGAACGGACAAAGAACAAGTTGAAGCTATACCTATTAATAACCCTATAGATCCAAGTGATAAGGAGGGGAGGAGTATAGTCAAACAACTTAATTATACCAACATCCATCTCAAAATAGTAGGAAGACATCTTGACAAGATTGAAGATCTTGTTCAAAACCAGTCAATTATTACAATTTCTACTAATAGACACCAAGACCCTGTCTTCAAACCATTCCAGATATCTAAAGAAGGTAGAAAAGAATTCAATGATAATCATTGTGAATATCTGGAAACTATTAATAAGATTAAAGAGAAACTATATAATGAGGCTATGACTAAACATAGTCACACTACTATGGTTCCGCATAATAAATCGAAATATCTTCAAATAAAATGATAAATACCGTAGACCATGATTCCAGTTCAGATTCTGATAACAATAGAACAGTTCCAGGAAGGAGAAAGTTTGATCAATAAGATTGAAAGGGATTCTGTTCCAGATCTAAACACTGTCAAACCAATATCACAACCACAGTTTAGCAGTGATTATATTTATGATTGGAACATAAATGGAAAATCAGAATATGAGATACTTGCCATACTTTAACAAATGACTATGTATGCTAATACATTTAGAAAACACTATATAAATGTATCTGATAAAACCATAGCAGAAACAATTATATTAGGGTTTTCAGGACAACTAAAATGCTGGTGGGATTTTTACCTAACCCCAACAAACCAAGATGGAATTCTCAATTCTGTAAAAACTATTGACGGAGGAGAAATCTACATTAATTTTAGAGGATTTGCAGAGCAAAATGCTATTGACACCCTTATCCTTGCAATTTCTGTACATTTCATAGGAGATCCATCTCACATAAGGCATAAAAATGCGGAATTACTATCAAACCTCAGGTGTAGAAAACTAAGTGATTCCCAATATTACAAAAATACCTTCCTAACAAGAGTAATGCTTAGAGAAGACTCCAACCAAGCCTTTTGGAAGGAAAAATTCGTAGCCGGATTACCAACACTCCTTGGAGAAAAGGCCAGAAATAAGATCAGAGAAAATTGTGGTAAACAAATAATTCCCTATGATAAGTTCACTTACGGACAATTAGTTTGTTTAACCCAGCAACAAGGATTAAAAATATTACACGACTTAAAACTTCAAAAACACCTAAAATGGGAGTTAAAACAAACTAAACAAGAACTAGGAACATTTTGCACACAATTTGATATGGATCCACAAAAGCCTGTTTCGAAATGTAAAGGGGATTGTAGCAACAAACAATCCAAAGAGCATTTCAAAGACAAAAAGATACCCGATTTGGAAGCCTCAAAAGCCTAAAGGGGATTATCACCAGAAACACCAAGATAGCAAACAAGACAAGATACCAAACCATGGTACAAAGATATTGAATGTTATAAATTTCATAAAAATGGCATATTGCAAACTACTGTAGGCTTAATAGAAAACTACAAGAGTTAAAGATAGAGGAAGAGGTAGCAAATAAGTTATCGCGTGCTACTCAATGTCTTGTCTCGAGACGGATTCTTCCTTCGATAATGAGGAAACGTGTCAATACGATAATACAAGTCGTAATGCCTATAACTGTGGGGAACATATTAATGTTCTTACCAAGGACCAAGAATTCCAAATTGATGTTTTAAAAAATCTAAGTGATCCTAACCTTCAACAAATCTACCTTGAAAAAATCCTATATCCCATAAGAAAAATGACAATAGGTTATGTTAGTCCAAGAAAACCTTACGACTTAACAGACATCCTTAGGACAAAACCCAAAAATGATATTACACTCAATGAACTCCAAGAACAAATAATGGAAATTAAAACTGAATTAAAAGATTTGTGGGATTATCGAAAACAAGAGATTGAAGATATAAAAAAATTTCCTTAAATAACGATAATAGAAATCTATCTGATAAGGAAGACGATCCTGAAATTGAAAAAAATTCAGAAAACTTCTTGTTCATCCTTAAAGAAATTACATCAAAAAAATATTTAATGAAAATCAAAATATATTTCTCTAAGGATTTCCATATCGAAACAATTGGTCCTTGGAAAGGCTAACACAAGTTTAGAGGGGGTGAATAAACTTGTCACCAAAAGCTCACCCAAAAACTGAATCTGATTCCAGATTGAGTTCAACTGAAACTTGTGTGGAGTTAAGCTAACTTAACTGAGTATAAGTCAAAACTGACTTAACCTTAGTCGAGTTTACCGGCAGCGGATTAATTAAGCCTTTTTAAAATAGTGTTATCAGTTTGGGTGCTGACTCAGTTCTGTGAATGCTAAATGAATGTACTAGATGAATAAAACGATAATGTAGTAAATAAATAAATAATAGTATGTACATGCATAAGGTAAGTGAAACAAGATTTATAGAGGTTCCAAGTGGTGTAATCCTGTCAGTCCTCTCTTCCCATGTGATTCGGAGGAAAATTCCACTAGAACTTCTTTGAGGTGGCCCAGTTACAAAAAGTTCTAAACTGATAGTCATTGACTAATCCCTAGCTTCACTATCTAAACACTTGTAGAACAGGTAGAATGGCTGCTCTTCAATTGTTTGAATACACTGGTCCTTGGAGGGTTGTCTTGCCTCTTCACCAGCTCATCACAAACACAGTCTCCCTGACTGCACTCAACTGTCCTTCACACCTTCTTGGTGTTTCATAGTCTAAACCTTTGATAAAATCAAAGTTGAGACTTGAATCAATAACTATGATTCAATTGTGATTTGAGCTTTCTTCTTTAGTTATAACAAATATGCAAGGCTCTCTTTTCTTCAAATGATAGATCTTGATCTTTCTTTGAAATCTTATGAACACTTGAAGAAATCTTGATCTTTCAATGAAATGCTTAGCAGGAATTTTCGTTTTCCCCCTTAATTTGATCTTTCTTGACTAGACTGATTCTTAGAATTCCGTGTTTCTTCTTGTTGTAGAAGTGATCTATTTATAGGGGTCATTCTAACGGTTGGATTATCTAAATTTGAATCCTTATAGCCGTTAGTGGTCCCGCTTTCCTTTTGTATGTGAATGTCGAAAGGACACTTTATAGACCAAGAAAATTGCTTTATTTGCAACGGTCATAATATCCTTCGCTTCTCTTGTCTTCGCTAAAAATCGATTTCTCACAACTTAGTCGGGTTGTCGGGCTTTTAAGAGCATTAACTGAGTTTTTTTACTCTTCTTCAAAATCTCAGTACTCTATTCTTCATCTAATTATATTTGATTTAAATCAGAGTACACCATTCAAATTAATCATCTAAGATATCATTGTCCTTATAATTCTTAGGTCTTCATACAAGATCTATAAAATCAGTTCAGGTCATCACAATCTTGCCTGAAGTCTAACTTTACAGTCTCGACTTAGTCTTCATAAACTGAGTTTGAACCCTCGGTTCTTCAGTCCTCTAGATAAGCCAACTGAGTCTGTGTCCCTCAGCAAAATTACCTTCTTCAGTTTCTGTTGGTGTGCTCTTAAGTCGGTTATCTTGTTAATCTCAGTTTCCTTCAAATACTCAGTTTTTCAGTCCTGATCCTAGAACTATTACAATGCTTGTCTGATTAACTTATACAAATATCAGACTTTATTAAATCCTATACATTGATCTCTAGACATCTTTTTGCTTTGCACTATAACAGCTAGTTATGACATTTCATCAATGGGGTCTAAGAATAATAACTAAATAAGTGATGAATCATCATCAAAATGTAAATTTTATTTCCAACAATTTCCCATTTTTTGATGATGTCAATACCCTCCTCAAAAGTAATGCAAAAAGATAAACACAAAACAAACAAAAAGAACTGAGAAACTGATATTTTATTAAGGATATTGAGTTACAATACTGAATATTAAAATACAATACATGAAAAGAAACTAAGTGCCAGCTTCTCTTCCTTTTACTTGACAGCTTCAATGTCATATCTTTCAGTATATTCCATCATGGCTTCATTAGTTTTTGTGCTTTCAATTCCATGAATACTTGCATAGATGTTCCATGAGTTGGTCATATTGTGTTTACTGAAAAACTTGCTCTTGAAAAGTACAACAAACACAAACACAATTTGTCTCAGTTTTTCACTTGTGCTGGTCTTCGGCAATTCTTGAACAAACTCAGGTTCCTCTTTCTCAACTTTATCTGAAGCTTTCTCTAGAGTGCCATTTCTCTCCCATTTGTTCAATTTGTGCCAGAAATGCATCATCACTTTTTGCATGTTCAGAAAAGTTGATAGGGATTGTTCTCTTGTCTCTCCTTCTCTTAAGGGTAAGCTATTGAAAATGTTGTAGAGACGAGAATCTAGACCAATCCTTGTCTCAGTTGGTTCAGAAAATTTTGCAATTAGTTCCATTTCTTCATCGGTAAACTCTCATCTTGCTTCCTTCAGTTCAACCAATTTGTCATCAATACTTTCCAGAACTTTTGGCATATCAAGTGCATTGACTTTTAATAGGTCTAAACTTTCCCCCTTATTGACATCATTCCTATTGATCAAACTCTTAATGTAGGAGTTGAGATTTTGTTGATTGGATACCAATATGGTTTGGGCTACAACTGAGTCCTTTGATGCATTCTCTAGTAAGATCAGTCTATCAACTACATTGTTGAGAACGCCTTCCCATCTTTCTTGGGTCTCAGTTTTTCTTGCTTCAGATTCAATGGTTATTTTACGAATTTCAATCAAGGTGTCCTGACACTTGTCTCTGACAGTATCCAATCTCTTCTCCATGTTACTCCTTTCAGTTTTGCTTTCTTTCGGAGATTTTAACATTTTTCCAAATAAACTGATGTCATCCTTTTGAATTTGAATCAGTTCATTGTGATAAAATTTGATAATGTCAACCTGAGACGGTATGGCAGTTCCAGCTTTTTCTCTAACTTTATCGGGCCACTTTTGATACTTTAGCTTCTTTAAGAGGAGAAACAATCTGCATGAGTTTCTCTTTGTAATCTGTTGCACTCCTTCTTTCCTCAGATTGTTTTCTTTTTTCCTCCAGTCTTGACTAATCAAGATCTTTAGCTGGTGATAATTCGATATTGAAATCCTCATCAGAATTTTTATCAGCTATGACATATTCAGCCTATGCTATCTTATGAATAGTTTGGTCAGTTGGGGACTGATAGCCAGTATGGGAATGATGAACTTCTTTTTTTTGTTCTTCAGACTGACCGTCAGATTCAGTTTCAGTCTCTTCACTATCATCTGAACTTCCTTCAGATGATCCTGCTTCAGCAACATCTTTTGCTTTTTCTTTTTCCTGTGAAGGGGCAGGAACCCCTTCTGTAAGTTGGGATCTCCCTGAGAATCATCATCATCATCATTTTCATCTTTCTTCAAACTTCCTCCTACTGTAGTTCCCTTCCAATGACTTTCTCTGATCAACGAATATCCAGTATTCAAGAATTCATCAGTGTTGATCAGTTGAGACAAGTGGGTGATGTTGTAGAGATCAAACACCCATTTCTCTGTAATTTCTATCTCTGCTAACTGACTTCTTTGATCTGATATAGAGCTGAATTTCCAGTTTTGATAAGCATGTAACCTCTTGCAGTCAGCTACTATCAGTTATGCAACGTTAGTGGATGATTCAGGTGGAGATAAGATTGATTCAGTTTCTTTTGGAATCTCCAGATTAGATTCCACAGGATTCGCGATTCTTTCAGTTTCTTCAGTTGTAAGCTGATCAGTTTTGCTGGTTTCCACTTCAACGACAACTGGAATCACGCTGGTTTCAGTTCCAGTCATAGGAGCTGAGATGGTTGTGTCAATTTCCAAATTGCCTTTTGTAGCAACTAATTCAGCAACTAGTTCTACAAATGATCCAAGTTCCAGTTCAGCTACTGGTTCCTTTTCTGGTGTTGGTTCAACAACCTGATCTTTCTCAGTTTCAACAACAGTTTCTTCTTTATCGACAAGTTCATCCAAAGTGATGACTTGTACAGGTCTTGACTCAGTTTCAGCAAGACATTTTTCTCCAGTTGGAGAGGCTTCAAAGTCTTTAAGTGATTCTTCATATTCAGCCCTGGATGCCGATTTTTGAGGTGTGGATCTTGATTTGGAGAGTAGCTTGAGCATGGCCATTGTCTCTAAATCAATCAGTCTTTCCTCACTGTCAGTATCTTCATCATCAACTTCAACTCTCAGGGTCTGTTCCCCCTGAGTGTCAGCTTCCTTCTGTAAAACAATCTCTGTCAGTGTGGGGACGACTTCTTCTCTAACTGAGGTTTCTTTCTCAGTAAGGAATTCCTCGGTTTGAACTTCTTTGGTAGAGGTTTCTTCAGTTCTGGCTCTCTTTGCTGAGCTTTCAGCAACTGAAGTGGCGGAATTTGCTGGTGAAGCCTCTACTACTTTCTCAGTAAGTGGTATGGCTGAGTCTTCTTCAAGTTTTCTATCTTTCTCTTAGTTCTTCAAGATGTTCCAAAGCTTCAAATTGTAGTTACAATTTTCTTAGAGGATCTTTTATTCTTCTTCTTTGTTCAACTACAAAACCCTCTCGCTTTCCTTTTTCAGATTTTCTTTCGTGATTGCAATTTTCCGCCTACAATTGCAGCCTTCTTTCTTTGCAATTTTGAAGTGGTCAAGAATTCTTTGAACTAAAATTGCAAGAGTCTTCTTATGATAAAATCTGCATTTCTGCATTTGTCTTCTTCTTGGGTACATCAAGGATTGTGCCATTAGTTGATCTAGAATGTATCTTTGCCGCTTAAAATCTTCTTTAAACCAAATGACATACAAGAGATCCAATTTGGTACCAGCATGATTGCTAAAGTTTCCTGCGCTTTCTAATCACGTAATTTGATAGCATTTTGGTAAGTAAATTAAATTCAGGCTTGAGTAGGCTTGTGCTTCCAGTCTGCAATACTGGGGAATGTAGATTTATGGCGATAACTTTCCATAATTTATCTTTCTGTTCTTTGCTTAATTTGACAGCTGTTGAGCCTCCAGATTTGACGAAGCCGAATATATCTGCTAACAGATCTTCAGTAAATTGGATTTCCTTTCCATTAATAGTGGTTGTGATAGTATGTACATCTTCTCCTTCAATAGATGTCTTTCCGAATTCATAAAAATCTCCAATGCTATCTAGACAAACACTTTGCAGATTAATGTTGAACACTTGTTCCAAACCCTTGATTTCTCGAATTTTTGTAGCAATTTCTTTGGCTAGGGTCTGATCAGTGTGTTTAGCAATAAACTGATCAAGTGATATGATCATTCCAGGTTCAACACGAACGAAGGCCATTACTTCCAGAAAATTGATTTAGATCGAGATTCTTGAGAGAAAGAATTTCAAAAGATGATTGCAAAAACTGAATGCAAAGTATAAATAAACGGGAGAAACAAATGGTATTTATGAGTGGTAGAAAAGGTGGTTGAAAAATTTGAGTGGGATTCAAAACGTCTTATCAAGAAACGTTGAGATTGCGAAACGAACGATGAGTAGAAAAGATGGACGGTTGAGATTGAAGTAGGTCACATCTGTAGCATGTCTCAGTAAATACGGTAGGTGCAGTGTATCTCCAAATTGTGAATCGTTCGACTTGTCCTTATCTAGAACTCAGAGTGAATTCAAAACTTCGCCAGTGAGCACAACTCGCTTTTATGAATTACAACTTTCTGTTCTCGCTTTATGATTTTCTCTTGCAAAACCAAATGAGAGATTTTTGGTACCCATATATGTTTGGGGTCCTATATGATTAGTTTTTATATGCTTATACCTTTCTCGATTTTTCAGCTGAGTATGTTCAGTTTTCACAAAACTCTGCTTTCTTGACTCAAATGTCTTTTTATTAGAATTTTTGTGAAACTGGGTAGTCATAGATCCATTCCAGTCTTCATCAGTAGGAAAGAGTCTCCCTTTCCTTTTGAATCTATTATTCCATGAATGTTTTTCATTCTTTTGTGAACATGACTTGAATGTTCTCTGATCAGTTTTGCCTTTTTCAGTTCTCTGGTATTTTCTATAAAATCTTCCAGTTTGTTGTTTGCTACTGACTGATTTTACAGTTTTGTCAGTTTTGAATTGAGACTGAGCTGAGTAATTATCAATTCTAATAATTTTATCAGTTTTCTGAGTTCTCAACTGTTGTGCAGCTACAAACTTAGGAGTAGTTGTACTAGGTCTGAACTTAGAATATTGTTGACTATCAAACCCTAAACCAGTTTTGTCTCCAAATGGTTTTCCAGGTTTGAATTGAACTTTGGGAATTGGATCAATTGATGATTCTGTGATATTTATTACTTCTGTCAGTTCATCAGATGAGCAATTCTCCTTAGTTCTATTATTAGCCTTGATAAGATTGATCTCGTGAAATAATCTTAGAACTTCGCTTTCAATAAATCTTTTTCTTTTTGACATTCTCATAATTCTTTTGAATTTCCTCCAATTCCTTTATGAGTATGTCCAAGGTTTCATTGAAATATTTTTTTCTATGATTGGCAATGTGAGTGTTGAGTGTAGAAGTACTTGCCTCATGTTGTTCTACTGATAAATTCTCAGTTTCCTCTACTTCATCTTCAGTTATCTGCTTTCCATTCTCCAATCCAGCAATGTTGCTTGCTAGGTCATTTCCGAAAAATATGATTTCTTCATCACTTTCATTAAGATCATATCCTCCAAAACTTATGGATAGATTTTCAATCTTGTCTTCTTTGTTTGTGGGGGATGATTCCCCAGTGAATTTCTCAATCATCTTTTCTTGATTGTTTGCTGATGTTTCAATGTTTGACTTTCCATACTTTTGTTGTTCAATTAGATCTTCTATGTAATCAACTACTTGCATCAACTCCTTTTACATTTTTTACGAGAGATCACTTAGTGATGGAACTCCTCTGGATTCATCATTATACGCGTTGAAATCGATGTCCACATCATTACTAAAATGAGGTTTTGGTTTTGTATGTGAGCTTGTAGTACTGAAACTCTCAAATACTTGATCCTGAAAATTAGATACAACATTCTGCAAATAATTAGTCAGGGGATAATTGAGCCAACTTCTAATTTTATATGTATCCATTAAGTTTCAACTATATGCTTTTACAACTGATGTCCAATTAGCTCAAACAAACTGAATAAACACTCAATCGGAGATCTTTTCAAAATAGAAGATTTGCTTTGATACCAATTGTTGGTCCCTTAGAAAGGCTAACACAAGTTTAGAGGGGGTGAATAAACTTGTCACCAAAAGCTCACCCAAAAACTGAATCTAATTCCAGATTGAGTTCAACTGAAACTTGTGCGGAGTTAAGCTAACTTAACTGAGTATAAGTCAAAACTGAATTAACCTTAGTCGAGTTAAGCGGCAACGGATTAAATAAGCCTTCTTAAAATAGTGTTATCAGTTTGGGTGCTGACTCGGTTCTGTGAATGCTAAATGAATGTACTAGATGAATAAAAATGTAGTAAATAAATAAATAACAGTATGTACATGCGTAAGGTAAGTGAAACAAGAATTATAGAGGTTCCAGGTGGTGTAATCCTGTCAGTCCTCTCTTCCACTGTGATGCGGAGGAAAATTCCACTAGAACTTCTTTGAGGTGGCCCGGTTACAAAAAGTCCTAAACTGATAGTCATTGACTAATCCCTAGCTTCACTATCTAAACACTTGTAGAACGGGTAGAATGGCTGCTCTTCAATTGTTTGAATACACTGGTCCTTGGAGGGTTGTCTTGCCTCTTCACCAGCTCATCACAAACACAGTCTCCCTGACTGCACTCAACTGTCCTTCACACCTTCTTGGTGTTTCACAGTCTAAACCTTTGATAAATCAAAGTTGATACTTGAATCAATAACTATGATTCAATTATGATTTGAGATTTCTTCTTTAGATATAACAAATATGCACGGCTCTCTTTTCTTCAAATGATAGATCTTGATCTTTCTTTGAAATCTTATGAACACTTGAAGAAATCTTGATCTTTCAATGAAAGGCTTAGCAGGAATTATTTTTGATTTGTTTTCCCCCTTAATTTGATCTTTCTTGATTAGATTGATTCTTAGAATTCCGTGTTTCTTCTTGTTGTAGAAGTAGTCTATTTATAGGGGTCATTCTAACGGTTGGATTATCTGAATTTGAATCCTTATATCCGTTAGTGGTCCTGCTTCTCTTTTGTATGTCAGTGTCAGAAAGGACACTTTATAGACCAATAAAATTGCTTGATTTGCAACAGTCATAATCTCCTTCAGTTTCTCTTGTCTTCAGTTAAAAACTGATTTCTCACAACTTAGTCAGTTGTCAGTTTTTAAGAGCATTAACTGAGTTTTTACTCTTCTTCAAAATCTCTATACTCTATTCTTCATCTGATTATATTTGATTTAAATCAGAGTACACCATTCAAATTAATCATCTAAGATATCATTGTTCTTATGATTCTTAGGTCTTCATACAAGATCTATAAAATCAGTTCAGGTCATCACAATCTTGCCTGAAGTCTAACTTTACAGTCTCGACTTAGTCTTCATAAACTAAGTTTGAACCCTCAGTTCTTCAATCTTCAATAACTGAGTTTGAACCCTCAGTTATTCAGTCGTATAGATATGCCAACTGAGTCTGTGTCCCTCAGTGAACTTACCTTCTTGAGTTTCTGTTGGTGTGCTCTTAAGTCGGTTATCTTGTTAATCTCAGTTTCCTTCAAATACTCAGTTTTTCAGTCCTGATCCTAGAACGATTACAATGCTTGTCTGATTAACTTATACAAATATCAGACTCTATTAAATCCTATACATTGATCTCTAGACATCTTTTTGCTTTGCACTATAACAGCTAGTTATGACATTTCATCAATGGGTCTAAGAATTATAACTAAATAAGTGATGAATCATCATCAGAACGTAAATTTTATTTCCAACAGAAACAATTGCATTATTTGATACATGGGCAGATCTTAATTGCATACAACCAGATCTAGTACCTAAAAATTCTCGACAAAAGACCATTGACCAACTATCTACTGCTAATAATTCTAAATTACAAATTGATTCAAAGGTTGAGGCATGAATATCTAAAGATGGGTTTTTGCTAAAAACATCTTTCGTTCTTATCAAAAATATGAATCACAAAGTAATTTTTGGAACACCATTTATTGCACTAATAACACCATACACAGTCGAAGAAAACTCTGTTTATTTTAATATTGGAAGCAAAACTATAAATTTTAATTTTCTTGAAACACCCACAAAAGATAATTTTTTCAAGCCTATGATACAAAGTCTTGACAATAATAAAGCTTCTCAGCCAGAACTTTTGGCTAAAGACCAAAATTCATTACAAATGAAACCAGTCTTCAAAGTTTTCAAGCATGGAAGCAAATATAGAAGCACAAAAGGCAATATATTAACAAAAGATCATCAAAACCTGCTCGACCATCTTAATCAAAGCAAGGATGATAAAGATAGACATATGATATGTCTACATGATCTTAAGGAATACTTTATCACCAAAAGTAACTTTAAATACTTTGTGGTATTGAGGGGTAAAACCCTTGGAATATATAAAACATGGTCACTTGTGAAAAAATCAATTAATGTTTTTGATCCTGTCTTCTATGGATTTCATACATTAGAACCAGCTAAAAAATTGGCATTTAAAAAACATAGAGCCAATTTCTATATTGAAGAAGTCATTACAACTGAGATCAATGACTTGTCCGATATGCCACTTGTGAGTTTTGAGAAAAGTTCCCTCCAATTATACTATTATAAGCTACAAAAAAAGATATCTGATCTCAAAAATAGATCCAATAAAAAACATTCTTTCATCCTCATTCACAAATACTCGGATTACCAGTTACAATAAGGAAACATATCTTCAACATTGCACGACAAAAATTCGAAGCAAAAGAAGAAAATATACATGAATTTCGTGATCTCGCCTTACAAAAGAAAATATGTATTAAAGGAATCTTCATACAACAAGAATACTACAATAGTAGGACAAGGAAATTCCACATCCCAGAGTGTATACAACAGCCATGCAGCTGCACGCTAGATTACAAAATAAACAAGTGTGCAATTGACTTAGAGCAATTTAATACACACAACCAAGATGGAACTATATTCAAAGGAGAAAGAATAACTATACAAACTCTCCTAGACTTTGGATTGATCGATTTTATTCTCTTCCAACCTATTACAATATCTGACTGCTGTCTGGGGAATAAGTTTAAGCAAAATAATCAATGATTTTCAAATATTATCACAACAATCCTCCTCCAGCTCAGTTCAATGTTGCGCTGTGGCAAACCGAATGAAAATCTCCAGAATGGATAGATCATATCTTCGAACCTGCAAAACATATCATATTTCTAGAAAAATATCATGTCAACCTTGACACACGAAACTGGTACAATGGAGAGTTTGAATATAGGATAAAATGCAATTATCCAAGAATACTACAGCTAGATAGATGGAGGAGTAAAACCATCGCCTTTGGGAAAAGCACCATTTCACACTCTCATGGTTACATCATAAATTAATATATCAAAATCACATCTACAAAATATATATACATGAAGATGAGGAAAAGAATCAAAATATATGTATTCCGTACAATGTACAAACCAAGTTCACAGACCTG
Organism: Gentiana macrophylla; assembly: GCA_026214975.1. Classification (NCBI taxonomy): domain Eukaryota; kingdom Viridiplantae; phylum Streptophyta; class Magnoliopsida; order Gentianales; family Gentianaceae; genus Gentiana; species Gentiana macrophylla. The sequence goes on along the minus strand of CM047806.1, from coordinate 62,532,920 downwards.
GTGAATTGGTATCAGACGAAAGACTTCATAAAAGAGGAAACAGACTCTTTTCCAAAGGAACGAAAACCGGGAAGGATTTAATTAGATAAAAAAAAATCTTTTAACATTGGTAAAAAGAATTCACTAAAACAAAAGTTACTACTGATGATAGGTAAAAGATACATGGAACCCATGTTGTCCACTATATCATGACTTTTACTGTTCAAACAGTAAAAAGCAAGATTCGATTACTCTTCATATTTGGACTTATCTGGCACCCAATTGCCTATATAAGCATAGCTTGGGAGCTCATTCAGAAGGAGGCAAAATAGAGAGAGAAAGCTAGAGAAAGAAAGAAAGTTTTCTTTGAAGAAAACCTCCAACTCTTTTCTACTTCCAAATTTCTTCTTTCATTACTATAATCTTTGTAATGTTCTTGATAGATCTTTCTGATATACTATAAAGAAATTAGATTCAACTTGAACTTTGATCTTTAAGTTTGAAGTTAAGTCCAACTTGGACTTGTTTTGAAGTTTGGTTCCACCTGGAACTTGTATAACAACTCCGTTGAGCGGTGTTTTCCGGCAACCGATAGTCAAAGTTTCAGATCAACTATTCTTCTATAAAGGTAGCTTATTTACCTAATTACTATCATCTAATACACATGTGGCTGCGATTATAGCACCACCTTTTTATTTTCTTTTTCTGTTTGCCGGACATCTTTCAATAGTCATACATGTATATCACTACGCGGACTACCGCATGAGATAAACATTGCTCCGACGAATGAACAGCTTGTGTTTCCGTTAACGGACTACTAATCTGCTATGTGAGATCTGTGGTAACTCTTTCAACAAGATTGGGGGTTCTCACGATCGTTTAATACTGTTCCGTCCAACTGGTCCTTAATCAAGTTGTTACTTTTATTGTTATTTTTATTTTTGTTATTTTTTTATTTTTTTAAATTTTTTGTCTTTATTTTATGTTTATAAAACTAATCCAATTGAGTTATCTTCTCATTATGTGATTATAGTATATATTATTACTATTATAGTATATATATATATATATATATATATATATATATATATATATATATATATATATATATATATATATATATATATATATCAATAGTAAATATAAATAAATTCTTAGGAAATTGTTTTTTCTAATTATAGTAAAACAATTTCAAGAATTACCACAATTCCATTTATTATTTATGTTCTTACTTTCTATTTAATTTTTATACTTATTAATTGTAACTTTATATATCTTTCTATATCCGTATCCTTCCCGTCCCGTTGTCCCCTTGCTCGATCACTGTGGCCACTTTGGTAGATATATATATAGGCATTGTTAATAGCACCACACCCAATATACTAGGGCACCACATCTGTGCAAAATTCGACTTTACAGGGGTTGAAATGTGTTATTTCAACCCCTGCAAAGTCGAAATGTCTTATTTCGACCCCTGTAAAGTCGAGTTTTGCACAGGTGTGGTGCCCGGGTATATTGGGTGTGGTTCCATTAACAATGCCCATATATATATCGCGTCGACCGACCAACCGGAATCACTCGACCAAATTGGTCGCGGCGTCGATCGACCAATGACAAAGGGCCCATCCTACCAATCCGCCTTAAACCCACCCACCCTCCTCCCTCTAGCATCTGCCTCTTCATCTTCAAACTCAAAAAAACTTGTATGATGAGAAAATTGAGCATCCTCCAATAGTAGCCATGTGGTAACATTTTCCATATTGTTGCTTGAATTTTTTCAAAAATATTGTAAAATGTTGGAATTTTTATCTTTGTTATAAAATATATGCTATATACGTAGAAGAGGTATTGGTAACACAACTTATATAACTCAATTGGTTAGAAAAATAGGACACAGTACTAGAAAGAAGGTAAAGATAATATCAAGGTGAAAGTCTATATTCTATTATCCAACTTCATCATATCATCATCAGTATCATCATTAACATCGACATAAGTATCATCATCTTCAGGATGATCGCCGTATACAAGATTCGCCTCACGATCTTCAACTGGTTTTTTCAACGATCCTTGATAAAGTCGGACAAGGTGCTCCGCCGTACGATAGGTATGGGACCAATGACCTTCCATTCCACAACGAAAGCATTTATCATCATTAACTTTATTTTCATTGTGTTTCCTATGATCCATCTTCTAGGGACCATTTTGTTTCTTACTATGATCGACATCATTATGATATGGCATATATCTACCACGACCACGTCCACGACCACGGCCTCGTCCACGGCCTCTTCCACGGCCACGACCACAATCAAAATTTGAAGACCGAGCCACATTTACTTCCGAGAATGGGCTAACACCACCGGTCGGGACTCGTGATTTTTCAACAAAAGTTGATTATTCATTACCGCCACAATGAGGCATGCTATAAGCTCGGAATATTTTTTGAACCCTTTTTCTCGACATTGCTGCTGCGGGAGCATATTCGAGATATGAAATGTGGAATATGTCTTCTCCAACATATCCTCATCAGTTACTTTATCACCATATAATTTTAATCGAGAGGTGATTTTAAACATGACTGAATTAAACTCGGTCACGGTTTTAAAATCTTGTAGCCATAAATTGAGCCAACCAAATCGCACCAGGATGAACCGACAACTTCAAGTGGTTGAATCTATCCTTTAAATTATGCCACGCGATTCGTAAGGATCTTTTACCGTCATTTATATTCATTTTTCAACCCATCTCCAAGATGATGTCGAAGGAAGATCATGGCTTTGGCACGACTTTGGCTGGACTCATCATTGTCCTTAATAATAGTATTGCCAAGCCCCATAGATTCCAGATGGATCTCAGCATCCATCATCCACGATAGATAATTTCTTCCCGAAATATCTAGTGGTACAAATTCTTGCCTCAATATATTAACCATAACATAAACAAACGAAAATAGATTGACTAAGATTACCTCCACGCTCTGTCAACGTTTTTCGAGTAATCTTCTGTATGCTTTAATCGGCTCCGGAAGAGACTCGTGCTGATAACGCGTTATGAAATATGTATCATTACCACACCTGTTGGTCCCTTGAAAAGGCTTTGGTTAAGTTTAGAGGGGGGGTGAATAAACTTAACACTTAAAACTTTTGGAGTTAACAAATTCTGCAACTTTAGCAGTCTGCGATACTTGATGAGTCTGTTGATACCTCGATAACCTGGCCGATAAATGAGAGTCATGTGACAGTGAGTTTACTGAATTTGTGCAGCGGAATTATATCAAAATTAAGCCTTAATACTTGTTGTTAAATATGATACTAAGTATTAGATACTCAGTAGTGCAAGTGTGTGATTTCAGTTGCTAGATTCAGTAGGTTGATGTGTAAAATAAACTAAGTGCAGAATGTAAATGTTGAAAGTAAGTAGGCAAATTTTATAGTGGTTCCAGGTGGTGTAATCCTGTCACTCCACTCTTCTCCTGTGATGTTGGAGGAAATTCACTAGAGATCTTTGATGTAGCCATACAAAGATTCCTAAGTTGCTTGTCCTTCACCAATAACTATGGCTTCACAAATCGAAAATCGGGAACAGGTAGGATTGTCGCTCTCCCGAGTCTTCAACTGGTCCTTGAAGGGTAGGATTGCCTCTTCACCAGCTCCACCACAAACAACAGTCTTTCACACAACTGTGCTTCACTGTCTTCAGCAGGTTCTTTATAAAATAAAGAATGAATCAAATTAATGATTCAGTTGCAGCAGCTTGATTAGGATGATATAATCAGCAGCTTGCAGTCTTCAAGTGTGTATGCTTGATATAGCTTGAATGTAGAAAACACTTGAAGAATTTCTCTGGATCAGTAGCTTTAAGTTCATGAAGTTCAAGAGGTGTTTTTCACCAAGAAAATATCTTCTCAAATTTTATCAATTTTCATCCTGTTGTTTCTGAGTTGAAAGTCCTCTATTTATAGGCAAGAATGCATGTGACTTGTATTTGAAATTAAAATGTAACCGTTCCTTGTTTTTGTCCCATCCGATTTGCATTCATCACTATTCATAGGATCGACATCGCCGAAATTCCTTTTGACAAAGCAAATCATCATCCACCCTTTGACTTATATCCAATGGATAATAATCAATCATCCCAACGTCTGCTTAATCTCAAATACTCTTGATTTGTTTGCTAAGTCGAGGTAGTTGGTCATCATTTTCACTGTAATCTTCCAATGTAATCTTGAATTACCCGAGGTATTTTATCGCCAGATTCATCGATCTGGCCGAGATACCTATCGATCTATTTGAATCGCAATTTCTTTGTGTATAAAATACAATGTAGTCGACTTACATTATCTAACTTTTATTTGTGAAGTTAGATTACACCTTTTAAATTATAACCAAGTTCCAAACATCATCCAACTTATGGAACTTAAACCTTCTTCACAAGGTATATGGAATCGCTTTTAGGTCATCACAGACTTGCCTAAATTCTGATTTCATATCCTTGACTTAAATTACTAAGTTTGATCCCTTAGCCTTCTGTAACTAAGTTTGAGCCCTCAGCCTTCAGTCTTCAGCAGGTTCCTGACTAATCTACTGACCTATCTACCCTACTGATATTTGACCTGTCTGCTGATATAAATCAGCTGACCATTACAGTTCTTGTTTGATCAAACCTATTCATAAATTAAACTCTAATAAACCTATACATTTGATCTAGACATCTTTTTGCCTTTGCACTATAACAGCTAGTCTGGCACTCATCATCAATACATAGAAATAAGTCCAACAATTTCACCCTTTTTGGTGATGATGCCACTACCCTCACCTAACAGCAAAGCAAAAAGATAAAAACAAAAACAAAACAAATAGTCATCTTTCATTATAAACATTTGTTCAAATGTATTACAGTCTAAAATCAGCAAAAACATAATGCAGTTAAAGTATCTTTGATCGACTCATCTCTTTCTCTTTCTTGTCTGGCCTTCTCCACTTGTTCTTGGTAGGCCCTGATTTCTTCTATCATATCCCTCATCCATTCATTTTCAATCAGTGTAAAATCAATGTAGGGATTGACCTCTTTCCACCATTTCCATGCTTCAAGCAGGAGAAGATTAATTTGATTCACTATGAATCCAAACTTCATGTAAAGTTCCTTGAATTCATCAAGTGAGTCCTTTGCTTTTGTGATAGGCAAGTTCCTATCACCTCTGCCACTTCTTCCACCTCTTCCACCTCTGTAAGTTTCCCTTAAGGCTTTGACTCTTGCTTCCCAAAATTTCAATCCCAAGAAAGAGTTTAGACCTTCATGATATCCCTAGTCATGATAAGGTTTCCTTCTGTTATAGTATTCTTTCTTGTATTGTCTGAGGAGATCATCAGTAAGTTGAACTCTGCCAGGTGCAGGTTGTCTGTAAGCATTAGTCTCATCCTCCCATATTTTCTTTGCAAAGAGTCTTGCAGCCTCTTTTGCTGCTGCTTGGCCCTCTTCCCCTTAGTGACATCATCAACAAACCGGGACATTAGGCCATGAACACTCTCTCAGAGATAACCAGATTATTCATTGCCCTTCCATAATCTCGCCTCGTATCAATTGTTGTGATCCTTTCTTGCATTGTTTGCTCCAGCAGGGTTATCCTCTCAGTAAGTTTAGGATCAAGCACAGCAGATTGTTGTGCGAAGAATGTGCTCAAGAGTCTAGGGTTTCAAACAAGCTTGTCAAGTTTTTGATGAATGGATGTAAATTGATCTTTCAAAAACTTTTCCTTCAAAGTATTTCCTTGCTTGATTCCCCTCACATCTAGCATCATATTATTGACATCATTTTGAGTAGATGTGAAATTTGAAGTAACTGCATCAGCAGATTGTCTGTTTTCATTCACCATTTTCATCAGCTCTTCAAATCTTTGTTCCTGTCTATCAAGTTGAGTTCTTAATTGTTGCATGTCATTCCTGACAGTCCTCAACTCATTCAATACTTCTACTGGTACCTCACCAGTCATTCTTCCACCAGTAGCTCCATCATCAAGAGGCTCCTCAACATTGTATCAGGGCCTCTCGATTGCTCACAACCATTGCCCAACTCCTATCTAATCCAGCAGGATTAGGTCCTTGATATTCGTCCAAGATAGGATCAAGGGCTGGTTCTTCAAAAATAGGTACAAATGCCTGTGGTGGATCAATATTAACATTCTCTTCTTCGCATTTGGAACTCCTCATCACTAAAGTCATAGTCCAAAGAAATTGCTCATCATATTAATAGCAAGATCTGTGACCATCTTTCCTTCAAAGGGTCTTGTCTCCAGTGAGGCTCCACTACAAAGCAGCCTCTTCAAACAATGGGTTTCCTCCAAACCCAAATTAGGTTCCAACATTTGTCCAGTGTCTTTGTTTGAGACTCAAAGAGACTGCACTCTCTCTGCTCCAACTCAGTATCCAGTGTCGTTGTAACTCAAAGAACCTTTGAACCTCCTCTTCACTCTTTGTGGATTGAATATAGCCTCATTATCCACATGGAATCCTTCAAATGACCAATCTTGGTCAGGATAATGGCGCTTTAGTAAGAATGCCCTCAAAGTCAAATCCATCTTGATATTCAATAGATTCTTCCGAGTGGCACTAGGTTCATCAAGTCGAGACCTTCTCTTCATCCAAATCCTCACTGCTCAGTTCGATTTGTGCAAAGAGGCTCTACAACATGGAATGTAGAAGATTCATCACCTAGCCTACCAAAGATTTAAATTAATTCCTTCATTGATCAATGCTTCCAGATCATCCATGGTGAGATCCTCAGAGATCCTCATCATCTCTCCATCTCGCGCCCTCACAGACTTACTACCTCATGGGTTCGGCTTCCATGCCATCAATGGCTCCTTGACCAAAGAGCCTTCAATTGTTATTTCTTTAGCCACTCCACTGGTCTCCCTAGGAAACATGGGGGAATCATCATCAGAGTCTGATGAATCACTGTCTGGTGTGTACTTTGGATCTCTGAACATAACTCCTCCACTTTTCTTTCCTTCATCCAAAAGATCCATCAGCCTGGATTGCAGCATGCTAGTGTCTAACAAATCCAACAGGCTGTTGATGGCCGTTTTATATGGTAACCAACTTTGACCGGCAGAGTACCGAGTCGGTTGTAATATAAACTGGCAAGCAAGGTCGTATCCCTCAGGGACACGAGTTAAGTACCTCGGCTAGCTTCATCTCGAGTTTAGATCGATAACCTTTCAATTTGTTTAACATGGAACAAAAGTAACTCTCGTCACAATTATCAAACTAATTCACTATAACTATTACGGTTCTATCACACTACGAAGTTTAAATGATTAAAAGAAATAGCCGAGAAATGTTCCGAATGCTTACTCTCGAACCCTAGCTCATTCCCGGGAGAACTTGGACTACTAACCTTGATTGACATTGATCGAAGGATGTCATCTCCTAATTCCGAACCTAGGCGCCAATTTCAACAACCTAGCTTCCTATATCGAGTTCAACAGTCCGCAACCCGGATTTAACTGACTCGATACGGTCTACGCTCGAATGAGACGCTTGTTAACAACAATATAAACCTTACGCATGAAACCGAATCTAAACACTTAGTCGGTTTTACACGGCAATCCTAAAACCCCTTTTCCCGCACCCTCTCGCAAAATACATATGTAAAGAGAATACGTAAAATACGATTATTAAGTCGCGAATTCAACAATCGTCAATAGGCATAAGTTTTAGGACAACAATCAATGTCAGAATGAACTACAACACATCACAAATTCTCCCAAGATCCGAACTAAGGCTCGATTTTAACATTCATCGCATAACTCGGCTATAGGAAGATTAGCTAATCATTCTATCCATAAAAACACTAGTAACCAAGTTAAACATAAGTAATTGAACTAGATATGAAGATTGGAAATACCTCTTATAGATGAAAATAACCGAAAATCAACGAAACAGAAAACCGTCTTCAGATCCGTACAATATACAACGATCAACGAACAATTTGTACTTGAAATTAATCCAAAAGCATGAAATCCAAGTTTATACAGCTTATCAAAGTCTCAAAAACGAGTTTAAAAAAATGCTGAAAGAAAACTATGAATGCATGATCATCTAACTCTCCACTAAGTGGAGTTTTTATAGTCTCCCACAGCGCGGCGCTGTCGCTTTTTTCTTCACAAAATGTATCGACATCATTCGAGCCAAAACGCATCTACGGGCGGGAGCGCTTATGGTGACAAAGGTCACTGTCACCTTTTCCACCAAAAAAACTTGATTTCTTGATCCCAAGCTCGGCTCACATTCTACGACATTCTCGAGCACCTAAGACCTGAAAATGGATCAAAAGCATACCAAATATAACCCCCACGGGACTTTGGGGTGACCGAGAAAGACCGAAAATGTACAAAATTACCGGAATAACCCCGTTAATCACGGACTATAACTCTAGATCTCGGGATCCACAAAATATAAAAACTATATCAAAACTAAGCCGATTACTCCCGGAAATAACCTAAATGAGTCGTTACGAGGCACAAAATGTATATATAGACCGAGTCAAATTGACTCTTATCAACTACCCCCTACTTAGCGTTTGCTCGCCCCCGAGCAAAATTGAGCGTTCTAAACAGAAGTAGAGTCAATATTATAAATATATACAACGAGACTACGCATTACTCAGTTAATACACTAGTCGAAACGCGAGTATCATAAAACGTTAGTTCTACCTTGTGTTGAGCAATGAATGTGTGTGAAAGAATAGCTTCTTCGACATCGATTACTACAACTGGTTTAGATTATAGACGAGTAACGAACCAAAACTACACCATAAGCTTATAACTCGTAAACATCTCCACTAATCGAGGTCAACCGATGTTCAGTACGGTCAGGCAAGACTTGTACGGTTATAACGTTTGGCTAGGGTCGGGGGTAACGAAATGGAATTTGGGACTGGAGAAAGAGAAGTACTATTGAGCTTACTTAACACGACTCCCGTCTACCATTTCATCAACTTCAGAACCAAAACTGTACAACCCCGATTACAAACGATGCTCCAACCAAACTATACACTCTCTTTTTTTTTTTTTTTTTTTTTTAAATCAGAAATCCGAAGTTGATTATCTATTCCAGTCCCAACGCCTCGACAGTCTCTTGGGAGGATTCCGCACAATCGAGGGTGTACCACAGCCGAAGATTCTGTCGAAACGAGGACACCGTGTAGTAATGCCTTTTAAGGGCAGAACCACGGCTTAAGCCGTCTGGCACAAAGGAATGGTTAATAACCAACCGAGGCTTCTAAAAAAAAAAAAAACTCACAATATTTACTCAACTCCAACCAATACCCCACTAAACTCAGATTTCCCGACATATATTCAAAAATAACTTTTCACAACCCAAAATTTCACATATTCAACATAAAGCTCAAATAGTAGGGTGAAAAGGAAATGTAGATCACAAAGAGCTTTAGGGTTCGGTAAATACGGGCTAGTAACAAAATGGCCGTTTGGTGGGGATCTAACCACCCTAACAAGGCTTAGAGAGGTACGATGGATAATGTACAGGATGGCTATATATGGCAATGATCGGGTCAAAAGAAGCGCCAAAACCGTCATACCATACCAAACTACCGGTCGACCTTTCTATTTCGCCTCGGTTACTAATATAAGTTCTAGGTAGATAGGTCATACAACAACTATAATCGATCACTAATCGAAGTTATCGAGGACGCCGAAGCTATAAGTGAAGTCGTGACGGTTCATTTTTCTCAACACACGATAAAAGCTATAACGTAAAATGCACTCGAGTATTAACACATGTCTAACTACGCAATGCGAGGATCGTTATAAATATTGACAACATTGGTACTACAAAAATTTGAAAACTCGTATTTCATCTAAGGGCGATCAAAACTAAGTAACGACTCGGAAATTTAAATACCGGGATAACAAACAAAAGGCGTAATAGGGCAAGCCTTCACCCCGTAAATAAATATATACAAGAAAATAAAAGGCGCTATACGGGCAAGCCTCCACCCCCTACTTAAAAAGTGACACCGTCCTCGGTGTCTAAATAGATACAAAGGAGGGAGAAAGGCTTAACTTTAAACCCGGCAAAAGGCGTTTCATCCAGATCGTGACATCCGGAAAAGGACTCCCAAGGTACCTGTATGGTTTAAACCCGGCAAAAGGCGTTTCATCCAGATCGTGATATCCGGAAAAGGACTCCCAAGGTACCTGTATGGTTAGTACATACACTACAAAAATAACACATATAGATATCGGGGACGTCACCGTTATTAATAACTAAAAATATATACATACATTTAAAGAAAAAGTTATAGATTATAAAAGGAAATGGAAATAACTAATATCCGAAAAAGGTTAATCGTATGTCCAAAAGAGTATTCAAATGCCCCTCCGGGCTAACCGAAATGAAAGAACAACAAAGTACAATATTTAAGTTATAAAATGAAAATGAAAACAAAGTACTTCCGAAGTTCTTAAAGAAAGTAAGTACCGACATTGTATGAATACAAAAATGAAAAAGAGTGTGTAAAAATATGTCGGTCTTGTCGTAGAAACAGCCCCTCCAAGTCTGTTACTCGTCTTCCCCTTCTTCTTCCATATGAGCATCTTCGTGCGGCTGTTGTGCCCTTGGACTGAAATTAACGTAATCCTCCGCGACGAAACCCAAAGTTTCTTCAAGTTGCGCATCCATCGACATCCGCGCCCCTGAAGTACCTGCGACAACTCCACCACTCCCTCCTCCACCAAAACTCTCTACTCCACCACCTCCCTGACCAGGACCACCCGCAACCCCACTAGACGAACCCGGAATAAAGGTTTGAACAAAAGGGTTAAATTGATAAGGTAGAGTCGGCATTCGAAAGAAATTGTCGGTTGGTATTCCGGCTTGGTTCGCAATGTGATCATAAACCGGCTCACGAGATTGTTGAAAACGTCGATTATGTTCAAACCAATCTCGAACTTGACCCATAGATTGAAACAAAGCCTGAAATTGGTCATCGTAATTCATCCTACTAGGTTGTCGGGGTGGTGGCGGTGGTGGACCTTGCTGAACTTGCGGTCTACGACGAGCTAAATTTGATTTCCTTACTAAAGATTGGATTTTGGGAGCAACCTGAATATCACTGGGAAACTCGGGATGCCCTTAGCACGTGCCAACTCATTATAAGTCTAGGGAAAATCAAGTTCGGCTTTAGATTTTCAAGAAAAATTCAAGTTTGGACCGAATCTCCACAAATTGCATTAATTGGCAAATCATGAACAAAGGCATAGACAAGTTTCAGAATTTTAATGCCTATCTCGGAGAATTTGGAAGAGGGATGAAGTCGGCTTGTAATGAATTTGACTATGATGCGCAGGGAATCATCCCACTCCACTGTACTCACCCCACTCCTAAAGTCATTGTCACTCGGTATCCACGCACAACCGGGACAAATATCCTCACGAATCATCTCAAGAACATCGAGGGGTGGAATATGTTGAGCAGCCCTATTGCTAATGATATGCTTGTAGCTGTCCTTAAAACTGACGAAGGGCGTGCCGAGATGAGCGGTTAGAGAAGAGGTGGAAAAAGCAAGCCTCTCACCCCGTAAGAAAAAGTCTCGGGTAGCCGATCCTTGGACTTTAGCATTAGCAAAGAACTCACGCACCAAGGTCATATTAATAGGTTCCTCACCCACTGTCAATAGACTTCCCCACTGCCTATTCGTAACTTTGTTAAAGAAGTCGCTACCCACTTTGGTTTCGTCGGATGGTTGCTCAAATAATGCTTTTCTTAGACGAAACCTAGTGTTAAATTCTTTTAAAGCTTCTTCGTCAACAAAGCAACGAATACCATGAAGATCTAAGGTTTCCCTAGGCGGGTCCTCTTGGGCTTGCAAGACGGGTGGGTTTAAAGGTACCTCTTCTACGGGCGGGGGACTCGGTGTACGAGTAGGGGCTTGCCTTCCCCTACCTCGACCTCTCACAGGTTTACTCTTCCCTCTAGTTGTACGGCTCGACTCACCTCTCTGTCGTTTGTCACTCACCATCCTTTCTTAGTCTAGGATACCCAACAACACACCAAACAACACCACCAACAACAATAAACCACCAATACCAATACCACAGCCATTAAACAACACAAAAACAAAATTCACATCAACATTTAAATAAAAGCCTATACAAATGAATAAATAGCAAAGAATAAAAACTTACAAGTCTTCAAGGGAAGAACCCAAGAAAAAGAAGGTGGCCGGAGTAGTTGGTGGTGGTGGTGCCGAGTTGGAGCCCCAGAAATTGGGTGAAATTGAAGATGGTAGTGGGTGTGGGATGATTTGGTGAAAGAAAGGAGTGATTGGGGTGGGTGTTTTAGGAGTCAAGGTGGTTATCGGAGGTGGTGGAGGCTGTAAAACGCAGAGGGGGGGAGGTTTAGGTTTTTTTTTCGAAGAGAGGAAGAAGGAGAAATAACATGAGGCTTCTTTTTTTTTTTTTTTTAACTCTCACAGGCGGGCGCCTGTATAAACAGGCGGGCGCCTGTCAAAAAAAACCGTGAAGAAACTGGATCAGAGAGTTTGAGCTTGAAAAGGGCTTTCACAGCGCGCCGCTGTGTGTCCATAAAGCGGGCGCTGTCACAAAAACAGGGGATTTTCAAAAAAAATCATCATTTACCGGGGTTTTCGAACTATGAAATATCCCCGAGAAGCCTTAAGACTTAAAAAGGAAAACCGTGGGTTGTCTCCCATGAAGCGCCATTGCTTAACGTCGTTAGCTCGACGTGATGATTCGGTAGAGAAAGATGGAATGACTTAAACGGACGTTAACGTAGATGATTCCGCTAACGTCAAAGCGAGGAAATTTTGGATTCAACGGGAGACGAGAAATTTGGATACTTACGAAACAAAAACTCAAACAAGAGATTCGAAACGAGTCAACGACACGACTCGCAACCCTCGGGACAAGAAGGAGGGTCCTCTAAGTGGACTATCACGCTTTTGCATCGGCACGATTTTTCATATTTCTTCAACCGTAGGGCGCTTGTCAAAACGCCTCTTTGGTCTTGGTTGTTACTTCGATCGCTCCAGATGGATAAACTTTTAAAACTTTAAATGGTCCCATCCACCGGGACTTCAACTTCCCTTGAAATAAGTGCAAACGAGTGTTATATAACAAAACATCATCTCCAACTTTGAATTCACGTTTTTTAATCTTCGCATCGTGGAGTAGTTTTGTTTTTTCCTTATAGGTACGAGCACACTCATAAGACTGAAGTCTGAACTCATCGAGCTCACCAACCGAAAAATCGCTTTTCTCCTACAGAGTCCTCATCAAAGTTTAGGAAACGAGTAGCCCAATAGGCTCGATGTTCTAGTTCTACAGGCAGATGGCAAGCTTTACCGAACACTAGCATATAGGGAGACATTCCTATCGGGGTTTTAAAAGCTGTTCGATGTGCCCACACAGCATCATCGAGCTTCTTAGCCCAATTCTTCCTACTGGAGTTCACCGTTTTTTCTAAAATACGCTTAATTCCTCTATTCGAGACCTCGACTTGGCCGCTAGTCTGTGGATGGTACGAAGTTCCAAGTTTGTGTTGAACTCCGTACTTACTCATAAGCTTATCGAATATCCGGTTATAAAAATGACTCCCACGGTCACTTATTATAGCCCGGGGGACACCAAAACGGGTGAAAATGTACTTCTTAAGAAAGCGAGTTACTACATTACGGTCATTTGTGGGAGAAGCCAAAACCTCGACCCACTTTGAAACATAGTCCACCGCCACAAGGATGTACTTGTTATTGAAGGAAGACGGGAATGGTCCCATAAAATCGATTCCCCAAACATCAAAGATCTCACACTCGAGAATTGGTTGCATAGGCATTTCAAATCGTCTCGAGTTTCTGCCCGACCTTTGGCAAGCATCACACATACTTCGTATTTGTGTGAGTCTCTAAAGATTGAGGGCCAAAAGAAACCACTTTGGAGAACTTTTAACGCTGTTCGGTTTCGGAAAAATGGCCACCGGCCTCTTTGTCATGATTGTAATGACAAAATGCTCGGTATCTCGCCATCATGAGCGCATCTACGAATTATGCCGTCGAACATCTACGGAAAAGATACGGATCATCCCAATGGTAAAATTTAAGGTCACTAAAGAACTTCTTACGTTGTTGGTAAGTTAGGTCGTTTCTAAATACCCACACGCAAGATAATTCACAAACGGAGCAAACCACGGATTACCGTACTTACCGGGAACTAGAGGACTCTCTTTCATCTCCGGAACAAATTGTATCAATAGCAAACAAATGTTCATCCGGAAATTCATCATGTATCTCTCTCGTACTAGCACATCGTGGGTCAATTGTAAGCGGTGAGGTGGTCCGCAACCACATTCTCACAACCACTTACGGTCTTTTATCTCAACGTCGAACTCTTGGAGCAATAATATCCATCGCAAGAGTCGAGGTTTAGTGTCTTTTTTGTTCAAAAGATACTTCAGCGCAGCATGGTCAGTATGGACTACGACCTTTGAACCAATTAAATACGACCTAAACTTATCAAAGGCGTAGACGATCGCAAGTAACTCTTTCTCGGTGGTTGCGTAGTTGATTTGAGCCGGATTCAAAGTATGGCTCGCATAGTAGATAGGCTTAAACAATTTCTCGCATTTCTGGCCCAACACGGCCCCCACAGCCATATCACTAGCGCCGCACATAACTTCAAACTTCCGGTTCCAATCAAAGCTATTAAAATAGGGCGATCCACAAGCATTCGCTTAATATCTAAGAAAGCATCTAAACATTTAGCATCGAACACAAAGGGCACATCTTTTGAAAGCAAATGAGTAAGAGGTTTAACACGCTTCAAAAAGTCCGGTATAAATCGTCTATAAAAACTCAAGTGTCCTAAGAAACCTCTAAGCGTTTTCAAGTTCACGGGAGGCGGTAATCGCTCGATAGCCTCTACTTTCGCTCGGTCTACCTCAATACCTCTCCTTGAGATTTTATGCCCTAACACGATACCCTCTTCTACCATGAAGTGACACTTCTCCCAATTTAACACTAGATTCGTATCCTCACAACGTTGCAACACTTTATTCAGATTATCTAAACAATCATCATACGAGTCACCAAACACACTGAAGTCATCCATAAACACCTCAAGAAAGTTTTCAATCATATCATAGAATATGGCAGTCATGCAACGCTGGAATGTCGCTGGGGCATTGCATAGCCCAAACGGCATTCGAGTGTAAGCAAAAGTGCCATACGGACAAGTAAAAGTGGTCTTTTCTTGGTCTTTAGGGTCGATTAAAATCTGATAATAACCACTGAACCCATCTAGAAAACAATAAAAAGCATGGCCACTCAAACGTTCAAGCATTTGGTCAATGAAAGGCAAGGGAAAATGATCCTTACGTGTTGCGTCATTGAGCTTCCGATAGTCGATGCAAACGCGATATCCGGTGACGAGTCGAGTCGGAATAAGCTCATTCTTTTCATTGGGCTGAACCGTCATCCCTCCTTTCTTCGGAACGACTTGTGTCGGGCTAACCCACTCACTGTCACTGATTGCATAAATGATCCCCATCTCGAGCATCTTGATCACGTCCTTCTTCACGACCTCCTGCATATGAGGATTTAACCGTCTTTGCGGTTGCCTTACCGGCTTCATTTCATCATCAAGGATGATTTTATGTTTGCAAATTTCAGGGCTTATACCCCGAATATCAGCCATTTTCCAACCAAACGCTTTCTTATGGCTCCTCGTAACTCAAGTAGCTTTTCTTCCCCGCAAGTTAGTTAAAACAGATGATACAATTAACGGAAGTAAATCATCTTCGAGAAATACATACTTCAAATGAGCCGGAGTTGCTTTAATTCCAAGTTCCGTATGCGGATCCTCAATCGAAGGCTTCGCTTTTTTTCATCACTTAAATCAAGTTCCAGGAACTTGTGCCATCTCGCATCAATAAAATCAGTGATTTCGAGTTCACCGGCGGCTTCGGCCAACTCTTCGTTTTCATCATCAGCCGTACTTGATTTCATTATACATTCCTCCATAGCATCATCATCTTTGTAGCCCTGCGTGTTAGCATTCTCGACAACCAAAGGCATAATAACATCCAAAAAATTGCATTCGGACTCATCATAAGGATGTTTGATAGCGTCGTAAACATTTAATACGACATGCTCCTTATCAACTTTTAGCATAATCTCTCCTTTCTGGGTGTCAATTGAAGCTCTCGCGGTTGCTAAAAACGGTCTCCCTAGCAACAACGGGGTACGGCTGTCGGCTTCCATTTCAAGGACTACAAAATCCGCGGGAAACACGAACCTGTCCACTCTTACTAACACGTCCTCGGCTACCCCTAACGGCTTTCTCAAGGATCTATCCGCCATTTGCAATGTCATTGCGGTTTGAGTCAACTTACCTAAACCGAGCTCATCATAAATATGACGGGCATAAGACTCACACTCGCACTCAGGTCACATAGCACATTCGGATACGCCTTAGAACCTATGGTGACGGGAATGGAAATACTACCCGGATCCTTAAGTTTTTGGGGTAACTTATTTTGATATACGGCCGAACAATTCTCATTTAAGCACACTACCTCGCCCATTTTCGTCTTTGTTGCACAATATCCCTTTCAAAAACTTCACATACGAAGGCATATTCGCAATCGCATCAACAAGTGGGATATTGATCTCAACTTTTCGTAAAATGTCGAGGAACCGATTCTGACTCTTAGACAACGCAACCTTACGAGGACCACGAGGGGGATAAGGTAAAGTATTCAAATCAATAGGAGTAGAAGTAGAATCGATACCCTTTTTACCTTTGTCGCGTGCCTCGCTCCGTCGTACAGGTTGACTTATGCTAGGATCCTTCCTCTCGGGGTTCGGGACCTCCACGACCTCATCAGAATCATCATCGCTGTCCATTGGTTCAATCTTCACCTTGATCAACTTGGGATCACTACCCGCAGCCACATTATCATCATCAACACCCGGTGTCTTCTTCAACTTACCCTGGCTTACGTCAACTTCCAAACCGACTCTTTTACCGCTTCGAGTGACGATAGCATTGACCGGATTAGCCGGCCTAAGATCCTCCCAAGACCTAGATCGTCATCATCATCATCAACCGCCGATTCCTCAATAGATACCGCATTCACACCTCTCGGATTTCTAACCGTATTACTTGGCAAGCCACCCGTCGGAGTCGATTTATGATTCTCGCCATCTGTCCGACTTGATGTTCCAAGTTCCGTCTCGAGGCTTGTATTGAGGTAATTGAATTACGGTCTCTCTATTACATCGTCTCTCATCTCCTTAGCATTGTCATAAACCATCCTTGACAATTGATCCAAAGTCGGCGGTTGTTGATTTTGATTCTCATTCCGAGACGGTGCATTCGGATGTTGGTAGATGTTTTGTCTTGGATTAGAAGGCCCGGCTTGTTGTTGTGGCTGATATGGCACATTAGAAGGTCCGGCTTGATTCGGATTCGGTTCCAATTTTGATTCTGTTGCCACTGATTCGGTTGACCCCTCCAATTCTGATTCTGAACATAATTCACATCAAAAGTAGGATTCCCCGACATCACATTCAGATCCATTGGTGGCATTTGAGGTGCCATCCAAGGATTCGAGGCCAACTGGTTTGCAAACGCTTGATGGATTTGATCCGCAAACATTTGACCAAACTGATTCGGATCGAATACCGGTTGTGCCGCAATATTAGTTGAATCGACCCTCTTCAACATCAAGTCGATGTACTTGAGCTTTAGTTAAGATTTTCTTGGTTTGCGCCGACATTTGTGCACTCCGATGACTTATGAGCACCACCGCAATATGCACATTTATTCGACGCCGTTGATCAAGTATCACCTCCCGCAATCGCTTCTCCAACATAGTAACTTTGCTCGAGAGCTTGCTATTCTCCTCTTGCATCGATTGATCGTAGCCCCGACTTTCACTTCTCTTTCGAAATCCTCCTCCTTTTGCCTTTCTCTCGGTTTCATTGAATTCCATTGCCGATTGTTCTCGGCAATCCTCTCAATCGTAGCCAAAGCAACATCCGCTCTGACTCATCAAATCACCACCGCTAGCCGAATTCAACGTTCTTCTTGATTCCTTATCCGCCCCACCATAAAAGATGTGAATCGATTCCAAATCTCGAAACCGTGTTATGGACACTTTCTCAAAGATAGCTTTATAACGGTCCCATGCCTCGTGTAATTCTTCGCTATCCCATTGCTCGAATTAGAGATCTCGGCCCTCATATCCAATGTTCGACCCGTGGAAAGTATTTCGATAGAAAAGTCCTCGCCTCAAGTATGCAACGAGTCATGTGGTAGAGATTCATACCACTCGGTCGCATAGTCTTGCAACACATACGGGAATAATAACAATTTAATTGCTTCCTCCGAAACACCGTTAATCTTTACCGTCCGACACACTTGCATAAAGTGATTTAAGAACTTGTTCGGATCCTCCTCGGTTTTCCTCGGCCCGAGCCATATCTTTCAACAAAGTCCAAACATGGCCCTTAATCTCCATGTTATTAGCTTGAATGGGCGGAACACGAATAGGAGAATGCCCCTCACCGACCTCGGGCGTTGCATAATCACGTAACGTTCTACCAGGCTGTCTCACAACATTAGGAATAACCGGAGGTCTAAACACTTGCGGTCGATAAGGTGGAACATTCATCTCGGGCTGTTGTACCGGAATAGGTATCGGTATCGGTTGTTGAACTTGCACATACGGTTGTTGATACGGATTCTGATACTGTCCCACTAACGGATTCATAAGCACGGGATTGTATTGAGCTGCCCTTGGTTGATATTGATTCAAATTAGGATTCATTTGGGCCATTTGCAACATCATTTGTTGATACTGTTGCATAATCTGATTCGGATCCGGCTGTTGTACCGGTTGTTGCACAAAAGGATTAAGATTCTGATTCATACCCTGGACCTGAGGTATCGGTTGGGGAGCACGTGGTGGAGGTTCAGGTTGATTAGGATCTTGCCTCGGGTGTAGAAGTGGTTCCCGGAGGCGTATATGAACTTCAGCCTCACCCGAAGGTCTCGAGTCAACATGTTGCCCAGTTGATTCAGCTTCATCAACACGAGGTTCGGGTGATTCCTTCCCAGATGGAGAGGTGTATCCAGCGGATGCCGACGTATTTGTAGCCATAGAAGTTTCGATATCCGATTCCAAAGACTCGGCTAGTTGAGTAGATAACCGTTCAATCGTCCGATTTCTCAAGGCCAACTGCCTACGGAAAAAGATTTCAATCTCGTGGATTATATTCAACCAACTCCCTGCCGTTGCTACTTCGGTCATACATCGCACACATACAAACAACAACAAACAATAACAAAACAAAGACCTAATCCTAAAGATTAGTCCAAGCGTCACGAGATATTAACTTTCGAGTCCCCGGCAACGGCGCCAGAAAACTTGATGGCCGCTTTTATATGGTAACCAACTTTGACCGGCAGAGTACCGAGTCGGTTGTAATATAAATCGGCAAGCAAGGTCGTATCCTCGAGGACACGAGTTAAGTACCTCGGCTAGCTTCATCTCGAGTTTAGATCGATAACCTTTCAATTTGTTTAACATGGAACAAAAGTAACTCTCGTCACAATTATCAAACTAATTCACTATAACTATTACGGTTCTATCACACTACGAAGTTTAAACGATTAAAAGAAATAGCCGAGAAATGTTCCGAATGCTTACTCTCGAACCCTAGCTCATTCCCGGGAGAACTTGGACTACTAACCTTGATTGACATTGATCGAAGGATGTCATCTCCTAATTCCGAACCTAGGCGCCAATTTCAACAACCTAGCTTCCTATATCGAGTTCAACAGTCCGCAACCCGGATTTAACTGACTCGATACGGTCTATGCTCGAATGAGACGCTTGTTAACAACAATATAAACCTTACGCATGAAACCGAATCTAAACACTTAGTCGGTTTTACACGGCAATCCTAAAACCCCTTTTCCCGCACCCTCTCGCAAAATACATATGTAAAGAGAATACGTAAAATACGATTATTAAGTCGCGAATTCAACAATCGTCAATAGGCATAAGTTTTAGGACAACAATCAATGTCAGAATGAACTACAACACATCACAAATTCTCCCAAGATCCGAACTAAGGCTCGATTTTAACAATCATCGCATAACTCGGCTATAGGAAGATTAGCTAATCATTCTATCCATAAAAACACTAGTAACCAAGTTAAACATAAGTAATTGAACTAGATATGAAGATTGGAAATACCTCTTATAAATGAAAATAACCGAAAATCAACGAAAACAGAAAACCGCCTCTTGAGATCCGTTACAATATACAACGATCAACGAACAATTTGTACTTGAAATTAATCCAAAAGCATGAAATCCAAGTTTATACAACTTATCAAAGTCTCAAAACGAGTTTAAAAAAATGTTTGAAAGAAAACTATGAATGCATGATCATCTAACTCTCCACTAAGTGGAGTTTTATAGTCTCCCACAAAGGGAGCGCAGATTGACAGCGGGCGCTGTCGGTTTTTTTTTTCACAAAATGTATCAAGATCATTCTCGAGCCAAAAACGCATCTACGGGAGGGAGGCTTATGGTGACAAAGTGGCATCTGTCACCTTTTTCCACCAAAAAACTTGATTTCTTGATCCCGAAGCTCCACTCACATTCTACGACATTCTCGAGCACCTAAGACTCGAAAATGGATCAAAAGCATACCAAATATAACTCCCCACGGGACTTTGGGGTGACCGAGAAAGACCGAAAATGTACAAAATTACCGGAATAACCCCGTTAATCACGGACTATAACTCTAGATCTCGGGATCCACAAAATATAAAAACTATATCAAAACTAAGCCGATTACTCCCGGAAATAACCTAAATGAGTCGTTACGAGGCACAAAATGTATATATAGACCGAGTCAAATTGACTCTTATCAGCTGTCCACACCCAGCTGCTCAAATGCCCATTCTTCAAATCCACTCATTGGATCAGCAACTGGTTTCTGTCTCTTGTAGAATCCAAACTTCCACTGAAAGTAGTTTTGCACCTTTTTGAAGTTAGGATCTACTTTGTCCTTCTTAGATGCCTTCTCATATGGCATAGATGGCTTTCTAGTGGCAGGTTCAGTAGCTTGATGACCTCCAAAAGCTCCCACAAGTAAATTCATTGTTTCTTCAACAGATGTTTCGAAGTCAGTAGGTTGCTGAGATGGTAAATTTATGCCTACTACTTCCATCTGTACAACACTTGGTTCCTCCTGACTTACATGCTCATCAAAGAGGTTAGCAGTTAGCAGATCGCTTCTTCCCCCGAGTTCTTGCAACAATTGCGGGGTCTTCAACCAATTCTTCAACTACCACAAGAGTTCAGTTCGAGTGGTTTGTTGTGGGTCTTCGATAGATACTACAAAGAGGCTCAGGGTCGATGATCGCTGTATATCTCCAACAGTTGCTCAACAACAACATGTTCAGCTTCAGTAGACTTAACAACCTCTTCTGGTGAGGAGTCAGTAATTTCCACAGGCTTGATGATAGTCAAGGGCTCAAATTCTCAATAGCCTCTTCTTCCTCTTCTACTGATGCTTCCTCTTGGATTCTTTGTGCCTCTAAGGTTTTCAATTCTTTCCCCTTTCCATGTTTCTTTTTGTGGATAATTTGTTTTCTTCTCTTGGAAAGTGGCTCATCATCTTCTTCAACCACAAAGAGACTTCCTCTTTCTACTATCTTCCTTCATGTTCCTTCCTTGAATCTCAACAATGCTTCTTCTTGCAAAGAATAAAGCAGGTCAGGTACCTTGATTCAAATGGACCCTCACAGAGACACAACAATGATCAGGCTTTGTTTTTTTGTCTTCTTAGGCTTTAAGATCTCAGTAATCTTCCTCGTATCTACAGCCTTTCTTTTCTCCGTGGTCTTCTTTGGTGCAGCAGGTTTGGTAGATTTCTTCTTAGTTTGCTGGACCTGCTCACCACCAGCATTACCATCATCTCCATTACTATCATCATCAGCAGCAGGGTCAGCAACATCTTCATCATCATCTAGACCAGGAATAGCATAATCAATTTCCTTCTTGTATCTAGACTGATTGATCTTCTCAGGTTCAATATCAGGAACCTCCAAGTGATTCAAAGAGGTCTAAAACCTTTAGTCCTAAGGCGTGGCCTTGGATTTCCTTTTCCTCTTTTTTCTTCCTTGGCTACCTTCTTCATGTAATGAATGAAGTAACCAAACCCAATCAAATCTCATGCTCCCGCAAATAATCATCATCAACTCTATCTTAGGTCCGATAGAGTGTCCATACTGCCAACTAGTCCAAGTATGTTCTTTGCAATGAGCTTGCTCAGCAGAAGGTACCGCATCATTCCCAATATGTCTGCAATTGATGCCTGGAATGGATTTGATGGCTGCATTTGTCTTGATTTGATCAACAAAAGCTATCTTGGATAGTCCCATTGCTTCAGGATTTCTTGGACCATCCACTACTTCCTCAAATCCAAACACTTCCCTCGGAGACTAGGAAATTTCAATCTCCTCGGCATTCTCACAGTTGTCTTGAATGCTTCAGTTCCTTCTTCCACAACCATGTTCTTCCAGAAATCAATTACATTTGTGTATGATATTGTTTCCAATCTGATATTGAGTTTGTTTTCCAATCCTGCAAACCTCCTGATTCTCCTACCAATATTAATGGCCAATTCTGTTTTGTTTGCATCCACAACAAAGCCTCTAACACTTTGGCTTGATTCAATCTGGACATCAATCTTTTCCGCCACTTGTATGAGAAGAATGAGATGAAGAAGATAGATTATAAATCTGTGTTCACACAGTGTGAAATTTGCAGTGATAAAGCAGATTATGCAAGTAGAGAATCTGCTGTGTAAGTGTCTGAATATATAGACAGTGAGTAGTTGCAACTGTCATTGCACGTACATTGATGCTGACCACGATTAATCTGAATAAATGTTGTCTTGACACGTGGCCCATTACTCTTTCATAACGTTTGTAACCGTTACATCGTTTTAACCATGGTAATAAAGGATAGGATAAATATCCCGCCAATTCTGCTTTTTGACTTTAATAACTTTGACCGTAACGCTCCATTCAAAGCAGGTTGTCCGGCAGGTTGGCTCAAGATCTGCGATAAAGATTCTTCAAAGAGAGTCGCGATAAAGTGACTCTCTCGATCCTTGATTTCTCCTTGTTTTGTTCAATTGATAATACAAAATGAAGTTTAATACCAATGACCGATCCATCAAGTGAGCTCACCCAAAATGACAAAGACCAATCCCCTTGGCAACCTCGTTTGCTCAATTGTCCAAACATAAGTACATGGAATTGTTGATACCAATGACTAATCGCTAAGTGAGCTCACCCAACATAGCAAAGACTAATCCCTTGGTGAATTTCAAGACATTGTTTGATTATCAATCAACTTTTATAATTCCCGATCAGTCATTAATTTGGCAAATCTTTCACTATCAAGTGGTTTAGTGAAAATATCGGCAAGTTGATTTTCAATGTAGGATATATAGAACCACCACATCTTTCTTTTCAACATGATCTCTTATAAAATGATGTCTCACATCAATATGCTTGGTTCTTGAGTGCAAACAGATTTTCTCGTGATTGCAATTGCACTTGTGTTGTCACACATGATTGGAATTTCCTTTTCTTCAATTCCATAATCCCTTAATTGTTGTCTTAGCCATAACACTTGTGCACAACAACTTCCAAAGCAGCTATATATTCACTTTTCAAGAGATGGAAGTTGATATTGAATTGCTTCTTGTCGAACCAGGAGACCAGTCTACTTCCCATTAACCGACAAGTTCTGTAGTGTGCTTTTTCTATCAATTTTGCATCCAAAGATAATCGAGAATCTGAGTAGGATATAAATTTGAAGCTTCCATCCTTGGAATACCATATCCCTACTCCCAAAGTCTTCTTTAGATACTTGAGAACTCTCTTGACTGCACTTTAAATGACTTTCTTTAGGTTTTGATTGAAATCTTGCACAAACACCTACAAAGAAAGGATATATCAGTCTGTGGCGATGAAGTGCACAAAGAGATCGCCTATCATCCTTCTGTATAAAGTCTGATCAACATCTTTGCCTTCTTTATCTTCATCCAATCTGATGTTTGTACTCATTGGAGTTGATATTTTAGTGCTGTTTTCCATACCAAACTTCTTCAGCACCTCCTTGGTATACTTGGTTTGATGAATGAAGATTCCATCTTTCATCTGTTTAACTTGCAATCCCAAAAAGTAGTTCATCTCTCCCATCATACTCATTTGGAATTTACTTTTCATTAGATTTGCAAACTTTTCACAAAGTAAATCATTTTCAGAACCAAATATTATGTCATCCACATAAATCTGTACCAAACAGGTGTTGTTCCCTTCACTGATTCTGAAAAGTGTCTTGTCAATGGTGTCTTTTCTAAAACCATTGTCCACCAAGAATTGAGATAGAGTCTCATACCATGCTCTTGGTGCTTGTTTCAATCTATAAAGTTCTTTGTTGAGTATATACACTTTATCTTCTTGATCTTTAACTTCAAATTCAGGAGGTTGTTTGTCGTACACTTCCTCCTAGAATACCATTCGTAAATACACTTTTGACATCCATTTGATATACCTTGAAGTTCTTATATGCAAAGCATGTGCCAAGAATAATCTGATAGCTTCCAATCTTGCAACAGGTGCATAAGTTTCATCAAAATCTATTCCTTCTGCTTGAGAATAGCCTTTTGCAACTAGTCTGGCCTTATTCCTCACAATGGTACCAGATTCATCAAGTTTATTTCTCAGATACCCACTTAGTACCAATGATATTTGCATGACTTGGCCTTTCAACTAGTGTCCAAACTTGATTTCTTTCAAATTCATTTAATTCTTCTTGCATAGCTATTATCCAATCTGGATCTGAAATAGCTTCTTCAACAACTTTAGGTTCCATTTGAGATAGAAAACAAGTAAACATAGCTTCCAGTTGTCTTCTAGTCCTTACACCTTGCTGTACATTGCCAATAACTTGTTCAGCAGGGTGATTCCTTAACCATTGTGGATTCTGGTTATTTTGATTTTCGTGAACCTCATCTTGATAGTAGTCTGATGTAGCTTCTTCTACGGGGGTTCAAATTGATCCTTGAACAAATTCGTTGTTGCATCATTAATATTACCACAGGTGTTCAGTGAAACTTTTAAGTCATTGAATCTTTCCAAAACTTCAACACAATCTGGATCAGTGACTTGTTGATTTTCAGCAGGTTCACAATCTTCATCTTCCATACCAGTGAGCTTAGGTTCATCAAACACAACATGGATTGTTTCTTCATGTTTCAGTGACCTCTTGTTCAGCACCCTGAATGCCTTGTTGACTGAAGAATATCCCAAGAAGATCCCTTCATCTGACTTTGGTTGGAATGTTTTCAGATGAACCTTGTGATTTAGGATAAAACACTTGCTTCCAAATGGATGGAAATAGGATATGTTTGGTTTCCTCCCATTCCAAATCTCATAAGGTGTCTTCAGCAGCTTCTTGTTCACTGATGTTCTGTTTTGTGTATAGCATGATGTATTAACTGCTTGAAATTTCAATATCTTTCAGTAGCAATGCTTCACATATCATTGTCCTTCCTGCTTCTTTAAAGTCCTGTTTTCTTCTTCAAAGAACCCCATTTTGTTTGGTGTACCAAAGAGCAGACAAGTTGATGTAGTACACCATTCTGTTCACAATATTCTCTTATAACTTTGTTGAGAAATTCAGTACCCTGATCTGATCTTATCTTTATTACTGTTAAACTTTTCTCATTTTGTAATCTCTTTAAAAGATTAGGCATGCTTTTGAGTGTTTCACTTTTCTTGTTCATAAATATCGCCCAAGTGTACCTTGAATAATCATCCACAACCACTAAGGTGTATTTCTTTCCTGTTACACTTGTTGGAGTTATTGGTCCAAAAAGATCCATATGCATAAGCTCCAACACTCTATTAGTTGATTGTTTAGTTTTTGACTTGAAGCTTGACTTTATCTGCTTACCTCCCCGACATGCATCACATATAGCATCCTTCTTGAATGTGATCTCGTAAAACCAATCACCGCTTTTCTTCACCAACCGATTGATATCATCAAAATTTAAATGATTCAACTTCTTGTGCCATAACCAATTGAGTTCGACTTGGTATGCACAATCAGCAGTTTTCTCGAACTGCAGATGAGACCAATCCACAACATACATGTTTTGTTGTCTTCTACCAAAGAAGTACAACTTGATCACCTCTTTCACTAATGACAATACAGCTTGTTTTTGTCAAAAGTGACCTTGTATCCCATGTCACAAAATTGTCCAGTGCTCAGCAAGTTGTAGTCCAGTCCTTCTACATATGCAACATTCTTGATTGTAAGTCCATTTCTTACAAGTGTGCCATATCCTCTTTTGTATCCAGGTGTATTCTTATTGCCAAAATTCACCTTTGGACCATCTTTTGCCACAAAGTTTGATAAACAGTGCTTATTCTTTGTCATATGTCTGGAACATCCACTGCCAAAGTACCAGACACCCTACAAAACAAGGTTAATGCATTTTAGGTACCCAAACCTGTTTGGGTCCATAAGTGGTCAGTAGTAAGCATGACTTTTGGTAAGTTTCCATAAGGTCTTCTCCTAAAAGTGTCATACTTTGGTTCATACATGTATTCCACACATCCATAAGTTCTAACAGTAAGTTGTGTAAGATTCACATATGTTTTCTGGCCTTTTGGTTTATAATGCTATTTGCAGTGATTCTTGATGTTAGAAGCATTAGTATAACCATTTGTTTGTTGTCTGTTAGAATGCACTACAGTATGGAGTCTGCTTGAGGTCCTGCTGAGGCCTTTTATAAGTCCTCTCTTGAGTCCTTTGTCGATTCCATTGCTTAGGTTTTACCCTAGCGGCATGGTTATACTTGGTTGTTTTAATCGGCAAGAAAGCGAGAATATTCCAATCATCATCAGTAGGGAACAATCTACCTTTTCCCCTAAGATAAGTATCCCTTGAATGATTAACATTTTTAGATTTGGGATTCTTATCTTTGGAATATTTCCGACCTTTACCTTTTTGTGGTCCAACAGACTTGGTAGCAGTGTCCATATCGATGGGTCTAGAAGGTCCAGCTGATCCTATCTTTAGATTTGTTCTTTTTTTTTTAGAGTCATGACTTCTTTGACTTCATCGATCTTGCTTCCTTGAAATATTCTCAAGAGGTTTTATCGCCTCAAAGAACCTTACTTGGAGTTGGATCTTGTCTTTGGTACAAACTTAGGACCAATTACCGTGCTAGTTCAAGAACCTTCTCGGATCCACTCTTTTGGATTGTTGAGTTCCAAATCCCAAGCCCTATTTTATCACCATAAGGCTTTCCGGACTTGTATACAGATGAGTGAGCAAGATGGTTCAAATAGATTCGTGGGTCAGCTGGATGATCAAAGAGCTTACACCGACTCATCAACACCTTTTTCCTTACCTTTGAGAACTCTTAATTCAGCTTTCAATCTTCCAACTTCTAATTCAAGAGCTTCTTTTTCAAACCTTCACAATCTCATAACCGATTGTATTATCCTCAGTTGATTAAGGATGGCATCCAAAGTCTCATTATTGTCAGAACTTCTAGGATTTGAACCACAAGTTGATTCACAATCACTTCCAGCAGGAGTATTGATGGATACAATATTGTATACCTCCTCAGTTTCATCCATATTGGCCATCAAAGCATAATCTTCCATATCAACGAACTAGTGATGTGTCATCTGATTCATTTCCTTTTTCGATTCCACTTCATACCCTGATTCATCTTCAGCAACCATAGCCTTCTTGACATGTCTTCTTTGTTGACTCTTGGTCTTTAGTAGAGTCCGACAATCAGTCTAAAGTGTCCAGGCTTCTTGCGGTTGAAGCAAAGATAATCGTGTTCCTTACTTTGTTTTAACTCGAGACGATCGGAGTTTGAAGTGTCCTGGTTTCTTGCAATGAAAGCACGAGATAGTCATTGTCTTTCTTTGATTCTTCTTTCTTTCTTTCAAGAGACCTTTTGTGAAGTTTCTTGAAGGGGCCTTTTCACTCTTCATCATCCTGATTTTCTTGCTCGGGAGGGCAATCTGCATTCTGCATCTCATCCAACGTGATCATCTTGTCCTCCGGATGTTTCTTCTTGATGTGAAGCAGCCCAATGCAGTTGGTTTTGGCTCTTCTTTTCGGTCTGTACAAGCTTTTGCTAAATTCATAAGCCTTGAGATCTGAAAAACAACTTGAAGGTGTCTTCTTCATGCAATTTTCTCATTTCCTCTATTGCAGTCCTTCATTTTCCAAACATCTTTTGCAGTAGAGCCTCCAAGATTTTGGTGTTTATTTCTTCTTTTGAATAACTTACACTCAAGGGTAAGTTCATCCAGATTGCATTAAATTTTGATTCCATTTGCTCAATGGTTTCATTTGGTAGCATCTTGAACTTTTGAAACCTCTTCTTGACTACACCGATTTTATTCTTCTTTATTGCATCGATGCCTTCACGGATCAATCAGTATCTTGTCCCAAAGTTCCTTTGCGCTTTTCCAATCTTTAACCTTCATGTACATATTGCTATCCAAAGTTCTATAAATGATATCAATAGCAATATTGTTGAGGTTTGCTCTTTTCTCTGCCTTCTTCGCATTCCATTCACTTTTTGGTTTAGAATGTACTCAGGTTGTATCACCCACTTATTGCCTTGGTAATCTCCAAAGGGTCCATCATCAAGACATCCATCATCTCATCATGAGTTGCGACAAGGTAAGCCTCGCATTCGACGTTTATACTCATCAAATCTATCTAGAGAACACATCAAAGATAGTTCTAGCATATTGTGTGTTATCCATGATGCAAGTCTTTGAAAATCGAGAACTTGAAAGAAAGTTTCAAAGAATTTTCACAAGCACAACAAGTAGGATTTCTTCAGAATGCGGAAACCGCTCCGATACCAATTGTTGGTCCATTGAAAAGGCTTTGGTTAAGTTTAGAGGGGGGGTGAATAAACTTAATGTTAGGAAATCTACGCGAACGCAGCGAATTCAAAAATTTATTTCCTATCGACCCAAGATCGACTTTCGTTTAAGCAATAAACAAACAAGTAGTAGAGACGGTGGTTACCTTGGTTGATCTATAAGATCGACGCTTTGACCGTCTAAGGAGAGTAGTTCTGCGCATAGAGCCGCCCAAGTGTTCGGCCTCTACCGCTAGTCCACACGAACAAATGTTCGCCAAATCTCATCATGGATTGCTATTGGAAAACTCCGGTTGCTAGACCGGCCTTTTTCCCCTCTCTCCAACTCTCTATAGGATGCTCTCTCTACTTTACACAAGAACTATTAGTTCTTGGAATTGTGTTGTACAAAAAAGCTTGACACCCACCTCTTATTTATAGTGATAAATGGCGCCAATAATAGAGTGGAAAGGAAGAAAACCTTTAACCAATAAAATAAGGAAAATATAATTGATTGATTTATCTCATTTATTATAATATCTCATATTAAATAAATCTAGGATATTGTCAATATCTTATATTGAATATTTCCAAGATATTGTCAATATCTTATATTGACTATATTTATTTTATTACCATAAATCTATTTTTTCAAAATCTATTAATATCTAATATTAATATTATGGTAATCTTATTAATTAAATTGCACAAACCAAATGTATCCAATATACAAGATAACATGCGCCACTTTATGATCCAATTCACGTGTGTCATACACACACAAATTTTGGACATATATATTTAATTAATAATATAATACTATGATTAATTAATTTGCAAAATCCATGTATATCATATATCATTAATTTCGAAAATCATATGTATCAATATACATATTTAATTAATCATCATAATTAATATCTCGTATTTAATTTATTCATAATAAATAAATACCACAATATTAATTTACCACTATAACCTTTATAGTCTCGAGATAAACTTTCCTTATTTGGTTATCAACTATAACCACATTTTAATCCGGCTAGATGTTCTTATGTGTGTGACCCGATAGGCTTCGAATATGTTGGCCGTAGACACAAAGTGCAAATTACTTAAAATGCCCTTCATGCCTAACGATCACGGGATAGCGTCTGTTAGATACACCGTGACCCCAATCATCGGAAGAGTCAAATGCAATGACTACTACCTTTCATGTGAAACAGATTACCGTGTAACTTACAATCCTATCATTTGTAATAATATCCATACGGTCGTTAGTCGAGTGTCAAAACATCAACGACCGTATCTTATAATCTGGATATCAAGCTCTCTCGAAGTAACTCGCTTACTCCCACTTTGCAAAGATTCACGAGAGTAAGACATTCTTTATAAGAAGGCCATTTCGGATATTCGATCCCAATCATAGGATACGCGATTCCCGGACGACCAATCATGTATACTCCGTGATGCTTCAAGATCATACCCAATCACTACCGCATGATCGCCCGTGGTTGGGAAACATCAATAGTGTCAAAGCATGACAATCCACACCGTGATGCCATGAAGACTCGGGTCTTAAGGATAATTACACAACCGTCACATAGTGTGACACTTATCCGTGTAAGTGGGTCGATCTAACGCGTCGCATTCTCTAATACACGTCCACGTCACCCCCAAGTGTCTCTACACTTCGATAGACGAGATCTATCCTCGCCTTATCTGAAGACATCTATCACGTGCTAGCTTTGTTCATACTATCAATGCCCTGCTTGATAGTACATCGACTAGAGACATTTAAGTATCAAACTTATTAAAGTGATTAGAGATCTCATCAACCATAATCGCCTATCATGGTTTCTCTATCACGCTTTAATACTAAGGGCGTTATCATATAACAATTCATAATTGGTTCTTTAAAAGAACATATATATGACAACATAAAAGCCATTTAATATATGTATAAACATAAAGAAATAGTAGAAATGATCCGACCCGGTCGGATCCGGTCCAACCCGATTGGGTTTAGGACACTATTCCAACAATCTCCCACTTGGCCTAAAACCAATCACTCGCACACACAAGACCAAGTTGAAACACAAGAATCTCATGCAATACTCGCAACCAGCCCTAGCCGTAAACGGATCGCTATCCGTGGGGACTCAGACTATCTTCATATCATGTTCCAAATGACCAAGTCAAAGGAACCGCCTCAACACACACACGAATCTCTGACGAGACCCTGGTCCTTGCTTCAAGCAAGGATTCCACTTACTATATCAACTATATAGAAAAGGTGGAAGAACCGTGCAAGGTTCAGGAATGAACCTTCAAGATCCATGTACTGCTCCCGCTGCGCCTCCAAGGCACTACTGTGTTTTGGCCTCGTTGTAGAATTTACAGTGACCCATATGCTAGAACATTTCCAGCTCACTGTATCACTTATTCAAAGTGATTGCAAACCCAGACAGTAGCTCCCACTCGCCTTCATAAGACTCAGGATCTACGTCTGTATATCTACGTTTATTTAATTCCAAGTTTCAATAAACTAGGAAACTTTCCTTAACTTGTTTAAGGATATTCTCGACATTTACCAGATTTACTTTCATACTTGCTCATGACTATTCATGGACTATGAACATCCGGCATTACCTATAAGATGGTTCCTATCGCAGTAGCGAAGGAAACCTTCCATAAGCATCATCTTTCACCTTATCTTTAGGACGAACGTCCTAACATAGATAGATCTCGAGAACACCGGCTATCAGTATCCCCTGTCGCGATCTATGCTAAACTCTTTTAGCATCACATCTATATAAGTAAACTATAATTTAACAGCAGCTAAATCTATCACTATAGATTCTCATTTCTTAAAATCCAAGTGCTTTCCTAAAGACCTTGAACTACCAAACATTAATTGACTGTGACATGGGGTGATGATTCCTGAGAGAGATATCCAATACCTTACTCAAAAATCGTAACACACTCCCACTATTCATCTTGCACAATGGGCATATCCTTCTTTTGACTAAATCAAACTCCTTTGATTATCAAACAAAGAAATTGTCTAGAGAAACTTGTTTGAGTCCATAAATGGATCTCGTGGGCTTACATATCATGTTATCGTCTATGAACATCGAGCTGTCTGCCCAATGTCTTCAACACTATCATATAGCCATGATACGAAGTTATAACAAGTATTATCTCGAATAGAATCGGGCTCACTTTACGGGGACATTCCTCAGTGTAAGACAGACTAGGTTCATAACCTGGTTGTCACCGATGGAATCTAATTCGGATATTATGGCTCCTGGCCATATCTCTCAATCTTGCCTTTTAAACATTCTTTCATAAGTCGTGAGATATTCATTCTTCAAGATGAACTTACCAGTAGCCTTTTCAGGCTTGAGGTTATCCACAGACTTCTGAGAACTTTTGTGTGCACTCGAGCGTTGATGATACACACCATCGTTATGTGGCGTGCGCTCACGCTCTATGGTTGAATATATATTTGCGGTTCTCAAACTTTTTGAGATCTGATTCACTCCCACTGTTTCTCTTGGAAGAAACACTTCCTTTAGAAGACAGCATGTTGGGAGACAAACATTTTGCTCCGCGGACAAGTAAATAATATCCAGCGTGCTAGCTAAGACATTCCACAAAGTTGCATATGTCGTATTAGGCTCCAAGCCTTTCTGACTCTGCCTATGACAACTTCAAATCATCGGTTAAGATTGATTCGACATTATCCTCTTCCATATCTAATATGAAATTTATTCAACCTTTATTCTTTGGAACTCGGTTAAGTATAAGGGCACTATCCCGAAACAGGTAAGGGATACTTCGCATGGCTTGCGTCACACCTTTATCATATAAAGTGTTGTTTCCATTTCAAGAACACAATCCAATTGTGTATCCCAAAAATGGTATCCTTCAAGGAGAATCTTATTCCTTTCGCACGACTTAAAACACCCTTCGGTATTAATTACTTCAATCCAATTGAAAATTAATTCCTAAGTAGCTCATCAATCTCATATTCGCATTTCTAGCTCGAACTTTTCGGGCTTTCCGAATTATGTACTTCATCGAGTACACTTGACTATTTCTAAAAATAGTCGTAGAGGTTAACAAACAATTATTTGTGGCATTAATTGTCACAAGCCAATAAACATCGTATGTTTAGGCTTTAGACAATTTTCTAGATTTTTATAACCTTTTTCATAAAAGTATATTTTAGTCATCTTTAGATAAGATACGCATAACCCACATGATTCATAATCATATGGTTTAACATCATCGAAATGACGTTTAATTACGCGCTTCTCTTCCAGAGAATCGACATCTAGAACAACTACAAATATCAAGGATAATAGCCATACAAATATTTAGTTGAGATCTCATCACATATATCAACTATATAGTGACTTCAATCTAGTATGTTAGATTCAGTGACCTTCCAACTTTATTGGAATAACATTTATTCTTTACAATTGAATATGTCTACTAAATCCTAACAGATAGCTATAAGTACGTTCTTCATATGAACCGGAACATAATAACATTTATTTAGTCCCCTTATCAGTTTACTAGATCCAGAATATGGTAAGTATTACAACATTTGCTTCACCTTCCATATCTGTATTTAATCTTTCTAATTTAATCACACTCGTAAGATATCATATATCTAAGAGTTGACTTGAACTTAGATAGATTTATCTCAACTCACTTGCCTAGAATAGAAACTTCAATAAGTTCTCTATTTAAGCACATGCCCTAACTTTCCTTTTTAATCCTTCAAGCACTTGAAAAATGTTTCTTATTGTAGTCTTCATAAGACTTAAGAAAGATCACAAGAGCCATGTCTTTAATTTCCTTTCATAAAGAAATCTAAAGTTTATTAAATAGTTTATTTATCCTTTTGAATCGTATTCAAAACATTGACTATTTAATTAACCTTTAAGCAATGATAGAATTAAGTCGATACTTAAATCTTACAATTTTGAAAACAACCTTTCCAAAATTAGATGTGGTCATTCTTATCCAACGTTTGAATTAATTGTTATCGTATGACTGAATGATCATCTTGGATCGTATCCAATATATGACTAATTCGTTGAAACTTATTTCAAATGATTTAATCACATCATGAGCTTCCGCTTTCATTAATAATTAAAGTCTCGGAGCACTGCATCAATTATGTAATCTCCTTGTCTCTAACTACTATAACGGGATTGCTCATGTCATTGCTTTAAAAGGATTAAAATTACTTAACCATATTTGAGAACGTTTCTCAAAATTAACAGTCATAATTTGGTTTTACTAATCGAGAATTAAACATAAATATAAAGTTTGCTAAACTTACAACATAAAAATGAAAATAAATGAGTGTTGTTGTTTATACACGCAAAATCAAAAATGGTCTTTTGATTTATGATTTTGCTCCCACTAGTCAACTACTTCCAATTGACTTTCAAGAATTATTAATTTCTTTAGTGGACAAGATCCCACTAAACTACCCCGACCCCCGCTTTGGCTGGTGGGCCGAAAATAGCATAATAGATAGACAACTCTTTGTCAATCGGATCTTATACGACTCTTGTTGTTTGACTAGTCAACTCTTTGACAATTTTCATCTTATGAAGTAGTCAAACCCTTGCCTCTAAAATCCAAACGACCCGCTTTTGGTGGTGGCGGCGAGAATTCTTAGTCAAGTCATAACCCCAATATTCGTGAGATCTCATACGATCATATCTCGATAATGACAATATACCTGAGGTAGGTCAACCCCCTGCTTTGGCTGATGAGTTGGATCCGAACAAGGGCTCTTCACCGTCATTATAATATGTGGAGGCAATTTCAACTTGATTCTTTTGAGGTGGAAGTATTTATGTAAATTAATTCACTTAATCAATTTTAATTATGGTCTCATCATAAATATGTCTATCTCTATAAACATACATCCTACACATTTATCTAGATCGTACCTAGTCATGCATCTATCGTATCATATAAAATAAATACAAGCACAAAATAAATAAATGCGTAAAGTAACCGGTATGATCATGGACTTTTCCTAGGTGCGGTTTCGAATACAAACCGATGAAACCGCGGGTCACAATCTAAGGGTAGCTGCAACC
Organism: Gentiana macrophylla; assembly: GCA_026214975.1. NCBI lineage: Eukaryota > Viridiplantae > Streptophyta > Magnoliopsida > Gentianales > Gentianaceae > Gentiana > Gentiana macrophylla. Next base: position 62,497,752 of record CM047806.1, on the reverse strand, counting down.
GCCAATAGGATCTTTAATGCGCCATTCTCCAATGGGATCTTTATTCTTCTTTCTTTGGTCTCCGTCTTCTGCTCCATTCTTGTTACATTTAATTCTATCTAATAAAATAAATACACCCGCCGCAAACGGGGGAGCTAACGAGAATGGGATAAATGCGAGAAAAAAAACTAGGTCACGTTCTTCATAACGGCTGCAGGACAATTTTAAACCAACAGAAAAAATTAAATCATTCACATCTATCCTATCGGTCGAGTCCATGATCAATCGAATCCATATAATCATATTATATCTACTATATCTAATCCATACAATAAAATCTTATGAAAAAGATAAAATTAAAATTTAACTACTTGCGTCTTAATTAATCAATTAACATTTAATCTATTAAATAATTTTATCCAATCAATCAACTAATTAACATTTAATTAATTAAATGATTTTAATCGAAATAAAATTAACGATTAATTTTAAACCGATTTTAATTTTAATTTTAATTAATTTGAACTATTCCAAAATAAATCAAAATTAAAATTATTTCTCTTCTGTTTCTTTCCTTTTGATTCGTAATCAAAAGGGATGCCTTTGGTTTCCTAAACCAAATTTGGCTTAGGCTTGGCCACTTTCCAAAATCAAAATTTTGGAAGTGTCATTCTGCGCTGCGCCTTTTACAAATCAAATATTTGGAAATGCCAAATAATTTTGGTTTAGGCCTGGCCACTTTCCAAAATCAAAATTTTGAAGTGGCTTTGCGCAAGCCTTTTCCCAAATCAAATATTTGGAAATGGCTGCCTATTCCAAACAAAATTTGGAAAGGCCATTATTATTTTAATGCCATGTGGCATCCCAAAGGCCAAGCTATTTGAACCATTGGTTAGCCACATGACACAACTAAACAAATGAGATATTAATCACAACTATGAACCATATTGAATCACAAAATACACAAAACAAAAATTTGGAGATCCGCCAAATGATTGACCCGCCGACGCCGCAACAGTCGCTCGCCGCCGCCGCCATGATCGGCCGAGCACCACCAGATCTCGTTTTTTTTTTCTTCTTCTTTTCGTGTATCAATTTTGCAAATCAAAAATTTTTCATCTTTTAATTACGCGATTTAAACGATAAAATTAACTACGCAATATAACATACTTATTGCTTAAGCTAGAAGCTCGCTCCGATACCACTGTTAGGAAAAATCTACGCGGGAATGCAGCGGAATTCAAAAATTTATTTCCTATCGACCCAAGATCGACTTCGTTTAAGCAATAAACAAACAAGTAGTAGACGGTGGTTACCTTGGTTGATCTATAAGATCGACGCTTTGACCGTCTAAGGAGAGTAGTTCTGCATAGAGCCGCCCAAGTGTTCGGCCTCTACCGCTAGTCCACACGAACAGCCTGCCGGAATCCCATCATGGATTGCTATTGGAAAACTCCGGTTGCTAGACCGGCCTTTTTCCCCTCTCTCCAACTCTCTATAGGATGCTCTCTCTACTTTACACAAGAACTATTAGTTCTTGGAATTGTGTTGTACAAAAGAGCTTGACACCCACCTCTTATTTTAGTGATAAATGGCGCCAATAATAGAGTGGAAAGGAAGAAAACCTTTAACCAATAAAATAAGGAAAATATAATTGATTGATTTATCTCATTTATTATAATATCTCATATTAAATAAATCTAGGATATTGTCAATATCTTATATTGAATATTTCCAAGATATTGTCAATATCTTATATTGACTATATTTATTTTATTACCATAAATCTATTTTTTCAAAATCTATTAATATCTAATATTAATATTATTCTAATCTTATTAATTAAATTGCACAAACCAAATGTATCCAATATACAAGATAACATGCGCCACTTTATGATCCAATTCACGTGTGTCATACACACACAAATTTTGTGCATATATATTTAATTAATAATATAATACTATGATTAATTAATTTGCAAAATCCATGTATATCATATATCATTAATTTCGAAAATCATATGTATCAATATACATATTTAATTAATCATCATAATTAATATCTCGTATTTAATTTATTCATAATAAATAAATACCACAATATTAATTTACCACTATAACCTTTATAGTCTCGAGATAAACTTTCCTTATTTGGTTATCAACTATAACCACATTTTAATCCGGCTAGATGTTCTTATGTGTGTGACCCGATAGGCTTCCGAATATGTTGGCCGTAGACACAAAGTGCAAATTACGAAAATGCCCTTCATGCCTAACGATCACGGGATAGCGTCTAGCAACACACCGTGACCCCAATCATCGAAGAGTCAAATGCAATGACTACTACCTTTCATGTGAAACAGTTTACGTGTAACTTACAATCCTATCGCTGTAATAATATCCATACGGTCGTTAGTCGAGTGTCAAAACATCAACGACCGTATCTTATAATCTGGATATCAAGCTCTCTCGAAGTAACTCGTTTACTCCCACTTTGCAAAGATTCACGAGAGTAAGACATTCCTTATAAGAAGGCCATTTCGATATTCGATCCCAATCATAGGATACGTGATTCCCGGACGACCAATCATGTATACTCCGTGATGCTTCATGATCATACCCAATCACTACCGCATGATCGCCCCGTGGTTGTGGGAAACCTCAATAGTGTCAAAGCATGACAATCCACACCGTGATGCCATGAAGACTCGGTCTTAAGGATAATTACACAACCGTCACATAGTGTGACACTTATCCGTGTAAGTGGGTCGATCCTAACGTCGCATTCTCTAATAATACACGTCCACGTGCGGTCCAAGTGTCTCTACACTTCGATAGACGCGAGATCTATCCACGCCTTAATATCTGAAGACATCTAATACGTGCTAGCTTTGTTCATACTATCAATGCCTGTTTGATAGTACATCGACTAGAGACATTTAAGTATCAAACTTATTAAAGTGATTAGAGATCTCATCAACCATAATCGCCTATCATGGTTTCTCTATCACAGTTTAATACTAAGGACGTTATCATATAACAATTCATAATTGGTTCTTTAAAAGAACATATATATGACAACATAAAAGCCATTTAATATATGTATAAACATAAAGAAATAGTAGAAATGATCCGACCCGGTCGGATCCGGTCCAACCCGATTGGGTTTAGGACACTATTCCAACACTTAACACTTAAAACTTTTGGAGTTAACAAATTATGTAACTTCAAAGATCTGCGATACTTGATGAGTCTCGTGATACCTCAATAGCTGGCGATAAATGATAGTTCATCGACATTGAGTTTCTTTGAATTTGTGCAACGGAATTATATCAAAATTAAGCCTTAATACTTTTTGTTAAATATGATACTAAGTATTAGATACTCGATTAGTGCAAGTGTGTGATTTCGATTTGCTAGATTCATAGGTTGATGTGTAAAATAAACTAAGTGCGAGAATGTAAATCTTTGAAAGTAAGTAGGCAAATTTTATAGTGGTTCCGGGTGGTGTAATCTCGTCACCACTCTTCTCTCGTGATGTTGGTGGAAATTCACTGTAGAGATCTTTGATGTAGCTTGTTACAAAGATTCCTAAGTTGCTTGTCCTTCACCAATAACTATGGCTTCACAAATCTGGCCCGGGAGCAGTAGGGATTGTTGCTCCCGAGTCTTCAATCGGTCCTTGAAGGGTAGGATTGCCTCTTCACCACTCCACCACAAACAACGATCTTTCACACAATGTGCTTCACTATCTTCACAGAGGTTCTTTATAAAATAAAGAATGAATCAAATTAATGATTCGATTGCGACTTGATTAGGATGATATAATCAGCGACTTGCGGTCTTTCAAGTGTGTATGCTTGATATAGCTTGAATGTAGAAAACACTTGAAGAATTTCTCTGGATCAGTAGCTTTAAGTTCAGTAAATTCAGCAGGGTGTTTTTCAGCTCAGTAAAATATCTTCTCAAAGTTTATCAATTTTCATCCTGTTGTTTCTGAGTTGAAAGTCCTCTATTTATAGGCAAGAATGCATGTGACTTGTATTTGAAATTCAAATGTAACCGTTCCTTGTTTTTGTCCTATCTGATTTGCATTCTGTCACTATTCATAGGGTCGACAACCGCCGTCGAAATTCCTTTTGACATCGCGGTCAATTCACCTTTGACTTATATCCAATGGATAATAATCAATCATCCCAACGTCTGTTTAATCTCAAACTTGATTTGTTTGATAAGTCGGAGGTAGTTGGTGTCATTTTCACCGTAATCTTCCAATGTAATCTTGAATTACCCGAGGTATTTTATCAAGAGTTCATCGATCTGTTTGAGATACCTATCGATCTATTTGATCGCAATTTCTTTGTGTATAAAATACAATGTAGTGACTTACATTATCTAACTTTTATTTGTGAAGTTAGATTACACCTTTTAAATTATAACCATGTTCCAAACATCATCCAACTTATGGAACTTAGACCTTCTTCACAAGGTATATGGAATCGCTTTAGGTCATTCTGAGACTTGCCTAAATTCGATTTCATATCCTTGACTTAAATTACTAAGTTTGATCCCTTAGCCTTCATGGCGAGTTTGAGCCCTCGACTTTTATCTTCTTGAAAGAGTTCTGACTAGTCTATTGACCTATCTACCCTACTGATATTTGACCTGTCTGCTGATATAAATCAGCGACCATTACAGTGCTTGTTTGATCAAACCTATTCATAAATCAAACTCTAATAAACCTATACATTTGATCTAGACATCTTTTTGCCTTTGCACTATAACAGCTAGTCTAGCACTCATCATCAAAACATAGAAATAAGTCCAACAACACCAAAAATAAAAGTATTGTCTGTTATATTCAAAAGAAACCAAAGGAAGCAGTATTTATTTGTTAAAGCTTCTCTCTATCTATTTCTCTAAGGTCAGACTATTATATATACATAGACCAGGATAGGATTGCCGACAACGGCTAACCTTATTTCATTTTGACATTATCCGACCGCGACACCGATAATAAAGACACGATATTACACACGTGTCTTCATGATGTAAAAACATATGTCGATCTCATTGAAGATTCAGGGTGTATATTATCTAATAGACATCCACACATTACGTGTTATTTTTATAACACAAATTATAGCACGTAATATTTATAACATATGGGGGATAGATAGTTTGATCTGGAGAGTTTCGATCTGTAAATGAACTCCGGTAGAGTTACAATAGATGATAAAGTATGAGTATTTGAATTATACTATTAAGATCCATTAAATGCACATGCAAGATGTCATTTGGCCCTGAAGACCAATGATTGTACTCTTTTTCCCTTTAACAGGTTTTTCCCACTGGGTTTTCTTAGTTAAAGGTTTATAACGAGGCAATCAGTGCATAAGGGCGCATATGTCATGAATATTTTCCCCTTGACTAGTTTTTTCCCACTGGATTTTTCCAAGCAAGGTTTTTGGTACATGCCATATACGTCATGAATCTCAGGTCAAACGAGAAGCAAGTCGGGGACTTGTTAGTTACGTGGTTGATGGATATTTATCGAACCCCCACAAAGTAAGGCTTCAAACCGGTTGTTCATTCACCCGTGGTGGAACACTGGTTTCATGGTACTGAACATAGCAAGATTTTGGTCGCGACATCTTCGAATCATGGCAAAATAATATCTATTCATGAAGCAAGCCGAAAACATGTTTCGTTCAGATCATTATGCATTAGATCCAAGAGACCTGTGATTCATTCATCGAGCAACAGAAGATGGCTTGATTATATGAAGATAGTGCAACATGTATAGCTCCGTTAAATGGTGTCTACGTAAAAGACGATCAGATAAAACATATTCCAGCAAAATTCTTTGCCATAGACGATCTTGGAAGAAAGGCCATAATGATATTCATCAAATCAAATCAAGTGACAATCCAGAAAATTTGTTCCACTAAAGTATTGACTCCCGTTGTGTTCGAGAGTTTAATCAAGAAGATCAAGACGCACCAACTTAAAGACATGAAGAGATGTTCAAATCTGAAGAGAGTTTGAGAATGTGATAAACACAAGAGTAAACTTCAACTTAGTTTATTCATTGATATGAAAGGTGTATAAATAGATACAATTGAGAGAGACTAGCTAGCTAGCTTGGCGTGCCACTGAGTATGTAGATGTGGGCGGCAAGCATGCAAAAAGTAAAAGTAAAAGCTATGTCTATGACATAAAGTAAACTAGAGTTTGACATATTAATTGTTTATATGTATCACAATTAATATGTCTTTTACAAATAAATAAAGTGTACAAATAATATAATACACGAAATAGAGATCATTGAACATGTCCTCAATGAGAGGCATAAGAAACACCTCGCCGAGGCACCTCTTTGAGGTAATATTTCCACACCCCCTCAAATCGGTTTGTATATGTTAATGCAAACCAAGTTTGCTACTTAGTCTCTTTGAACATAAGAGGTGGAATAGCCTTGGTAAGGATATCGGCATTACGATCTGCTTGAGGAACATCTTTGGAGTTGAATAATCTTGGCATCAATCTTCTCCTTCAAAAATGTCTGTCAATGTCCACATGTTTGGTTTTGTCATGATGGACTGGATCCTCTCTGCCATGCATAGTCTTTGAGTTATTATCACAAAGAGAGTGTGATAGGTTCTTTGAAGAGGTCTGCTGAAGTTCGATAAGTACTCTTTTGAGCCAAAGAGCTTCACAAATGCCTAAGACAAGTGCTCGAGTTCGACTTCAAGATCGCTTCTGCACACACGATGGGTTGTTTCTTGCTCCTCCAAGTAACAAGATTGCCCCATACATAGGAACGTGAGCTTGTGGTCGACCTTCTATCTCTATGTGGCATCCAGGCCCAATCAAGATCGTGTGACGACCTTGATGGATCTATCGTGAGACTTGGTGAAGTGTAACCCTTGGCCGTGAGTGGACTTTAAATACCTCAAGATCCTATTCACAAGCATCCCAATGTTGCTCAAGAGGCGGTGCATGAACCGACTAACCAGATCGACACCATATGCAATATCAGTCTTGTATGGGAGAGGTAGATGAGTTTCCCACAAGTCTTTGATATTGTTCTTTCCTGACAAAGAGTGTCACCATGTAGCAGGTATGACCTGGGTCTACAGGGATATAGCAGTTTGCACCCCAAAGATGCCGATTTCTTTTAGCAGATCCAAGACATATTTCCTTTGGGAGACAAATGCCTTTGTTTGCTTCTTGCTACTTCCATGCCAAGAAAATATTTGAGAAAACCCAAGTCCTTCACTTGAAACACCTTTGCCAAAGCAGAGTCTTCAAATGTTGGATCTCAATAGAGTCATCTCCAGGTGAGGATGATATCATCCACATGAGACAATAATAATAGACCTCTTACGGTTGGTTGTCTTGATGAACATAGTGTGATCTGAATTGCATTGGTGATATCCAGCAGCTTTGACCACGGTTGTTAATTTTCCAAACCATGCCCTTGGTGATTGCTTGAGCCATATAGAGATTTCCTCGGTTGCACACCTTGCCTTGAGTATGAGGATTGATAAAACCAGGAGGTACATTCATATAAACTTCCTCAAAGAGGTCCCCATTTAGAAAAGCATTTTTATGTCCAATTGGTGAAGAGGCCACTCAAGTTGGACAAATAGAGAGATCGAACCCTGACGGTGTTGAGTTTTGCCACTGGTGCAAAAGTTTCCTTATAGTCAATGCCATAAGTTTGAGTGAATCCCACAGCTACCAATCGGCTTTGTACTTGTCAATAGTGCCATCAAGATTGTATTTTATAGTGAATAACCATCCAGAATCGATTGTCTTCTTGCCCTGTGGGAGAGGTGTCAAATCCCAAGTATGATTATCCGTAAGTCTTTGTCATCTCTGTTTTAACAAAGACCTTCCATTTATCATTTTGAAGGGCCTCCTAATATTTTTAGGAATAGAGTGAGAGTCCAGTCCTGTGAAAACATGGCAAAGCAGAGATAACTTATCATAAGATAAATAAGAATGAATAGAATGATCGGTGCACGATCTCTTTCCCTTCCTAAGAGCAATAGGCCTATCATCAATGTCGCCAGTGCGAGGATCTGTGAGATTCTTTGAGTGTTAGTAGGCTCGTGGATCGCAGGGCTCTGGGTCGATGAGACTCTTGTTCGGGAGGTTCTTTGAGGAGTATTAGTCAGAGAGTCGGTAGGGTCTTGAAGTTCATCTCTTGAGGATCGATGGGTTCTTGAGGTTAAGAGGTTCTTTGAGGGAAGGGGTTTAGGTCAATTTCAATCGAGTTTCCATCGTTGAATGGCTCAAGAGGTTTGCTTTGTAATAAGGGGTCCTTTCAAAGAATTTTACATCCATAGAATTGTAAAATTTCTTTTCAATAGGGGAATAACACTTGTAACCTTTTTGTCCTTTGCATATCCTAGGAAAATGCACTTGTGAGCTTTAGGATCAAGTTTACTACGTGTTGAGCATGGATATACACAAACACAAAGTACAACCAAAGATCTTTGGAGGCAATCGGGAAACAAGATGATGGCGAGAGTGTGTGGTCGGTAGGGTTTGGAGTGGAGATTTGAAACCTAACACTCTGGCCGAAGTCGGTTGATTAAATAAGTTGCGATCAGTGATAGCTTCACCCCACATATATTTAGGAACATGTGTGGTGAACATGATTGATCTGGCCATTTCAGCGAGTGCTGTTCTTTCTCTCAAAGAACCCCATTCTCTGCTGAGGTGTTTCCACACAACCTCTTGATATGAACAATTCCTCTCATCTCATCAAGAAGGTCACGAGATTAGACTCATAGTATTCTAGAGCATTATCGGTCTTTAAGATCTTGACCTTAGTATCAAATTGAGTGGAGACCATATGATAAAATTCTTGAAAGATAGGGCCAACTTGATTTGTCTTTCATTAAAAAAACCCAAGTGTTCTGGTATGATCATCAATAAAGGTGACAAACCACCTTTTCCTGTTATACTTTTCACCCTAGAGGTCCCCACACATCACTGTGTATTAAGGTGAAGGGTGAGGAATGCAAATGAGGTAACTTAGCATACAGATTTTGTAAGTTTAGCAAATTGACAAATATCACATTGAAGGTCATTCAGATTACATCCTTTAAACAATTCAGAGTTAAAGATTTTAAGTAACCAAAACTTGGATGTCCTAATCTATAATGCCATAACATGATATTGTCTAAAGTCTCGAGCGAGCAGTGAGAGGCGATTCGTCTTGATCCTCTGTCTTGACGCAGGTTGACCGAAACAATCCAGTATGAGGTTTAGCCTTCCCAATCACTTCTGTGAAGTAGGATCTGGAATGTGCACCGATTCTCCTTAAAAACAACAGTCCAATTCAAATCTTTAGTGAGTCTCTTGTGAGATATAAGATTGCGAGTCTAAGTTTGGAACAAATAGGACATCCTGTAGGCATATCTTATTAGTGAGTTTAACATTTCCAACACCTTTTGCACGAGAGATAGATCCATCAATGGTTTTAATGTTATGAATTTGGTGACAAGGCATATAGTTGGTTATAAGGTTTTTATTACCGATCATATGGGAGGATGCCCTAAATCAACAATCCATGTTTCATTGCTAAGGGAAGAGTAGAATTTACAGATGAGTATGAGTAGCAACATCAAGAGAGTGACTACCTTCCTTTTGTTGATTCAGAAGGCTTTGAATGCAACAAATGAGCATTCATCCGGTTGTCATTCTCCTCCTCACTCGATGTGTCTCGCTTTGACTTTCCTCGATAGGTTTTGAGGTTTTGAGGAGTTAGGCTTGCCATGGAGCTTCCAAAGCGATTGTCCTTGGTGTGATTTGTGCGTTTGCGGTGATCACGAAACAGCTTTTCCAGCTTTCTCAAGAGGGCTTCTGTATGTCTCAAAGAACCTCAAGACCTTTCCCGACGATCAGTGAGGCGGCAGACCTTCATAGGGTTGTCGGTAGGGAATTTCGAAGCATGACTTTTCTCCTACTTTCTTCATGTTTGACTTCAAAGAAACATGGATTTGAGATTTGGAAGAGGTTTGGTGGCAAGAATTCTTCCTCTAACATCATCAAGAGTAGGATTCATCCAGGTGAGGAACCCAGAATACTCTCTTCTTTTCTATGATGTCTTTATAAAGAAAGCAAAGATCCTTGACATCATTCCATGAGTGAGTTTCTAACATATCTAAGTGTTGCCAAGCCTTAGATAGTTGATTGAAATATTGAGTTACAGACATATCCCCTGCCTGCAAGTTTGAATCTGAGCTTCTAGTTCATATACCTCGGATGTATTATCCTTCTTTGAGTAAAGATCTACGGCATTATCCTGCATTTCTTTGGCGATATCATACATCATAAAGTTTTCACTTATCTCTTTTGTCATTGACCTCGTGAGGATGGTCATGAGTTGATTATTTGTTGTGTCCCATGCTTCAAAACCGGGTCGGTTTCAAGAGTGCGGTGTTTTGTTCCGCATAAGTATCCCATCTTACTTTGTCCGAAATGTACATTTTCATGAACAGCGCTTGACCATAACAGATAGTTGTTACCATCAAGTCTATGGTTTGTATAAGAAGAGGAGTTGTCAAGATACTCCAGGTCACCACGAGGCAAATGAGAGTCTGTTTGAGGTTGAAGTAATGTCGGATGTGGAAGACATTCTTGAAAATATGAGTTTTGTGGAAAAGTTAGAACACAAATGTCTCGATACCATGAAGAGAGTTTGAGAATGTGATAAACACAAGAGTAAACTTCAACTTAGTTTATTCATTGATATGAAAGGTGTATAAATAGATACAATTGAGAGAGACTAGCTAGCTAGCTTGGCGGCCACTTGAGTATGTAGATGTGGGCGGCAAGCATGCAAAAAGTAAAAGTAAAAGCTATATACATGGCGTAAAAGTAAACTAGAGTTTGACATATTAATTGTTTATATGTATCACAATTAATATGTCTTTTACAAATAAATAAAGTGTACAAATAATATAATACACGAAATAGAGACTGCTGAACATGTCCTCAGCAGAGGCATAAGAGCACCCTGCTGAGGCTGCACCTCTTTGAGGTAATATTTCCACAAAATCACGAGAGAGTAAAACATGAATGAAGACCGTCATTCTTTTTCCTTTATTATGATTTTTTCCCACATGTTTTTTTTAATGAAGGTGTTATTTAACGACAAATTAACGTGGAATGAACATCCAATGAGAGTGTTATAAATATTACGTGTTATAACTTGTGTTATAAATATAACACGTAATGTGTGGATGTCTATTAGATAATATACACCATGAATCTTCGATGAGATCGACATATATTTTTACATCATGAAGCCACGTGTGTAATATCGTGTCTTTATTAATCGATGTCGCGGTCGGATAATCCCAAAATGAGATAAGGTTAGCCGCCATCGCCAATCCTATACTGGTCTATGTATATATAATAATCTGACCTTAGAGAAAAAGATGGAGAGAAGCTTTAAGAAATAAATACTGCTTCCTTTGGTTTCTTTTAAATATAGCAGACAATACTTTTATTTTTGGTGTGGTAATGATACATATTTCATAACAATCTTTATATTTTTCAATATATCCGTTTATGGTAATAATGTAAATTATACTTTAAGTAACATAAAAATGTAACTCCTAAGACTATACTTAATTTCATATCAAAGTTTATTTAAATGCTAGTATTTTTCTCAATTTTCTTTATAATTTATTATAGAGCAATATACATAATGCGCTGGTTCAACTAATAACCAACTGTTGTCGATAAAACCTAGCTCAACTGACTAGAGTTGAGATCCTGAGACCAGGAAGTCTCAGGTTCAATATATCTATAAGCAATAATTTGAGAGTCCTTCATAATAGTTTTTCCTTTTAGAAAAGTTATACACAAATTATATGATATGTTTATCCACTATTATGATTGTAAATACTTAGAGTGTTTTCTATTTCATTTGTAATAAAAAAAAACTGATAACCAACGGTTGCACCAATAACCGATGAGCCATTGTATTTTCCAGGTCAGTGTTACGGGTCGGGTTTGATATATTTCGTAAAATCCAGGAAAATGTCAAGCGATGGCGATGATCTAGACGAAGACGAACTATTGCAGATTGCTTTACGCGAACAATCCGAGCGTGATCTCAATTACCGGAAGCCCTCGCAGACCCAGTCTTCCAAGCCAGTACGCAACTACGTTCAGCCACCTGCTCAGCGCTCTGCCGCCGCTCCACCACCAGCAGCATCGCCAATACGGAGTAATAATTCTGCCTCGAACAGAACGGCCGTGATGAAAAGTGGGAGTGGTGGTGTTAACAGGAGGGAACATCAGCATAAGGTTGTGGAAGAGGATGATGACTCGGAGGTTGAAATGTTGAGTATTTCGTCCGGGGATGAGGATTCTTCCTCTAAGGAACCTATCGGATTCGGTTCCCGAGATGCAGGGAATCGGGGCAAAGGGAGAGGGGGCAAAGATGAGGATAAGGTTTGGGACGGTGATGAGCCTGGCCGCTGGAAGCATGTTGATGAAACTGAGGTACATCATTGTCGGTATTTCCTCGGACATTTTTGTTTGCCTAGTGAATAGCGAGGTCAGGGGGTAATTCAGCATTGTTATTTTCACATGATTACTTATTTCAGTCTTTAATTGATTTCTTAGTGTTATTATAATATGGCTACAGTGTCAGTCGTAGTGAATTGAAGCTGAATTTAAATTCAAAATTTTCTTTGGTGGGTGTTTCAGTGTTAAAAGAGGAGAACCGCTTAAATTTTTGGTTTATCTGGTTCTCTTCCTTACTAGTAGGAGAGAGTTGCAAGATATTGTTCTCCTATGAGTATGTGACATGAGACTGTATAATGAAGTTGAGGGCTTTTGGCAGCTTGTGCGGAGGGTCCGTGAAATGCGAGAAACTCGAGCTATTCCAGTGGCTCCAAAGTTGGAAGTCAAAGCTGCTGCATTGGCTAAGAAAGGACTCAATACCATACAGTCGCTTCCTCGTGGTGTGGAATGGATAGACCCACTAGGATTAGGGTGAACTTCATTTAATACTGAGCTTTCTGAATTGTATTTGTTAAGCTCTATGTAATATATATATATATATATATATATATATATATATATATATATATATATATATATATATATATATATGCTTATTCTTTGTGTATTTTGTCCATTTATTTCAGGATAATCAACCACAAAACATTCAGGTTGATGAGTGATTCAGGACCAGCACCATCGTTGGGTGATAATGATTCTTTGGATGCTACTGCTCGTGGTATGCTACTTTTATACGGAAAACAATTCATCATTTTAATTTTTATTGGGCCAAGTTTGTGATCTTCCGGCTTACGTTTCATGCTTAGTTATACTTCGCAATGCTATAGTATAAATGGAGAAATATTTTGCTTTAGTTATACACCTGATTAACACCACCTAAACCCTTTGAAAAGAAAGCCATCTTGGATGTTGTTATCTTCTGGGAAGTCTTTGGTCAAACACCTGTTTCAGACATTCCCAAAATCAGGATCACCTGCTTACTCCTCAGTCTAAGTGTTAAAACTAGTGACCTCAGATTGAAAGTAGTAAGTAGATAGTGTTTTGTACTCTATGCATCAACCGTTTTGTTATTGTGCCCGGCCTTGTGTTTCACAACAAAAGTGAATTTCTACGAATACACATTCGATTAATGTGTTTTTGTGTAGTGATATACTGAAGTGTTCTGAAGTCACAGTTAAATCATTTTGCACCAAGTAATGCTTCCATTCCTTAAAAAAAAGTAATGCCCCCATTGTTGCAAGGTTCGGACAAGCGCATAGAACTCCTGCTCGTAGGTGGTCCACTTAGAACGGGCCTCAGACAAATTTTCACCGAAGAAAGCAACTGATTTGCAGTCTTGAATCAGTAAAACACCAATCCCACATTTAGAAGCATCAATATCCATCTAAAAATCTTTTCAAAGTCCGTAAAGCTAGGATCGAGTCATTAGAGAGTTTGTCTTTGAGCCGAGAGAAACTTGAATCTTGCTTGCTAGTCCAATGAAACTTTCCTTCCTCAATCAATCGGTTAATGGTGCCGAGGATGAATCTTTTGTAAAATGATGCCAAATCCAGAAATCCCCTCGAGTCTGAAACAGTTGTAGGAGTGACCTAATCTCTTATGGGTGCTACTTTCTTAGGGTCTGTTCGAATACTCTCTGAGCTTATGACAAAACCTAAGAAGAGTAGCTCTGAAGCAAAGAAGTAACACTTGTAATTTATGTATAGCTTGTTCTCCATCTATGTAGTCAATACATTTTTAAGATGTTGAAGGTGTGGTTCAGTGTCTTGGCTAAAAACCAAAGTGTCATACTGTCATCGAAGTAGACCACTACGTATCGGTTGATAAAGGGCTTCAGCACCTCATTCACGAGCCTCATGAATTTACTGGGTGCATTACACAATCCAAATGGCATCACGAGCCATTCGTAAAGCTCCTTTGGTCTTAAAGCTGGCCTTCCACTCGTCACTTAGCCTTATTCGTATTTAGTGGTAACCACTTGTTAGGTAGATCTTTGTATAGACTTTGGCTCCAGCTAGGTGGTCCAACATGTCTTCTAACCTTGGAATTAGGAGCGTCTTATTGATAGCCCCGCTATCGGTACACATCCGCCACTTTCCGTCTTTCTTAGGCACTTAGCAAATATGAGACACAACGCATGCAGACCAACCACTGGTGCATTACACAATCCAAATGGCATCACGAGCCATTCGTAAAGCTCCTTTGGTCTTAAAGCCGGTCTTCCACTCGTCACCTGGCCTTATTCGTATTTAGTGGTAACCACTTGTTAGGTAGATCTTTGTGTAGACTTTGGCTCCAGCTAGGTGATCCAACATTTCTTCTAATCTTGGAATTAGGAAGCGATATTTCACTATGATCTTATTGATAGCCCTGCTATCAATACACATCTGCCCTTTTCCGTCTTTCTTAGGCACTAGCAAAGCATGAGACATAAACGCATGCACTAACCTGGGTCGTATAAGTTGTCTGGCTAGTAAGTCATTAACCATCCCCTGTAAAATGTTGTGTTCTTTTGGGCTCAACTTGTAATAGGGTAGATTTGGAAGAGCACCGGGAACAAGTCTATTATGGTGCACTACTCTTATGAGAGGTAAGCCGGGGGCAATTCAGTTGGATAGAGGTCCTTGAATTCTTCCATAAATTCTAAGGCTGGCCAAGATAGTGTTGAGTTATCATAAGTATCACTTTCCTCCTTGACCATGAGTGCAAAAAGTCTAGTGTCTCTCCCAAGTTCCTGCTGAAACTCTTTACCATTTGTGATCATCAACTAAGGTTTTTCACTTTTGTTTACTCGTCTTTGATGAACTGGGAAGGACAATATTCTTGCCATGCCACCTGAAGGTGTAAGTATTATCCTTGCCCCTATGTTTTACATCTCTGTCATGCCATGGTCGGCCAAGGAGCAAATGTCACACATACATCTTTACGTTGCAAACTACCATATCCGAATAAAAGTTCCCAATTGAAAAGTGCAACGGGCATGTTTTAGTGACCTTACATTCCATGCCCTTCTTTATCCCCCCAACCTTGTAAGGGTAGGGGTATTTGCTCGTGGGTAAGCCAAGAGCCTTTACTGCAGGAGATTAGACTATCACTTGTCTCACTGTCAACTATAACATCATAGACTCTCGTATTGATTGTGCACCTTGTGCTTACAAGTGAATGTTTTTGAGTTGCGAATTACTCATCATAGACTATCACATGCCTCTGTTTTGACCGCTTGCTATCGACTTGAAGTTGAGAATTACTTCTCCCTGAGTTACTTTTAGTGTGTGATGGCAAGCTATGATGTCGTGAATATGAGGACTATCTGTGGTACAAGAATGACTGGCTAAACATGGGTAACATCTTAGGAGTTGGTATTTGTCTGGATCCTCCGAAAATATTGATGACTGGCTAAACGTGTGTAATATGGATGACTGTCAACTATAACATCATAGACTTTCGTATTGATTGTGCACCTTGCTCTAATAAGTGAATGCTTTTGAGTTGCAAATTACTCATCATAGACTATCACATGCCTCTGTTTTGACCGCTTGTTATCGACATGAAGTTGAGAATTACTTCTCCCTGAGTTACTTTTAGTGTGTGATGGCAAACTATGATGTCTTGAATATGAGGACTATCCGTGGTACAAGAATGACTAGCTAAACATGGGTAACATCCTAGGTATTGGTATTTGTCCGGATCCTCCGAAAATATGGATGACTTCTATCATAGCTCACTTGAATCTTTTTAGTGATTGGGTCGTAGCATGTGCACTCTTTTTGGGGAATAGCCAGTGAACACCATCTTGATTGCTTTTGGATGTAGTTTAGTATTAGCAGGAGAATAAACATGAATGAAGACTTGGCATTCAAAGATCTTTAGAGGAGTATCAAAAGACTTATAGGAGTAGAAAACTTTAACATTCGTGACTCAAGATTTATAGGAGTAGAAAACTTCAACACTCATGATGTCATGCGGTTGAAGATTGCCTCACCCATAATCTTCTTGGCATGTGCATAGTAAACATTCACATTCTAGCTATTTCAAGTAGATGCCTATTTTCCTCTTAGGAGTTTGATGTAAGAAGATTGATGGATAATGCACTTTTCTTGAAGTAATGTATTGAATCTAGTTGCTAAAATACTCTGATGCATGCCTGCATTAGCTTTACTGTTGAATTACCATATCTCCCATAAGCTTAAGCTGATGGGGAAACAAATAATTAACATCATATACGTTTTAACACGCCCCTTCAAGTGTGGGTAATCTCTCCCAACACTTGCACCATCTTAAACACTTCAACGCGCCCCCTCAAGTGTGTACAATATCTCCCAATGCTTGCACAATATAAATGGGGAAAATAATGTTGACACCGGGGTTTGATCCCATGACCTCTGGCTCTGATACCATGTTAAAAAAGAGACCTTTTGATGATGGTTTTCTTAATTTTATTCATCACAGGAGAGGTTTATTTATGCATCGTAGAAACCCTAATTCCTCCTTCTATTTAGGAGTCTTGACCATTTAGGTCTCTAGACACGCTACCTAACAATCAACGTATAGAATCTTTCCAAATCAAAACAAATCAAAACAGATGCCTTATAAATAATAACAATGAACATAAACCAATAATAATAAAATTAAAATTAATCCTTCCAACAATTACGTAACATATCATACACAATTTAATAGTTGAATTGAGTATTTTATCATAAAAACGTCCAATTCATCCTAGAAATAAAACTTAAGACATCTAGAAGATTGCCCTCCTGAAGTGGATTTAGCATCCCAGATATTAGATACGAGCCAACATTGGCATTAATACCGCCAATCATCTTCCCAGTAATTGAGTCTTGAAACTCACATGTATTAGAGGAGAAATTTAGCACCATATTGGGCTTCTGTGTCAACTTGTTTACTTAGATTAGGTTGCAAGACAATTCGAACATGCATAACACCTTTGTGACACATGCCATGTTTTATGTCGAGGTTCTTATTCCTCCACTTTAGGGGGTGGAACCATTAACAATTTTGACATATCTTCCCTTAGTGCAAGGTTTTATCCCCTGTCATGTGCTCAGATGCACCAGAATCAATGATCCAATAGTGCTGGGTAGAAGTTCTTTTGAGTTTGAGACATGTTACCTGTCTGAACCACAGGTAACATGTCTTCCCAGTACTCATCCCCTGACATCATCCACATTAGGATTGAGTTCCATCGGGGAGGAAAAAACTCTGTCCTGTTCAATGTACATTTCGTGGCCCTTGCATCTTCTGTGCATTTCCCCTGATGTTCATTGAATAAGTCCAACTGTTGCCAAATTCTGCTCAGTTGGTTGAAATAATGTGTGACAGAGGAATCAGTCTTTGATCCTTTAGCTGAGATTTTGGCTCATAGATCTCAGATGTATTATCCTTTTTGGAGTAGAGACCATGAGCAGCTTCTTAGACTTCTACAGCAGTGTTGTAGAACATAAAGTTCTCACTAAGCTCACGAGTCATAGATCCAACAAGCCAAGATATGATAATGTTATTATCCACCTTCCATTGTCTGTATTTAGGATCAGTCTTGGCTGGCTGAGGAGTACCACCAGTCAGATGTCCTTCTTTACTCCTTCAAAAACAAACATGAGTAGGGATCTTGTCCATAAATGATAGTTGTTCCCATTGAATTTTTGGTATGTGAGAAGGTTATTGTTATCATTTCCCCTTGAATGATATTTGTTCCACCAAATTGTGGAGGTTGGTTTTTCAGTGTTCTACATTTTCTGATTTTTGAAATAAAACTCAGAAATTTAAATTTTGAGCTTGTTTTTGAATCAAAGCTCTGATACCATGTAGTATTTTAGAGTAGAGATGGAGAGAAAATGAGAAATTTCTTATTATTCAACATGTATCTAACTTATTACAAGGTGATACAATATATTGGACCAAGGAGGTCCATTAAAACAGCTCCAACGGTCCTGTCCAACGGACATTGTACAGTAAGAACAGCTGAAAAACTGAAAAACAGGGCCATAGCTAATCAGGCTTAATCTTAGCAGGATTAGAAGCATAATTAAGACTAATTAGATTAATTAGGAGCATATTTTCAACAGCTCCCCACTCAGTGACAGTCAACTACTCCCTCCGTCCCTTAAAAATTGTCGTATTTTTACTAATTACACATATTAAGAAACCTAATAAATGTGTTGTCTTTTGTTATCATATTGACAAATATACCCTTTATTTAATGCTTTGTTTAATAATGAGAGAGGATTTTGAGTAATTAATGGATGGTTGACTAGGGGTATATTTGATAAAAGAGTAATATATGATGTATTGGTTTTTTAAACTTGACACTTTTTATGGGACAATTGTTCTCCAGAAAAGTGACACCTTTTACGGGACGAGGGGAGTAATTCATTTCCTGCCAAAGTCTTAAAACGACCAAAGTATTGAGTAACATCATCCGTGCTCTGTTTTACTTGCTTCAAGATAGTTTGATGGCAAATGCTTGTCAAGTTGGAACATTTTGCAACTACATCATCCCACACTTCCTTGGTTGTGGAATGGAACAGGTAAACATGTCGTATGACAAGTTTCATGAAGCTTATGTGCCATGCCATAGTCATGATATTCCCAATAATCTATATCTGAAAATTGTCAGCCTCTGGAGTAGCTGGTTGCTAGACAATGCATGTCAGGTAACCTAACAACATTTTGACAGACCGAGACCATTGTAGGTTATTCAATCCATTGAGTTTCAAGGTTGTGAACTGCAAAGCTGGACTATTGTTAGAGAAAGAAGATCGAGAAGCTCCTGTGCTGGCCGACTGAATATTGGATGTTTGGCTAAACTCGGAATTCGACTTTGCTGTGAATACTAGGGTTTCAGAATTAGGTTGCAGAGATTAATGCGTTTTCAGTGTTCTGAGAGCATAAATGTTGAAATTTAGGGTCATAATTAGTTCCTATTCTAATTAGATCCTTGCTTTAATCCCTTTTGCTCTATGGTAAATGCCGGAGCTGTTTAGCTGATTTTACTGTACACTAACCGATGGGGCACTGTACATTAGCCGTTGGGACTGCTTTTTGCAGTATTAGGACTTTCTCAGTCCTATTTTACTCTTGTAGTTGTAACTACCAAGTAGTCTTACATCAATAAACTCTTTTTTCTTCTCAATACTTGTCATAATTTGCACATGGTATCAGAGCATTGATCCAAAATCTTGCTCAAATTCGAAAATTTCTGAGATTTTTTCAAAAACCAGAAAATGTCTTTGGTTGAGAAATCAACCTCTACTGATGTTGTTCCACACTTTGAGGGAGCAAATATCATTCAGGGAGGGAGTGATACCAACAATCATCTTCACACAAACCACAAATTCGATGGTAATAACTGCCATTTGTGGTCTAGATCTCTGCTGATGTACGTGTCTGGTAGAAGCAAAGAAGGACATCTAACTGGTGATACCCCTCAACCAGCCAAAGATGATTCTAAATTCAAACAATGGAAGGCATACAATAACATCATCATGTCAAGGCTTATTGGATCCATGACTCGTGAACAAAGTGAGAACTTTATGTACTACAACACTGCTCAAGAAGTCTGGAAGGCTGCTCATGATCTCTACTCCAAGAGGGACAACACTTCAGAGGTCTATGAGCTCAAATCCCAACTTAAAGATCTGAAACAAGCAGATTCTATTGTCACTTACTACTTCAATCTTCTGAGTAGACAACTTGATCTGTTCAATGAACATAAATGGAACTATTCTGAAGATCATAAGAACCATAAATTGTTCATTGAAAAGGACAGAGTCTTTACCTTCCTTATAGGGCTCAACCCAGATTTGGATGATGTTAGAGGAAGAGTCCTTGCAGATCCCCTCTTCCCACTTTGAAAGTTGCTTTTGTTGAGGTCAAGCATGAAGAAAGCAGGAGGAAACTCATACTAGGCAGCACTCAAGCTGCTTTTACCTTAAATCTCTCAGCAAAATATTTCTGCTCTCACATCTCAGTCTCTTCAACCCAATAAAGGAAAGAAGGAAAGGCCTTGGTGTGATCATTGTAGAAAGCAAGGGCATATCAATGATACCTACTGGAAACTTCATGGAAAACTAGCAGACTGGAAACCTAGGGCTGAGAATGGAAGGGAAGCAAATATGTCTGTTTAGAAAGAAGTCTTCTCTCAAGAACAGATAGAAGCCTTAAAAAGGCTCTTCCACCCAGATTCGACTCTAAATCAAATCGATCATTTGTATCCTCAAACACAGTAGTACGTACAGACATGTATCATTTCTCAAATCTTTAAATCTCATGTTCAGCACCAATGGATCATTGATTCTGGTGCAATGGTGCATTTGAGCACTTGACTGGGACAAGACACTGTTTTCCTTTATTCATCCTTGTACACAAGGGAGATATGTCAGAATTGCTGATGGTTCCACCTCTAAGGTATAGGTATGAGAACTATCAACATAAAGGGCATATGTCTCAAAGATGTACTCTTTGTCCCAAAGCTGTCATGCAATCTAATCTCTGTTAACAGATTAGCACAACAGCACAATATGGTGCTTAATTTTTCCTCCACGTCCTGTGATTTTCAGGACTCCAAAACTGGGAAGATGATTGGCAGTGCTAAGACCAATTCTGGTCTTTATCTCATGTCTGGAAATGATTGCTCAAAAAAGGAAGCATATGGTTGTCTTAGTTCTAGTACAATAGTGAAAATGTAACGCTATGGCACTATAGACTTGGACATCCAAATTTTGTGTACGTGAGAAAATTACTTCCTGATCTGTTTATCAATAAAAAAACCTTCTGATTTGTGTGTGAAATTTGTTGTCTTGCAAAGCATTCCAGACTAACTTTCCTCAGAAAAGTTATCAACCATCTAAGCCTTTGAACCTGGTACACAGTGATATTTGGGGACTTCAAAGGCTAAAAATATCACTGGTACTAGGTGGTTCATCACCTTTATTGATGATCACACTAGGCTTACATGGGTTTTTCTGATGAAAGAAAAGTCGGAAACTGGTATGATATTTAGGAACTTCTATCACATGGTTCATACCCAATTTGAAACTGACATTAAGGTTTTAAAGTCTGACATTGGGTCTGAATACTTTGAAACAACCCTTGGGACATTCATGAGAGAGAAAGGCATTGTTCATATAAGTTCCTGTGTTGACACCCCTCAGCAAAATGGGATTGCTGAGAGGAAGAACAAGCACTTACTTGACACTGCTAGAGCTCTCATGTTTGCAATGAATGTCCCCAAGTTTTTATGGGGAGAAACTGTTTTAACAGCCACTTATCTTATTAACAGAATGCCCTCAAGGGTCCTTCAATTCAAAACTCCTATTGGTGTGTTTAGAAGCATCTACCCAAACTGTCAGTTTACTCAAAACCTTAATCCTAAAGTTTTTGTGAGCACTGTGTTTGTTCACAACCATCACAGGATCCAAAGGCAATCAAATGCATCATGATTGGGTACTCACCACGACAAAGAGGGTATGAATGTTATTGTCCTTCCACAAGGAAGTTCTATAACACCCTGGATGTCACTTTCCTAGAGTCTAAACTCTATTATGGTACGCATGGGAACTCTGAAAATGACTATATGACTTCCTCTCAAGGGTGGAATTTGCACTTATCTCTTGATCTTCCTGGAGAAACAAATTCTCATGTAGAAGATGAAACTCATAATTCTACTACAGAGGATCTAAGTACCTCTGATAAGAGGATCACTAGTTATCCTTTTGGACCTGAACAAGGGTCCCAATGTGATAGACCACCCGTGGAACTGGTATATACTAGAAAACACAGGGAATCCTCAATCCTTAAGATCCCCTGCTCCTACAAGTCCTAAAACTCACCATCCTAATTATGATAATGATGATATCACTCATGATGATACTCCTGATGATAGGCCTATAGCCTTGAGGAAAGGAACAAGGGCTTGTACTAAATTCCCTTTGTATAACCTATCAGAGGCATATCAATCCCTCATGAATAATCTTAATAGTCAGTATGTTCCTTGTACCATTCTAGAAGCACTTGACAAACTTGAATGGAAACAATTTGTTGATGATGAAATTGGTGCTCTCCTCAATACCAACACCTGTGATATCACCTATCTTCCTAAGGGAAAAAAAGGTGGTAGGCTGTAGGTGGCTTTTCACTAACAAATATAACTCTGATGGGCCAATAAGCAGACATAAGGCAAAGTTAGTTTGCCGAGGGTATACACAAACCTATGGCATTGACTATCAAGAGACATTTGCCCCTGTTGCTAAACTTAATACCATCAGAGTACTTTTATCCATTGGTGTGAATCTTGATTGGCCCCTATTCCAATTAGATGTGAAAAATGCTTTCGTAAATGGAGAACTCAATGAGGAAGTATACATGAAGATTCCTCTTGGGTATGAAACCCCAGGAAAGGGAAACCTTGTGTGTAAACTTAAAAAGGCTCTATATGGATTGAAGCAATCCCTTAGGGCATGGTTTGGCAGATTTACCAATCTGTCAAAGCTTATGGCTATCAACAATGTCATTCAGACCAAACTATGTTCACCAAATTCTCTAATCATGGCAAGAGAGTGATCCTAATTGTTTATGTTGATGATATAATCATCACTGGGGATGATTTGGATGAAATTCATAAACTTAAACTATCTCTTGCCAAGGATTTTGAGGTCAAAGTCTTCGGGCAGTTAAAATATTTCCTTGGCATGGAAATATCAAGAACTACAACTGGTATTCATATCTCTCAAAGGAGATACATCTTAGATCTTCTTGAAGAAACATGGATGTCAAATTGCAAACCTGCCCCTTCTCCTATTGAACCTAACCTAAAGTTCACCAAAGAAGGGTCAAAAGCCTATGTTGATGTTGGGAGATATCAAAGATTAGTAGGGAAACTCATTTATCTTTCCCGCTTGCACAAGACCTGACATTTGCTGTGCTGTCAGTCTTGTAAGTCAGTTCATGCACAAACCATGTGAAGAGCACCTTCAAGTTGTGGACAGAACTCTTAAATACCTAAAGGGGACACCAGATCAAGGTCTTCTATTCACTAGTTGTGGACAGAACTGTTAGATACCTAAAGGGGACACCAGATCAAGGCCTTCTATTCACTAAGAATGATAATAGAGAGCTGCATATCTACATAGATGCAGATTGGGCTAGCTCCATAGTGAATAGAAGATCTACAACTGGTTATTGTACTTATATTTGGGGAAATCTAACAACTTGGAGGAGTAAGAAGCAGCCAGTGGTGGCTAGAAGCAGTGCAGAGGCTGAACTTAGGGCCCTGTCTTTTGGGATTTGTTATGTGACAAGTCCGCTATCAACATGTCAGAAAATCCTATTCATCATGACCAGTCTAAACATGTTGATATTGACAGACATTTCATCAAGGAGAAAGTTGAGGATAAATAAACTCAGATTTCTTTTGTTCCCTCTCAAGATCAAATGGCTGATATCTTCACCAAAGGGACCTCCATTGCTCAATTCTTACACATTAGTGGCAAGCTTGGCTGTTCATCTCTATACACAACCAACCTTGAGGAGGGGTGTTGAAATTTAGGGTTCTAATTAGTTCCTATTATCTTATTTTATTCTAATTAGATCCTTGTTTTAATCCTTTTTGCTCTATGGTAAATGCCTGAGCTGTTTAGCTGTTTAGCTGTTTTTACTGTACACTAGCCGTTCGGGCACTGTACATTAGCCGTTGGGACTGCTTTTTGCAGTATTAGGACTTTCTCAGTCCTATTTAAAGTCTTTCACTCTTGTTGTTTGTAACTACCAATTATTCTTACATCAATAAACTCTTTTTCTCCTCAATACTTGTCATATTTTCCACAATAAATGCTTGTAAGAAAAACATTTGGGTTTTGAGGTATGAATAACAGCTGAGTTTTGAGGAAAAGTAATCTTTGTTGTAATGTATTAAGGGGTTAATTCCCTTTAAACAAATCCACTAATGGATAGTTTGTTACAATTTACTAGAACAAAGTCTTCCAGCTCTAAACCCATAATCTTATGACAACCTAACAAACTTAAATTCATAACCCTGTCTATGCTGCAACCTCCTAGGCAACACAAACAACAAAATTACACGGAAAATGACTCCTGCAATATATATGACAAATCATTTACCTTTCGATACTATGCTAAATAAACAATCTCACCTAAAAGCTAAGTTTTTACGGAGAAGTTTAATTTATACAACTATGGCTAATAATACATTTATTTCTGATGGGGATTTGAATTGGGCCATGTAAAGGCTATTGCTCATCGAGGTATTAAATAGTGTTCGAATTCCCATTAGTCCTCCCACCAACGAAAATCACCCTCCCTATCCCCTTAAAATATTATGTTGTTTGATCTTATAGAAATAATAGATAAAATTATGTACAACAGGTCTAAAAGCCCTTCCCCGAACCTCCCATAGACGAGATGCTTCCATGCATTATATGGAACTTTTTATTGGGTGGAGAATCAGTTTCTAAAGTACTAGAGTTGATAAAGCAGAATTGACAAGGTGGGTGAAGTGAGGGAAATAAGGAGGCCATCTGAAGAATTTACTTAGCTGTTGGGGAAACATATGGTCCTGAAAGAAGGGCGTCTTCATTTCATGAGCTAGTGATGAAACAGTCTTAGCAATTTTATCAGTCCTATTACTACTCTTGCCACAAGAATGCGTGTTATCATAGGCAAATGTATCAACTAGTTATTTTGTTTGTTTTTCTCATGTATGAAAGGTGGGTGACAAGAGAGAGAATAATGGGCGAGGAGAGAAGAAAAGGGAAGGACGGTCGCGTGAGAAGAGAGAGGGGAAGGGTTTGTTAGGAGAGAACAAAGGAAGGGTCGGTTAGGAGCAAGGGAACAAATTCAGTCTGCTTTCACAACATTATTTTGGCCCCATCACCTCCAAACCACTATGTTTTCACTTGTCAATTGTCAGTACCATTTAAGTTGAGGGGCCCATACGCAAAACGAGCTAGAAACAAAGTTCTCCCCCACAAGCAGTCCAAACATGTCAAGGAAGCAAAACAAAAATACTAGTTCCGAAATAACAGTCCAATGAGCCCATGAATTGGGAGTGAGGTTCTGAATAATTATTGCAGATTGACTTTTTGATATCCAATGGTTTTTGTTATGAATCTGGTGCCATAGGATTCTATGGCAACTTCTGGGTGACAACAAATATTTGACTCTCAAAGCTTATAATCCAAAAGAGATTAGATTAGTATTGCTTCAAATCATTCATCTTGTGTTATTGGTTTTGTATTGTAATTTTGAATTATTGTGCTTTTGGTGACATTCACATGAATTTTGCAGAGAAATTGAACTATTATTCAGATCATTTTGATGCAAAACTTTTTCTATCCCGAGTGCACCAAGATACTAGTGGTGCAGACCTAGAAGCAGGTGCTCTTGCTTTGAAAACTGATCTTAAAGGGCGTACTCAAGCAAAAAAGCAGTTGGTCAAGGAAAATTTTGACTGCTTTGTCTCTTGTAAAACCACGATTGATGGTTAGCTATGTGTCCTACAAACATTTTCCAACTTGAAACCATCTTCATCGGTCAATTTGAAAGCTTATCCTTTGTTTTCAATCACAGATATTGAGTCGAAGATGAAACGGATTGAGCAAGATCCAGAAGGATCTGGGACATCTTATTTGTTTAATTGTATTCAGCAAGTGAATGCAATTGCTAATCGTGCTTTTGAGCCATTATTTGAGAGACAGGTAGCCCCCCCCCCCCTCCCCTCCTTGTTTATTTTTTTTAGTTCGCCCTTCAGTAATGTTGGTTTTCCCTTCAGTCTCAAGCAGAGAAGATCAGATCTGTTCAAGGAATGCTTCAGAGATTTCGGACTTTATTTAACTTGCCTAGTGCAATTCGTGGGAGCATTAGTAAGGGTGAATATGATTTAGCAGTCAGGGAATACAGAAAAGCAAAATCTATTGTTCTTCCTTCACACGTATGGCTCCTTTTGTTGTTGGATCTGTTTCCTCTCCTGTTTTAGGCATGAAAATCTTGTATGTAATTGATTTCTAGGTGCTATGTGTTTCTGCACTATTTGTGAATTCTGCCTTTTTTTGCACTCAATAAGTGAAATATGTTGTTGGCTGTCTGCTGAACATTTCACTTCTTTGTTTATCAAGATTAATTTTCGCCACACTCCTTTCTCTTTTGTTGGGCCGAATCTGCTTTTATTCTCAGTTGAGTTTGGGATTTATTTAATATCCTAATTGTGATAGATGTTTCCATCATGTTCAGTGTTGGTTTTAAGTCAAGGAAATATATTAATCTAAAACCAAGTGTAATCTATCAAATTAAACACAATGAGAAAAAGAAAGAGAATAAATGACTTCCAGAGTATTTAGTTTTTTATTTTTTATTTTTTTAATTTTTTTTCTCCCTATGACCAATATTCGGTAATAAAAATTGTTGTCAAGTATATTTCTCTTGCTTTGGAACCATGTTTCTCATACTTGCATTAGGATGCATAAGACTGCAAAGCACTTAATATATCAATAGCTTATGAGCCATTAGTTGCATTTATCTGGTCTTAAAAAAGAATCTTCCTGAATTTGCGGAGGAGTTTTTCCATCACATGCCTCGTATAACATATACTCATTCATAACACAGAACTCACTTTTTCCTATCATATGTAGACATCAAAGTTCAGAATTTGTCTTAAAAAAGAATCTTCACGAATTTCCAGATTATTGCAGGTTGGCATTCTTAAGCGTGTTCTGGAGGAAGTTGAAAAAGTTATGCAAGAGTTTAAGGGAACGCTTTATAAGTCCATGGAAGACCCACTTATTGACCTGACAAATGTAAAGTTCTACTCTCGATTTCATACTTTAGCTCCTTAAATTTTGTCATATATTGTGACAATTGTAAATTAATTTCCAGTGTTTTTATGTCTTTTATTTATGTCTATTTATGAATTATGGTGGTTGCATTATTTTGGCTGTCAGAAGTTTAAGATAGAAAGGGGCTTAAAGTTTAGAGTAAATAAAGATAAGTTCATCTTTAATAGTTGACTCTTGTTCTTTTCCTACCTTTTTTTAAATGGCTATTCCTTTAAAAGGCATAGTATGGTTCTTGAGACCTTAACTTTGAATAAGATTTGTTCTATTTTCAACCTAATATTTCCACATGGTATCAGAACCAAGAAAAAAACCCTAGTCACGGAATGAACTACAAGGTAACAATGACCGGAGTGAGACACTCTACTCCAACGAGTGGAAATTCGAGATGTAGACCTGGTTCAAGTGGATCTTCTAACATCTATGGATCAGACTCTTAAATGAGGAGAGAATAATGCTGATCCCTCATCCCTTTTTATTAACAACGAGAAAACTCACAGGAAATAATTACCTAGAGTGGTCTCAAACCTGTCAAATTGGCAGTCGACGGGAAAGGGATACTTTTTCTTTTGAACTTTTTATTTTTATTTTTATAGTTAAATGTTAAAAGGACAATATAGAATAGAAATAGACATATAATCAAGTGGAAAAAAATGTATGGTAGAGAGGACCAAATTCTATTTCCCCTACACAATAAAATTCATAAATTATATACCCTCTCTTACTCAATTACGAATATATCTTTTGATCTAAGCTTTAAAAAATCGTAATTTTTTAATCTTTTTTGTCCTCTTTATTTTGACATCCCATTTGATATTTTTTTGACGTTATTTTCGACATCATTTTTGCAAAAATAGAAAATTAATGAATTTGTGCAGTGGAATTCGTAGCTGAAGGGGTGCTATATGAAATAGTGGATTTGCGTCGATTCCATTGTTTTTTGTCCATTTCGCCCAAGTTTTTTTTCCACTGTCTTGTTTACGCTTTTTGCTACCGATTGTGTCTTTTAATCCCACTCCAACAAACCTTTATAAAGTCCATAACACCTCAACACCTAATCCTGACATATTAAAAACTCTTAGAGGCAAAACCTTATGAGATAAATTCACTAGGAGGAAGAAGCAAAATCTTATGAGATAAATTCACTAGGAGGAAAGAGTACAACTATTTTGTGCTGAGTCAAATATAAACATGAAAAAACTCTTATCTAGGAAACCCTCAAATCTAATCTCTTAAAATTTGTTTCGTATTGGATATAATGAGCTCTTCCCTGCATGGATCCCTTTCTGCACTTTGATCTCTCTGAGCATTGCCTGTAGTGTTGGGTTATCCTCTGAATCCCCTGTATTTGTCCTTAGCGGCATATGCTGCACACCCACTTCTTTTGCAACTTTTCCTGGAGCATCTGCTAGCTTTCATTTTGCTCTTAGTCCATAGGGAAATTCCCCGTAAGCATCCTTCAAACTCATAAATGGACAAACTTTCACTGGTCTCATCTTCATCATCATCTTCTCTGTCCTTAGTCAAAAAATTGATGTATGTACTTCTGCCTCCAGATAGTGTGCGTGGCAGAAAAAGTCTATTGACGGCTTTTAAATGAGCCTCTGCAACAAAATTGATATCAGCTATAGATTGGAAACGCAAATTATGCCGGATACCCTTTCCACCATTCTTGCTTTCCTCAACCAGAGGGGTCAACGGCTGCTGAATAGGCTTGCTAACATCCTTGACATATTCATCACACTTAATCTGATCAGTCAAACGCTTATAGTCACGTGAATCCTCATCTAGAGCAAAATCATCATCAACAGATTCAACACCCTCGTCATTGAGACATGAAAGAGCTGTTGGGTTATCATCACTACCAGCCTCGATGCTTGTTGCAACTTCATCTGCAGGGTTTTCCACTTCCGTAGCATGTTTTTGAAGTCGTATATGTTGATGCAGCCAATCTTGGAGTGTAGATGTTGGAAAACTTGAGAGGAAACTGCTTTAGTCAAAATATCTGCCAATTTTGTTCTCTTGAGGGTACATGAGTTAGGGAGATATGTTTGTTGTCAACTTTCGCTCTTCTGAAGTGTCTGTCCACTTCAACATGTTTAGTCTTGTCATGGTGAGTACATGTTTAATCTTCATGTTCTAAAGTTTTGGTGTGGTTGGCGTTAGTTGTCCTACTTTTGTAAGTATTTCTTGATCATTATCAAGTGGATTGCTTACAGATTAAAGAGTTCTTGATTTAACCAAATCAAGGATTTTTGGGGGATACATCAGGTTGCTTGTTTCTTCACTTCCCCTTGCTTACTCAACCTCCTATACTCAAGAGGCAGGACGGTCAACATAAATGGTACTGCTCAAGCTTACAGAAGATGTTGCTTTTGATTCAGTTTGTCAATTGCACAACTTCTGTTTGTCACTGGGCTATAGTGCATTAAAGAGTCTTTTGCTTATGAAAATCAATATTTTTTGTTCAAGGTCTAAGTTTCTTCCTGCATTTCTAAGATAGCTCCACGTGCCTGACTTTTCATCCCTGCAATCTTTGAGTTTGTTAGAATGAAGTGAAGTGGATTGTGTGAGCATGTAAATATCTTGAATACAATTACCATTTCCTAACATTTTGTTTGCCTAGAAGGCCAAAATGCAAATATGAGCACTTTTGGTTTTCTAGTGAACTCTTAGTAGGATTTGAACTTAGATGAAGCTCTGACTGATGTAGAAGATCTACGATAAACGGATAAAACACGAGCTAATCCAAGCTCAATGATAATTCCATTCTCCAAAGAGAAGGATTCAATATTTCATGATTACATGATGACCTAGCATTTAGGATACTAAAGGTTCTTATAGGCTTAAAAGCCCATTTAGCTAAACATACCCATAAAAGGCCCACAAGGCTAAATATTAGCTTAAAACATAAATTAAAAATAAATTTACTTAGATGTCCCTACTTTACTGACCATGGTTTGTTGGTATTGGTTTGATGTTTTGTGTAGCTTGAAAACACTGTGAGGCTTTTACTGGAGCTAGAACCTGATTCGGACCCTGTAAGGCATTATCTTGGTTTGCAGGTGAGGAACTTGTGTTGTACTATAACTGGAAATTTATGCTGAACTTTAAATTTTTTTTTTCTGATGCTGCATTACTGCTTCTAAATATTTTTTCATCACCACTTGACCACTAGTCTAGTTAGGAAGAGAACGTAGCCTATCTTACTTTTGCAAAGTCTTCTTCTTGTTGTTGTTATTTATTATTATTATTTTTTTTTTTGCAAAGTATTGCTTTTATTATAGGGAACTAAACAGCTTATAGTTTGTAAATTCATGGAATTCATTTGGGTAAGTGTTATACATTCACGTTCAGCATGTTCCTATTTCAATAAGTTTTGAATGTGTGATATCTGTAGTTATGACTACTTTTGAATGCATTTTGAGGTGAAAAATGTTAATTCAGGAATGTGCTGAAAGATTAATAGATGTAAATTTCTGGATAATAATTAGTGTAAACTATAGAACCTAAGAAATACATATGCTGAGTATTGCTACATGTTCAAGTTAAATATGATTGTACTTAAAGGATGATATATTTTGTTTTCCTGGAACATATTTATTGTTGATGTTTGATGATTACAACTGCATCAATCTTTTGTATCTCCTCCACCTAATGAAAAAGGGAGAAAAATTTCTGTTACACGCATCTTATTGTAGGTTTTACATTCCGTAATTAGCTGTGTAATGCTAATTTTAGGTAGTAGTGGTGTCAAATTGCATTTAGTCACAGGATACCTTTATTTCCTATCTCCTACATATTAGCTCTGATCAATTTCAATTTTGGAAATTCCTTGGACAGTTGATATTGCTTTAGTTTTCCCACCTAGGCGAGACATTGATTAAAGGTTTTCATTCCTGATGACTTTGTGTGCTTTTTGGCCTGGGTGAAATCTGAAACCCATGTGCCTAGTTTTCTTTTTCACTGTTCTCACAAACTTCCGGGTTTTAGGGAAAGAGATAAATGGGAAGGATTGTAAAACTCATTTGAAAGAAGGAAAAAAAAAAAAGATGCCCCTAAGTAATGCTATTTAAACAAGTCATTATTTCCTAGAGCCTAGGTCAGACTTCTAAGTCTCAAACGAGCACCAGCAAGATTGGTTTTGAACCCTGTTAGATTGTGCATCTGTCAGAATCACAGAATTAGAGGTTTGCTTGAGAAATGTTCAGTAGACCATGAAGCAAGGATGGAGAGTTTGCAGAATGCGATGCGCGAAAGAGCTTTATCAGATGCAAAATGGAGGCAAATTCAACAAGATCTGAATCATTCTGTGAGTGGAGCCATTTTAATCATCTGTAATGCCTTCATTTCCAATTGACCTGACATTTATAGCGTCTTGTTTCTTTTTTGCTTGATTGTCAGCCAGATGGTGATGATTCATGGCTGGCAGATGTACAACCGTCGGACTTTATTGATGATGAGGTTGATGCTCTAAAAGGGAGATATATCCGCCGTTTGACCGCTGTAATTATTTATCATGTCCCTGCCTTCTGGAAAGTCGCTATCTCTGTTTCCTCTGGGAAAGTGACAAAGGTATATACACGTCATTATATTTATATTTATTTTTTTGTTGTGATTCAAGAAATTTTATTGAATTATATGAACAGAACAACATTTTACACAAGCACCAACGTGCTTCAATGAAACAGAAAGCTGTAACAAACTAAGCTAGCTTCTAAAGAAATTTTTAAATCAAAGAAACAGTTAAGTGCAATTCTCCGGTTGCGTCTATATTTGGCCACTCGTCTCCAATTAGCAACATAAACTTAATTGCATCTCCAGGGTGCCTGCTTTTAGCCACTCGTCTCTAATTAGCAACATAAAGTTTTAGACTCTGCAATAAGCTTCTTTTCGCACCACGAATCCTGGTCTATGCTCTTTCTTGAAAAAAAACCAATTTCTCTCTTGCCACACAGTAAATAACAATGGAAAAAGCCAGCAAAACATGCTGCCTCTGGAACTTGCTTTGAAACGAGGATCCCTGTCACCAACGCAAGATACCCTCCCAAATACAAACCCTTTGGTGTAGCAGTATTAGTCCCAACACACAAAGCCAAATGGATCTAGTGAAAGAACATTTGAAATACATACGATCATGTGTTTTCTCCTCTTGCAAACTGTAGGAATATAGAAGGGTAAGATGAAAACAAAGAATAAATCTTATTATTAACTGGTAAATAAACAGAGTTACAGACTTGTATTTATAGGACAAAGGCTGTCCTGAGACTAAACAGGCCTAATGGCTAGAAAAAAGAGCTCAACGGCTCTTGAACAGTAAAAACAGAAAGTAAGCTCCTAAAGATTTACAGGAAAGGAGTAACATCCAACATATATTCATTTAAGTAAATACACTTGAGGACTAAACAGATGATATAAAACATAATTTTAACACCCCTCCTCAAGGCTGGTTGTGGATATTGCAACAACCAAGCTTGCAGCTTAATTTCTGAAGTATAGCGATTGAAGAGTATTTAGTGAATAGGTCTGCAATGTGCTCCTTTGATGGTATATAGGATAGGTTGATTTTCTTACTCTCGGTCTTTTCCTTGATGAAGTGTCTGTCAGTGTCAATATGTTTGGATTTGTCATGGTGAATGTGATTCTTGGAAATGTTGATTGCTGACACATTGTCATGCAACAGTTGAATAGGATTTTGAACTGGAACATTTATCTCATCCATATTCCTTTTTAGCCATTTTCGATCACAGACAATGCAAGTGCACGCAGTTTAGCTTCAGCACTGCTACGAGAGACAACTGGTAACAAGGTTACCCCATATAAATGAACAATACCCAGTAGTAGACCTCCTATCAATCACCGAACTTCCCAGTCAGCATCAGTGAACACCTTGACCTCTCTGTTTTCTGATTTTCTGAAAATTAACCCTTGTCCTGGAGTGCCTTGAGAGATACCTTAGAATCCGGTAGGCCATCTGGTGATGTTCTTGACAGGGCTTGTGGATAAATTGGCTCACTAAACTTACTGCAAAACAAATTGTTAGGTCTAGTTTGTGATAAAACGATCTCCCTCTGGCTTATATTATCAAATGATGCAGATTTTGAGGTTTCAAAAGAGCAGAACATAGAGGGTTATTGGATCATTTGCAATCCTTTTTGATGGATCTATGTAATCAGAATGCTCAAATTTGAGCTGATGTTCTTCTTGGGCCTTGTGTGTTGAAACATTCATTTCAGCCATCTGTTTGGAGTACCTTTTCAACTTATGAAAATTTTATGGTATGTTATTTTGTTCCATTACATATTCAGCGTTACTTGATGTGTGTGTTTTCTTTGGGCTTACAGTCTTCCAAAGTATCTGCTGATTCTAGTG
This sequence comes from Gentiana macrophylla, assembly GCA_026214975.1. Taxonomy (NCBI): domain Eukaryota; kingdom Viridiplantae; phylum Streptophyta; class Magnoliopsida; order Gentianales; family Gentianaceae; genus Gentiana; species Gentiana macrophylla. Next base: position 62,463,974 of record CM047806.1, on the reverse strand, counting down.
CCAATTCCCGTAACACAAAAATTGAGGATAACACCAGAGAAGGGAAGTACTCAACCCATTCCCTTGACGAAGTTGCTGGGATGATATGTAGCACTCTGTCAGTATACCAGTCAAAGGTAACTTGTAATTCCTTGTTTTAATTTGTCATTCCCTTGACTTGGAAAATGTAGAAGTATTAATATGTTTAACATTTTATTTTTGGTTGATAATTAGATGTGTTACACTGTTGTGGAAAGAAAAGAGAGAATGGGAAAAAATTAATTTCTTATTACTTTGAAAGAGTACAACAAACAGAATATATAGAGCTACAATGCCTGTGGGAAGTTGGCAATGAAAGAGGGCAGCAGAAGTAAAGATATTTTTTTTTACCCCTAACGGGGTTCGAACGCTGGTCTCAATGCCAGATTATAGTCTAGCTCACCACTAGACCGATGCACCTTGTGCAGAAGTAAAGATATTTTAATCTACCTTATAACAACGTTAACTAATAGCTAAGCCATGGAAACTCCAAAACTGACCCCCCATTGCCCGAGATCAAGAAGCAGCTACTAATAAATACATAATATTTAACTAGACAACACACGTAAATATTTAATATTTCAAATCTGGCTGTAATTATTGGTACAACCAAGCTTGGAACAATGCTGCTGAACACCTGAATTGGAACAACTTTTGTTAACATGTCTTCTGTCTGGTTCTTGGATGGAATGTGAGCAATATCAATCTCAGTTTTGTCCACTTTCTCCCTTACAACATGGCAGCCTGCTTGATTCATGGAAAATTATTTTTGTAATTTTGTTTTATTATTATAATTATTGTGTAAGGGTAAGGTAGTCTTTTTACCTTTTTTTATTGAAGGAGGACTTTACCTTTAGGGTTTGGTCTCTTATTGAAGGAGGACTTTAGCCTCCCATTGTAATTCATTCCTGTATCAATCAATAAAACATTTTTTTTTTCATTCTCTAAATAATTCTACAATAAGCAACATCAGTGAATACTTCAATCTTCGTTGACTCATTTTTCTTAAAAAACAGCCCTTGTCCTGAAGTTAAAATTCAGGTATCTAGAATCTTGTAGGCAGCTTGCAAATTCATCTCTGTCGGTTGTGCGTAAACTGGCTAATCAGCCCTACAACAAATCTTATATCTGGACAAGTATAGTAAGATTAATAAGTTTTCCCACAAGTTTCTAATACCTCCCTTTGTCAACAAGAGTACGCTTTTTGTCTTCATCCTAATTGACAGCTGGATCAGAGGGTGATTCAGCAGAAGTTTGGTTTGGATTGGATATGAAAATAAGGGAAACAAATTCAGATGGTTTGGTTTGGATTGGGGTGTTGTAACAGTTGGTCTGCACAACAGGTGTAACAGTTCAAAGAAGGTGGTAGGTAGTATTCAAATTGTCAATGTGTTTTCTGTCTACCAAAAGCCATGCTTTGTCATTTGTTTTATGGATGTGTTTGTGTGTAAGAAGCTGTATATCATTCCACTCACATTCCTATATAAGATGATTTATGGTATGCATGCAGGTACTTGATGCTTTCCGGGATATCCAAGAATCTAGCGTTCTTAGGCCATCCATGATTGCTTCCTTGAAAGAGATATCAAAAGCATGCCAAGCTTTTGAAGCAAAAGAATCGGCACCTCCTATTGCTGGTATTAGAAAATTTTCTTTTGTTGCTCAAATGTCGGTCATAACCTTTCTGAGCGCTTTTTATTTTCTTGATCAACAGTTGAAGCACTACGAATGCTTCAATGTGAGGTCACAAAAGTATACGTACTGCGACTTTGTTCATGGATGCGAACTTCCACTGAAGAGATATCAAGAGAAGAATCTTGGGTACCTGTGTCGATTTTAGAAAGAAATAAATCTCCGTATACAATCTCTTCTTTGCCTCTCGCATTTCGTTCAATCATTATTTCCGCGATGGATCAGATTGATTTGTGAGTGCCTTTTACTATGTTTCTTTAAGTATTATGAGAATAATTTCTATTTCTCTTCTGCCATCATCAAAACCACCGTCATATTTTCCGACCATATTAAGCACATTAGAAGGATATAGATCTTTTGAAATGTGTTTGCATCAAGCTTATGATGGAGGCAGTATAATTTGAGTGTGTTATCTTGCTGGTGGAGTTGAAGCCGGACTTCATTCACTCACATGAGATGAGGATCGACCCAGACATTCCTGAGCACTGTTTGACCTTCTTTTACAATTATCTACTATAGATAGTGTACTTCCTGTTTTTTGCGGCTTAGCCCTTTAGCTTCTGAACTTGGACACTGTTCATGGATATTTACACTAGCAGGAGTTTATACCTTTAATGTTCTCTATGGTTAAAATTTTAGTGTTTTTGTGGTGTTTATATTTGAGCAGTATATATTCAAGTGCGAATGTGAACTGTGGCTTAGTTCTGCATCTAATTCCCCAGGATGATTCAATCACTGAGAAAAGACGCCACAAAGTTTGAAGATATATCTCCACAACTTCAGGAAGTCCAAGAATCTGTTAGGCTGGCTTTCCTGAATTGTTTACTAGATTTTGCTGGTATGAATTGTTAGTTTATCCTTCTATGTGTTTATGGCATAGCTAAGAGATATTTTGTGACTGCTAGAATTACCTATTGGAATTAATAGGTCATCTGGAGCAAATTGGAAGTGAGCTTGTTCAAAAAAGATCAAATAAAATAAGTTCACTTCTTCATAATGGATATTCTGAAGATTTTCAAGAAACACCTGATCCTCTTCCTGGAAGCATCACTGATCCTCATCAACAGTTGCTCATGGTCTTGAGTAACATTGGATATTGCAAAGATGAATTAGCTCGCGAGTTATTCAACAAATACAAGCATATATGGTTGGCTTCCAGGTAGATCCTTGCATTTAACTATACTGTTTTGTGTGTATGTGTTTATAAAAGTTCTGTGGTGTCATTTTCAGATCAGTTAGTCAAATAATTAAGCACTGTGTCTTATGTCTTGCTGTGATGCATGAGCCAGTTGGATTGGTATTTGCGTAAATGCTCCGATTACTTTTCACCTCATGGTTAAAGAACAAGGATAGGATGTTGTGGCCCCTTGGGGGGCGGTGGGTGTGGTGATGGAGGAAAGGCAAAAACATTATCCTATTCTCTCTTTATATTTTTCTGTTTCGTCTCTTTTTAACAAGATGAAGGTTCAATTCACGTATCAATCTGTGGAACTCCTCCACGAGTATTGACATTGTGGAAAAATTTGGGAGAAAGAGTAAAGTAATTCTGATTAGAATTAAGGTCCCAGGATGTGTACTGAGTCTTCAAATAGACCAATTACAATGCACATAAAAAACGAGTTGGATTAGAACAAAAGTCAACTGGTATCTCAACTCTTAAAGATGAACTCCTCTTATTCACTCCTAACTTTAAAATTCAACTCCCTTGCTATCTTAAACTTTTAACCACCGAGATACTACCTCTGTCCCCGAATATAAGTCAATCTGCCTCTTTTTGTTTGTCTCAAAATACAAGTCATTTTAGATTACCAATGAAGCATTTATTACTCTTTTCTTTATTTTGCCCCTAATTTATGAACAATCCAACTACCTTTCATTAGTTTATAACTATTGCATTGATGATAGTCAAAGTACATTTTAGTCCAAAATGACTAATCAACAACTTAATTTGTGTGAAAACACCCAAAATGACTTATATTTTGGGATGATGGTAGTTTTTAAATAATACAACAACTGTAACATCAAAAAACACGGAATTAAATTATGATTCTACACTCCCCCCAATTTGGCGCCCCCAATTTGGTGCATGAATGTTATCTTGCCCAACTTGCTTACAGACTTGTCAAAGTCTTGTCGCATCAATGCCTCTGTTAAACTATTTGCAACTTGCTTGATGATGGATGGAACGGGATACAAATAATACTATCTTTGTAGAAAAAGCAAGATAGGAGAGAAAAGTATAAACTCTTATTCAAGAATCTTATCGAGTTACATAATGATCCTTAGATTAAATAGAAAGGATCCCAACGGCTAGAAACAGTGAAAAGCAAGAAACGGCTAGTAACAGTAGAAACTGGGCCATAATGGTCCAGAAAGGAGGAAAAGATAAGTAAAGCTAATTAAAGCTAACTAAAGGCATTAGGATTAAACTGACAGACATTTAATCACTAATTAATAATAAGGAAGAAAGAAAACAACATAATTCAACACTCCCCCTCAAGGTTGGGTGAGTAAATGTCAATGTATCCAAACTTGTTGTGAAGATGTTGGAAGACTTGATTGCTGACAGATTTGGTAAGAAGGTCAGCTATTTGATCTTTGGAGGAGACATGATGAAGAAGTATGTCTCCTTTGTCAATCTTTTCTCTTATGAAGTGTCTGTCCACCTCAACATGTTTAGTTTTGTCATGTTGAGTAGGATTTTCAGCAATGCAAAGAGCTGAAATGTTGTCACACAGCAGTTGTATAGGTGTAGGAATAGGGAACCCAATTTCAGACATTAGTGTTCTGATCCAAAGGCCTTCACAAATACCTAGAGCAAGAGCTCTCAACTCAGACTTTGTACTACTTCTAGAAACCACATTCTGCTTCTTGCTCCTCCATGTGACCAAGTTTCCCCAAATGTAGGTGCAGTAACCAGAGATAGATTTCCTATCTGTGATATCACTAGCATAATCAGCATCAGTATAAATTTTGACTTCTCTTGAGTTATTCTTCTTGAACATCAAACCTTGTCCAGGATTTTTCTTCAGGAATCTGAGAAGAGATGCACAGCCTGCATGTGTTTCTCAGTTGGTCTGTGCATGAATTGACTTACCATTCCCACAACAAAGCTTATATCAGGCCTTGTATGAGATAGGTATATAAGTTTGCCAACTAATCTTTGATACCTCCCCTTGTCCACAAGAGGCCTGTCTTTTTCTTTTCCAAGTTTGAGACCTGGTTCAACAGGAGTGTTAGCAGGTTTACACCCTAACATCCCTGTTTCTTTTAGAAGATCAAGAGTATATTTCCTTTGGGACATGGAAATACCATCTTTATTTCTGGCAATTTCCATTCCCAGAAAGTATTTGAGGGTACCCAAGTCTTTTACTTCAAACTCAGTTCCCAGAGAAGCCTTTATTTTTTTGATTTCCAGAAGATCATTTCCAGAGAGTATGATATCATCTACATAGACAACTAGGATGGTCAGATTCCCAGGTCTAGTAGATTTGGTAAAAAGAGTGTGGTCAGAGTGGCATTGATGGAAGTCATGACTGATCATAAATTTAGTAAATCTCCCAAACCAGGCCCTGGGAGATTGCTTTAGCCCATAGAGGGACCTTTTTAGACTACAAACATCTCCCTTCCTTCCCAGTTTTTCAAAACCAGGAGGTAAGTTCATGAAAACTTCTTCTTTAAGCTCACCATTCAAGAAAGCATTCTTGATGTCTAGTTGATATAGTTGCCAATCCATGTTCACAACAATGCTCATTAGGACTCTTATAGTATTTAACTTGGCCACAGGGGCAAAGGTTTCATAGTAGTCAATCCCATAGGATTGAGTGAAACCTTTTGCAACAAGCCTGGCCTTGTATATATTAAGAGACCCATCAGCATTGCATTTAATGGTGAAGATCCACTTACAACCAACTGGTTTTTTTCCAGTGGGGAGTTTTGTAATTTCCCAGGTGCCATTTTTATTGAGGGCATCCATTTCCTCTTTTATAGCTTTCCTCCATTCAGGATACTTCATAGCATCATGCACATTTTTTGGAATTTGGATGGTATCCAAATCTCCTATAAATGCATGGTACTTAGGTGTCAAGTGATCATAAGACACAAAATTGTAGATGGGGTGTGAAGTGCAGCTTCTTACCCTTTTTCTTTTTGCAATTGATTCCTCATTTATAGGATTATCAATCTCATGATTTCCTGAGGAGTCAGATTCATGATCATCATCTTGGGAAGTAGCAGAATCCCTTTGTTGTTCGAGACGATTCTTGAAAGATTGGTCATCTTTTGAAGTGTTAGGGGTAGGATTATCCTCTTGAGGATTTTGAGTGGTAGCTTTCCTTTTCCTGGAGTACACAATGATTTCATTACTGGGAATGTTTCCAGATTCATTAGTATTTCTTGTTTCAGTGTTTTCACAGGAAGGTTCATCATTCCCTGAGTTATTCTGGTCACTCTCATGATGAATTTGAGAGTGATCAGTGATATCAGGTACATCAGCTTGAGTTTCCTCAGATGTATGACCCGCAACATTCCATGTAGCATGAAATTATTGAAAGTTCTCCCCCTGAGGTTTAGGGTCATAGAAGGGTTGTTCTTCTATGAAAGTAACATCTTTAGAATTGTAGAACTTCCTTGTAGAGGGGCAGTAACATTTGTATCCATGTTGGAAGGGTGAGTATCCAACAAAGATACATTTTATAGATCTAGGATCTAGTTTTCCTCTATGTTGTGTATGGATATGTACAAAATTTGTGCAGCCAAACACTTTTGGAGGTAAAGTGTTCAAGAGGTGTGAATGAGGATAATTTTCAGTTAACACCTCAATAGGTGTTTTGAACTTCAAAACTCTTGAGGGCATTCTATTTATGAGATAAGTGGCAGTTAAGACTGCCTCCCCCCATTGGAACTTAGGCACTTTCATGGTGAACATGATGCTTCTTGCCACTTCAAGAAGGTGCTTGTTTTTCCTTTCAACCACCCCATTTTGTTGGGGAGTATCCACACATGTACTGATGTGAGCAATTCCTTTTTCAGTGAAGAAGGATTTGAGACTGTTCTCAAAGTATTCTCTGCCATTATCAGACTTTAACACCTTGATTTCAGTATCAAATTGTTGTTTTATCATGGTAAAGAAATTTTTGAAGACAGTTCCCAATTCTGACTTCTCTTTTAAGAGGAATAACCAAGCTATTCTGCTGTGATCATCAATGAAACTGACAAACCACCTTTTGTCAGTGATGGTTTTTGTCTTTGAAGGGCCCCATATGTCACTGTGGATAAGTGTAAAGGGTCTAGAAGGTTGATAACTGATCTTAGGAAACACAGATCGAGAATGTTTAGCAAGATGACAAATTTCACAGTGAAAAGAATCAATAGATTTTCCATTAAATAAAGTAGGGTACAATTTCTTCAAATACATAAAACTTGGATTTCCTAGTCTATAATGAAGTAACATGATATTATTATAGCTAGGAGTAGAAACAATGCTATTAAAGCCTTTAGACAAAGACACATCAGGGTAGGTCTTGAGAATGAAAAGTCCAGACACAACTTTAGCACTGCCAATCATTTCCTTCGAATTCAAACCCTGAAATTTGCAGCCATTAGTACAAAAGATCACATTACAATGAGTGTCCTTAATGAACCTACTCACAGATAAAAGGTTACATTCCAGTTTAGGTACAAATAGGACATCATTTAAGGTGATGTTTTTATCAATATAAACACTGCCAATTCCCAGAAACTTGAGATACAGAACCATTTGCTATCTTGACAAAGTGAGGAATTTTACATTTGGGAATAGAGGTAAAAACTTTAGGATTTCCAGTCATATGACTGGAAGCCCCAGAGTCAACAATCCATAAATCTTTAAGACATGAATTACTAGAGTAAGGAGATGCACACAGACCTGTGTTGGCTATGGAAGAACTGGTTTGACTACCATTGTGTTGAGCAGACAGAAGCCTCTTTAAAGCTTCAATTTGCTCAATACTGAAACTAGCATCAGCCTTTTGTTCCTCCACAGTTGCACATTTCCCTGTGCTTTCCTGCCCATGATTCTGTCTAGAAGGTTTCCAGTTAGGTGGCTTCCCATGCAATTTCCAGCAGGTATCCTTGGTATGACCAGCCCTTTTGCAGTGGTCACACCAAGGCCTGTTGCCTTTTGGTTTCTGTAGTTGTGAAGGGGTGCTTTTAGTGAACAAGGCATTGGTTTCAAGAGGAGCAAAGGCGGGTAGTGTGTGTGCAGTGTGTACCACCATCAGGAGGCCTTCCCGCTTTCCTCATGCCTGATTTCAAAGAAACACGCTTTTGATGGATGGTAGGGGTTTCATCCCAAGGATTCTTCCCCAACATCATCAAGAATGGGATTCAACCCGTGAGAATTTTGAAAACTCTTCTTTGTTCCTTCATATCTTTATAAATCTTAGCATCATCAACAGAGTGCCAAGATATTTTTTCCAGATCACAAGTTGTTGCCAAGATTTTGACAAAGAATTGTAGTAATCAGTAACACACAGATCTCCTTGTTTGAGATCTTGTAATTTAGCCTCAACCCCATAAATTTCAGAGGTATTATCTTGTTTGGAATATAGTTCAAAGACTCATCGACCATATTTCTTCAAAGATCATCATGAGATAAAATTTTCTGCTGTATCATGGGTCATAGACCCTAAGAGAGTAGACATGACCAAGCTGTTTTCAACCCTCCATTTTTTATAGGATGGTTGGCCAGCCTTAGGAGCCTTACTTTCTCCAGTAAGATACTCCTCCTTGTCTTTGCCGATGATGTACAGCTTGATAGATCTTGACCACTGAAGGAAGTTCTCACTACCTTTGAGTTTGTGAGAAGAGATAGATAGCATTGAGGGTTCAGTGTTCCAGGTGGAGTTCATAGAACTTTCCTCCCTAGATTTAACATCTGAAGATTGCTCTTTTGCCATTATAGAGATTTTTGAATAAGCTTAAAAAATTGTAGGCTCTCTGATACCATGTAGAAAAAAGCAAGATAGGAGAGAAAAGTATAAATTCTTATTCAAGAATCTTATCGAGTTACATAATGATCCTTAGATTAAATAGAAAGGATCCCAATGGCTAGAAACAGTGAAAAGCAGGAAACGGCTAGTAACAGTAGAAACTGGGCCATAATGGTCCAGAAAGGAGGAAAAGATAAGTAAAGCTAATTAAAGCTAACTAAAGGCATTAGGATTAAACTGACAGACATTTAATCACTAATTAATAATAAGGAAGAAAGAAAACAACATAATTCAACAATCTTCAATCTTTTTATTTTATTTTATGAAATGCCTATCAATGGTCGCGTGTTTTGTCCTGTCATGTTGGACATGCTCGTTGGCAATATCAATAGCAGCCTTGTTGTCACAAAACAACTTCATTAGCAGAGAACATGGCTTTTCAAGTCTTCCAAGCTCCAGCACTATTAATCTAGAGTATCTCACAAATTTTCTTGGCCATTGCCCTGAACTCCAGAGTATCTCATGAATTCCTAAGCCATTGCTCTGAACTCTAGAGTATCTCACATATTCCCTAGGCCATAGCCCTAAACTCCACTTCTGCACTATTCTTATCCACCATATTCTGTTTTTTTTTTTTTTTACTTCGCTAAGTCACTGAGTTTCGCAAACGCAGGTATAACACCCTAAAACTGATTTTATGTCTTTGACACAGCTCCCCCAATCAGCATCTGTATATGCTACCCCCTCCTTTCTGACGACTTGAAATAGAGGCTTTAGATAGCGTAGAATTCTGTTAGCAGCTTCAAGGTGTTCTTCCCCTGAAGAGTGCATGAACTGACTTATTGAACTTGCTGCGTAAGAAATGTCCGGCCTCGTATGACATAGAAAGATCAGTCTCCTAACCAACCTCAAAGCTTTCCTTGTTTACTGTAGTCTCATTCTGACAATCACCAACTTGGTATTAAACTTCATTGGTGTACAGGTTGCAACCGGTCAACCCAGTACCTTTCGAAAGATCTAGAGTGTACTTCCTGTGGGACACCACAAGCCTTTCATGGGACCTAGCCACCTCCATTCCTAGGAAGTTCCTCAGTGTCCAATAGCCTTTCATTTTTATTTCAACTGCTACTTTTTCCTTGACCTTCTGGGCTTCTTCCACGTCATCACCTGTAAATATATACAATATCATCGACATAAACGACGAGAATAGTTAGTTTTCCAATACTAAACACCTTAGCAAATAGAGTGTTGTTTGAAACCCAGTTTCTTCATAATCTATCGAACCAGGCCCTAGGACTTTGTTCAGTCCATAGAGGAACTTCATGAGCCGACATACTTTCCATTTAAATTGGTCATCAAACCCTATGAGGTTTCTCCATACAGACTTCCTTCATTAGGTCACCATGGAGGAAGCAATTCTTTACATCAAGCTGATTTAAGGGTCAGTCAAAAATCAGACAAAATAATTATTATAGTGTTGTGTTTAGCAACAGGTGAGAAAGCTTTTGAAAAATCAATTCCATGAGTTTGAGATAGACCCTTGGCAACAAGCCTAACATTGTGCCTTGGGATTGACCTATCTGAATTATATTTTATGGTGAACAGCCACTTACACCCCTCAATCCTCCTCTCCTTTGACATTTCTACTTTCTCCCAGGTCTGGTTCTTTTCCAAGGCCATAATATCTTCTAGCAATGCTTCTTTCCACTCAGTAACACTTAGAGCTTTTTGAATTGTTTTTGGTATTTGGTTTGTAGTGCTGGCTGATATGAAAGACTTGTAGGCGTTTAGCACAGGTTCTTGGGACTCTTCTGATGGTAATCGGTACATAAAAGAAGAGATCCTCTTTTGAGATTTTCTCGGATTCAGATTGGTTATTTATATGGGACGAATATAGGATCTGTTCAACCTTCTTCTAGTGAGTGTTTAGTTTCAATACCATATGAGGTTTCAGGATGCTTTTCTATACTGTTGGAAGCCTCTGGTCTTGGTTTATAACTCCTCCTCACATAGCTCTTCCCTTTGAAATGCAGTATTGAAGTAGAAGGAGGATTAGATTCTTTTGTTGAATTATTCATTAAGACCTTAAGAGGTAACGTGTTAACGATTCTCGTGGTGGGAGAAACTCCATTAAAACATTTTTTGGTGTTCTAAAGGTCAGAACCCTGGAAGGCATTCGATTTATGAGGTAGGCATAAGTTAATAAAGTCTCTGCCCGTAAATACTTTGGGCACCCAGAGGTCAACACCAAAGCACTTAAAACTTCAAGTAAGTGTTGGTTTTTCCTCTCAGCAACACCACCTTGCTGAGGGGTGTGTATAGTCCCTTTTTCCAAGTAGAACTTCCCCAACAACTGATTAAAAACTCAGTTCCATTGTCACTTCTAAAAATTAGATATTAGTCTAAAATTGTAATTTTAATTAATTCATAATTTATTTAAAGATTCACTCAATCTCAGATTTATTTTCTACAAGAAAAACCCATGAAACTGTAATATGATTATCAATAAAGGTTACAAACCACCTTTTCCCGTCCGAGTTTTTACTCTTGAGGGTCCCCAAACATAACTATGAATCATAGTGAATGGTTTGGTGGGTTTGTAACCTTGTTGAAGATAAAGTTCCTTTTATGCTTTTAGCCAACAAATATATTTTTACTCTCAAAATTCTGAGTACCTTAATGAAGGAATAATTTGGAAACAATTTTTTCGTATAATCAAAACTAGGATGACCTAGCCTCCTATGTCAAAGTAAATTTTTATTCTTATCAACTGAGAATTCTAAGAGCAAACATGTCTTCAAGGGAAAACTACAACATGACTCAAAAGGTAGAGATCACCCATGACTCAAGACTTGCCAATCATCCTCTTCGAGGTAGGATCTTGAACCACACAACCATTACAAGTAAAGTTAACCTCACAATTTTCATCTGACGTGAATTTTGACACACAACAAATTACAGGCAAGTTTAGGAACATTTAACACATCTTTAAGAGTAAAGTAATAATGATATAAGAACAGAACCCTTCCCAACAATAGATGAAAACGGTCCATCAGCTAATTTTACTTTATGATGTCTAGATAAAGGTATGTAAGTCGAAAATAACTGAGGAGAACCCGTCATGTGGCTAGTGGCACCAGAGTCCGTCATTACATACAGACTAACCCTCCATAGACTATCCTTAATGAAGCGGGAATGTTTCCGTAAACCTTCATCATTACATCTTATCCTTATTTACCATTAACCCACTAGTGATCAATTAGTTCATAACCAATATGAACTCCTGGGATCGATCAATTTCTAGGATTAACAAATAAGGAGATTGTCTTTCTACTTCGCACAGGAAGGAATGGATTCCATAATTGTGAAGCATACACTCCCTACACATTCCCGAATAGTGCTAACGTGAGAGTGATTCGCACTGCGCCACTTAGCAATCCTTAACAAACACATCAAACCTATCTTGAAACAAGCAGGAGTCTGCAATCACTTTAGGATTAAGGTTAATCCAATGGGTTTAATGATTCATTCCAAGATAGGATATAGAAGGAGAGCTACTTGAGTTAACAAAGAACAAGTGGGATTACCAGATTGTGATTGGAGAAATTTACTCAATTGCTTGATCTGTTCCTTGTGAAGGGAAGCATTCTTGGACGTGATGATTGCGCCTGATCTGATGCAACATCGTTAGCCTCCTTTGATCCTCCAACAGCCCTCGGTGTCCACCCTTGTGGCTTGCCATGAATGTCCCAACAAGCCTCTGTGGTGTGGCCTATCTTCTTCTAGTGATCACACCTAGTTTTGGGCTTGCCATTCCTTTTGGAGTTATCAACTCTTCCAGCCACCAAGGTTGATCCTTCAGATTCAACCACTTCCACCTTATACACCACACGCCTCCTAGTTTCTTCACGTCTTATTTCAGAGAACACCTCTCTCAGAGCTAGTAGAGGTTTCCTTCCTAGAACCCTCCCCCTGACCTCATCAAGGTATTGATTCAATCCAGCCAAAAAAGAATAAAAGAATATACACGTTCATTCTCCTCCCTCCTCTTGAACTTGACACCGTCATTAGAGCACTCCCATGACTTAGTGACAAAGATCTAGCTCCTGCCAAGGTGGCACTATTTCATTATAATAAGAGATCGGAGAAGAAGACATGTTTCAAGGAAGATAGAGATTTATATGCGGTAGGCTCGGATACCATGTAAGTTTTGAGATAAGTAGATGAGAGAGAGTAGAGTTGTTTCTTTGATTCCAAATGAGATGAAGAAAATGTATATGAAGTTACAAATAACTTAGCAGCTAGTAAAGGGAAGCCAACGGCTAGAAAAGAAAAACAATAGGAAAACACCTAAAACTAAATTAGCTGACTTAACTAACGGTCAAGTCCTTTTAACTATTCAAATAAAAATAAAATCATTACAAATAAACATTACAAATACCAAAACTAACAAGTGTTTGAACTAATCACATTGTGCACCCCATCATCCACCGGTGATTCTCTTCTCAAGCCATTTCCCTTTGTTGGATCTACTTTCTTGAATCTGCCTCTGTTTGGTGTTCAAAAATTTTACTGCGTTGGTTTTACTTTTTCATGGCTGACCTTTATTCCAAAAGCATGATTAAGAGCTATCGCCTCAAACTTGTCAGGCCTATGGGAATATCAAAAACATTATGTTGCTTTGGTAAATTTTTGGTATTGTTTTTCTTTCTTTCTTTACCACGACCTCTCAGCCCTCACAAGGAACTTGGTATAACAGCTGTCAAATGTTCATGCTTGTACACTTATTCGAACCGTTCATGGTGGTTGAATATTAAATTCCTTATTCTGATTAAAACTCGTTGAATAATCTATTTTCTTTGTTCTCAGGGGAAAAGGGGAAGGAGACAGTGACATCCACGATTTGATTATGTCATTTACTGGACTTGAGGAAACGGTGCTTGAACAGTATACCCTTGCCAAGGTACAGTAGATATTCATGCATTCCTTTTGGTAGACGTCTAATGTTCTCTTTTTGCTTTTTGCCTAAATACTTCAAGGAAAATGGAGTCATATTCCACCACTTTAATAGCTTGAGGAACCTGAACTTTTCGTGCAGATGAACATTTTTTTTGTTTTTGTTTTTGTTTTTGTTTTTGTTTTTGTTTTTGGAAGTTGTTTTTGGAAGTTGTATCAATCGCTGGAGCATTAGTTATCATATTGCTTAAGCTTTGCTGATCAAGATATAGGAACCCCTTTACTGAAAAGAAACATGGTTTGTAAAAGGAGGTAATTATTGGAGTTATATGAATGGGCAAAGCTGAGATAGAAGTGCATTTAGAGTTATATGAATGGGTGAAGCTGAGAACAATGGTGGTGTTTATTTTCTTTCAGACCTACTTGTTATTTGTGACATAAACCACACATTACTTGTATGATGAAGTTCTAAAATCGTAGATGCTCTGGCGCTTCTTGGCGGGCGACAGTGGTGTCGGGCGATTTTCTGGGCCCTCAGCGCTCCTAGGCCCTTCCGGCGCCCTAGGCCCTTCTAGGCGCCTCTAGGCCCTCTTAGGTCCTTCTAGGCAATTAGGGTTTCATGACTTTCATCCAGGCGAACATCTAAGTTTTCCCAGAAATTTCAGAACATTGAGTACAAGAAATTTCAAGGAATGGTTTTCATTTCTAATATTATAGCCAGACACTAGTTTTATACATTTCTGTTGTGCTTGCCCTGTTAATATCATTTTTCAACCAACGTTTCTGCTTGGTTTTGTGAAGGGCTTTATACTTTGAAACAAACTTATCCAACATGCAATTTTTTTTTCCTTTCATTTCGGCCTCCTTGTGCTGGCCTCTATAAAATTGGGCTAGAGCTCGCATACCAATGTCTTCAACAAAAGCAAAATTTTCTTTTAGTGGGAATGCTTCTCTAACTTATCTAACGCTTTAGAAGGCCCTATTTTTGCTTTTGCAGTTTATTTCCATGGCACACATGAAAATGTTTGTGTTTTAATCCATAATTTATTATATGATTGATAAATTATCTCATCTAAAAGTTTAAGCTGTTGGGAAATACGCCTATGAAAAAAGCAACAACAATATGACATGGGCAAATAAAAATAGATAATGATCTCACCTAATAGCTTGACACCTTAAAACTGTTCGGAAGAAGGATATTTTAAACATTCAAAGTATAAGTTGAAAGAAGAATGTTGAGAAAATATCTTCTCATTAATTCCCATGATTTGTTATGATTTGTTATCTTTATTATTATTTAATGTAGCCGTAATGTAAGGCATCTGCTTTTCTGTTTCTGATTCTGTTGGGATATTCACGCGTTTCACTAGTCAGCGTGATTAGAATCCTAAATGGACAAGACCTCTAAATCTGGTTGTATAAATACTCCTTTTCTGTGATGAATAAAACTATCGAAGCCTGAGTTAAAAAGGTTTCTCCTTTTATCATGGTATCAGAGCCACCCTACAGAAAAATTCTTCACCGTACATAATTCCGATGAACTATCGGGCAGCATTCACCGGAGAAAGGACTCCCACCTCTGGGATCACCGGATCACCACCTCCGACAGCTCATCAACTGGGGCGGAGACACAAAATAAAATCTCCTAACCAGTGATGATAATTCCAAAAATTATGGGCCGATCTTACTTCCTGCCAGAAAACTAGATGGCAAAAATTACCTTGAATGGCACAGACCATTACACTCACCATTGATGGGAGAGGAAAATCGGGCTTTTTGACTGGAGAGGAGGCTAAACCACCAGAAAATGATCCCAAGTTCAAAACTTGTAAATCTGAGAACTCAATGGTGATGGCCTGGCTTATAAACTCTATGGAGCTTAACATTGCCAGACCACACATGTTCTTGAATACAGCCAAGGAGATCTGGGAAGCAGTAAAGGAGATGTACTCAGACTTGGAGAATTCATCTCAAATATATGAGATTAAAACCAAACTGTGGAGTCTAAAGCAGGGGGACAAGAATGTCACATCCTAATAATGACATTGTGTCCTTGTGGCAAGAATTAGATCTGTGTCATAAGGTTAAATGGGAGTGCACTGCTGACAGTGTGAAATTCCACAAGAAAGAAGAAAATGAAAGGGTATGCTCATTCTTGGCAGGTCTGAATCCTGACCTTGAGGAGGTTAGGGGGAGAATTCTTGGAAGGAATCCTCTACCATCCCTTAGAGAAACCTTCTCTGAGGTTAGGAGAGAAGAATCAAGGAGAAAAGTGATGCACAGGTCAGGACAAACTGAGATGGAAGGATCTAGAATGGTGGCAAGCAGACCAGACTCAACAAAGAGGGTTGAAAAGCAGAAACTTAAGTGTGAACATTGCAAGAAGATTGTACACATTAAGGACATATGTTGGACCATACATGGAAAGCCAACTTGGAGAAACAAAGGTGCAAACTCTGAGCAAAGGAATGCTAACCAGGTGTCATCTGATTCTGGACCACAATTTGCAACAGGGACTCTACCATTCACTCAGGACAAACTAGAGCAATTGAGTAAGCTCCTTAATTCACAACTCTCCATGACAGCTAAACCAAATTGCTCCCTTGCTGAGTCAGGTAACCATTTCTCCCTATCTTTGTTAGGAGTCGGTCATAAAACTGAGTGGATTGTTGACTCTGGGGCAACTGGCCACAATACTGGATCCTCTGAACTATTTTCAAATTATAACCCTTGTCCAGGAAACCAGAAAATTAGACTGGCAGATGGCTCCTTTTCCACTATTGCTGGAAAAGGATCCATCTATGTATCCAAAAACATAATCTTAAAAAATGTACTCCATGTTCCTAAACTAGCATGTAACTTACTGTCAGTAGGTAAATTAACTACTTATCAAAACTGTGATACTGTTTTCTCTAAGGATAGTTGTCTGTCTCAGGACAAGGTATTGGGGAAGATGATTGGCAAGTGTAAGCTCATTGGGGGATTGTATGTGCTGGAATTTGGAATTGACTCACAAAAGGAGAGCCTTATGAGAGGAGCTACCACACAATTGTCCAATCAGACCAGAATAAGATCCTAGTCATGCAGAAGAGATTAGGGCACCCCAGTTTTTTGGTATATGAAAAGGTTGTTTCCTGAATATTTTGTTGATAATAAAGATTTGAATTTTCAGTGTGAATTTTGTATTCTTGCAAAACAGACCAGACAACCATATCCTGCTCAACCCTATGTTCCCTCAAAACCATTCACTATGATTCATAGTGATGTGTAGGGTCCATCTAGGGTGAGCACCTTTTACGGCAAAAGGTGGTTCATCACACTTATAGATGACCACACATGCTTAACTTGGGTGTATTTAATGAAAGAAAAATCAGAAGTGGAAATGATTTTCAAGCAATTTTATGAAATGGTAAATACTCAGTTCCATATAGAAAGCCAGATTCTGAGGAGAGATAATGGAACAGAGTACTTTAACCAGTACTTAGATTGATATTTAATTGAAAAAGGTATAATCCACCAAAGTTCCTATGTCAAAACTCCACAACAAAATGGAGTTGCAGAAAGAAAGAATACACTTACTGGAGGTGGCCAGAACACTCTTATTCACCTCACAATGCCCAAAAACATTCTGGGGAGAGAGTGTCCTGACTGCCACATACCTTATCAAAAGACTTCCATCTAGGGTTTTGAGTTTTCAAACACCTATTAATTTGTTTCAAAGTGTTTTTCCAGAAAACAGACTATTGGGCAAACTACCTTTAAAGATTTTTGGGTGCACAGTATATGTCCACACTTGTAACCAAGGAAAATTAGAACCTAGGTCAAAAAAGTGTTGTTTTCTGGGGTATTCCCCCACACAAAGAGGCTACAAATGCTTTGACACAACCACTGGGAAATGTGTAGTCACCATGGATGTCACCTTTGTTGAAGAGAAGATGTTTTTTGACAAAGTTCATTTCAGGGGGAGTGTAGGGTTACAAGTGTGTCTGATAATAGTGTGTCTGGGTCTGGGGTCTGGGGTCTGATAATATCTCTGAAGAATCCTATGATTTTCTAGAAATTAGGGATGCTTGGCATAAGCTGGACTCTAATCCTGGTCAACAAATGGACAATTGTGGGGAAATCTGCCATCAAAAGGAGATCAAAAACACTGATCCCCTAGAACCTCTCAAGGAAAGACCTTCCAAGGCAAAACCTATGTGAGCAAGTATCCTAAGAAGGTTGATACGTCCAACATTGAGCCTACACAGCTATCAATCCTTGATCCGGTCATTGATACAGACAACCACCTGAAGAAGAATCAGAACACACAGATATTGCATCAGAAAGTGACACAGAACCAACCACACAAAACCCTAAAACAAAACCTGACTCTCCCAGAACAAAAGCAGAAAAACTTCTCCTTGATGTTCCCATAGCCATTAGAAAACCAACCAGAAGTTGTACACGACACCCTATGTCCAAATACTTATCCTATGTCAGTCTGACACCATCCTTCAAAGCCTTCACTACCAGCCTGTCATCCACCACCATACCTAAAGATGTCCATGAAGCTCTTATGGTACCTGAGTGAAGGGAAGCAGTTCTTGAAGAGATGAGGGCACTGAAAAAGAATGGAACCTGGGAAACTGTACTCTTGCCATAAGGTAGAAAAACAGTAGGGTGCAAGTGGGTGTTTGTGGTGAAGTATAATACTGATGGCAGCATTGAGAGACATAAGGCCAGGTTGGTGGCCAAGGGCTACTCCCAGACTCATGGGATTGACTACTCAAAGACTTTTTCACCTGTGGCTAAGCTCAACACAATCAGAATTTTACTATCTGTGGCAGTAAACCTAGACTGACCTCTCATGCAACTGGATATAAAGAATGCCTTCCTTCATGGAGAACTGAAGGAAGAAGTGTATATGGATCCTCCCCTGGTTTTAGTGAAGAATTTGACAGCAAAGTGTGCAAACTCACCAAGTCCTTATATGGACTCAAACAAAGTCCAAGGGTATGGTTTGACAGGTTTATGAGGTTCATGAAGAAGGTAGGGTTTTTACAAGGAAGATCAGACCATACTATGTTCATAAAGAGGACTAGAAAGGGCATGTTGACTGCTCTGATTGTTTATGTGGATGATATCATCCTAACTGGGAATGATGAGAAAGAAGTAACAGGTGTGAAAAAACAACTTGCAACAGAATTTGAGATCAAGGATTTGGGACACCTGAGACACTTCCTAAGAATGGAGGTAGCCAGGTCTTCTAAGGGGTTAGTACTAACTTAGAGGAACTACACCCTAGACCTACACAAAGAAACAGGACTGGAAGGTGCTAGGCCCGCAAGCACACCCATGGAGTGCAATCTAAAGTTGGGAAGTGCCAAAGGTGACCCTGTGGTTATGGGAAGCTATCAAAGACTGGTGGGCAAATTGATATACCTGGCACATACAAGGCCAGATGTATCCTATGCAGTGAGTACCTCGCATGGAGGCAGCCAGAGGACTGTTGAGGCACCTAAAAACTACACCAGGAAAGGGACTGTACTTCAAGAAATGTGACAGCAGAAATGTTGTTGTATACACTGATGCAGATTAGGGAACTTGCACCAAGGAAAGGAGATCCATGACAGGGTATTGCACCTATGTATGGGGGAACTTAGTCACTTAGAGGAGCAAGAAACAAACTATTGTAGCAAGGAGTACAGCTGAAGCAGTGTTCAGAGCCATGGCATTAAGGATGTGTGAAGGCCTGTGGATCAAACAGGTAATGGAGTATATTGGAGCAGAGATATCTAGTCCTATGAGACTATATTGTGACAACAAGTCAGCAATTGACATTGCTAATGACCTTGTGCAACATGAGATAGATAGGCACTTTATTTAGGAGAAACTGGAGAATGGACTGTTTTGTGTGCCTTTTCTGCCCTCTACACAGTAAATTGCAGATGGTCTAACTAAAGCCTTGGCAAGAAGACAACTTGATTACTTTGTGAGCAAGTTGGGCCTGATGGATATCTTTTCCCCAACTTGAGGGGGAGTGTTGAGAAAATATCTTCTCATTAATTTGTTATGATTTGTTGTCTTTATTATTATTTAATGTAGCCGTAATATAAGGTGTGCTTTTCTGTTTCTGATTCTGTTGGGATATTCACGCGTTTCACTAGTCAGCATGATTAGAGTCCTAAATGGACAAGACTCCTAAATCTAGTTGTATAAATACTCCTTTTCTGTGATGAATAAAACTATCACAGTCTAAGTTAAAAAGGTTTCTCCTTTTAACAAAGAATATCGAAGACAAAGATTTTTCCCATTTATTAAAAATAGATGTACAACATATTTGTAGAGAACAACAACTCTCTAGCTTCAGTCGCTCAAGATTTAAAACTAACGGGCATGAAGCTTTAACAGATATTTTAAGCTCTTATATGATTCTCTTGACCTATAGGAGTTCACATATCCCAAGAGCAGCTGCTCTGAACTCTGCTTCAGCACTGCTTCTTGCTACAACTTGTTTTTCTACATTTCCAGCATACCAAATTACCACCAAGAAATATGCCCCATTTGGATATTGGCCTCTTATCTGTAATCCAACCTAGTCAGTTCACATAGCCTTCTGTGCTTTGATTTTGTCCCTTCTTGAGGAAAAAAACCCCCACCCTTTTAGGTGTAGATTCCCTCTTTTTGTGAATAGAATACCTCTTCCAGGACACTTTTTTAGGAAGTGCAAGATCCTATGTGCTTCCTTTAGATGATTTTTTTTTTTAGGATTTTGCACGAATCTGGTCAGCATATTAACTGCAAAGGCAATGTCAGGCCTGGTATGAGTTGAGTAAATTAGCATGCCAACGAGTCTCTGATAAGATGTTTTGTCCACTGTTCATCCTCCAGAGCATCTGAGATACCATGATTGTAGTCAAGAGGGCTATTAACTGGTTTACACTCCAATTTCCCAGTTTTTGTGAGAAGGTCCGGAACATATTTCTGTCTTTATTATTATTTAATGTAGCCGTAATACAAGGTGTGCTTTTCTGTTTCTGATTCTGTTGGGATATTAACTGGCATTTTCCAGAGGGTATTTCCCAGTTTTCATGGAGAGTTGTTGGGATCTAGGTAGAGTAGAGACTGGTTATAAAAGCCTTATGTAATGTCTAATGTTCTGATAGGAAATGAATTTGGTGCTGTCCTCGAGACAATCCCATGTATCCTCATAGCTGATGTCCAACTCCTGCCAACTCATTATAGTATGTTGTCACATCCTTACCTTCCTGTTTTGAGTTCCTCATTGCATCCCAAATATCCTTGGCGGTTAGGTGGAACATGTGTGGTCTGGCAATGGATGGCTCCTTTGAGTTGATGAGCCAAGCCATTGTCAGAGAGGTTTCTGATTTCCAGTTCCCATGTTTGAGATCATTGGCAGCTGGTTCCTTACTTGCTCCAGTTAGGAACCGTAGCTTTCCTCTACCATCGACTGCGAACTTGATGGGACCATTCAAGATAATTTTTTCCATTCAGCCCCCTTGAAACTAGGAGGTGAGAAGGGGAATTTGTGGAGTTCCCTTCTTCTCCGTTTGATCTAGCAGATCCAGAGGATTGACCAGGAGAGGGATTGATCAATTCCCATTAAAAAGCTGCATGGTAATTCATCTTTGTAGGGCTTAACAGAACCTAGCTTTGATACCATGTTGTAAAAAATGAGAAAGGTGAAATATTTTATTGAATAATAACTTGATTACAACTCTGGCATGAGGCATCTTTAAATAGAACAAACCCTAAAGCCTTAACCGACTTAAACAGTTAAACTCCTAAAATTTAGGAACACATTCCTTAAACCCTAGGCGGCTGTGTAACCAAACTTAACCTCCAAGAAATACACCCATAATTATTCTTAAACCCTAATACACACGGGTATAGTCAAACATAATAAAAAACATAATTAAACACCACCATTCTAGTGTAGCATAATAATTAAAACATAATAAAAAGAATTAAACACCATTCTAGTCAACATATTGCTACATGGGTCAACACATTTAACAACGGACATGATTATTAATTTATTTCCTAGACTAAGAATGTTGAGTGAATGGTTGATGCAACACAGTTGCATGCTTAATTTCAAAAATCCTTAATCTCTTTATAGGCTACATTTCCAACCCCCTTTTTTCCCTTCCAGCTGCTTTTTTATAATTTATCTCCCTGCTGATTTAGTTACCAAATTAGTTCCCTGTCAGTTTTACTTTCAGACTATAGTCAGCAGTGCAATAGTTCTATTACAGGTAGATTATTTGGCCTCTTTGCAAGTTAATACCTTTGTATACTTCTGGTAAGCTTTTTGAGCTGAAACGAATGTTAAATAGTATGGCCGTTCATGCTAAGCGTTTACTTTTCTTTCTTTGTCTCTCAGACAAATTTGATCAGGACGGCTGCTGTAAACTATCTGTTGGATGCTGGAATTCATTGGGGCGGAGCACCTGTTGTTAAAGTGAGGCATCGTTTTTCCTGACTTATTTGTTTTGACTTTGTTGTTAGTACACTGGTTTTTTTGGAATTCCATTATGAAAATTACTCATAGTAGCCATGTGCTGACAGGGTGTACGAGATGCTACCGTGGAGTTGTTACACACTCTTGTATCTGTGCATGCGGAGGTGCTTTCACATACCTCTTTGGCCTTATGATAGAGAATTCGCCCTTTTTATGTTCCATATTGCTAGTAAAGCTCATCACGGTCAATAAACTATATTGATTGGATATAATGAAAAGCATTTGAAAGAGCTCTATGCACCAATTTTTCTTCATGCACACCACCGCCACCACCCTGGTTTTGGGATTGCTGTCTCACGTGGCTTTGTGAACGAAATTTTTGTTGCTAGAATAAGTAATCTGCATGTTAAAGGTGTATTTGTGTGTGTTTTACAGCTGTAAAAAAAATTTCCGTTCCTTGTGTAGGACCATTATTTCTTTCCTTGTTTAGGGCCTTTAGTAGGGAGATTTGACGTTTTGTTTCGTGATCAATCAGGCCAACGTTTGTCTTGCTGTCCTACATATTTAGAATATCTCCTAGTAAATGAGAATATCTCTTGAGGCTCCTAGCCGTTATAGGATTAGTGTTTTTGCTATATAAACTTGTATACTTTCACAAGTTTGAATACATGAATGTATTCATTCCATCTTCTTTTTCTGTATGGTATCAGAGCGTACCTTCTAAAATCATCCTACGATCATGGCTTCTGAATTTGCATCCTCCATTATAAAAGCAATTTCCACTCCATGTTTAAATGTTGGGGCATGGTTAGGAGTAACAGAGAGCACCATATTAACGGTCTTGGTCACAAAATTTCTGGAGATAATTATCTGCGATGGTCAAGATCCATCAAGATGTTTGTAGTGTGGAAGATGCAAAGATGAACATCTGATGAGTTCTGTAAAAACCCCTGCAGAAGATGATCCCAAGTATAGATCCTGGCATGCTGACAACAATCTAGTTATGTCATGGCTAATTGGAAATGACTCCAAAAATTGGTGAAGATTTTCTCTTCTATAAGTCAGCTGCAGAGATCTGGAAAGCTGTAAAGGAAATGTACTAAAATAAGGACAATACATCTGAATTATATGAAACTAAAGCATAGGTGAACACCAATTACGAGATGTTATTAGACCACCAATTACTGAAGTATACTCTAGGAGAGAGATAAACCCAGTTGTGTAATGACATCATCAGATAGGACATGAACCTAACCTAGAACCTGAATTTCAAACCGAAACCTATTCAAACTTGGAAGGACAGCAGACCTATAGCACTAAGTCAAGGGGCAAGAGAATGCACAAAACATCCTTTATACAACTTTTAATCTTACAAAAAACTGTCACTAGAATACAGAACATTCATTAGCCGCTTTGATCCATGACCAAGTTCTCAAATCTCTTTATGAAGCCTTAACGATTCCGCACTGGAAAAAGGCCATTGAGGAAGAAATGGGAGCCTTGATCAAGAACAAAATGTGGAACCTCACTGAAATCCCAAGTGGAAAACAACCTGTGGGGTGTAAATGGGTGTTCAGTATTGAGTACAATAGTGATGGTTCCGTCAGCAGGTATAATGAAAGACTTGTTGCAAAAGGGTTCACACAGTTTTATGGAATCGACTACCTTGAAACGGTTGCACCTGTAGCTGAATTACACACCATAAGAATTTGCAAACCTTGATGACCATTACATCAACTTGATATAAACTATTCTTTCTTATAAGGGAACCTAGAAGAAGTAGTTTATATGAGGCATTACATTTGGTTTTGAGACGAACAAAATACGAAGATAAGGTGTGTGAGCTTAACGAATCCCATTACTTCCTAAAATAGTCATGTAGAGCATGGTTTAGTAGGTTTGCTAAAACCATAAAAAGCTCAAGTTTCTATCATTGCCATTCAGACCACACTTTTCATAAAAGTCTCAAAAAAACAAGAAAAAGAACCATTCTTATTGAGTATGTGGATGATATAATTTTGACCGGTGATGATAAGATGGTGATTGAAAAGGTGAAAGATCTCATAGCTCAACCAGACACTTCCTTTGAGGTTAAGACCTTGGACACCTAAGACACTTCCTTGGCATGGAAGTAGCTAGGACCTACGATGGAATATCTATAACTCAAATGAAGTATGTCCTTGATCTTTTAAGGAAACTGATATCCTTGCTCTAAACCAGCTGTCACACCAGTTGAATCAGGGTTAAAACTTGAAGTTAATGATGGTAGCAAGGTTGTTGAAAAAGAAAGATACCAATAATTGCTTGAAAAGTTTAACTATTTTTCCCATACTGAACCTGGTATTTGTTTTTGCAGTTTTTCTAATAAGTTTGTTTTTTGCATCAACCAACTGAGAACCATGAGTGTTACTTATAGAATTCTAAGGTATTTGAATAAAACTCTTGGACAAGGTTTGCATTTCAGAAAAAGTGATTGCAGAAAAGTGGAAGTCTATACAAATGCTGATTGGGTAGGGCCCAAATCTGATAGATGATCAACATCTAGCTATTTCACTTATGTCTGGGGGACCTACTCACGTGAAGGAGTAAAAAAGAAACCGTGGTGTCAGGAAGTGGTGCGGAATCAGAACTGAGAGCATTAGCACATGGAGTTTGTGAAGGATTGTGGCTGCTGAGAGTTCTACAAGAACTAAATTGTCCTATAAATGGACATATAAAGGTTTTTCTGTGATAACTTGTGAACAATAAGTAATGCAAAAAATCCAATATAGCATGTTAAGACCAAACATATAGATATTGATCAACATTTTATGAAAGAGAAGGCTGAAGACAAGGTCATATCCCTAAATCACATTACAACCAAGGAGCAAATGGTGGATATCTTGACAAAAGTTTTCTCTGTCGTGGTGTTTCAAGGCTTGAGCTCCAAGCTTGTTTGTATTAATATATACTAACTCCGTCCCAAAATATAAGTCCATTTACCTTTTTGGTTTTGTCCCATAATATAAGTCCATTTAGATAATCAAGAAAGCATTTATTACATTTTCTCCCTTTACCCCTCATTTATTATATATTCATCCACTTTTCACTACTTTGCATTAATAACAGTCAAAGGTCATTTTAGACCTGTACATCAAAATTAATGACACATAAACAATATAACCAATTTTAATAATCGGTGTGAAATAGCTTTTTACTTGTATAGTTACAGCTGTGTGATCAAGCTTGAGGGGGAGTGTCACTAGATGAAACTATTTGTGATAAAATCAGGAGTATTTGTGTTTTTTACAGCTGTAAAATAGCTTTTTACTTGTTTAGTTACAATATATCTTTCCTTGTTTAGGGCCTTTATTAGGCAAATCTGAGGTTTTATTTCGTGACCAATCAGACATAGGTCTTGCCGTCCTACCATATTTAGAATATCTCCTAGTCCTACCATATTTTAGAATATCTCCTAGTAAAGTTTGAATATGATTTAAATATTCTTTCCATCTTCCCTTTCTATAATTTTGAATACCTACCTGGTGTTGCCTATTCTAGATTTGACTACTAGACCTGCTTTCATTAATCGTATTGTTATACTAGTGTTTTACCTCCTTATTATTATGTATAATAATATATTATTGTATATAAAGTATAATATATGTCATCTTAGTCTCTTAATTATTCAATTATTGAATATGATTCTAAATATTCTTTCCATCTTCTCATTGCTTTCTCCTATTTATAATTTTGAATACCTACCTGGTGTTCTTGCTTTCAAGTATTCTCTTACGCCTATATTTGAATGGTAAATTATGCTAGAATCTGGAACTTCCACCGATCTTTCTTCCACAAATTAATCATCATATCCAGATCACAACCATGAAGTCGAATGAATCCAACTATATTCGATGGGCTCAATCGATTAAGATGTATGTGGCAGTAGAAGGAAGCTAGGCTATCTCGACGGGTTCCATCAAAGAACTGATGATGTTGATGATGAAGAAGCATATGAGACATGGGAAGTTGAAAATGCCATGATTATGTCATGGTTAATCAACTCACGGAGCCTGAAATCGGGCGAGTCAATATGTTTTTCAATACTGCAAAGAAGTGCAGGATAATGTGGCCAATTCTACTCAAATAGAGGCAACTATGCCAAGGCCTTTGGTGTCAAAAACAAATCAAGGATATGAAGCAAGGATCCTTCATCATCACCTAAGTACTTCAACTCACTTTGAAGGTGCTGTGGCGGAGTATGATCTACTAACCGCAAATATCTCGGGAATGCACCACTGATGCAAGGAGCTTTGAAAAATTATTGAAAGAGAAAGAGTTTTTGAGTTCTTAGGTGGGTTAAACACCACTTAAGGTTCGCAAAGGAAAGGATTCTTGCTCAAGAACCTCTACCCACAATCTCTGAAGCCTTTGCATCGATCGAGAAGAAGAAAGCGGAGGGAAACTATGAGTGGATCGGCAGAATTACATGAATCAACATGAGCAATCTGCTCTGTCTACTCAAAGCGCTTATCTTTGGAAACAATTATAGGGATTCCCGTAAGAAAAATGAGCGTAAGAGTCTTACGCTTTTGTGACCACTTTGCAAAAGAAAGGGCCACCTGAAGGAAAGGCTGCTGGATACTTCATGGAAAGCCTAATGTCGATCATTACGAAGGGTCAAAACCGAAGCAATCAAGGTCGATGGGGGTAATCAAAAACAAACAAATTCACCATACTGTGGAAAGCACAATGCCTTTCACCAAAGAACAGATAGACATGTTGAAACAACTTCTCTCATCCGACAAAGACACTCCGCCTTAATAATACATCTGCTACACAAGAAGGTAATCTGTCATGGATTGTTGATTCTGAGCCTCTAGTCACATGACAGTAACTTTAAACTTTTTCTACGTATTATCCCTCTAATGGGCAACATAAGGTGCGATAGCGGATGGCTCTTTATCCACTGTTTTGGAAAAGGAACCATTTTTATTTCTAAGAACTTAAGGCTCGATTACGGCCCTTCATGTCCCTAACCTCTCATGCAACTCTGTTTTACATTAGCCAATTTACTCATGAAAACAAGTGTACAAACTAAGTTCTCATCTTCTCATTGTATCTTTCAGGCTCTGGATTCGAGATGAGGATTGGCGAGTGCTAAGAAGGAAGAGTCTGTACTACCTTCAAGATCATGAAGAAAAGGCTCTAAGTCCGACTAAGATAGATGAGAATGATGAGGAGATTCGGACTTTGCATTGTAGACTAGGACATCCTAGTTTCTTTTATCTTCAAAAGCTGTTTCCAAAATTATTTATGTATAAGGAACCTTCTTTATTTCAATGTGAAGTCTGTGTTCTTGCTAAACAAACAAGGAGTGTGTTTAGGGCAAAACCTACAAAGCCTCTTCTCCTTTACTCTTATACATAGTGATGTGTGGGGCCATCTAGAATCCCAAATCTCTCCTCGCCAGAGATGGTTTGTAACATTCATAGATGACCACACAAGGCTATGTTGGGTCTACTTGTTAAAATCTAAGTCTGATGTAAGTCAAGTTTTCAAGAATTTTCATAAGATGATTAAAACTCAATTTATGACCTCCATAAAAATTATAAGAACTGATAATGGAACTGAATACTTTACCTCTACTTTGGGACCCTATCTGTCTGAAGAGGGGATTGTTCACCAATCTTCTTGCCCAAATACCTCTCAGCAGAATGGCATTGCTGAAAGGAAAAATAGGCACCTCCTGGAAGTTGCAAGGGCTCTACTTTTTACTAGTTCCGTACCTAATTATTATTGGGGTGATGCTGTGCTGACAGCAGCCTTCTTAATTAACAGAATGCCCTCTAGGGTTCTGAAGTATCAATCCCCAATAAATGTGTTTACTCAGTACTATCCCACAAGTAAATTGGTTACTGAAATACCTCTTAAAGTGTTTGGTTGTACATCTTTTGTCCATATTCATGACCACTGCAGGCATAAATTAGAACCTAAAGCTGTTAAAACTATTTTTCTTGGTTATTCTTCTACTCAAAAAGGGTATAAATGTTTTGACCCTCTGAAGAAAAGAATGTATATATCCTATGATGTGACATTCTTTGAGAAAATATCTTACTACTCTAAATCTTCTGTTTCAGGGAGTGACCTTGCTGACTTTGATACACTAACCCCCTTTCCACAGATTCTTGGGACTTCTGAATGCTCAACCAAGAATTCAAATCCTGATAATGAACAGGATATGACCACAGAAGAGAAAGAGATCATCATCTACACAAGAAAAAAGGGGGACAAGACACCAAGAACAATGAAGTCCACTACCCCTGTTCAGGTGCCTGGAGATATGCACTCACCTGCTGAAAACATCCCTACTGAGGACATTCCTGCTGATAAGCCAAATGAAGGTGAAACAGGTATTAGCAACCCTATCGAGGACAAATTTCTGCGAGGGCAACCTGCGGCGCGCCCTGCGAGGATAACCTGGCCGACAACCTAAATGAAGGTGAAACTGATCACTCCACTGGAACCAACCTTCAAACAGGTATTGTCAGTCCTGACTCAAGGCCTATAGCTCAAAGAAAAGGTACTAGACTCTGTACTCAACACCCTATCCAGAGGTTTGTGTCTTATGGATCAGTGTCTGATCAATTTAAGGCTTTTGTTACTAGTCTTGATACTGTTAACATTCCAAAAAATATCCATGAAGCCATGGATAATCCTAACTGGAAAGCTGCTGTTATGACTGAGATTAATGCCTTGCAGTCTAACAAAACTTGGATTCCTGTCATTAAACCACAAAACAGCAGACCAGTTGGGTGCAAATGGGTATTTAATATCAAACAAAACCCTGATGGTACTATAGAGAGGTATAAGGCCCGGTTGGTGGCTAAAGGCTTCTCTCAAACTTATGGAATCAACTATCATGAAACCTTTGCCCCTGTGGCCAAACTGAATACTGTCAGGATCCTCATTTCCCTTGCTGCCATCAAGGATTGGCCTTTGCATCAACTTGATGTCAAAAATGCCTTCCTTAATGGTGACCTTAAGGAGGATGTGTACATGTATCCTCCCCCTGGCTTTGAGAACATAATTGGCAAAGGGAACATTTGCAAACTTCAAAAATCTCTATATGGCCTCAAACAGTCCCCTAGGGCCTGGTTTGAGAAGTTCTCTAAAGTCATACAGAAAGGTGGCTATAAGCAAGCCAATTCTGATCATACTCTGTTCATTAAACATACCACTGGAGGGGGAGTTACTGCCCTTGTAGTGTATGTTGATGATATGATCATCACTGGAAATGATGAAACTGAAATTCAGAGACTAAAAGTGTTTCTACAATCTGAGTTTGATGTAAAAGACCTGGGAAACCTTAGATACTTCCTAGGTATGGAAGTGGCAAGATCTACCAGTGGAATTCTTGTATCACAAAGAAAATACACTCTTGACCTACTCAAAGATTATGGCCTACTGGGCTGTAAACCTATTGGCACCCCTGTTGATTATAATACAAAACTGTCTAATGATACTGACAGTGAATTGGTTAACCAAGAAGCCTATCAAAGGCTAGTTGGTAGACTGATCTACTTGACTCATACTAGACCTGACATTTCGTTTGCTGTTGGACAGGTTAGCCAATTCATGCATATGCCCAGGAAGATTCATCTAGAAGCTGCAATGAGGATTCTGAAATACTTGAAGAATGCACCTGGCCTTGGAATCCTGTACAAAAAAGGAGGGAACCTAACTCTGGAAGGATTTGTGGATGCAGACTGGGCAAGCTCTGTTGTGGATAGAAAGTCTACATCTGGATGGTGTATGTTCATTGGAGGAAATCTTGTCTCATGGAGAAGCAAGAAACAAGCTGTGGTTGCAAGAAGCAGTGCAGAAGCTGAATTTAGAGCTGTTGCACTTGGGATATGTGAGCTAATGTGGATTAGAAGGGTTCTTACTGAACTAAATCAGCCTCCTGTTGCTCCTATAAGATTCTACTGTGACAGCAAATCTGCCATAAGCATTGCCAATAATCCAGTCCAACATGATCGTACGAAACATGTTGAGATTGACAAGCACTTCATCAAAGAAAAACTGGAAGATGGAAGCATGTGTCTTATCTATGTCCCTACCAAACTTCAAGTTGCTGATATATTCACCAAAGGACTCCCTAAAGTTCAGTCTCAATTCTGTGTTTCCAAGCTTGGTTTATTGGACATCTACAAACCAGCTTGAGGGGGAGTATTGTTATACTAGTGTTTTACCTC
This sequence comes from Gentiana macrophylla, assembly GCA_026214975.1. NCBI lineage: Eukaryota > Viridiplantae > Streptophyta > Magnoliopsida > Gentianales > Gentianaceae > Gentiana > Gentiana macrophylla. The sequence continues at coordinate 62,433,633 of CM047806.1, read as the reverse complement.
CTTATTATTATGTATAATACATATATTATACTGTTATATAAAGTATAATATATGTCATCTTAGTCTCTTAATTATTCTTAATTATCCGCTGCCTTTTTACTCCTAGAAACCTGAGTTCTAGCCGCCCAGACAAGAATACAGCTGCATTTATTGCACTGTCTCTAGCCGTTACTCATTGCTTTGTATCTCCTATTTATACACATATCTTCAGAATATTGTAATAAGATAATTCTTTTACTCTTCTATTCCAAACTACAAATCGAGTACTTCATGCAGGTCTTTGCTGGTTGCAAGCCTCTTTTGGATAAAACTCTTGGTATTCTTGTTGAAGGACTGATTGATACTTTCCTAAGCCTTTTTCATGAAAACGAAACGAAAGATCTGCGAGCATTAGATGCTAATGGGTTTTGTCAGCTTATGCTTGAGGTAAAACCTACGTTTTCCTTTGGTATCCAGTCTGTTTGTATATTTGGTTTCCTTGCATTCTGAAACATGTTAGGAAATTGGCACCCACGTACGTTTATTACTTTTGAAATGCCAGCTAAAAAAATTTAATCCCTGATTTTTGCAGCTCGAGTACTTTGAGACGATTTTAAATCAGTATTTTACTTCTGCTGCGAGAGAATCTTTGAAGTCCTTGCAAGGAGACTTACTGGAGAAGGCAACTGAGAGTGCAGTGGAGACGATTGAGACCCCAAGTCATCAGCGCCGGCCTACACGTGGAAGTGACGATGTGCTTGCAGATGAAAGACAGCAAGGAATGACTGTGTCGCCAGATGACCTCATAGTAAGAATAAAAAACAATTCCACTATTATTTTAACAAGTGTTATGCTGCTCACTTAGTGAAATTATGAATTCTGCCATACTGAGTTGTATGCCCACTGTTATTTGTGGCGCTATTCGAATGTCAACGCTCGATCGATATGCCATATAAATTTTGTCATTCAAAATTCTTTGTGTGTGTGTGTGTGTGTTATCGGTGTTTGCTTACAATTTTGTTTTGTTTTTGTTTATTTTTATTTTTATGCCAGGCTCTTGCACAGCAATGTAGTTCGGATCTACTTCAAGGAGAGCTAGAGAGGACTCGCATTAACACGGCATGTTTTGCAGAGTCGATGCCATTGGACTCTGTTCCAGAGTCGGCTAAAGCAGCTTACGCTTCTTTTCGAGGATCGATCGATTCTCCTAGTAGAAGTTTTAGAAGCTCACATGCTGTTAGTTCTCCCAGTTTCTCCAGGCATAGGCAGCATAGATAAGATAGCCTATGTTATTTGCTTGTGGTGCCTTTCCTTTGTCCTTTGTGTTGTAATGTGACAGATATTGTTTTGATAAACAAAACACTCAACTCTGCAGACATTTTGTTTTATTTTATTTAATGATTTTTATACACTGGGAACATCTGATAGCAATAGATCTGTATGTATGTACATGATTTTTTGTGTATTCAAAATTTGTATGATTGCTGTATTCATCAGTAATTTTTTATCCAGGAACTGTCGGTGTATTACATAGTCTTTTAACAGGAAGATCACAAGGCCAAATGAGACCGTGATCTTAAGTGGGACCTGTGACTTTGATAATCACGAGGGCCAAAAGAAAGGAAGAACAAGAAATATATATATATATATATATATATATATATATATATATATATATATATATATATATATATGGGTTCTATCGGCACCCCTTTTTATTAACGGCATCACTTACTTTCAAAGACCACAAAAATTATTCCAAGCACAACGATGATTTTTATATGAACGAACGTCGATGGCTCGACGTTCTTTATTAAAAACCAACATCGATGACAATCGACGTTGGTGTTCAACAACGAAAGTCAGTGGCACCGACGTTTACGTTATAAAAGTGTCACAATTTAGAAACGTCAGTCAACTGACTTTCCACTGACGGTGTTTCAAGAGCGTCATTGACGTTGGTGTTTCAATATCATCGTTAGTTCCACTGATGTTTTTTTCATGAAAAAAAAATAATCATAAAATGGGTACCAGTAGTAAAAAGTGGTGTCTTTAGAACTCACACACACACACATACACATACACATATATATATACATAGGTAAAATATCTTTTGCCCCATCGTGGTTTGTTAATTCAAGCTTTTGCCTCTGTGGTTTAAAAATATTTGGTTCATATTCATTTTTTTAAATAATATACCATTTTTACCCTTACTCTTTTTTTTTCAAAACCATCAGCACATTATTAACTTATTTTCTTTCCCAAAATCTTAAGAAGCAAGACTACGGGAAAGGGAACGACGAGGGTTCTCACCATGAGCGACCATTGCGGCGATTTCCGGCGAAATTGACCATTCCGACCACGCGATTTGCTGCTATTTCCGGCAAGGTAAATGATTTGCCTCGTTTTCCACGCTTTTCTGCTATCACCGCTTAAGCTATCTCCGATTTTCCGCGATTTTCCACGTTTTCCGACCGTGATTTGCTGCGTTTTCTGGTAGGCTTCGTACCTCCGATTTTCCGTTTTCCGGTGGGCTTCTCTTTTAAATTTTAGAAATTAGAATAATGAAGACTGAAGAGAGTGAGTTAATTAGTGTGTGTTATGGTTGGTATGGGACATCTGTTTGATTGATTTGTGTTAGTGTAATGTGTAGTATAAGGTTGATGATTTACTTGTTTGTTGAGGCTTTGTTGATGATGAGATGTTCAGACAAAAATCACCAATTTGATTGTGATAAAGCATTGAATTTGAAAATGTAAGTATTAAATTAGTTTGTTACTCTCAACCAAGCCGATTGTTTGTTACAATGATTTTACATTTGAAGATTAATGTGGTGATTTGTTGAGTTTATTTGAATAAGTGTGGACATTTAGATTTGTCATTCAAGCATATGAAAAGAGTTTTGGTTATTGAAGATATACGGTGCTATATTGTTACTAAGAGCACTTGCATCAGTGTCTCTGAATAGAGTCTCTACTTTACAGACTCCAACATTATTTACAGAATCTCTACACATAGTCACATGTACCAGAATCTCTACTGTACTACAATAATAAAGTAACTGTAAACCAAAATAATTATGACATATTTACAAAAACAAATACACATATAAATAATTTGTTGTCTATTATTATAGTGATAATTATTACCTTGTATGGATATTCAAAATATGTATAGAAGATCTTATTAATGAAATATTGGTAGAAAGCATTTTTTGTGACTCGAAATATATATATATATATATATATATATATATAAAATGTTAAAAATAGCAAAAACTTGAATCTATTAAAAAATTCAGATTGCGGTAGATATAGACTATGATGTCCAATTTTATCCAGAATCTGTTGAATAGAGATCATGTATACAGATTCTGATGCAGCACATTTTAGTTGGATCTGGAGCTGTATATACAGATTTACCACTTTTTACAGAATCTAATGCAAGTGCTCTAAGTGTCCGATCGTTTGTCATTTTTGTAGCTGCAATGTCCACCACCAACAGTAGGCATGGACGAACCGGAGGAACTCGTGACATTCTGTATGAGTATAGAAAGTGTAAGTGTGAAAAGAACGCAACTTTGAAAATCATTGAATTGAGTAAGCCAAATAAGGGAATGTTGTATTTCAAGTGCTCTGTTTGTGAATTTTTTGAATGGTGCAACCCGATCGGTAGAGGTGCCTATGATGAAGTTTCCTTAATTGGAAATGGTGGTAGAGATGAAGAAATACATCGACTTCGTTTGGAAAAAATTGATGCAAAGATTAGGTGGTTGATGGTGTTATAAGTTGTTAATCTTGTGTTGGTTGTGTCAATTCTTGTGTTAAAGTGAGTTGTATTGTTTTTTTATTGCTAGTCGAACTTCCATTTTTCTAGGTATTGTTATGTTGTTTGTTTATCTATGTAATGTTTTTGGGTGATGCTACTGACAATGGTTTTGACACAACAAACTCTTTACTCTTGATCATAGTGGTCTACTTCACGATTAATAGATTCTACATCATGATCAAGGATAAAAAAAAAATATATCGTGTCATTCGTTGTGTCACAATGGTTGTGGATATTAGCATTTCCTAATGTTTTTAGTTGACTTGTAATGCTGATATTGTAATGATTCCATGGCATTAACATTTTCTAATGTTTTTTAGTTGAATTATAATGTTTCTTTGTTCATCTAATGATATTATAGTGTTACTTTTTTTTGTCACAATGGTTGAATTGTAATGTTTTACCCAGAGAATATGTTGCAGCTGATACAATGATCACATTATCAGCTGCAACCTTGATCCAATGAGCAGTATGAGCCATTGTTGTTATGCAAGAATGTGCGAGCAGATGCTAATACAACAGGCATTATATAGTGTTACTTTTATGACAGATGTTTCTTTGTTCAAGTAATGATACTATAGTGTTACTTTTATTATTTTTTAATGATTAATCATTGTTCAGGTAATGATACTTACACAATAATAGTGATATTATTACATAAACATCAACACCATCTACTATCATTAACACATTTGATCTTCAAACATGCATCAAATTGAACTTTCATTCTACGATTACAAATCAACACAAAGCGCACATCAATATCACACAATCGTATTCAAAACATAGTTCACATATTATAATAGCAACAATAAACTTCCGGTAACAAAATGAAGTTGAGTCCAACAACGCATCCATACGATCACAAAACAATTGTTACATTTTCACACCTCCAATCTACATCTTCTTTCCATATTGTTGCTTTTTGTCATACTACCACGAACTTCATTTGATTTAGGCATGCCAAACTATTGAGCCAAGTTCACAACAACTCCGGGTTTGTGTGGCTTCAAAGGTACTTGACTTGTGCTTTCGGAAATTAACCCTCTAGGTGGCCGTCTTGGCACAAAATTTGCTTGTGCAATCATTTTGCAATCTCCAAGCTGCTTACCTTTTGCCTTTGATATTACTGTCAACTTTTGTACAACTTGTTTTGTACGTTGTGTTTCTTGCAGTCTTGGTGACCCTCTTGATGGAAAGTCCTGTAACAAGTCAATGAAAAAGATAACATTAATTTCCTAAACTATTAATAAACTAAACTAAAAATTTAACGGTATTAAGCGTCTAATGAACAGCTTAGAAGCTATTCAGAACGCATGGAAAGCAGAAAGAAGACAACTAAAACCAGCCAAAGGGCATCAGAGCAGATTTCTCAAATATAAATTAACATCGTTCTTGATCAATAAATGCCCATTCCTTGTACATCATCAATGGAACAAGTTTTGCATACTATATTCGAATTCAATTTCTACAGAAATCAACATCTACATACTCCGAGTGCTGAATATCTTCAGGCATCCCAAGACCCAGGACACTTCAAACACAACTTCTTATTTATCTCAAACCATATATCCCAAGCAAAGTAGCAATTATGCATTTCATCCTTAACACGAAAATTCGTACATCAACTTACATTTGCAGTCTCATACCAATCAAAGTACACACTAATTAACTCACTCTCTTCAGTCTTCATTATTCTAATTTCTAAAATTTAAAAGAGAAGCCCACCGGAAAACGCAGCAAATCACGGTCGGAAAATGTGGAAAATTGTAGAAAATCGGAGATAGCACAAGCGGTGATAGCAGAAAAGCGTGGAAAACGAAGCAAATCATTTACCTTGCCGGAAAAAGCAGTAAATCGCAGTCGGAATGGTCAATTTCACCGGAAATCGCAGCAATGGTCGCTCATGGTGAGAACCCTCGGCGTTCCCATTCCCGTAGTCTTGCTTCTTAATTTTTTCGGAAAGAAAATAAGTTAATAATGTGCTGATGGTTTTGAAAAAAAATTTAAAAAAAAAAAGAAAAGAAAAAGAAAAATAAGGGTAAAAATGGTATATTATTTAAAAAAAGATTATTCCGACGGAATATTCTCTTTTATTTGACTGAATTTGTAGTTGATGGTTTGTGGAAAACCCCAGGAGAGTGAACCATATATTTTTAAACCACAGGGGAGCAAAAACTTCAATTAACAAACCACGAGGGGGCAAAAGGTTTTTTTACCCTAACTAAAACCATATACACCTTCAATGTGAGAAACACACTTCAGTTGGAGGGAGAATTGGTTTTGTTAATAAAAATCTTGTAACCGTTTAATTAATGGAACACTTATGTTTTCATAGGAACAAAAGAAGCAGATTTATTTATGCTATACTCGATAAGTATTATCTTTTTTTTTAGGAAGATAAGTAGTATCAAAACTCAAAAAGTTTATTTACCCTGCCAAACTACTTTCATGCATGTCTACTTTCACACTAAACTCAGTTTCAGAAAAGAAAAAAAAGGTAAAAAAAAAAAAAAAAAAACTTAAAAAATTAAATAAAAACCCTCAGTAGCAAACGGGTAATGAAAGAAATTCTCTATCTTGCAACAAATATCCTTGTAGCAAATAAAGTTGACTGAATCTCAATCTCACAAACTCAGCTATCCAATTGTCAGTATGAGATCGCTGGAACAACAAGAATTCATGAAGAAGAAAACAACTGGGAGAAATATTAGTTTCTTATTGAATGAAAATCATAGCTTAGTTTGTTAACGATTCAGTAGAGAGTAAAAGTTTGTACATCCAAGGCTTTGGAAAAAAGATCAGCCAACTGGTTTGGTGGGGAAGCTAAGCAGCTTCACAAAGCCATCTTGCACATTTTGTCGAATGAAATGGAAATCGATTTGTTGGAAAATAGGATTTTGAGCAAGATGTATAGTAGAACATGTGTTGGAAAAGGGACATGAAGATCTTGAGCTAAGTAACAGAGACATTGGATCTCACAAGCAATTGATGTTAGAGCCCTGTACTCGGCCTCAGCTGATCTCCAGGAGACAGTATTTTACTTTTTTGATTTTCATGACTACAAAAAATGCCCAGTAAACATGCAATAACCAGTAATAGAACGTTTGGTGTCCTTACAAGAACCCCAATCAGAATCAACAAAGGCATCTAAGGAAAGTTGTTAGCTAGATAAAACAAACCCTTTCAGATATCTAAGAAGACATAGAGCAGCATGATAATGATGAACGGTAAGAGAGCCAAGAAATTGACTTAATTGTTGAGTGATGCCAGACCTAGTAATTGTAAGATAAACAAGTTTCCTAACAATGCTAATGTAAATTGTGTTGTCTGATAGTAGCTCAAAATCACCATGATGTCAAGTCAATTTGGACTGCATTAGGTTGATATCTAGCTTGTAGTATAACATGTGGTAGTCAAGAAGATTGAATGCATACTTCCGTTGAGTGATAGTGAGACCCTCGGCAGAACGAGAAACCTCTAGACTAAGGAAAAATTTCAAGTCTCCTAAGTTCTTGATCTTGAAGGTGATGTAAGGAATTCTCGAGTTCAACAATTAGACTATGGTCATTGCTTATAATGTCATCCACTCATGCTAGTGCAATGATAAACTGTGTCTAGTTAGTCATTATGAACATGTTTTGATCATGTTGGCATTGTATACATCCAAACCGTAAAAGTGCAGTTGTGAGCTTATGATTCCATTGACGACTAGCATGTTTGAGACCATATATAGACTTATTTTAAATGTCATAATTGGTTAGGATGAGGAGTTGTGACACCATGAGGCAAATTCTTGTCAACTTCTTCACGAAGATCCCCATGAAGAAACACATCATTGACATCAAGTTGTTGTAAATGCCCAACCTAAACATTGTAAAACCGTAATTATATATTAGGAAGAGCCTCTTACGTTAATTGCAAGCAAAACCAATGACAAAACTCAAAAACACTGCAGCACTTCTGAACATCCCCAAGAAACCTAATTGATCAACATTCGATCAAGAATTAATTGTGATCAAGGGTTTCTGAACGATTAAAACCTCGAATTGAAAGGTCAAACTTGACGATTACAAAAAACTAGGGCTAAACTGAAAACTTATGAAATTGAGTATAGTTGGTGTTGAAATGTTCGTCTTGATGAGACGATGATTTCCGTCTTTTGTGGTCTGCCAAATTCCTGACGGATTAGCTGCGCGATTGAAGATTTCCTTCCTCTGCTTCCTGACACTCTGCGTTGTTCCTCTTTCTGATTTTTATCAGAAACTGCCGTGGTGAGTTATGAGGGAAAAATAGGTAATTATCCCCTTTTATAGTTATTAAATAAATCCCTTTTTAAATAATAACTAAATTCCTTAATTAAATATTTTTAATTAATTTAAGTAGGATAAATATTAATTAGGTCTTAGTTAAATACTCAATTACTACTTTAACCTTTTTTCAAAATTCGGGATGTTATAAAGAATTACCTCTTGAATCGATGATATGAAATTATATATCGATCTCATCTTCATGATGATAAATCATGATATATATATATATATATATATATATATATATATATATATATATATATATATATATATATATATATATATATATAGTGAGGGAATTTGTGTTCCCTTGATATATTGTTGTCACTTATATCAGTTTAATTTTTCTTCTTTTAATCCCTAAAAGAAAAAATAAATTTGTTTTTAGTAAGTGGATGATAAATAACGTGGAGAGAGTGAACGTAACAATAAGATACGAAAACATTTACTGAAGATTCCTTATAATCTATGATCGCATGAGTTGTAGAATACAGTAACCATAAAATCCAAATTGAAAAAAAAAAAAAAAAAAAAAAAAAAGGCGAAAAATCCTATATATGACAGCTAAGCCTCTGACGAGTTTGTTAATTACTCCATGCATTGGGATTACCTCCACTCCATTCCGTGCCACCCCCCTCCCCTCCCCTCCCCCCCTCCCCCTCATACATGCTGCGTGACCCCTTTCAGTTTCATCTCCCTCCCTCATGTTTTACATTCATGAACACCATAATCTGAACTTCACATTCTGTTCGTCTCTGTTCAAATCAATTTAACAATTTCTTCATTTTATTTATTTATTATTTTGTTTTCAAATTTTCTTCAAATAAACTAAAATGGAAGATACTAGTGGAAACTGTTGTTCTTCTGTTACACATAACATATCAGAGGCAGAGGCCGGCAGGCTGCTTAATCCGACCTCTAGTCGTTGGAATTCTACAGATGTTGATTACACCATTTTTCCTCAAGCATCATCATCATCATCATCCAATGAATTTGCTTCACTTCCTTCCAGATACTCGAAATCCATCAATTTCCATCTCTCCATCACTGATCGTAAGCATTTTCAGCGTTGCCTTATCGCCTCTGTTTCCCTTCTTCTTATTGGTATGGTAGTGATCGTGATGGTGTTTACCATCTTGTCTCACAGAAACCATCATCATTCTTCTTCCAAAGATCTTGCCGTTGCCCTCACCCAGTCCCTTTCATTCTTTGATGCACAAAAGTGTAAGTATAATGCCTTTTTTTTTTCTTTTTGGAATGGGAATGAGACCACTAGGCCGCATTTGCTATTTTTTTCTGTTGATTTATGCACTTTTTGATGCCCATTATTTTAGCATGATTATCACCATCACCGGATGGAAAGGAAATTGAGGAAGGAAACACTGATGCTTAACAAATTTTTTGTGCAGCAGGACATTATCCAAGGGACAACGGGATAAAATTCCGAGGGGATTCTGGATTACACGATGGGAGTACAATGAATACACAGGCAGATCTTGTTGGAGGTTTCTATGATTCCGGAAACAATATGAAATTCAGCTTTCCGACTGCATATACCGTTACTCTCTTAAGTTGGTCAGTGATTGAATATCATAACAAATATGCTGATCTTAATGAACTTGATCATGTCAAGGATATAATCAGATGGGGCAGCAATTATTTGCTTAAGTTATTTGTCCACTCGAATACAAGTACTGATTCTGCCATTATCTACTCTCAGGTAACCTTTATTTGTTCTCTTTAACATTTGTTATGTTGTTGGCAAGTGATTGAAACATAAAATAGACAAGATGTGAGAGCCAGTTTAATTAGGCCTAGTTTACCTAGTTGTATACTACAATCATATGTTGTGTTTTACATCGTTAGGTTGGCACTCCCGGGGCCGGGACCGGGACCGAGGATAAGGACAATGACATTAGTTGTTGGCAGAGGCCAGAAGACATGAACTATCCACGGCCCGTTTCAATCTGTGACGCCACTGCATCAGATCTAGCAGGGGAAATGGTGGCTGCCATGTCAGCTGCATCATTAATTTTTAACGGTCCTGATAAGTTTTTGTCAGAAAAATTAGTCCAAGCTGCAGAGTTACTATTTGATCTTGCACTTAAAGTTGAACCTTTGAATAGAAGAACATACACATCTATTGAAGATTGTGGAGGAAGAGCAAAACAATTCTATAATTCATCTGGTTACAAAGATGAACTTGTCTGGGGAGCTGCTTGGTTGTTTTTCGCCACTGGTAACAACACCTATCTTGACTATGCCACGAAAAATTACGCATCCGCCGAGGCAGAGAAAATATCCTCTTCTGATGAAGGGAATGTTTTCTCATGGGATAACAAGATGACTGCAACAGCTGTACGTGCCGCCATTTCCAAAAAAAAAACGATTGATTTTTACTCCTTTATTATGTAAGTAATAATGATCATAGTATTTGCATTTTGCAGATCTTACTGACGCGGCTAAGATATTTCAGAGATCTTGGTTATCCATATGAAACAGCTTTCATATCAGCGACAAACAGAACCGAAAAGCTTATGTGCTCATACGTTTCGAGTAAAAAGTTCACAACCACAAAAGGTTATTGATTATCTCATGTTAATATTCTATGCTTTATATTTGAGCCCTTTTCTCTGATTAAAGTGATGTATATACATTAGGTGGTTTGATTGTATTAAAGCCAGATAGTAGCGGCGCGATTCAGTATGCAGCAACAGCATCTTTTCTCACCAAATTGTACAGTGATTACCTTGAATTGTTGTCTACATCTGGCATCACTTGTGAAAATGGTATGCATTCTTTGGAAAGCTTGAGAGATTTTTCCTTATCACAAGTAAGTAAATTATGAATCACTTTTGCTGGATTACATTTAAAGATCTTAAAGTAGTAGATTATGAGAAACGAACCCGTATCCATTTTTTTTCCAGGTTCATTATATACTAGGAGATAACCCTAAGGGACTAAGCTATGTGGTTGGATATGGGGATCATTATCCAACCCATGTTCATCATAGGGCTGCATCGATCCCGTGGGATGGAAAGCGGTACGATTGTGGAGATGGAGACTATTGGCTAGATAGAAAGGATCGAAATCCTAATACACTCCTAGGAGCCATGGTTGCTGGACCAGACAACGATGACAATTTCGTCGATGATAGAGGTAAAAAATGGTTTACAGAGCCAAACATATGGGGCAATGCAGGATTAACCACGGCGCTTATTGCACTCCATCCTCCAACTGATCACTTTTCTATTTTGAATGGAGGCAACCTAGGCATAGACAGGAATGGATTATTCATAAAGATTCAGAGTGCTCCACCATTAACATAACAGAATACATGGAGACTACACACACCATTGCATAGAAATGGATTCTTAAGGGATGAAAAAAAAAAAAAAAGGGGGACTGAACATGTTGAGATATATTCAATTTTGCACTCATTGTTGTTGAACATTGTTGAAAAGAGCCTCAGAAAAAAATGCCTGTTGCTATGATACTGAAGGCTAGTGAGTTAAATTGTTGATGGTCCTCTGTAACTCGACGTTTTTTAGTGCAAGACAAGTTCTATACTTTGCAAGTGTTTTCATTCTGTTATGATAAGCTCTTTTTATCATCACATTTACCCAATACACCATGATAGATTCATTACCTTAGCAACTTAAATCACACTATATCTTAAGCTGCATATGCAATTATATTGAGCAAAAATTTTAAACATAAGAGAATTTCTTCATTAATTTTAAGAGATGATTTTAGGGATTTTATACAAGAGACAAGTGAACTTTCAGGTTTCAGCTGCCTAAGATAAATACAATTGGATACCAAGTGTGAGGCTCCGTTCCCGGGCACCGAGTTTTTTTCCAAAAATAACGCCCGCCAAGAAATCTATACGTAAGTCTCATGTGACATCATTATCAGAGTAAAGCAGAAATTAAAGCTAAGAACTATTCGGGAATGTCAAAAGACAAAAACAGATCGACTAGTTCCACTCTATGTCTAAAAGAAACAAACATTAAACGACAAAGAACGAAGTAAATGTTGTTTACATCTATTACAAGTCCCGAATGAAATGAAAGATACAAGTCTAGAAGCTCTCAAACAAACAAATGTTTTAAACTCTCAACAACATTATTAAGGTGAACCAAGTAAAAGATAACATTCTTCAGCATAAGTCCCGAGCTCATACGTCAGATACATCATGGCTGTCATCATAAACGAACTCATCTACCTGCCAATCACCTTCTCGGGGTGGTGTTAGGAATATTTTAGTTTTGATGATGGCCTGACCAGCGGTTATAGAAGTCTGATTGAGTCTAGAAATGATTATTTGCATAGTCTTACTAAAAGTTTGATCTTGTATAGGTTTATCAGACTAAGTACTGTAATAGTAGCCTGGCAAGTTAGCTCAATGGAGTATCGACCAGATCCAGAATCAGCTAAGGGACCAGACTCAGTGTTGAAGACTTATGGACAGGTTTATAATCAAGGAAGTTTGTGATGTCTATGAATAAACCTAAGGATAATAAAATATGTGATGAAAGACTATTCTTAAATATGATGTACTCTGATCTCACCCAAACAAAGGATCAGAGAAAAGAAAATTAGTTCGGCAGACTATAATTCAGCAAAGTTAAACTAACAGAGAAGCATCCAGTCAAGTAAACAGTCAGCCGAATAGGATTCAGTCGGGTAAATCAAAGACAACTGACAATATGGAAATTCAGTTCATTGATGAAGAATTTCTGAAAGTCACGTGGAGAATTAAGGAACGACGTTTCAATTAATTCAGAGGAAAACAAGGACGGAAATCATGGAGAAACGTTAGGCAATTCAAATCAGAGACAGAAATCATGAAACCACGAAATCAAATTTGGATGAATCAAGGACATTGAATTCGTGATATCAACACCAACGGACAATCAAGAATCAAGTCTATAAATAGAGGACATGATCAGAGAATCAAATAACAAGAATACACAAGGCAAAACGTAGAAACTCTGATCTAGAAAAATCCGAATTCTTGATCTTCATAGAATTATCCAGATACTTCAGGTCTCAGCAATCCAAAAGTGCTTAACCAAAAAATCAAAGTTGATCTTGAATTCACTGAATCACTTTGATTCAAACCTACAAATCTCGAAAGAGATTCTTAATAAGTGAAGAAGCTGAGGGCATTGAAGGACTGAGGCAGTTGACACATAAATCCTCTATCAAAGAACTGCGAGTTGTGATAGCTGTTCAAGGATGCCGAAAGAACAACAGGAGTAGAGTTACTGAAGCAGTTGGAGACTATCAGGGAGTGATTACTCAGGTTGCGAAACAACTGGGCGTTGTCAAGGACAATCAACACTGTCGTATTTGTGTAACAAAAACAATTGTGAATTCCTTCAATCATCACAAGAGAAGAGAGGATTGAGGGATTACACCACCCAGAACCATTTTGTGTTCTTTTCTTCATGCATTTACCCCTTGGCCTCTGTTCCTTCCTTTCTCTAGGACCAACAATTCGTATCAGAGCAGTGTTTTTGTACCAGAACATGTTCAGATCTAATTGGTAACAAAGAGATCAAGTTTTTTCAAAGAAAGTTTTTATCTTTAAAACTGCATACATGGAGTCATAAAGATTCATGTCTAAGATCCTTGTGTTTAGCGTAAATAATTTTGAAGAATATAAAATCAGTATGTTGTCTCACCGTGCAGCAACCCATGAAGAGATGATTGATGTCATCACAGAAGGACCAGTTCAGATAATGAAGGAGGTCAAGATTGGGGCTGATGCAGGCAAATGGATCGAGAAGCCCAAGTCTGAGTGGTCTAAAGAAGAAAGGAAAATAGTAAACCTGGATTTTTTGGCAAATGATATGATCATGAAGACCCTTGACAACAATATATTCATGAGGGTTAAAGATTGCAAGTCAGCTAATGTGATGTGGGACAATCTTGCACTGATCAATGAAGGGTCAAAAGAAATTAAAGAAAACAAGCTATCAATGGCCAAACAAAAGTTAGAAAATTTCATGATGAAACCTGGAGAAACTGTGGAGCAGATGGGCATCAGGTTATCAACCATTATGAGTGAATTACACCAGATTGGTCAGACCTACACTCAAAAGGGAGTCTGTTTAAAGATCCTGAGAGGCCCACTAGAGAAGTGGAAGATCAAGTCAGCTATTCTACTAGGAACCCTAAAGCTGAATGAGACTGACACTCTCACTCTGATGTCAGAGCTAAAGGCTCATGAGTTCAAATAGAACAATGAAAATGATCACAAATTTAAAGCACAAAAGACCAGTGCACTGGTAGAACCTTAGCAGAGTAACTAGCAGAAGACTGGAAACAAGTCTGTTGATGGTACCAGTAAAGACACATAAGAGATGAAAGATAAAATAACACTTTTGATGAGAAGGTTTGAAAATTTCTCAAAAAGACAAAACAAGGTAGATTCATCAAGATTCAAGTCTTCAAGAAGTCATGATAGAAATGGAAAAGATCGAAGAATAGATGAGAAAAGAGAGGAAGAATCACTCTGCTTCAATTGCAAGAAGCCATGCCATTTCAAAGTGGACTGCCCAGAACCAGTTGCAAAGAAGAACAGAGATGATGAGAGAATAAGGCACAAATCAGACAAGAGAAGAAGTAGGATGACTCTAAAGGCATAAACCAGTAGCATCAGCAGTGATAGTGAATCAAGTCACATTTGTTGCTCATCAAGCTCATAGGATGAAAAGGCCTATCTATGTTTGATGGCCAAGGAAATTGAATCTACATATGTACTTTCATGTGCTTCAACCTTTAAGGCATATGTTCATGTTCTTGCACTACACAACCTTCTTTCTTTATTTGTGAATCTGACTGTTTAATTCAGAATCTCTTGATAAATTTTGAAGAAATTCAAACTAATCATGAAATTATAGAAAACGAATTTGAAGATTTAAGAAGAGAGAATAAAAGGTTGAAGACCGAGCTGGCAAGTTTTAAAGCCAACTAGTCTGGTAAAGAGCCAGACTCAACTGATAAACAGAAACTAGATGATGACTCATCTTGTCTCAATAAATCAACCAAGTTTGTCTCAGTACCAGCTTACGAACCCCCAAAAAGGTTTGAATCAAATTAGAGTGAAGATTTGGATCAAGAAGTTGATCCTTTGAGCTTTTCTAGATAATACTGTTAGGAAATCAATCGAGTAGCGCAGCGGAATTTAAAATTTGATTTTCCGATCCAAGATCGACTTCGTTTAAACAATAAACATATAAGAGGGGGGACGGTACTGTTACCTTGGTTGATCTAAAAGATCGACGCTTTGACCATCCGGTAGGAGTAGATGTGCGCGAGCCGTCCAAGCGTCTGGCCTCTACCAGTAATCCACACGAGCACCTAGCCGGAATCCGCCAAGGATTGCTACTAGAAAATTTGATTTGCTAGGTCGACCTTTTCTCTCTCTAAGAAGCTCTCTTATTTTTCACAAGAACAAGTAGCTCTTGGAATTATGGTGCACAAAAGAGCTAGCCAACCCCTTGCTTTTATAAGAGAAGTGGCGCCCCTAATCATCTCCCCAACTGATTGGGATTAGCTTCTAGTAGATTTATGAGAGAGAAAACATTTTCCTAATAAAATAAGGAAAATCCCTTAATTTGATTATCTCATTTAATTTAATATCATATATTAAATATTTTCAAGATATTGTCAATATCTAATATTGACTATCTTTATCTTATTACCATAAATCAATTTTCCAAAATCAATTAATAAAAATATTAATATTATGGTAATCTTATTAATTAAATTGCACAATCCAAGTGTATCATATACACCTTATAAATTGCTTCCTATACATGCCACAATTGGCATCCGGGATATTCTTTAATTAAAATAATGCTATGATTAATTAATTTGCAAAATACATGTATATCATATATACATATTTTCAAAATATATATGTATCAATATACATATTTAATTAATCAACATAATTAATATCTTGTATTATATTTATTCATAATAAATAAATACCACAATATTAATTTACCACTATAACCTTTATAGTATGAGATAAATACTTTCCTTATTTGGTTATCAACTATAACCACATTTTAATCCGACTTGATGTTCATAGTGTGTGACCCGATAGGCTTTCGGATATGTTGGCCGTAGACATAATGCGTAATTACGAAAATGCCCTTCACATCTAATGATCATAGATAGCGTCTAGCAACACGTCCATGACCCCTAATCATCGAAAGAGTCAATACGCAATGACTACTACCTTTCATGTGCTCGGTTAGCGTGTAAATAGAATCCCATCACTGTAATAATATCCATACGGTCGTACGTCGAGTGTCAAGCATTGACGACCGTATCTTATAATCTGGATATCAAGCTCTCTCGAAGTAACACATTTACTTCCACTTTGCAAAGATTCACGAGAGTAAGACATTCCTTATAAGAAGGCCCTTTCGGATATTCACCCCTACTATTAGGGTACGCGATTCCCAGACGACCAAACATGCATACTCCGCATGCTTTAGTATCACACCCAATCACTACTGCATGATCGCCCCATGGCTAGGGGAAACCTCAATAGTGTCAAAGCATGACAATCCACACTGTGTTTCCATGTAGACTCCGGTCCTAAGAATAATTACACAATCGTCACATAGTGTGACACTTAACAGTGTAAGTGGGTCAGTCTAATGTACGCATTCTCTAATACACGTCCACGTACAGTCCAAGTGTCTCTACACTTCGATAGACGAGATCTATCCCTGCCCTTAAAAATAGAAGACATCTAATACGTGCTAGTCTATTTGTACCATCAATGCCCTGTTTAATAGTACATCAGCCTAGAGACATTTAAGTATCAAACTTATTAAAGTGATTAGAGATCTCATCAACCATAATCGCCTATCATGGTTTCTCTATCAGAGTTTAATACTAAGGACATTATCATATAACAATTCATAATTGGTTCTTTAAAAAAACAAATATATGACAACAGAAAAGTCATTTATATATATGTATAATCATAAAGAAATAGTAGAAATGATCTGACCCGGTCGGATCCGGTCCAACCCGATTGGGTTGCTAGTATGACTATCTATAAAGACGAAGTTTGAAAAAGCTTATCAAACTATCAAAAGTATACCTGTGGAGCCAAATTCTATTATTTTGATGCATGAAGTCAATGAACTGGTCATGGAAGGTATTTGTTTAAAGTGTGAAATGGGCGCATTCAACTGCTTCTTAAATCTCATTATACATCCTCTATGGCACCGACTACGTTTTTGGAATAAGTTTTTGCCAAGATCATTGTTTGAGAATGTACATGTTAGGGACGATCCTTGTGATGTATGTGCTTTGTTGGTTATTTCCACTGCTATGACAGATAAACTGATAGACACTAATTTGGAAGTGTTAGGTGCTATATTTGATTGTCGTCACAAGTCAATTACATCAACTTTACAAGTTCATGATGCCGGTTCCAATGCTTGTGAGCATGTTGATCACATAAGAGCTGCCTTGACTGCTCTATCTATTATGATGGATTTCATCATCATTTCTCTTCGCCTGTATGATTTGACTGCAACAAGGAAACGAGTTAAACTATTTATTCCGAGTTCACATGATATGTAAGATCTCATGAGCCGGATTGATGCAATAGAAGACTTTTTTGAAGAAATCAATCCACCCAACATATAAAGTGCAAAATCGCTTGGTATAAAACAAACGAAGGGCCGTATATTATTGAGGGAAACAATTTTTAGCATGAAAGAACGAACATGGAAAGGAGGAAATTCATTTCATGGCCTACAATGAGGAAAATTTTAATTTCCGTGATTTGCTTCAACAACTCGCTCACAAAAGTACATTCTCGAATCTTACGGCAACAAACACAACGTGGGACATCCGACTAAAGGATTTTTAGCATCACTAAGTGATATATGAAGCGTGACGGGCATCCAAAGCCTACCAAGTGTGTGATGGAATTTCCCATGTTAAGCAAAGAATGAAACAACTAACGATGGAGACCAAATTGGGGAAGCAACAGATACAAGCCAAGAGTCACACATTTGAAGTTTAAGCCCGCTGCCTGCATAAGTGTTCATCTCGATGTCGATAATTTACATTTCAAACAAATAACGCTTGTGAGGTTCAAGTGTGCTTAATTTTGAGATTAACCAAACACCTATTGAGGAGTCACAAATGGAATCATTTGTAAATTGTAGCATCGCCACAATCAAGAATTCTATTGCTATGCTTAGGATTGGTGAACAAATTGAACACTTCAGAAGGTGAAAGGTACATTGATGACCCCAAGCTATTCCATCTCCATCGAATAACCATAGGTCTCTTTATATGTAGGAGTTAGTTGGGCCATATGTGGCTCAAAGGTGCAAGTTCATCAAAGTCGGAGCCAGACGAATAACGAAGACTCAAAGATTGGGTGTTACTTTGTTGGTTGGGGCTTATAGTAGAATGGTTGTGATCTTGTTTGATCTAGGAAACACTTATTTATTACCCAATTGGAGCTTTAAGAGATATCAACTATCTTGTTATATTAGACTAACTAGAAGTATAATTGGAACAATAATATCAATTCTAAATTCAAATTGTGTCTATGGTAACATCTTTGCTAATGTCCTAGAAAATCCTACAATGATTTTGGTAAGATAATATGTGATCGACAGAGGAGGATATTATTGGGATCGGGTAGCTCCGGAGTTGAACATGAAGCAACATTTACAATTATGGTATCGCAGATAATGCATCTCAAACATGTAATACATTTTCTACTCCTAACGATGTGGCCGAGATTGTGCACTTATGATGTCGATTTCTCTTGTTAACTAGATATTGATGTTCGCTTGATCCTCGAAGTGTTCTCTTATCTCCAATGTTGAACTCCATACACCACTTGATTTCAAGTGATGGAAGATACTTTGATAATGTTACGCTATCCCTGATTAACGCCTTCTTAATAAATTGTTTCTTTGAGATGTATGCAAGCATGGACACGATAAGCATCTCCTTTATTTAATCTCCATGGTTGAGAAATATTTACGCCTTGGATCACATGATTTATTGTCTCTCGATTTTTGGCTATGGCAAATGAGTTATTTTAGTATTCACAAAGATGGAAGGATGGTTTGCATTTCTCTATCAAGCTTCGCGCTGAGTCATACGGGCCTGGCAAGGAGTGGATAATATTATTTCAAAATTCTAGTGAAGCGAATACAACATGGCACCTTCTATGGAACTTTCATGGATACTTGGTGGATATGTTGGGAAGTTTGAAAAAGCTTATCAAACTATCAAAAGTATACATGTGGAGCCAAATTCGTTATTCTCGATGCATGAAGTCAATGAATCGTCATGGAAGGTATTTGTTTAATGCATGAAACGGGTGCATTCAATCGCTTCTAAATCTCATTATACATCCTCTACGGTAAATCGACAACATTTTTCGAATAAGTTTTTGCCAAGATCATTGTTTGAGAATGTACGTGTTAAGGACGCATCCTTGTGATGTGTACATGTTTTGTTGGTTATTTCCATCGCCCGACGGATAAACTGATAGACACTAATTTGGAAGTGTTAGGTGCTCTATTTGATTGCCGCCACAAGTCAATTACATCGCCCTACAAGTTCATGATGCCGGTTCCAATGCTTGTGAGCAAGTTGATCACATAAGAGTCGCTTTGATCGCTTCTATCTATTATGATGGATTTCATCATCATTTCTTCTTCGCATGTATGACGGATCGCAACAAGGAAACGAAAGTAAACTATTTATTCCTAGTTCACATGATATGTCCGCATAAATTGTGATTGATGTGAACTTGGCCTTGGAAGTTAATTGATGATGATGGTCATGGCGGAGTTGTTCTTACGCCTATCCTACCATAATTATTATGCTCTTCTACTTACTTTGAATACAAAAGCATGGTTTCACCATGGCTCCAATTCAACTCGTGGATGGGTTAATCCTTGGAAGGGTTGGAATGATGTGAATAAATAAACAATGGACAACTTAGAAGACTCTGAATTGTTTTACAAGATGGTGAATTTGACTTGATCCACCAATGGATGTTGATTACTTATGGATAGCTTATGAGGTTTCAATGATTTTACTTGAGTTCACTGGTATCTAGATTTTTGTGTAATGTGATAGAGATGATGTAGTGGACATCTAATCTAGCATTATATTTATAATTGATTTAAGTAGCTATTAGCCATGTGCATTTTTCTTGAAGTGTTGGGTAACCTAATCGGGCTTCTGGTGGTATAAATAGTCTAAGTTCTCCTATAAGATGATCATCTTGTAATCAATTATCTTTACTTTATCTTAATTCAATGAATGAATTTGAAGTGATTGGATTAGCTCTCCGTTATCGTGATCTTTGATTTTACAGACTTCTACATCATTTGCATCGAGCGCTAGGTTTTTCCTCGCAGATGTTATAGCCGGGATTCGCTGACGGTGTTCGAATTCAAGATCCTTCGGGATGCTTTATCAAAAATCGGACTCAAAACCTTATGCTTTTGGCAGTGATATATTATCCGAGATCTCTATGACTAAAGCATTTAGTTGAGGATTCTGTGCCACCGACAAAATGTAATGAAGCGCCTCCGATTGTTAGGTGTGATGCCGAAAGACAATTTTTGTAATTGTTTTATTTAATAAATAAAATGATATTATTATTCATATTTATTATTCTCATAATCACCGATGTGACAATAGTATTTACACTTCTGAAAAACCCTGAGTATATCGTTTATGTAATCACTTAACTCTTGTATGAGATATACACGGGGAGGATTGAGTTAGTGAAGATGTACTTAAAATACAATTAGTCCGTAGTAAAGTTAATCGAGAGTATCGGGTCTCCCTTTAACGTATACTATTAATGCGCCCATAACACGATAGGTGTGATCGTCTTATCCGGACTTTCGGTTAAGGGAACCTAATGGGGCATTTATATATGATAGATATATCATATGTAATTTGACCGATTTGATCTCGAGTTCTCAATATAATTCCGTAATTGAGAAGTCTTATCGAATCATTAGATGATCATATTATGGATATATCTTAATCCCGAGGTGATCACGATCCAACCGCTTGAATCGGTATGAGGTTTGACTTGGACGGTTAAGGATTACACTCGAGTCCGTGATCCGAATTACCCCATCTTGGCATTGTCTTTGGATTGAGTGAGTAGTCCGTGTTATCACAGATACGGAATCCATTCCTTCCATTTATGGAAGTAGATAGACGCTCCCTTATGAGTTAATCCTGAGACATTGATCGATCCATGGGATTCATATTACACTGATTAGCTACCAAAGAGTTATTTGAATTATTGATCACTAGGGGTTAATGGTAAGTAAGACAAGATGTTCGAAAAAGGTTAACGGTGACTTCCCGATTTAGAATGAATAATCATGAGGATTAATCCATATGAAATGATTATATCGAGTGGGCGCTTATTACTTTCTCGAGAGATAAATATAATCTTATAATCGGAGGAGTGCAATCACGGGATTATGGTGGCATATTCTCGTGATTGATTTATCGAATATAATTATTCTGCTCATAAGATAATTATTTATTTGATTTATCGGAGCCACGATTATTAGTCCATGGTCCCCGACGCGCCTCCTAATATAGCATGTATATTCTCGGACGTCGAATCCTAATAATATTAATTTAGTTCATGTTGGACTTTATTAAAACGATATGTGAATTAATTGTTTGGTGGACTATTAAATTAGTTGGGCTAAATAATTAAATATGTGGAAAAACATTTTCCATAATCTTGGCCCAATTATTGTGTAATGGCAAAATTAATATTGACTAGGTCAATATATGTTTGTGGCGCCACATGTGTCTTTATTTTGACAAGGAATTAGTTTTCTTGTGTGTTAAAAGACATGTGCATAAAATATTTATTGGATAAATATTTATGGTAAATAATAAAGATAAAAATATTCTTGATTTGTTCTAGAATATTTTGAGATTATCTTTTATTTAATAGGATTATTATAATTGATTTTGTATTAATTATAAAATCCTTGAGGACAAGGATTACTCTCCTATATAAAGAGAGTTCTCCCAAGTCTAAACACACAATAAATTTCGACTTCTCCTCTGTAGAGAAGAAGTGATAATTTCGCCAAGGGAGCTTAAGGGGAAAATCTTGGAGATTTTCCGGGTAGCATATCGGAGGGGTTCGAGTCGAGAATTCCTTCCACCGAAATTGCTTGATCACACGTCACGGAAGATCGTGGTGCTCTTCACATCTTCTTGAAATCTTTCCTTTGCGGTTCTTCAACTTGGATTTAGAGATCCAAGAGGTATGTTCTACAACCCCTTGTAGATGTAGATTCAATGTTTTATTACGTGTATTATATAGATCTAGATCCATAAATCGCTCTGCTATGCGATGATATTTTCCTAACAAATGGTATCAGAGACCAAGGGATCTATATTTATTCGTATAAAATATTAGATCTAAGGAGTGGAATATGCATGTGTAGATTGCATTATTTTCGTTTTTAATTTTATTATTTTCAAAATTTTATGATGAATGCTTACGATTGTTGTGGTTGAAGAGATGGATTGGTGTTGGCATTGTTTACCCGTTAGATCTATTGTACACTCATATGAATGATGAAAATTCGTTCATATGAGTATAGATAAATTATGTAATTTATCTTTATTGCAAGTTTAATTTCCAGCAAATAGATCTAGTTTGTAGTTGTTTAGTATTTTTGCTTTTCCCGTTGATCGAACCGTTGAAACGAAGATCCCTCCGGTCAGAATCAAGATTAGAAGAAGATGATCAACTCCACAAATTTTGGCGTCGATCAGGTCCGTTTCGATATCCGTTTGATGCTGCGAAGAGGCTGCTGTAACAGAAAAACGCAGGATTCACAGATACACTACCTGTGACTTCCTCGATTTTCTTGGAGAGTTTGGACCGTTGAAACGAAAATCCGACCGTTCAGATTGATCAACTTGGAGTTTTGGAGGTACCATAAAAATTTCAGGTCGATCGATTCATCTCGATTCCCGATCTGCCTTAGGAAGTCCTTGATGCGGTGCAGTCAAAGTTAGATTCAGCAGCAAGTTGGGCGGTTAACTGGAGAAAATTGACAAGTCAAAGCTCCGATCCAACCGTCCATATTGGAGTTCGACAAGTGAAGAAAAGCTCTGGAAAGTTTCGTCCCGATCCGAATTCGTTTGGTTTCCCGATCATCGAAGAGTTCGAACAGCTGCAGTTTTTGTTAGAAAGTAGTAAACCCTAGTTAGGGTTTTGGTTTTTTTTTTCTAATAGATTAGTTACGGGGGTGCCAACGATCCATCTCGGTGTTTAAATTTTCCGCAATTTTATTTTTTATGTGTTTGATCATAAAATGACATAAAATCGGAATTGCCATGACATGCATCATATCATAAATCCACTCCATGCATACATGTAGAATTTTAATTTTGGCAATTAAAATAGGCATGTATACAAACTCGCGTAATTAGTTGAAATTTAATTAATACGTGGTAATTAATTAATTTAGTAACTAATTAAAGATCCGAGGACGGGTTATGAAATCGTTAGCCTTTTCGTGTGTGTTCTCGTGAACCGCCTTAAAGTCGAAACGAGATCACGTTTTCAATTCGTAGTGTCTACTTAGATTGAATGATGGTAAAAGAACAATAAATCTTGGATAAAAACGGTTCGCCTTTAGGTTGGGTGGTCAACTGAGCTTCGCTCAAACGACTTAACCCTCCTAGTGTGATGTATGCACGGGGGTCCGGCAAGACTAAGCCAAACCGAGAGCGGAGGGGTGATTCCTTCTAATCTCAATAGGGCTCTCTTGACCCGATTTCGTCCGGATCACACATATGTTCCAACGAATAGGAAGGGTAGGCTTGCCTACGTTACCGACACCATTCGAATCCTTGATTTTATGTGCTTTTATGTTAACATCAAAAAGACGTGGTTAGTTAACCCACCACCACTTCCAAAATATTGAGTGGGAGCGGGGGAGGCGACAGCCAACCCCACGGCCTCTACTATAGATGCAAGTAAGTGAGAGAAGGGTGACGCCGCGGGCGCTTTGATTTCGTCCCCCTACGGATGGTGTTCACCCCTATCAACATTCATGGCTTGGTCCCGAAAGGATAGGATTTACTGGTACTCGTCGGGTCACCGACCTATCCTACGACGGCACACTCAGGCGTACTAAGAGATCCGATATAGTAGGTCACACTCATCAAGGGTATTTTTGATAAATACCTAGGCTAAAAAAGGAAGGTAGTCAATGAATAAAGGGATGTTCGATTCTCGGGATGTCCGATTCTCACAAGTTATTCATTGATTTAACCGTTGATCTCTTTGACCTACCCTACGGCGGCAGATCGAGATGCAAGGTTAAAACCTTGGAATGGTAGAGTAGACTTACTTTTAGTTTACAATTCCTAAAATAAAATAATATAGTAGTGTTAAACTTGAATTAATATATGTCATTTTATTTACAGACATTATATCCTTTACTAAATTGCTTAAAAATTTATAATTGACTAGTATTGACTTCGTTAAAAGTGGAAAGTAACTAGGACGTTGAACTAGTTAATTGATAATGCAATTATTTTTCAAAGAGATATTTTCTCTTAAGCCTTTTAAAACCAGAGTGACATATGGGTATGTCACTAGTGTCATTTGTGTTAAACGGGAGACAAACTTAGTTTGATCAAAGGTGATTTCGACTTTGAAATTCTTCTAGTGAATTTTAAAGTGTGTAGTAATTACACGAGTAAATTTTCTAATTGAAAATTGGAAAATCATGAAGTGTTACTAGTTGGACGATATTTGGAATTGATGAACTAGTGGGAGCTTTATGATTTATTGTTTTTCTAGAACATTAGAAAAGTGTAATTGACTACACACGTAACCATTCTAATTGAAAACCGGAAAGTCATGAAATGTCGCTAGTTGGACGATATTTGGAATCGATGAACTAGTGGGAGTTCTATGATTTGTTGTTTTTCCGAAACATTGAATCTGTGTAAGTGTTTACACGAGATTTTCAAATTGAAAAATTGGAAAATCATAAAATAGAAACATTCTTTGGTTAGACGGTATTTGGAACCGATAAACTAGTGGGAGCTTTAATGTTATGATTTGTTGTTTTTCCGTATGATAGAAAATCCGAGAAGTCCTAACAAGTAACAATCGAAATAGACATCCCACGGTTCAAGAGTAGTGTCTACTCAAACGAACTCATTTGTTCAAGACTCATTTCCATTTACGGAAAGTCAAGAATGGGAGAATATGTCTAAAAGTGTTAGTCATCTAAAATCGAGTTGATTTTAAGGCTAAAAACGAAAATTAACAAACTGAAAGTCATAGGATAAGGATAGTGATTTCGGATCACCAACCTATGAATCCTTGGTGATTTTCTCTTAGGCTATGTTCTTTGGAAGAACGAGATAGTTGTGCATTAACGATTAATAGACAACGGGCAGTAATTTTAGCAAAATAGTGGGAGTGATTTGAGGAAATGAATCTCAGATTCAAACCTTGGATATCGCAGAAGATTTATTTTTCTGTTTAAGATTCGTTGGAACGAATGGATTTACCTTTTATTCAATAATTTGTTTGTCTTATAGAAAGTGAATATACCATTTGTAGTACGAATCTAAGACTCGGACTTTTGTTTGATAAAGTCAAAACCACTAAGAAATGCTGAAATACGTATATGTACCATCTTAAGAACTATTAAAAGCAATTGGTTTCTATATTTAGATAAACGCTTCTTCATATTCCATAGTTAGTGCATAGTCCCTAAAAGACAAGACAAGACACAAGACCGGCTCAGGGTGAT
Source organism: Gentiana macrophylla (assembly GCA_026214975.1). NCBI lineage: Eukaryota > Viridiplantae > Streptophyta > Magnoliopsida > Gentianales > Gentianaceae > Gentiana > Gentiana macrophylla. Next base: position 62,407,631 of record CM047806.1, on the reverse strand, counting down.
TCCTTACTCTAGTCCGGTTATATTGTCTCAAAGGTTCAATGACTAAGTTTCCTTTCAATCGGGAAAGGATAATGGTTATAAAGAAGTAACATAGCTTGTTCATGACGACCTTCGGGTCCGATGAAAGATACAAGCTAGTAGGAGCTTCCAGTAGTGACTTCTTGTCGATAACTATTCAAACACTCCGGTAAGTTTATCCAAAATATTTTATGGTGTCTCGGATTACATCGTCGAGATGGAGTATTCTATACTCGAAATGGGCCATCACATAGTCCTGTAGACTCGATGTTCGGCTCGCCTCATAGTGAAATGCTTTCACTAAGGAAGAAACCATTGAATTGCCTTACATAGTTGTAGATGTGCTACAATACACCGCTTTTAACTCAATAAAGATATTGGAAGTGAAATAACGGTTTACATTGAAATGTAGAACCAGAAGTCTACCTAGAATGTGCTTTGGAATTAACGGATAATGAGTGGATTCGGTTCACCCAAATTCCGTCAATATAAGCATTTAGCACATGATGCTTGATGGTGGGGCTGAATTACATCGCACACGCTTGGTCGATGACCAAATCGTGATATATCTTGAAGAATTGAGAGAAAGGTTCGTTATCGATTCTTGACATCTGGAAGGGACAACTATCTTTATTGCATCCTTTCCGATAGAGTCTATGAACAACAAACCTTGAACCTTAGAGTACGGATACTCAAGGTAGTTACTATCGATTAGATCAAACCACATCCAACTTTGGTTGTTGGTGATAACACTAAATCTTCGCTAAACTAGATCGTAATTTCGATCCACCAAGAAAATAGTGGGAGTATGGTTTATCCATTACCCATTACGGTTTCTCGCGGACTTTGTAGTCCGAGGATCGATTGATGACCTATGGCTCTTTTGTGAGCGATATAGGATTCGATAATAGAGGTTGGTTTACAAGCCATAACCCCGTGAATGGAGTTTGGTACTCAGGAGAGTCGTTCATACTCTTGTAGAACCACCCGAGTGTCTCAGCCCAGATGGGAGTAATTGGATCTACACGGAAAAGAGTAGAATGAATTCGGTAATTCATGATTTCGTTCAAAAGCGAGAAAATAGGGTGATTCCTGAGACTTTCTTGCCAAACAAACGGAATCTGGATTCATTCGAACAGAAGGTATTGCCTTATGAACTTATGATGGGATGACTCACAAGGCTTATGTCCTTTGTGGATAAAAAGCAAACCTCTTGGTCATTGGAAGTCATATATTTCTATAATATATGGATTTGACCGAGAATATTGATAAGTCTTGTGTAGATCGGATATCAATTTTAGTACAGATGAGTGAATATATACATATATATTAGTGTTTGTGAAGGATAACGCACACTGCACTGGACTCAACATGGGTGTGTTATCTCAAGTCGACCGACAATGCCACAATTCTACAATGCAGAGATTTGGACAACATTCTCAAGAGTTTGACTCGGTCGAATTCATTAGAATCAGTCATTGGTTTCCCATCCATCTTATTGGTTAAGATGATGCATCTGTATGCAACATTCACGAGGAAGTTCTACCTATGCCTCGGGAATGACTCTCTAAATCTTCGGATAAAGAGAAATGGGATGGATTCTCTTTGTGACAAGAGATGGTCAGGTTATTGAACGTCAATTTTGATCGAATCTTAGATTCGGCAGTTAACAAAGCAAGTTTAGTATGTCCTTTAGTATCTTGAGAGAACGAGGAATAATATGCGGACATATTCATGTATGAGCTTGGATATGTGTGATACACTGATTTTGACTTTAAGTCAGATTGAGGATGATCGTTAAAGTCGATCTCGGGCTCAGTGTTTACTCTTGTTGAAGCTATTGCCTGGAGAAATCCAGCAACGCCAACTCGACTTTAACTAGTTGGGTGATTAGCGGCTTCTGTAGTAGCTAGAGAGGCGATATAGCTTAAGGATTTCCTTTCCATATCTGGGAGTCATTCTAGATTTGGAAAGCAGATACCACATCATTGTGCAAACAATGAAGGGGTAGCTTATAAGGATTTCCGAAATCATTGGAGTTCAAGAGCATATTGGGTAGGTACCACATGATCAGATGGACCGGCGACGTTTCGATTCTACGGATCGCCTCGAGCCGACAACCTGACTGATCATTAAGGCCCATGACATTCGGATATAGTACTCCCGAGTCACCGACCTATCCTACGACGGCATACTCGGAGTGTACTTTGGAATCAAAATGGTTATGATAAGTTTTGTGGGTACTAAAATACGGGATGAGTCTCCATTGCTTTAGAGCAAGTGGGAGATGTAGTTTGTCAGTAGTTTTAAATAATAGGGTGTGCTCTAAAACAATTAATCACAAGCTTTACGTGCAAGTGGGAGATTGTTAGGTGTGATGCCCGAAAGACAATTTTGTAATTGTTTTATTTAATAAATAAAATGATATTATTATTCATATTTATTATTCTCATAATCACCGATGTGACAATAGTATTTACACTACAGAAAACCCTGAGTATATCGTTTATGTAATCACTTAACTCAGTGTATGAGATATACACGGGAGGATTGAGTTAGTGAAGATGTACTTAAAATACAATTAGTCCGTAGTAAAGTTAATCGAGAGTATCGGGTCTCCCCTTTAACGTACTATTAATGCGCCCATAACACGATAGGTGTGATCGTCTTATCCGGACTTTCGGTTAAGGGGAACCTAATGGGGCATTTATATATGATAGATATATCATATGAAATTTGGACCGATTTGATCTGAGTTCTCAATATAATTCCGTAATTGAGAAGTCTTATCGAATCATTAGATGATCATATTATGGATATATCTTAATCTTGAGGTGATCACGATCCAACCGCTTGAATCAAGATGAGGTTTGACTTGACGGTTAAGGATTACACCGAGTCAGTGATCTCGAATTACCCCATCTTGGCATTGTATTGGATTGAGTGAGTAGTCCGTGTTATCACGATACGAATCCATTCCTTCCATTTATGGAAGTAGATAGACAGTTCCTTATGAGTTAATCCTAGACATTGATCGATCCATGGGATTCATATTACACTGATTAGCTACCAGTGAGTTATTTGAATTATTGATCACTAGGGGGTTAATGGTAAGTAAGGACAAGATGTTCTGAAAAGGGTTAACGGTAACTTCCCGATTTAGAATGAACAGTCTATGGAGGATTAATCCATATGAAATGATTATATCAGTGGACGCTTATTACTTTCTCGTGAGGAGATAAATATAATCTTATAATCGGAGGAGTGCAGTCACGGGATTATGGTGGCATATTCCTGTGATTGATTTATCGAATATAATTATTCTGTTCATAAGATAATTATTTATTTGATTTATCGGAGCCGCTGATTATTAGTCCATGGTCCCCGACGTGCCTCCTAATATAGCATGTATATTCTCGGACGTCGAATCCTAATAATATTAATTTAGTTCATGTTGGACTTTATTAAAACGATATGTGAATTAATTGTTTGGTGGACTATTAAATTAGTTGGGCTAAATAATTAAATATGTGGAAAAGACATTTTCCATAATCTTGGCCCAATTATTGTGTAATGGCAAAATTAATATTGACTAGGTCAATATATGTTTGTGGCGCCACATGTGTCTTTATTTTGACAAGGAATTAGTTTTCTTGTGTGTTAAAAAGACATGTGCATAAAATATTTATTGGATAAATATTTATGGTAAATAATAAAGATAAAAATATTCTTGATTTGTTCTAGAATATTTTGAGATTATCTTTTATTTAATAGGATTATTATAATTGATTTTGTATTAATTATAAAATCCTTGGAGACAAGGATTACTCTCCTATATAAAGAGAGTTCTCCCAAGTCTAAACACACAATAAATTTCACTTCTCCTCTTAGAGAGAAGAAGTGATAATTTCGGCCAAGGGTTTAAGGGGAAAATCTTGGAGATTTTCCGGGTAGCATATCGGAGGGTTCGAGTCGAGAATTCCTTCCACCGGAATTGCTTGGATCACACGTGCATGGAAGATCGTGGTGCTCTTCACATCTTCTTGAAATCTTTCCTTTGCGGTTCTTCAACTTGGATTTAGAGATCCAAGAGGTATGTTCTACAACCCCCTTGTAGATGTAGATTCAATGTTTTATTACGTGTATTATATAGATCTAGATCCATAAATCGCTTCCGTTGCGATGATATTTTCCTAACAGTTGGAACGAGAGTTGAGTATTGACTTGATTCTACAATCTCTACCTGATTCATTCTCGCAGTTCGTGATGAACTATCACATGAACAAGATAGATTGCTCCCTTGCGGAGTTATTGAACATGTTGAAGACTACTGAGGGCACTGTGGGGAAGGGAAAGCAAGTGTTGCTGGTCACTTCAAGCAAGGGCAAGGCAAAAGCCCATAAAAAGTCCAAGAAGGCGAAGGCAGCACCTAAGCCAACGCCTAAGATAGCGAAAGACAAATCCAAGGATGCTTGCTTCCATTGCGGTGAGACCGGACATTGGAGGAGAAACGCAAGGGCTTCTTGAGTACCAAGAAGAAGCATTACGATGCTTCGACTTCGTATATTTATGATTGAGATCAACATTACTTCTTCTAAGTCTAACCACCGGTATTAGATCTTGGTTGTGGTTCTCATATTTGTATGAATATGCAGGCACTAAGAAGAGCTAGAGATCTCGAAGAAAGGAGAGGTGGACCTATCGTTGGAAATGGAGCAAGTGTTCTTTGCACTAGCCGTAGGAGTTTATTTTCTTTTCGTTGCCAGATGGGCTAGTACTTGAACTTAATAATCGTTATTTTATTCTGCTCTTACGAAGAGCATTATTTCCATTTCCGCATTAGATGTTGATGGTTTTCATTTACGTTTGAGAATAAATGTTGTTCTTTTCACGTTATGGAATCTTTTATGGTACTGGCATACTTAGCAATGGTCTCTACATATTAGATATGAATGTTGACGTACTTAATATAAATAACAAGAAAGCCAAAACAAATGACTTGAATGAATCCTACTTATGGCATTGTAGACTTGGCCATATAAATAAGAATCGCATTTCTAAACTCCATAAAGATGGAATGTTGGATCAATTCGATTACGAATCGTTTGACACATGCGAAGCTTGTTTACTTGGCAAGATGACAAAGTCACCTTTTAGTGGCAAAGGGATAAGATCCAATGAATTGCTCGAGCTCATACATACTGATGTATGTGGCCCAATGTCAATTCAAGCCAAAGGAGGATACTCTTATTTTATCACTTTCACTGATGACCATTCTCGTTATGGTTATATATACTTAATGAAGTATAAGTCTGAAGCCTTTGAAAAGTTCAAGGAATTCAGAAGTGAAGTGGAGAAACAACTAGGTAAAGAAATCAAAACGCTTCGATCTGATCGAGGCGGAGAATACCTAGATGGAGAGTTTCAAGGTTATTTAAAGGAGATTGGGATTCTACCTGAATGGACCTCTCCAGGGACGCCTCAAATGAATGGCATATCTGAGAGGAGGAACCGTACTTTGTTAGACATGGTACGATATATGATGAGCTATGCAGTCCTTCCAAAATCGTTTTTGGGGTATGCTCTAGAAACCGCATCCTATACACTGAACCGAGTTCCATCAAAGACGGTTGAATCCACACCATATGAGGTATGGCATAAGAGGAAACCGAGTCTAGCCTATCTTAAACCTTGGGGTTGTCCGACTTACGTGAAGAGGATGATGCCCGACAAATTAGAAGCTAGATCTGACAAATGTCTATTTGTGGGTTATCCTAGAGAAACTAGAGGATACCAATTTTACCATCCTGAAGAACAAAAGGTGTTTGTTGCCAGGACTGGCCACTTTCTGGAGAAGGAGTTTATTTTGGATAGGGTCAGTGGGAGTAAAATTGATCTTGGAGAAATTCGAGAACCGCTTACGGATAACAGTCAGTTGATGGAAGTAGAGGACTTGCCACATATAGATGCGACACCATCCTCTACCGTGGACACACTAGCACCTCGAAGATCCACCAGGGAACGCCGTGAACCTGAAAGGTATACTGGCGTGTATCTCATGGAAGATGAGGACCCTAGAACTTATGAGGAAGTGCTATTAAGGCATGACAAAGAGAAATGGTTTGGAAGCCATGAATTACGAAATGGAATCCATGAAAGACAACCAAGTTTGAAACTTAGTTGATCCACCTGAGGGAATAGTTCCCATAGGGTGTAAATGGGTCTTTAAGAGAAAGATCGACATGGGCGGTAACGTGACTACCTACAAGGCTAATTTAGTGGCAAAAGGTATAAGCAAAGACAAGGAGTTGACTATGACGAAACCTTTTCGCCTGTTGCCATGTTAAAATCCATTAGAATTTTGCTCGCTATTGCGGCATACCATGATTACGAAATCTAGCAGATGGATGTGAAAACAGCTTTCCTTAACGGGAATCTGTCTGAGGAAGTGTATATGACACAGCCTGAGGGATTCACAACCAATGACGCTGGGATGGTATGTAAACTGCAAAGATCCATTTATGGATTAAAGCAAGCTTCTCGGAGTTGGAATCTTCGCTTTGATGAGATAATCAAACAGTTTGATTTCATCAAGAACGAAGATGAGCCATGTGTTTACAAGAAGGTTAGTGGGAGTGCCATTGTGTTCTTAGTGCTTTATGTAGAAGACATATTGCTCATAGGGAATGATGTGCCTATGTTACAATCAGTCAAAGCTTGGTTATCCAAGAACTTCTCAATGAAGGACTTGGGTGATGCAGCCTATATTCTAGGAATAAAGATCTATAGAGATAGATCTAAAAGGTTGCTTGGTCTGTCCTGTCGCAATCCACCTATATAGACAAGATCTTTGAAGAGATTCGGCATGGAGCACCCAAGAAAGGATTGCTTCCCATGTCACATGGGTCTACTCACAAAGGGAATGAGTCCTAAGACAGAGAGAGAAAGGGCACAAATGAGTAAAGTCCCTTATGCTTCGCAATCGGGTCTATCATGTATGCCATGTTATGCACAAGACCAGATGTCTCGTACCCTCTTAGTATGACTAGTAGGTACCAGTCCAATCCAGGTGATGGTCACTGGATTGCTGTCAAGAATATCCTCAAGTACTTGAGACGTACTAGGGATATGTTCTTGGTTTTCGGGAATGATGATTTAGTATTACGAGGTTACACGGATGCGGCCTCAAAGCGACAAGGATGACTTTAAGTCACAATCCGATTTGTTTTCATGCTTAACGGCGGAGCGCGATGGTGGAAGAGTTCCAAGCGGGAGACTATCTGCGGACTCTACAACGGAAGCCGAATACATAGCAACCTCGGAGGCGGCGAAGAAGCGATTTGGATGAAGAAGTTCATTCATCGAACTTGGTGTGGTTCCTCTCATTGAAGGTCCAGTGCCTCATCTTTGTGATAATAATGGAGCGATATCTCAGTCAAAGGAACCAAGGTCTCATCAGAAATCCAAACATGTGCTACGGTCGCTATCACTTGATAAGAGAAATAGTAGATAGAGAGATGTAAAGATAGAGAAGGTCCACACGGATGATAACATAGCTGATCCGTTAACCAAGGCATTGTCTCAAGCTAAGCATGAGAAACATGTTCACTTGCACGGGCTTAGGCATATGGGTGATTGGCTTTAGGCCAAGTGGGAGATTGTTGGAAAGGTGTCCTAAACCCAATCGGGTTGGACCGGATCCGACCGGGTCGGGTCATTTACAGTCTGTTTAGTTCATGTAATAACTTTATTATGATTAATAAAAGCACTTATGTTATTATATATTGTTTGTCTTCATATTATTTGTTGTATATATATATATATATATATATATATATATATATATATATATATATATATATATATATAGTAACGTCCCTAGTATCAATCTGTGATAGAGAAACCATGATAGTGATTATGGTTGATGAGATCTCTAATCACTATAACAAGGTTGGTACTTAAATGTCTCTAGTCTTATACATTATCAAATGGGGCATTGATAGTATAATCAGACTAGCACGTATTGGATGTCTTCTATCTTTTAGAAGATAGGGATAGAACTCGTCTATCGAAGTGTAGGGACACTTGGACTGTACGTGGAAGTGTATTAGAGAATGCGTACGTTAGACTGACCCACTTACATTAAGTGTCACACTATGTGGCGGTTGTGTAATTATCCTTTTGACCGGAGTCTTCATGGCATCACGGTGTGGATTGTCATGCTTTGACACTATTGAGATTTCTCCTAACCACGGGGCGATCATGCGGTAGTGATTGGGTATGATAATGAAGCATGCGGAGTATACATGATTGGTCATCCGGGAATTGCGTATCCTATGATTGGGATCGAATATCCAAAATGGCCTTCTTATAAGGAATGTCTAGCTCTCGAGAATCTTTGCAAAGTGGGAGTAAATGTGTTATTCTGAGAGAGCATGATATCCAGATTATAAGATACGATCGTTAATGTATTGATACTCGAGATACGATCGTATGGATATTATTACAAATGATAGGATTGTAAGTTACACGGTAATCGCTTCACATGAAAGGTAGTAGTCATTGCTTTTGACTCTTCCGATGATTGGGGTCACGGTGTGTTGCTAGACGCTATCCGTGATCGTTAGGCATGAAGGGTATTTTAGTAATTTGCACTTTGTGTCTACGGCCAACATATTCGAAGCCTATCGGGTCACACATATGAACATCGAGTCGGATTAAAATGCGGTTATAGTTGATAACCAAATAAGGAAAGTTTATCTCTAGACTATAAATGTTATAGTGGTAAATTAATATGGTGGTATTTATTTATTATGAATAAATAAAATACAAGATATTAATAAATTATGTTAATTAAAGAATATTCAGGAAGTCAATCTTTTGGGATATGGGGCGCCACTTTTGATGTGTATAAGATACACTTGGATTGTGCACTTTAATTAATAAGATTGCCATAATATTAATATAAGATATTAATTGATTTTGGAAAAATAGATTTATGGTAATAAGATAATTATAATCAATATAAGATATTGGCAAAATAAATTATAATTAAAGAGATAAATCAATCTAGAAGATTTTCTTTATTTTATTGGAAAAAGGTTTTCTTCTCCTACACACTATTAGGGCGCCACTTATCACTATAAATAAGAGGTGGGTGTCATGCTCTTTTGTACAACACAATTGCAAGAGCTCATAGTTCTTGTGTAAAATAGAGAGCTATCCATAGTGAGTTTGTGAGGGAAGAAAAGGTCCGGTCTAGCAGCCGGAGTTTTTCCGGTAGCAATCCAAGGAGGATTCCGGCAAGGGGTTCGTGTGGATTAGCGATAGAGGCCGGACGCGTGGATGGCTTGCGCATTGAACTACTCTCCATTGGCGGTCAAAGCAACGATCTTACAGATCATCTGAGGTATAACCGTCAAACTACTTAACGTGTTTATTGCATTAAACGAAGAACGATCTAAAAAAGGGAAATCAAATTTTAAATTCCGCTGCGTTAAACTAGTGATTTCCTAACAATGTCCGTACAAATTGTGATTGATGTGGAGCTTGGCCTTTGGAAGTTAATTTGGAGGATGATGGTCGCGTGGAGTTGTTTCACAGCTATCCTACCATAATTACAACGCTCTTCTACTTTGAATACAAAGTATGGTTTCACTGTTGGCTCCAATCTAACTGTGGACGGGTTAATCCTCGGGAGGGTTGGAATGATGTGAACAGTCATAATGGACAACTTAGGAAGACTTCGAAATTGTTTTACAAGATGGTGAATGGACTTGATCCACCAATGAATGTTGATTGCGATGGAAAGCTTATAAGGTTTCAATGATTTTACGAGTTCGCTCGTGGACGAGATTTTTGTGTAGGGGATAGAGATGATGTAGGGACATCTAATTTAGCATTATATTTTATTGTTGTTTTAAGTAGCTATTAACCATGTGGGCTTTCTTTAAGTGTTGGGTAACCTAATTGGGTTTCTTAGGGTATAAATAGCCTAAGTTATCCTAGAAGATGATCATATTGTAATCAATTATCTCACTTTTATCTTCATGAATGAATTTGAAGATATTGGATTAGCTCTAGTTATCGTATCTTTGGTTTTCTAGACTTCTTCGTCATTTGGTATCGGAGCGCTAGGTTTTTCCCTCACAGTTGATGGCCAAAATGATTCAGGAAGATATCCGGATTCACGACGGTGTTCGGAATTCGAAGATCCTTTTTGATGCTTTATCAAAAATTGACCAAAACCCTTATGGTTTTGCAATAGAGATTGACCGAGACCTCTATGGACTGAAGCATGAAGTTGAGGATTCTAGCCGCCGACAAAAAGTACGAGTTTTTCCTCGTCTTGCACTTTGTGAGCATGAAAACTATGAACAACAAAGTTTGAAGCCCATTAGTTTTACTTCAAGCTTTGATGACATGGAATGCTGGTTCCATGAGTTCGAAGAAAATGAAGCCTATTTTCTTGGGGTTTACCGTAGAAATACCGAATCGGAGTCCATAATAGTGAGATTCAAGAGAAATTTACCCGTTTTTGATGGATTTTGGCACATAGAAGATCTCATGAGCTGGATTGATGCAATAGAAGACTTCTTTGAAGAAATCAATCCACCTGAACATATAAAGTGCAAAATCGTTTGGTATAAAATGAAGGGGGCTGCATATTATTGGTGGAAACAATTTTAGCATGAAAGGAACGAACATGGAAAGGAGGAATTCATTTCATGGCCTACAATGAGGAAAATTTTAATTTCCAGATTTGCTCCCAACAACTGTTCGACAAAAGTACATTCTGAATCTTACGGCAACAAACACAATGGGACATATGACTTAAGGATTTTTAGAGCATCAGAAGTGATATATGAAGGTGATGGGCATTCAAAGCCTACCAAGTGTGTGGAATTTCCAATGTTAAGCAGCAATGAAACAACTAAGGATGGAGACCAAATTAAGGAAGCAACAGATACAACAGTAGTCACACATTTGAAGTTTAAGCCTGCTTGCCCAGACACTAGTGTTCATCTCGATGTCGATAATTTACAGCCCAAACAAATAACGCTTCTAGCAGGTTCAAGTGTGCTTAATTTTGAGATTAACCAAACACCCATTGAGGAGTCACAAATGGAATCATTTGTAAATTGTAGCACTGCCACAATCAAGAATTCTATTGCTATGCTTAGTGATATTGGTGAACAAATTGAACAAGAGAAGGTGAAAGGTACATTGGATGACCCCTGAAGCTATTCCATCTCCATCGAATAACCATAGGTCTCTTATAGAGGAGTTAGTTGGGCCATATGTGGCTCAAAGGTGCAAGTTCATTAAAGTCGGAGCCGTACGTAACGAGGAGACTCAGTATTGGGTGTTACTTTGTTGGTTGGGGGCCTATAGAAGAATGGTTGTGCTCTTGTTTGATCTAGGTGGAAACACTTATTTATTACCCAATTGGAGCTTTAAGAAATATCAACTATCTTGTTATATTAGACTAACTAGAAGTATAATTGGAACAATAATATCAATTCTAATATAAATTGTGTTAATGGTAACATCTTTGCTAATGTCCTAGAAAATCCCACAGTTGATTTTGGTAAGATACTTTGTGATCAGATAGAGGAGGATATTATTGGGGATCGGGTAGTCGGAGTTGAACATGAAGCAACATTTACAATTATGGTACTGCATAATGCATCTCAAACAGGTAATACATTTTCTACTCCTAACGATGTGCTGAGATTAGGCACTTATGACGTCGATTTCCTTGTTAACGAGATATTGATGTTCAGTTTTGATCCTGGAAGTGTTCTCTTATCTCCAATGTTGAACTCCATACACCACTTGATTTCAAGTGATGGAAGATACCTTGATAATGTTGGCGCTTATCCTGGATTAACGCCTCTCTTAATGGAAATTGTTTCCTTGAGATGTATGCGAAGCATGGACACGGAGGAAGCATTCCCGTATTTAATTCCATGGTTGAGAAATATTTACAGTCTTGGACTGTCATGATTTATTGTCTCTCAGATTTTGGCTATGGCAAATGAGTTATTTTAGTATTCACAAAGATGGAAGAAGATGGTTTGCATTTCTCTATCCTTTCTGCTTGGAGTCATATGGGCCTAGTTGTTGAGGCATAATATTATTTCAAAATTTAGTGAAGGAATACAACATGACACCTTCTATGGAACATTATGGATACTTGGTGGACATGTTGGGAAGTTTGAAAAAGCTTATCAAACTATCAAAAGTATACATGTGGAGCCAAATTCTGTTATTCTGATGCATGAAGTCAATGAACTGGTCATGGAAGGTATTTGTTTAATGCGTGAAATGGGTGCATTCAACTGCTTCTTAAATCTCATTATACATCCTCTATGGTACCGACAACGTTTTCGGAATAAGTTTTTGCCAAGATCATTGTTTGAGAATGTACGTGTTAAGGACGATCCTTGTGATGTACATGCTTTGTTGGTTATTTCCACTGCTCTGACGGATAAACTGATAGACACTAATTTGGAAGTGTTAGGTGCTCTATTTGATTGTCGTCACAAGTCAATTACATCGTCCTTACAAGTTCATGATGCCGGTTCCAATGCTTGTGAGCAAGTTGATCACATAAGAGCTGTCTTGACTGCTCTATCTATTATGATGGATTTCATCATCATTTCTTTTCGCCTGTATGATTTGACTGCAACAAGGAAACGAGTTAAAATATTTATTCCTAGTTCACATGATATGTCCGTACAAATTGTGATTGATGTGGAACTTGGCCTTTGGAAGTTAATTTGGAGGATGATGGTCATGTGGAGTTGTTTCACAGCTATCCTACCATAATTACAATGCTCTTCTACTTTGAATACAAAGTATGGTTTCACTGTTGGCTCCAATCTAACTCGTGGATGGGTTAATCCTCGGAAGGGTTGGAATGATGTGAACAGTCACAATGGACAACTTAGGAAGACTTCGGAATTGTTTTACAAGATGGTGAATGGACTTGATCCACCAATGGATGTTGATTACGATGGATAGCTTATGAGGTTTCAATGATTTTACGAGTTCACTCGTGGACGAGATTTTTGTGTATGGGGATAGAGATGATGTAGGGACATCTAATCTAGCATTATATTTTATAATTGATTTAAGTAGCTATTAGCCGTGTGCTTTTTCTCTAAGTGTTGGGTAACCTAATTGGGCTTCTTAGGGTATAAATAGCCTAAGTTCTCCTATAAGATGATCATCTTGTAATCAATTATCTCACTTTTATCTTCATTCAATGAATGAATTTGAAGTGATTGGATTAGCTCTAGTTATCGTATCTTTGATTTTATAGACTTCTACATCATTTGGTATCAGAGCGCTAGGTTTTTCCCTCGTAGTATGTTATAGCTGGATTCGCGACGGAGTTCGGAATTCGAAGATCCTTTGGGATGCTTTATCAAAAATCGACCAAAAACCTTATGCTTTTGTAGTAGATATTGACCAAGACCTCTATGGACTGAAGCATGTAGTTGAGGAGCATGACAACTACGAACAACAAAGTTTGAAGCCCATTAGTTTTACTTCAAGCTTTGATGACATGGAATGCTGGTTCCATGAGTTCAAAGAAAAGGAAGCCCATTTTCTTGGGGTTTTTACCATAGAAATACCGAATCGGAGTCCATAATAATGAGATTCAAGAGAAATCTACCCGTTTTTGATGGATTTTGGAACATAGAAGATCTCATGAGCTGGATTGATGCAATAGAAGACTTCTTTGAAAAAATCAATCCACCTGAACATATAAAGTGCAAAATCGTTTGGTATAAAATGAAGGGGGCTGCATATTATTGGTGGAAACAATTTCAGCATGAAAGGAACGAACATGGAAATGAGGAATTCATTTCATGGCCTACAATGATGAAAATTTTAATTTCCAGATTTGTGCCCAACAACTGTTCGAGAAAAGTACATTCCAAATCTTACGGCAACAAACACAAAGGGACAACTGACTTAAGGATTTTTTTAGCATCAGAAGTGATATATGAAGGTGATGGGCATTCAAAGGAAATGAGTGAAGTGAAGCCTACCAAGTGTGTGATGGAATTTCCAATGTAAAGCATCAATGAAACAACTAAGGATGGAGACCAAATTGGGGAAGCAACATATACAACAGTAGTCACACATTTGAAGTTTAAGCCTGCTTGCCCAGAAACTAGTGTTCATCTCGATGTCGATAATTTACAGCCCAAATAGATAACGCTTCTAGCAGGTTCAAGTGTGCTTAATTTTGAGATTACAAAACACCCATGGAGGAGTCACAAATGGAATCATTTGTAAATTGCAGCACCGCCACAATCAAGAATTCTATTTCTTGTTAGATGTAGTGGCCGAAAGACAATTTATGTAATTATTTTTTATGACATATTTTATTATTCATCTTATTATTTGCTATGTGGTTATAAAGTATACACTACTGCAAACTCTAAGTATATCAGTATGTAACCACTTAACTTAGTGTATGGCATGCACGTGAGGATTGAGTTAGCGTTGATATACTTGAATTATTAGTCCGTGGTGAACTTATTCAGAGTTTAGGGTCTCATGATTAAAACACCAATAATGCGCCCAGAACACCTTAGGGTGTGATAGTCTTATCCGGACTGTCGGTAGAAGGTACCTAAGTGGGGCATTTATATATGATGGTATTCATATAGGACTGGACCGATAATCTGTATTTCTTGATATAATTCCGTAATCAGGAAATCTTATTAAATCATTAGATGATCATATATGGATTGACCTTAATCCTGAGGTGATCACAAGATGCTGCTTGTCTCGGGGTAGTGTTTGATGTGTTAGTTACGGATCACTTTGATATGTGATCCAAGTCACTTCTCGTTGGCACTATTCCCTGATGAGTGAGTAGTTCTGTTTTTCACAGACATGGAATCCATTCCTTCCTGCGGGAAGTAGGGAGACAGTCCCCTTATTTGTTAGCCCTAAGAAAATGATCGATGGGCCCAGTTCATATTAGACTAATTAGCTACTAGTCAGATATGTGAACTAATTGATCGCTAGCGGGTTAATGGTAAATAAGGATAAGATATTCTGAGTCGGGTTTACGGAGACTTCCCACTCAGAATGGACAGTCTATGGAGGGTTAGTCTGTATGTAGTGATTATATCAGTGGACGCTTATTTACTCATGGGGTTGAGTGTAAGTATATATATCTATAATTGGTAGAGTTCAGTTTCGGGTTTATGGTGGCGTAATCCCGGAATTAATAATTTAAGTATGAATATTATGTTCGATGAATATTTTACTTAATTATTGGAGCTACTGGTTATAGGTCCATGGTCCCCAATGTGGCTCCTGTAATTCGGGTATTTTTCTTGTTATTGGGCCTCAGTGATAATTAATTGGCTGAGCCAATTAATTGATATACGAAATATTATTTAGTTGGGCTAAATAATATAATACACATATTTTCTTGTGTGATTAATTATTTACTAGTTAAATAATTAATTAATAAAAGAAAATTGATTTGTAATTGATTGATTGATTAATCAAAATCTTTTATAAATGGAATTATCTTTTATTGTGATTTCTTTTTAATTATTTATTTAATTAATTAGAAACTTGGAGGCCAAGGATTTAATCTCCTATATAAATAGAGTTCTTCCAAGGCATATGGAGAAGTTTTTTTTTTCGACATACACACACAAAAATAGAGAGAAAAACTTGTTTCTTGTCTTGAGTTTCTAGTTGAAGAAAAACTTGTAGTTTTTTTCTTGGAAGCATATCAAGGAGGTTCTAGTACCAAGAATTGGTGTCCACCAACTACCGTTTGGAGAACACATTGGAAGATCTTGGCATCTCTTCCTACTAATGGTAAGACATACTAAACCCCCTTGTAGGAATTTAGATCCTTTATTTATGTATTGTAATTTGTAAATCGTGATCCATCCGCTGCGCAAAGAAACTACATCCTTCATGTGGTAGCAGAGCCAGATTCCACGATTTATGAATTATATTCATAGATAAACGTTTTAAAAGGAGTGGAATTGCATGTAGAAATTTTTATTTCATGCGTGTATATTTTTTGGTGTGATTGGTTGTTGTGGTTGAAGAGATGGATTGGGGTTGGAACTTGTTTACCGTTCGATCTATTGTCGTTTTTTTGATTAGTATCGATTAAGCATAGGAATTGTAATTTAAATTTTATGCAATTTTTATTTCCGCAAAGTTTGTTAATTTTATGTAATCGATCCGGGTTCAAAACATGAAGATCTTGAATATGAAGATGATGAATCCCAAGAATATTGGGAGAGAGGGGGCCGGCAGTGATCCCTTTTTTTTGGTAAGGTCGGATATTTTTTTTAATAAAAAAACGGCTAGAAAAAAAAAATATTATTTTTTTATTTTTTTGACAGTTATATATATGTTTATATATTAAAAAAAATTGGATCCGCCCCTTCTCACCTTCGAAGCTCGTGGCTCGTGGTTCGTGTAAAGATCGATTCAAGATGTGGATGAAGATTTGAAGACTGTAATTTAATTTATTTTATTCCTAGAAAATAAGTTAGATGCGGGGGTGCCAACGGTCCATCTTGATGTTTATTTTCCGCACTAGTATGCATGCTTAGGATATATGTGTAGAACCGTAAAATTGCCATGACATGCATCTTATCATGAATTCCACTCCATATGCATATACATGTAGAAATTAATTCGAGGAATTAGTTAGGCATGTATACAACACGCGATTAGTTTTAATTAATTGTATGATATTAATTAGAAACTAATTAGGGAAACCGAGGATTCCGGGTTTTGTCAGTCGTCATGGTTAGGTGATGGATTCTCGGTGAATCCCACCTTGCGAAAGCATAGGGAGTAAAAATCCCGAAACCTCAACGAGATTGCGTTTTTTGTCCGTAGTGTCTACGTGAAAATTTGATGTTAAGGGATTGAACAAATATGGGCGAATATGGTTCGAAAATGGTCAAACCATGGTTGGGTGGTCAACTAAGCCACGGCTCGATCGACTTAACCCTCCACGTGTGGCGTTTGCACGGGGGTTCGGCAAGGCTAAGCTATCCGACGAGCAACTACGGCTCAACGGAGCTCCCCTAGCATTGATCCGTCCGACAGCCACATATGTTCCAACGAATAGGTCGGGTGGGCTACCCCACATAACCGACACTATTCGGGCCCATGAATTATTCCTTAAAGATACATCAAGTCCAAAAACAAAATCAGTAAACCCCCCACCTTTTCAAAATATTGAGTGGGAGCGGGGAAGGCGACAGCCGAGCCCACGGCCTCTACTGTTGACACAAGCGACGTGAGAGAATGGTGACGCCTCATGCCGGCCTTGGACCAGTCTCCCTAAGGAAGGCCTTCACCGCTATCAAAATTCATGGCTTGGTCTCCAAAATGATAGGATTTTGGGTACTCATCGGGTCACTGACCGACCCTAAGGCGGCATACTCGCGGTCTACCTAAAAATCTGAAATAGTAGGTCACACTCATTATGGGTATTTTTGGTAATACCTTGGCTGAAAAAGAAAGGTAACCGGGGATTATGTTCGATTACATTTTAATCATCGAGAGAGAAAGATCTCAATTTAGTCGTCACCTCTTTGACCTACCCTAAGGCGGCACTGAGGTGTGAGACTAGATCCTTGCAACGGTAGGATAGACTATACATTTAGTTTATAGTTCCTAAAATTTATTAGTAGTGTATAATTTGAATTTAATTTCTGTCATTTATTTACAGCATCATGTCGTCGCAAATTTCTTTACTATTGAATGATAAGTTGACCGTAACCAATTTCGCTAAGTGGAAAAGTAACTTAAACGTTGTGCTCATCTTCGAAAATGTTCAACATGTTCTGACCTCGAACATTCCAAAGATTTACCGCCTGATCCTCAAAAGCCGACAAAGAAAATCGACAGAAGTGGACTGAGTCTGATAACAAGGCGCGGGGCATCATGCTAGCCTCGATGTCGGAAATCATTAGGACCAAATGTGAAGGTTTTGCAACTGCTAGAGAAATCATGCAGAACCTTACCTCCATGTTTGGAGCACCTTCTGATCAAGCCCAACACGAAGCTGTCATGATGGCTGTTAACGTTAAGATGAGGAAGGGTCAGTCGGTGACGGGTCATGTGATGAACATGATCAATTACTTTACTGATGCCGAGACTTACGGTTCTAAGTTTGATGAAGTGACTCAAGTGAGCATGATTCTCGAATCACTCTCACCTGATTTCCTCCAGTTCAAGACCAATTATGTCATGAACAAGCTTAAGTTTGACTTGACACGATTGATAAACGAGCTGCAAGTGTTCGAGGGTGTCTACTCTAACAGTAGAACCCGAGAAGGGGAAAATAAGTCCGAAGCCAATGTGGCTGAGGCCAAATCGTCAACCTCTGGAACAAAGGGAAAGTCGAAGGTGAAACCTGTAAAAGAACAGAAATCGAAGCCCATGAAGAAGAAAGGGAAAAAGGCAACTCCTTCCAAACCTAAGGGTAAGTGCTTTCACTGTGGAGAAGTAGGGCATTGGCGCAAGCATTGCCCGAAATATCTCAAAGAGGTGAAGGAAGGAAAGGGCCAGAAAAACAAGAGGCAGGATAAGACAGGTAATTTACTTATCTTGGAATCCTACAGTGTAGCTAAAGATGTATCAACTTGGATACTGGATTTTTGGAGCTACTAACCATGTTTGTTCTTCTTTGCAGATCCTTAGTTTGTATAAGGAGCTAGAGGACAGGGCTCATGAGACGAGAGTTGGCAACGGGGCAGTAGTTTCAGTGAAAGCAGTGGGAGTAGTTCGTTTAATGTTTGGAAATAAAGTCCTTAAATTGGACCATGTCTTTTATATTCCGCACTTTAGAAGAAATTTAATTTCTATGTCTGTTTTGCAAGACAATTGTATTCATTATCTATTGAGTATAATAATATTGTTATTTCCAGAAATGGACGTAACTTGTGTTATGCATTGTTAGAAAACGGACTGTATGTCATTAAACCAACCGATACTCCACTGCTTAATACTGAAATGTTTAAAGTAGCACATCAAAGTTCTGCTAAAAGGCAGAAAGTTTCTCACGAAGATAAAACATATATTTGGCACCTTAGGCTAGGTCATATTTCCTTGGAAAGAATCAAAAGACTGGCCAAAGACGGTCCCTTAAGTGAGTTATCTGTTGACTCACTGCCAGTCTGCGAATCTTGCATGGAGGGAAAAATGACTAAGCGTCCCTTCACGTCAATGGGTAATAGGGCCAAAGAACCTCTAAAATTGGTACATTCAGATCTGTGTGGTCCGATGAATGTACAGGCTAGAGGCGGATTCGAGTATTTTGTGACTTTCATTGAGGACTACTCGAGATTCGGATATGTTTATCTACTGCACAGGAAATCCGAAACTTTTGGTAAGTTTAAGGAATTCCAGGCAGAAGACGAAAGGCAGCTAGGAAAGTCTTTGAAATGCCTTCGCTCTGATCGTGGAGGTGAGTACTTAGATACTGAATTCACTGACTATCTTTTGGAACAAGGGATCTGTTCCCAACATTCCGCGCCTAGAACGTGTTAAGGGCTAAATTATAGTGATTTTTACATATATTTTCTATATCAATTTCCCCTACATTCGTATGATTTTCATAGATTTTGAGCTATATATGTAAGTATTGAGTAAATGGTGTTTTTAATAGTTAAATATGAAAACGTATCGATTTATATGCTTATTTGGTGATTTTATGTTGTTTTGGAATCGTGTTACGTTTTGGTATGTTTTCGATGTGTGTAGATACATATCTTTAACTTGGGAAAGGATTTGGAAGAGTCTAAAGTCGAAGTTGAAGTGATTTTGAAGAGATAGAGATGAGAGAAAGAGGATAAAGATGGTGGAAGAAAAGGATAATTATCAAGAAATCCGTTCTGCATCAGGATGGACGAGCGTCCATGCAGCGTTTATAGTGAACGGGCGTTTGATAAAGCAAACCAGCGTCCAGAATCGTAATTCACATTCAGAGAGTTCAGACGCTCATCAAACTAGCGTCCAGTCTCCGTCCAAGCATTACGGGCGGGCGTCCAATTGACAAGCGGCGTCCCACCGCGCATTCAAGCAGAACCGACTTAGGTTCTTGTAGCGACCAACTTAGTTTTATTATAAAAGCACACAGAGCCCCAAACCCTAAATTAATTCGAAATTTTCTCACATCAAAGAGAGGCCAAAGCAAATGGCAACTTGGCTTTTCAAGGCGGTCACCCGAGCCTTGTGCTCGGGTGAACCGAGGTTAGATTAGGAGTAGTCTAGATGCTTTTCGTTTTAGTTCTTCGATCAATTCATGTATGAGACTATGTGAGTTCTTCTTGATTTATTCAATTCAGTTTTTCTTCATGAGTTTAGTTCTTTTTGTATCTTTTCTATGTGTTTATGATGCCATGAGAATAGATTGGAATATTTGTTTTCTATTGATGTTTATAATACGGAAGTTGCATAAACGTTAGATCACCATAGAAAGATAGGATTTTTAATCGTTAATGATGACAAGTTAATCGATTAATTATCTAGGTTGTTAGACTCAAAATACGAGAGTTAACTTTGAATCTACACGAGTGTTGTATGGAAATCGGTTTCAACTTACGAGAGAGTAGAGATTGATAAATTGGATTTACTAAGGAATTAGGAATCCGTAGCTTGAGAATAAATTCACTAAGGAATTAGGGGTTTATGTCTCGTGAAAAGGTGAAACCACAAATCGAATTAGAATCATGAGATTAACTAGGATTGAGATCACATAGGTTTGTATATTGGTTGTTTGATCCCATGTCTTTAGTTTAGATTGTTTTATTTTGTTTTCTAGGTTAGATTTATTTGATTTGTTCTTTGTTTTTTATGTCTCTTTCTTTCGTTTATTTCGTTTAAGAGTAACAATTTAGGAGATTAGTGAAATTGATTCAACATCCTTTTCCTGTGGATCGACCCTGTACTTACCCTACTATGCTATCAACTACCCGGTATTCGGCCGGTTAGGAGGTAGTTTTGCATGGTAGTATAGGTTTATAAATTTTCTTTTGTTTTAATGATGCAAAATCTCACCAACAAAAGTGGCGCCGTTGCCGGGGAATAGGTGTCATGTTGAATCTGATCTTGTTATTTCTCGATTTTGTTACGTTTATTTTTCGTTTTAATAAAAGTAGCGTTGAATAAATCGAGAGTTTTTATTTTGCCGTGTTTCGATGACCGTTAGGTTAAGAATGTGCAAAAGTTTTTTACTCGATTTGTTTAAACGTGAAGTATGTGTTTATGTGTTTTCTGATCTAACCTCTTTGTGATTTAATTGAAAGTGGTCATTGTGATCTGTGTTAATATGTGTTTTAAGTTTTTAGGGTTTTATCTGCGTTTTCTGCTCTCTGCTTGTGTATTATTCGTTGTATGGACGAGCGTTCAAGTTAGTGAAACGCCCGTCGATTCATAAGCTGCGAGTAAACGGCGTTTGAAAGTATTGGGCGCTCGTCCGTTCAAATATTTTCGACTGCTGTTACGTTTAAAGGACCAGACGGCGTCTATGCTTTCGAGCGTCCGTCCGGTCGGTTTCAAAGCGACGGCGTCACGAAAAGTGGAACGCCCGTCCCATCTTGAATTTCCTTTGAACGTTCGTCCGTAATGCAGTCCAGGTTCTGTTTTTTTTCTTGATTTTATTTTTAATGCTTTTATTTAGTATGGATTGCTTACATTCGAGCTTCTGTGGCCTATTTATTTATTTTACATAGATGTCCTGAATATGAATGTTATACCTTTCCATCTATGAATTCATGCTAAGTAATTGATCAATTCCTTATATATGATTCATCTAGGCAAGTTATAGTTACTGTCGGTTCTCGTACGCTATAACTGGTCTGATTGTTAATTAGTAGCTAATGCCGGTTTCCGTATGCTACATACCGTTGTGATGAATCTTGTTAGCTTTTAAGACTTATGTGCTTCCTTGTTGTTTTGTAACTCATATGGGTAGCTCTTTGCCGGTTTTCCGTATGCTACGTCTTAGGCCATATGAGTTATATCTGCTTAGTATAGCTAATCGTTGGTTTCCATAATGCTATCACTTTTGATGAGTCTTAAGGCGCGTCTGCTTTGCATGTAATGAAACAAAGACAGCATCGTTTATCGTAACCTGTCATTATCTGGTAGACGTTTATTATATACATGTCATGTTGCAAATGAGTGGGCTAGTTTTCTTTCTTTTATTTTCTTTTATTTTTGCATATCACTTAGATGCATATCATTTAGTTGCATATCATCTAGTTGCATTGTTTTTCTATTTTTCTTTTATTTTCTTGAGTGTAGTTAATCATCGGTTTCGTAATACTACCTCGTTTTTTTTTTCATGATGGTTCTTGTTGGTTTTCCATATGCCATCATTATTATTATTGCATATCATGTAATTTGCATTGTAGTATATTTTCATATAGTTGCACCTAGCCTCTGAGTTTGTGATATTTTCATGTATATGTGTCCATCTTTATGTGAGCATAATTTGAATATCTCTATAAATTCTTTTCCTTATGTGCTTTATTTGTATAAGTCTAATCTTTTCCCCGTAGACTCTTTTGGCACTAATCAAGTCTGCAGGATACTTTCTTCCTAGCGATTGTGCACTTTCACGATGTATTCAGTTGTCCTGTGATGCTCCACGAGTCTCATCGAGCTATGCAAGCAATCCTGGTTCTTGTTGGTTCCTCGAACTTGCAGACATCCAATCGGCTAAGTTCTCTAATTTATTATTTCTGTATAACTTGAGGACAAGTTGCAATCTAAGTGTGGGGGAAGAGATAGATGATTTATGTGTCTACTTTCGTTTGCTCATATTTTTAGTAAGTGCTTAATTTTCAAATTTTTTGTTATATCCCGAGTAGACAAAGGCATATCTTTGCTTGAGTTTATATCATTTTTGCTATATTCTGTATATTTAGTAATTTTAGTTGTTTCACCCGACACTCTTTTTCACATGCCATAGTAAATGATGAGCTAAATGTTGAAAGCCTACCCCATTTTAGTTGGAGATTTTTGATGATTATAGCATGTTTCTTTGCTTATGTACAATTCTTGAAAAGTTTAGTAGTTTGTATTCTAGGATTAAAGTATGACATCTTGTGAATATCTGTAAGTTTGAATGTGATAAGTGAAACGTGATTAAGTCTTTGCAATAGTAATAAATTGTTTACTTGAGGTGTTATGCTCGGTGGTGCGTGCTACTAGAAAATAATCTTTTCCACCGCCACCAAAATCTCTAAGTAAACATAATTGTAATTGTGTGTGTCGGAAGTGGTTTATGATTTGGGTGAGGTAGGGTGTACCACGTATGTCCTATTCCACTATGATGACCAAAGCTCACGACGATAGTCAGTTTATAGCGCCTTATGATTGGAGTAAGGTAGGGATTATCTTGAAATGTCCTATTACGATATGAGGCAAAAGCTTATTACGATGTGTGTTAGAAAAGTGTGAAAAAAGTGAAAATATTGAAATATATTATTATGAATAAGTAAGGACTTAGTTATCGTTAATCTTATCCCCAGTATAAACTGAAGGATATGTTGTAGGGATTATCCTCTGAGTCCATCGAAAATGTTTTAGATATTCTCTACTATTTCTTTTTGGGATATGTATATTTTGTAAAGTGCACATTATAGTTTTTGAATATTTCTAACTTAGATGGGAAACCGGGCTAGTTTTGGTTTGAATAACTTTCAAATTGTGGAACTTAGTGGAAGTTTATTATGGCTATGCACACACTACACGGGTGAACTTCTAAGTTATTAAATATGTTTTATATTTGTATAGATGTTTATTTGTCTCGAGCTTGACTTTGTTCTGTTTTGCTCGAGGACGAGCAAAAGTTTAACTGTGGGGGTGTTGTTAAGGGCTAAATTATAGTGATTTTTACATATATTTTCTATATCAATTTCCCCTACATTCGTATGATTTTCATAGATTTTGAGCTATATATGTAAGTATTGAGTAAATGGTGTTTTTAATAGTTAAATATGAAAACGTATCGATTTATATGCTTATTTGGTGATTTTATGTTGTTTTGGAATCGTGTTACGTTTTGGTATGTTTTCGATGTGTGTAGTTACATATCTTTAACTTGGGAAAGGATTTGGAAGAGTCTAAAGTCGAAGTTGAAGTGATTTTGAAGAGATAGAGATGAGAGAAAGAGGATAAAGATGGCGGAATAAAAGGATAATTATCAAGAAATCCATTCTGCATCAGGATGGACGAGCGTCCATGCAGCGTTTATAGTGAACGGGCGTTTGATAAAGCAAACCAGCGTCCAGAATCGTAATTCACATTCGAGAGAGTTCGAGGCGCTCATCAAACTAGCGTCGATCTCCGTCAAGCATTCGGGCGGGCGTCCAATTTGACAAGCGGCGTCCCACCGCGCGTTCAAAGAGAACCGACTTAGGTTACTGTAGCAGCCAACTTAGTTTTATTATAAAAGCACAGCAGCCCCAAACCCTAAATTAATTCAGAAATTTTCTCACATCAAAAGAGAGGCCAGCAGCGGCAACTTGGCTTTTCAAGGCCGGTCACCCGAGCCTTGTGCTCGGGTGAACCGAGGTTAGATTAGGAGTAGTCTAGATGCTTTTCGTTTTCGTTCTTGGATCAATTCATGTATGAGACTATGTGAGTTCTTCTTGATTTATTCAATTCAGTTTTTCTTCATGAGTTTAGTTCTTTTTGTATCTTTTCTATGTGTTTATGATGCCATGAGAATAGATTGGAATATTTGTTTTCTATTGATGTTTATAATACGGAAGTTGCATAAACGTTAGATCACCATAGAAATATAGGATTTTTAATCGTTAATGATGACAAGTAAATCGATTAATTATCTAGGTGTTAGATTCTAAAATACGAGAGTTAACCTGAATCTACACCGAGTGTTGTATGGAAATCAGTTTCAACTTACGAGAGAGTAGAGATTGATAAATTGGATTTACTAAGGAATTAGGAATCCGTAGCTTGAGAATAAATTCACTAAGGAATTAGGGGTTTATGTCTCGTGAAAAGGTGAAACCACAAATCGAATTAGAATCATGAGATTAACTAGGATTGAGATCACATAGGTTTGTATATTGGTTGTTTGATCCCATGTCTTTAGTTTAGATTGTTTTATTTTGTTTTCTAGGTTAGATTTATTTGATTTGTTCTTTGTTTTTTATGTCTCTTTCTTTCGTTTATTTCGTTTAAGAGTAACAATTTAGGAGATTAGTGAAATTGGATTCAACATCCCTTTTCCCTGTGGATCGACCCTGTACTTACCCTACTATGCTATCAACTACCCGGTATTCGGCCGGTTAGGAGGTAGTTTTGCATGGTAGTATAGGTTTATAAATTTTCTTTTGTTTTAATGATGCAAAATCTCTCCAGCGAGCGCCTCGGCCAAAAACGGAGTTCTTTGAGTGGAGAAATAGGACATTGATAGACATGGTCGATCAATGATGAGCTATGCGTCACTTTGCGGTTTCCTTTTGGGGACATGCCACAGAAACAATGGTCCGCATTCTAAATGTGGTGCCGTCAAAGTCTGTCGAGAAAACGCCCCTTGAGTTATGGAGTGGGAGTAAACCTAGTTTGCATCACTACCGTATTTGGGGATGTCCTGCACATGTGCTGGAGGACAAGACTAGCAAATTGCAAGCACGTACGAAAGTATGTCTGTTTGTAGAGTATGCAAAAAGGACACGAGGAGGTTTATTCTATGATCCGGAAGATCAGAAGGTAATAGTTTCGACTAATGCCACTTTTCTCGAGGATTAGTACATGAAGGACTTCAAGCCTCGGAGTAAAGTTGTACTCGAGGAGTTACTTTCTGACGAGGTCAGACCACGGGTGACACATAGTGTCATGGATAACAACACTACTGATACACCTGACGACCCTGACAGTCTTAGACCACTCGGACGTACTGCCAGAGTGCCTCGGGCACCTGTGTGGTACGGTAAACCAGAGGCGAATGTCGCCGTCTCTGATGGAGTGGAGCATGATCCAGTGTCCTATCGCAGTGCTACGGATGATTCTGATAAGGACATGTGGGTTGATGTGATGAATCAGAAGATGGAGTCAATGTACTCTAACTCAGTCTAGAAACTTGTAGATTACCGTGAGGGTGTCAAACCCATAGGTAGTAAATGGATCTACAAGAGAAAGCGAGGAGTGGATGGAAAGGTTGAAACCTTCAAAGCTCGGCTAGTGGCCAAAGGCTTCACACAAAGAGAGAGAATCGACTACGAAGAGACCTTCTCCCTTGTGGCAATGCTGAAGTCCATTCAGATCCTCCTTTCGATTGCTGCATGTTTAGATTATGAGATCTGGCAAATGGATGTTAAGACAACCTTCCTTAATGGCTATCTTGACGAGTAAATATATATGCAGCAACTAGAAGGATTCATCGAGAAAGGCCAAGAGCACAAAGTGTGCAAGTTGCTCAAGTCCATTTATGGGTTGAAGCAAGCATCTCGATCTTGGAATCATAGATTTGATGAAACCATCAAGTCGTATGGTTTCGAACAAAACTTTGATGAGCCTTGTGTATACAAGAAGGTCATCAAAGACCAGGTGGTGTTTGACGTGGCCTTTTCTAGTGCTAATACCAGTCCTTAACCGACAGTGTATCGGGTCAAACTGTAGTGCTAGTATGGTGAGTCAGAGTGTCGAATCCTCAGGGAACTTGGTAATTCTTCTAAGTGTGGTTAAACACCAAAAAGCTGTTATTAACTCGATCTAAACCGCAATTTTATAACACAGATCACTACTATTCTACTTAACATAAAATAAATGCGTAATTTAAAAGTTATTCTAATATAATATATATAGATATATAAATATATATAAATGTACATAAATTGAAAAATATATATATAGATATAAATATATAGATACCAATATATAGAACTAGCCAAAGTTTATATAATTGATTTATACGATCTTTTACAATGAAGCGGAATGTGCTCGATCTTTCCTTACATATTAAGTCCAATTGAGTAAATGAAACGGTGCACTCCTGAGGTTAACAATTCCTTCTCACACGAAATGTATGAAATTGTCATATGTCATTGTCATCGATTCAATCTCCACAAGCTGTCCCATGCTAATCTCGGTTAGTGCGAGCAGTACAGTACAAATCTACCCCGGATAAAAGAGGTTATTCCATTTGTCGACGGCCGATGTTATTCAAAAGGCTCCGGTTGTCGGCGGATCGATTTAAATTTCCGGTGTTAGTTTCAATTAAACTGTTGATTTTAACATTATTACGATCTCGAGCACAATTTTAACAAGATCCATCTTTCCCAAGACAAATCTGCCCCCGGGTAGGAAATAGGATTCCGTAGTCACGCTTTCGCACGGCCAATTTTACATACACTTAAAATCTTATAAAAATCTAAAATTGACATACATAATATAATTATAATATATCTAATTTACTTCACTTAATTAAAATCTATTCTTAGCAATTTATATTATTTTTATTCATATTTATTATATACTATCTACTTATTTTTATTCAAGAAAAATTAACTAAGTATTAAGCACTTAAGTATAAATTTATATGAGAAAATTTTAATTTTTTATTTACTAACTTACCTCTACTCCCCACTTACGCATCGTCCCGATGATCAGTGAGTAATAAAAAGTAGGTTCGAAAGAAAAAATTAAAATTTTATACGATTTTGATTTTTATTGTTTTTCTCAACATATATTATGTTAAAAATGACATATATATTAAACATTAAGAAAACTATTACAAACTTTAAAGAAAACTTAATTAAAAAGCGATTAAAAGACTAACTTACGACTACCAATTTAACAACAACAACTTATAATTGATTTCCAACAACTCATCAAACCGTAGATGAACATCTGGGAATATCTACCGGAAGTAATCCCAACTGAGAATCACGAGATGGAAGGATCTCGTCGAGAGTAAACTCAGCACTTGATTGATTGGACACAAAGTTGAGAGATAACCAGGCAAGCGGTAGCGGTCTTCCCTATTACGCCTCTCTCTTTGCAAAATTAATTGTCGTTTTGAACATCAAAATCCCCCAATCAATGTATGCCCCCACAGTCAATGCATACAACAGCAGCATCTCATCATCCGTAACCCCAAAGAAATCTCTAGTTGGATAGATCCGGGAGTTAATGAAGCGTTTCTACGCCCTCAGATGAGGGGGTAAAGCCAAAGTTGAAGAATGCTAGTTATGATCAAACAGTGGAAATACATATTGAAAGGCTTCTGCAGTACGATTTACAACATTATAAGAATTTCCGAGTTCCCAAAGAAACTCGAAGTGTGGGTTTTGTTCAAAGGTACATGGTGGAATTTGAAAGATTTGATTTATGATGATCGGCGAAAATGATATAACGATGCCCCTAACAATGTGAGATGAGGCGAGGTTTCATTGTCGTTATATCGATGAGGATGCATAAAAATCTCGACAATTGAAATGTTAATTCTACCTCTGGGAGTCCTAATCAGCTTTTTCCATCCGTAACCTCGGATTAGATTTCGTCCCCACTGATCGATTTTTTCTGTATTCAATCCTTTTTCCATCAGAATAGGAGAATGGACGAAATTTAGACGTCTCGGAACTTCATTATGAAAACACGAGGCATGGCTTTCGGGAACCACACCATCAGGTGTATGTGGTTCGTAACTATTAACCGAAGGAGAGGAGTGGTTCGACATTTTTATCAGATACAGAAAATAAAGACAAATAGAGGTAAAGAAGGAATGAACAAAGATGAAGGCTGCAGCTCTTTCCTTTTATAGAAATGTGTCCATCGGGTAAAAGTAGGAAAGATCTCCTTTTTGGCGTTTTTGTACTTCCCGGATCGATCCTGAAAAGTGCCGGATCGATCCGGCCTCTCAACTTGCAATCCTGTCAGGTCGGCATACCCACGCCGGATCGATCCGGGAAAGGGCCGGATCGATCCGGAAATTTACTATTCACGGACAGAGTTGTTTTGGCTTGTAAAATGCCTAGATTTTTTCTAGGTGATACGTTCTCTTCCTAACTTCGGTACACTTTTATTATGTTATAACGATAAACTTTACTACATGGTGTGTAATAACATAAAATCAAACGAAAGTAAAATAACATAAAATCGTAATGAAATAAAATCCTACTAAAATAAAATCAAAATAACCTAAAATTGTACGAAAATGAAGTAACATAAAATTGTAAGAAAAATAAATTGTTTTCAATGTCAATAATCATAAAATGGTTGAAAATTAATCCTCCTCATCCCCCATCTCGACGTGGCTCGAACTAGGCATGGCTCGAGAACTGGCCGGATCATAAGTCGATTCTTGGAATGGATCTTGAAAATGTGTCGACATCCGAACCGAGCTATCTAATCCCATCGAACTCATCTCTCTCGTAACATCCGAAAAAGTGCTTCCCCATCCCGTCGTGGTAGGGCCAAATGATCCAAATCCTGCCCAATCAGATGTCGCAGCTGCCGTAATACCTGTCGAAAAATCCCCTACACCACTAGTTTGAAATCCGAAAGAATGTGGCATTTGTTGGAAATCTGAGCGAGGTGGCATTGGTGGAATAAAGTCGGGCAAGGTATATGGCTGGGATTGGCAATGCGGAATATCCATCTCGGCATAGGTAGGGTTTTGCAGTATATTCATTTGATATATACCTCGCATGCCTTGACGTAAATCTTCAGACCACGCATATATTCCTTGCGCAAAAATAGCCATATTGGCATTGGCACGATGAACATCATAAGCCATGGATTGAAACATGTCGTATGTGATGGTATTTGGAAGTTGAGTTTGAGTTTGACTGGATGAAGGAGGGACAATAGTGGATGGAGTAGGTTGAGGTCGTTGACGGTTAGGGTCCATAAAATCTATTCTTCCTGCCGGCCTAAGTGGTAAACTAGGACCTATAAGTGTGTCATCCACCATCATCAAATTATCAATTGGGAGCTCAGGGACACCTATCTGGCGACATAAGGAAGAAATAAAACATGGAAAAGGCATGTGACTGCCTGGTTTGGCAGTTGAGACAATTCCTTGGCCCTTCTATACATTACCCTGCCTACATCCACAGGTATATCATTGACCATAGCCCAAGCAATACACAGATCCTCTTTACCAAAAGATGTAAAATGACGAGTAGGGTAAAGAGTGTGGCTAATAAAACGTTTAATAGCTCTCATATCCCGTATACATTTTCCATAGAAAAAAACTGTTTTCATGCCAGGCAGCGGCAGTGGGATCTAACTCATTACAGGCTAGTGAAACAATATAGTCAAAGTCTGCGAGCTCATCTAATTCCATACAAATATAATAATCCTCATTTTACGGTATATCGGGGATACCATAAATAGCATTTATAATCGAGGATCAAGCGGTACCGTCCTAGTTCTTAGGTTGTGATTAACTCACCATTTTCTGTAGCATTATGAGTTGCTACCAGAGAATAAAATTCAGCTACTAAGGTTGTGTTAATTTCACCCTCCCTTAAACTAGCTAACTCCAACCACTGTCGTTTTTCAAAAATTTCCTTCACCTCCCTTCCCAATTCTTTGAAATCTAAGCCCCTCTCTATTGCAACTAAACACTTTCCAAACTTATTTTTCAACGCTTTCTTAGGCTGCAGACGCAGTTCTTTCAAAACTAACATTCAACTCTGCTTCCTTTAAAGGCCTAGTCTCTATAACTGGGATTTGGGTTGGGATATTAGGTTTACGTTTTTTAGTGACTTTTGACGATTCGGCCATTCTACGATAGTGACATAATAACAAAAGAACAAAAACAACAAAAAAAAAAACAACACAAATGAGTAACAAAAATAGTGAAATTAAATAAAAAATTGCTTAAAAAAACGAAATTAACAAAATAAATGACTACAATGTTACCTTTTAAAGCTTAAAAGGTTGAAATTTGGCCGGAAAAGATGAAAATTCGCCGGAATGAAAATTGAAGCTTTCCCTTGAAAATTTTTCAATTTAATTGAACATTTGAAGAGAAGAGAGGAAAATGAGAAGAGTATAAGGATTGGGGTAGTTTAATAGTAATGTTATGTGATAATTTGAAGAAAAAATTTCGAATGGAGGAGAGGGGAGGGGCGGCTGTTTGAAGAAAAATGAAAGAAGAAGAAGAAGGAGGAACCCTGTTCCTTTTTTTTAGGTTTTTCAGTCTCCGGATCGATCCGGAGTTAGGTCGGATCGATCCGACCAAAATTTTTTTTTTTCAAAAACTATTTAAAACTTAATAAAAATTTTATAAAACCTTAATAATACTTCTACAAATGTTTAATTAAAACCTTTTATAAAAAATTTATAAAACCTTTAATAATTTCATAAAGATCCTTTATATAAAATTTTCAAAAGTTATATAAAAATTTTATAAATATTACAAAACTCATAAGGGTCATAATTCCATTATTTCTAAATCTTCCAGGGTTCTAACATAACGTTCTATCAACCTAACTTTAAGAAATGAGGCGTTGAATTTTCTCTTTGATCTCCATCGGGATTTTAGGATAACCACCTAATCGTTCCTTCTTAACAACATTCAAACACTCATCACAGGATTTGGTTGTGCTTTCCACCGCATTTCTCATCATGCTCACTTTTTCCACAAATTCTGCTTCTCCTTAAAAACTTTGCCCTTCTCTTTATCGAACTTCTCGATTTTCCATTACATACTTACGTTAAATCGATCTCTCTCAACAATTGCTTGTTTTTCTCAAAAACTGAAGCTTCTATTTTAAACGCGACATCTTTATCCAGGCCTAATTTCAAAAGCAAAATAAAAACTCTTATTCTATCTAAAAAAGACATCCAGTTCTTTTACGTCTATCCGGTAAAAGACGAAACTAGTTCAAACATATAAAACACAGAAGCGTAGAGTAAAGATAAATAGCACCGATATTCGGTGATTTCGATTCCTCTGCTTTTCAAAATTTGATTTTTCTGCTTTTTCAATTTGTCGGGGATCGATCAAGTAGCATTACTTCTCCTTGATGTGATTCCTTCTCCTCCACAAATAACTTCACTCTGTGGCCATTGGCTATAAAAGTCGTATTTCCATCAGTTAGTTCAACAGCTCCAGATTTGTAAACCCGTGTTACTTTAAATGGACCTGTCCATCTTGATTTAAGCTTTCCTGGAAATAACTTTAAACGTGAATTGTACAAGAGCACTCGATCACCTACATGGAACTCACGACTATAGATTCTCTTATCGTGAAAAGATTCCGCGCGTTCCATGTAGATTCGAAATGTTTTCATAAGAATCGAGACGAAATTCTTCTAGTTACATCAATTGAAGCAATCTATGATCACCGGCTGACCTTAGGATCGAAATTCGAAATTTAATAGCCCGAGAAGGCTCGGTGTTCTAACTCAACTGGGAGATGACAAGACTTACCAAAGACTAACTTATAGGGAGAACAACCAATTGGTGTTTTAAAAGCTGTTCTATATGCCCATAATGCATCGTCCAATTTAATCGCTTGATTTTACGATTTGAATCAACTTGTTTTTCCACGATTCTTTTGATTTCTCTATTCGACACCTCTACCTGTCCACTGGTTTGTGGATGATAGGGCGTTCCTAACTTATGTGTTACACCATATTTTTCAACTATCTTGGTAAATGGTCTATTACAAAAGTGTGACCTCTATCACTAATGATAGCCCTCGGAATGCCATAACGGGTAAATATATTCTTTTAAGGAATCGTATGACAACTTTGGTATCATTAGTGGGAAGAGCTTGACTTTCTACCCATTTTGAAACATAATCTACCATTACAAGAATAAATCTTTTCCAAAAGATATAGGAAAGTCCCATGAAATCTATACCCCAAACATCAAATAATTCACATTCTAAAATAGGTTGCATAGGCATTTCATGTTTTTTAGATACATTTCCCCATTTTTGACAAGACTCACAAGATTTAACATACTTATAAGCATCTTTATGTAGTGTAGGCCAATAAAAACCACATTGTAAAACTTTAAAAGCAGTTTTCCAACCTCCATGATGACCTCCTGCCTCACGATCATGACAAAATGATAAAACACTTAAAATTTCATTATCAGGCACACATTTTCTGATTAACCTATCCGAACATTTACGGAAAAGGTCTGGTTTCTCCCAGTAATTAAATTTCAAGTCATAAAAGAATTTCTTTTTCTGTTGCCAAGTCCAATGAGACGGAATATAATCACAGGTTAAGTAATTAATGATATCTCCAAACCAAGGTGATATATCCTTAGAAGGAATTCTATTCTTTAATAACTGCATGGTTGAAGGAGTATCTATTTTAAACAGTTGTTCATCAGGAAATGAATCTTTAATTTCAATTCCTATTTCTTCATCATTTTCCATTTTACTTAGATGATCCGCTACTACATTCTCACTTCCTTTTTTATCTTTAATTTCAATATCGAATTCTTGAAGTAAGAGAATCCATCTAAGAAGGCGTGGTTTAGCATCTTTCTTACTTAGTAAATACTTCAAGGCTGAATGGTGCAGTATAAATTATTACCTTAGATCCAACAATATACGATCTAAACTTATCTAAGGCAAAATTACACCAACAATTCTTTTTGTAGTTGCATAATTAAGTTGAGTCTGCGTTTAGTGTGTGAGATGCATAGTAAATAGCTTTGAGAATTTTGTTATATCTTTGACCTAAAACACTACTACATTTAAATCACTCGCATCACACATAATCTCAAACGGCAAACTCCAATCTGGTGCTACTAGCACTGCTGCAGTAGTCAACCTCGCTTTTAAGGTCTGAAAGGCTTCCATACATTTACTATCAAAGTTAAAAGGTACTTCCTTTTTTCAGTAAATGACTTAGAGGCTTTGCTATTTTAGAAATCGGCAATGAACCTTCAATAAAATTCTGCATGTCCGAGAAATCCTCTTAGGGTTCTTAAATTAATCGGTGGAGGTAACTTTTCAATTACCTCAACTTTAGCTTTATCAACTTCAAAACTTCTTCTTGAGATTCGTGACCTAAAACAATTCCTTCGATACCATTAAATGACATTTTTCCCGATTTAGTACTAAATTGGTATCTTCACAATGTTGTAACACTCGTTCTAAGTGTAACACACAAACATCAAATGAATCTCCGTAAACACTAAAGTCATCCATAAAAATTTCTAAGGATTTCTCAACCATATCAAAGAAAAATAGCCATCATACATCTTTGAAACGTAGTGGTGCATTACATAAACCAAACGGCATTCTTTTATAAGCAAAAGTTCCATAAGGACAAGTGAAAGTAGTTTTTCTCTATCTCCTGCTTTGCAATGAATATCTCAGTAAATATCCTGAATAACCATCTAAGAAACATTAATACTTATGTCCACTTAAACGCGTTCCAACATCCTAACTATGAATGGAAGTGGATGATGATCTTTCTTAGTATGATCATTTAGTTTTCTAAAATCAATGCACATTCGATAACTCAGTAATCTCTCTTGTCGGAATCCATTCATTCCTTTCATTTTCTTTCACTGTGAAGCCTCCTTTCTTTGGTACCACTTGAGTTGGACTAACCCATTCACTATCTGATATGGGAAAATTATCCCTATTTCTAATAACTTAATGACCTCTTTCTTAACAATTAACGCAAATTTGGGTTGAGCGGCGTTGCGGTTGAATACAAGGTTTAGCATCTTCCTTCGAAATTATCTTATGAACGCAAATCTCGGGGCTAATACCTCGGATATCGGCAATTTGTCCATCCAAAAGCTTTCTTATGCTTTTTCAACATTCAAGTAATTGATCTTCTTGTTGCTCGATTAAAGATGATGAAATAATAACGTAATAGATTATCGCTTTCAAGAAAAGCATACTTGATTTAAAGGTAGCGGTTTCAATTCCAGTTCTTAGGTGGATCTTCCAAAGGACGGTTTAAGAACCGGGTCCTTCTTGTTCTAATTCCAAATACTTATGCCATGATGGTTTAAAAGTAAAACTTCATTTATCTAGAGAAAGAATTATCACTTTCATTTCAAGGTGTCTTTCTCATCTCCCTTATAGATAGATAGAGTTAAGCATTCTTCTAATCATCCTCAAAAGTTGGTAATCGATTATCATAGACATGAATGAATATCTTCTATAAAAGAACATGATTCAGGTGATTTGTATGGATGGTTCATAGCTTTGAAAATATTGAAAGTAACTTCATCTTCATTGACTCTCAAAATTAACTCTCCTTTCTCGAACATCTATTAAAGTTCTTCCTGTAGCTAAAGCGGTCGACCTAAGATAAGTGGCGCTGAATATCCTTCTTCCATTTCCATAACTACAAAATCTCTTTGGAAAATAGAACTTGTCTACTTTAACCAATACGTCTTCAATAATTCCTTTAGGGTATTTAATCGATCTATCTGCCATTTGCAGAGTCATCTCGATCTTAAATAAGATTTCATATGCCTAGCTTCTTATAATCCTCATAAGACATGAGATTTATACTAGCTCGAAGATCACATAAGACCTTCTTAAACAGAAATCCTCCAATTTCACATGGAATGGTAAAACTTCCACGATCTTTCAGTTTAGGTGGTAACTTATCTTTCGCAAAAGCTGCAGAACATTCTTCATTTAGGCATATATTCTCATATTCCTCTAGTTTTTCTTGTTTGTGAGAATATCTTTCAAAAACTTTCCATAAGCAGGCATACTAATGAGAGCTTCGATAACAGGGATATTAACATGAATATGACGAAAAGTATCAAGGAAACGAGCATACTTTTGATCAGTTTTAATCTTTTTAATTTGATCTTTAGGTGTGTAAGGTAAAGATTCTAAATCTACAACTTTTGATCCCAAAGTCATTTTCTCTTTTCCTTTCTCCTGAAACCTTTGAGTATTACTTGATCGCCAAGTATCATGATCTTGAGTTTTTTCTTTTAAAACATTCCCTGAATCTACTTCAAATTCCTTCAGTTCTTCTTGTTTCTCATCCTTGTTTTCATTATCCTCTATTCTAACATGTTCTTTGAATAAATTCCTTAAATCTTTATCCATGGGATCCTTCAAAATCCTAGGGATTTTTACCCATTTTTCACCTTCATTCTCAGGTTCCAAACTTCTATTACTTTTCAAGAAATTCTCTATGATTTCTTCTTCCTCACCAGTGAATTCAGTTTCATCTTTAGTTTCATCATTTTTTCCATCTAAATCATTTTCTACCTCATTATTACCGAAGTTTTCTACTCCATTATTACCACAGAGTTTTCTACTTCTCGTAACTACAACATTTACCTCTCTTGGGTTTCTTTCAGTATTGCTTGGTAATCCTCCAGGTGGTCTGCTGTTGTTACGTTCACCTTCCCTACTCAAATGATCTTCCATATTCCTCAATGAGGCTTCTATCGTTCTCATTCTGGTATCATGTCCACTCATAGATGTTTTCATTTTATTCATATCCTTAGTGACTGTACCAATAGAAGTCATCATTGTTTCTATATTCTTAGCTTGAGTAGATACTACACCCATCATA
The DNA here is from genome assembly GCA_026214975.1 of Gentiana macrophylla. Taxonomy (NCBI): domain Eukaryota; kingdom Viridiplantae; phylum Streptophyta; class Magnoliopsida; order Gentianales; family Gentianaceae; genus Gentiana; species Gentiana macrophylla. Next base: position 62,371,056 of record CM047806.1, on the reverse strand, counting down.
TTTTCCATTAGTTTTTCCCATTTTTCTTCTGCAGGTTGAGTTGAACTTTGAGTTACCGGTATACTTTGAGTGGTATGTTGAGGATAGGATCTAGGTAATGATTGTAAATTCTGATTAGATGTGTTTCCTTGATAGACTTGATTATTATGCATATTCCTATATGGGACTGGATATGGCGGTTGTCCTTGCTTACTAGGATTTTCAGACCATCGATAAGTAGGGTGATATCTTCTAATAGCATTAAACGAGTTTGAGTATGCATTGTTCAAATTCCTATGCTGCTGAAGAAAACTCACCTCCTCTCTTGAATATCCTGTTGGTTCTTCAATCCCTAATGGCATATTATCCTGATTTGAGTATTCAGTTGGTGTACTATTTTCTGAACTTTGGTTTTTGTTTGATTGTAGGCCATCAAATTTCCTACTCAAATTTTCTAAATGTGCTAGAACTTCCGTATTAGATGTACATTCTCCTGCAAAAGCTACTTTTCTGGTGCTAGAACCGGTTTCCCACATTCTGTTATTTTTGGAAATCTTTTCTATGGCATCGTAAACTATTTGGGCTTCACTCATCATTAAAGAACCACCACATGCATGATCTACATCCGCACGTGAATCTTTTCTTAATTTACGACAGAAAAGCTGAATTTGCATATCTAAGGAATAACCATGATCGGGACAAGCTCTTAACAATTTTTTAAATCTTTCCCAGGCATTCCCGAGCGTTTCTTCAGATCCTTGTCTAAAGTTAGCAACCTCGACTTTTAATTCCAAATTTCGTCCAGGAGTGAAATATTGTTTCAGAAATTCAGTTTGAATCTCCTCCCAACTTGTAAGTGAATGATGTGGAAGAGACATAAACCAATCTCGGGCTCGTCCTTTTAAAGAAAAAGGAAACATAGTCATCCTCGTTAATTCCTTATGAGCACCTTGAATTTTGGCTGTATTGCACAGTTCTTCAAAAAGATAGAGATGATGATGTGGATCTTCATCATCCTCTCCTAGGAATTGGGCTCTTGCGTCAATTAAACCAAAAAGATGAGATTTAATCTCGAAATTATTCGCTCCTTCATTAGGTAAAAGTATGGGATTATTAGTCTGGTTTCTTCTTATGGTTTGATCACAGATAGGTCTCGGGTTTGGTGGGTTATTACGATTATTCTGGTTCCGATTCTGATTATTTCTATTATTATTATTATTTTGATTATTAGGGTTAACAGGGTTTTGTCCATGCCCTAGAGCATGTTCCAGCCCTTGTTCAGGTGTTTCATCACTGATTTCAGCCATTCTCGTATTTTTGTTTGAAGATGATTCGTCAGGATTTCCCTGACTAGTATGACCACGTTTATTCTCTACTCTTAACTGCCTTTCGTAAGTGTTTATGTCAGGCTTATAAGGAGTGAGCGGGGCCTTACCACTTCTGGCCATCAACTAACGAAAATAGAAAATACACGACTTTTGTAAAAGAAGAAAATTGGTAACTAAAAGAAAGTAGATACCAACGAAAAAATAAAATAGAAATGAGATAAGAAAAGTGTTGACTTATTCTCGAGAATTTTGAGCTAATACAAGTAGTAACCATAGACACAAAGAAAGAAATTAGCGACGTCCCCGGCAACGGCGCAAGAAAGCTGACGTCCCCGGCAACGGCGCCAGAAAGCTGACGTGGCCTTTTCTAGTGCTAATACCAGTCCTTAACCGACAGTGTATCGGGTCAAACTGTAGTGCTAGTATGGTGAGTCAGAGTGTTGAATCCTCAGGGAACTTGGTAATTCTTCTAAGTGTGGTTAAACACCAAAGAGCTGTTATTAACTCGATCTAAACCGCAATTTTATAACACAGATCACTACTATTCTACTTAACATAAAATAAATGCGTAATTTAAAAGTTATTCTAATATAATATATATGGATATATAAATATATATAGATGTACATAAATTGCAAAATATATATATATATATATAATATATAGATACCAATATATAGAACTAGCCAAAGTTTATATAATTGATTTATACGATCTTTTCAGTAGACGGAATGTGCTCGATCTTTCCTTACATATTAAGTCCAATTGAGTAAATGAAACGGTGCACTCCTGAGGTTAACAATTCCTTCTCACACGAGCGTATGAAATTGTCATATGTCATTGTCATCAGTTCAATCTCCACAACTGTCCCATGCTAATCTCGATTAGTCTCGAGCAGTACCAGTACAAATCTACCCGGATAAAAGAGGTTCTTCCATTTGTCGAGGCGGCCGATGTTATTCAAAAGACTCGGTTGTCGCTGCGGATCGATTTAACTTTCCGGTGTTAGTTTCAATTAAACTATTGATTTTAACATTATTACGATCTCGAGCACAATTTTAACAAGATCCATCTTTCTCAAGACAAATCGCTTCGGGTAGAAAATAGGATTCCGTAGTCACGCTTTAGACGGGCCAATTTTACCTCTCGGTTTTTCTATCTTTTATCTCATATCCTAACTTCTCTCGGTCGGTTCATCGTTAGGTTATATGGTGCGATTCATCTTGGTTAATTACGTCAATCCGAATATTATCAATACGTTACAGAATAGAAAAAGATTCAATTAACTCAATTTTAATCAATTTTACTTAGAAACAAAGATTACTTTACCGAAAAGATCGAAATAAAACAATTACATAACTTTGGCTAGTTATTAGATCTAGCCTAATAACATTATAAAAGATAAAAAAACAAACATAACAAACATAAATACTTAAGAAATTTTACCCGATTACAATCGTTGAATCGTGTCGTATTCTTCCGGATATTACAACGACTTCAACAACACTGATCTTCTGATAATTTCTCGAGCATTATAACGATACTACTTTATTTATGGCATAAGGCCTATATACATACTACTACTACTTAAGAAAAAGAGGTTAAGAAAATATATTGGTACCCCCTCATGTGTCTGCAAAGCTGCTCTTCTTATAGGCAAGATTTCCAGGGCCGGATCGATCCGAGAAAGGGCCGGATCGATCCGGGAATAAAAAATCTTATCCCCAGGATTATTCTCTGCAGGACCACATGCTGGATAATCATTATGTTTCCTCGGATCGATCCGAGGTAAATCCGGATTGATCCGGGTAGCTTTTTATTCCATAACTTGATCTGAAACTTGATAAAATCATAACTTGAGCTCTGGATCTCCAAATGACATAATTCAAAAAGCGTTGGAAATTAAGTTCTTGAAAAGATCTATAACTTCCATGAAGGACTCTTCTTCAGAAAATGCCTTTTTGATGGGCCATTTGTTCGTCGAAAATATAATTCGATAATGGTGTCACGAACCATTGATCCACTTGAATTTTAAATCTCGTGGCACTTCCTTACTTCCTTCAAAAGATACGATCTTACTTCAAAAAGTGTCGTCACTCGGGGTCTTGGTTTACCTAAAATCGCAAATAAAATACCAAAAATACCCACGTAAATCGACACGACACTCGGTTTATTAACCCGTACAAAATTTATAACTTTTATCACTTTTACTAGATTTTTATAGTATTTAGATTTATTCATAACTATTAATATTTTATAAGATTATCGTTATAATTTCTTATATTTTATATAAAAAGAGTCGATAACGTATATAAAATATCGTAATTTTTATCATATAAATGTTATACATCAGTGTTCTTAGTGTTGTATGTTGACGACATTCTGTTAATTGGACCTAATAAGAGGATGCTGTCAGATGTGAAGAATTGGTTAGCCACGCAGTTCCAAATGAAATATTTGGGAGAGGCGAGTTATGCTTTAGGGATCCAAGTTATACGGGATCGGAAGAACATGATGTTGGCTCTATCCCAAGCATCTTACATAGATAGGATGTTGTTGCATTATTGCATGATGAATGCAAAGAAGGGTTTCCTACCAACCCATCATGGCATTCAACTCTTTAAGAAACAATGTCCTCAGACACCTGAGGAAATAGAGAGTATGAGATGAGTACCATATGCTTCGGCTGTTGGTATTCTGATGTACGCTATGCTGTGTACTAAACCAGACATCTGCTACGGCGTGGGCTTGGTCAGCCATTTTCAGTCAAATTCAGGCTTGGAGCACTGGACAGTAGTGAAGAATCTTTTCAAGTATCTTAAGAGAACGAGGAATTAAATGCTTGTATATTCGGGTGCGAACCTGGATATAGCAGGGTACACTGATTCTGACTTCCATTCTGATAAGGATGATTGTAAATCGACATCAGGCTCAGTGTTTAGTCGGGGAGGCGGAGCAGTAGTCTGGAGGAGCGTCAAGCAGTCCAGCACAGCCGACTCGACTATGGAAGCCGAATACATAGCGGCCTCTGAGGCAGCTAAGGAAGCGGTATGGCTCAAGAAGTTCCTGGGATATTTAGGAGTAATCCCAAATCCAGAACATCCGATACGTCTCTACTGTGACAACAATGGGGCCGTGTCGAATTCCAGAGAACCCCGGAGTCATCAGAAGTCAAAGCATATAGAGAGGAAATACCATCTGATCAGAGAGATTGCTCAACTAGGAGACATTTCCGTCATGAAAATCCCCTCAGCCGACAACCTTGCTGATCCGTTCATAAAGTCGCTTTCCATAGAAGTCTTTTCGAGGCACTTGGAAAACATGGGTATTAGGGACATGATTTATTTGCTTTAAAGCAAGTGGGAGATGTAGTTCTGGCTGTAATAAAGATAGGGTGTGCTCTAAAACAATTATTACTTGTCATTTGTGCAAGTGAGAGATTGTTAGATGTAGTGCCCGAAAGACAATTTATGTAATTGTTTTTTATGACAGATTTTATCATTCATCTTATTATTTTCTATGTGCTTATAAAGTATACACTACTGCAAACCCTAAGTATATGAGTATGTAACCACTTAACTCAGTGTATGGCATGCACATGAGAATTGAGTTAGTGGTGATATACTTAAACTATTAGTCCGTGGTGAACTTAATCAGATTTTAGGGTCTCATGATTACAACACCAATAATGCGCCCAGAACACCTCAGGGTGTGATAGTCTTACCCGGGCTGTCGGTAGAAGGTACCTAAGTGGGGCATTTATATGATGGCATTCATATAGGACTAGACCGATTTAATCTGTATTTCTTGATATAATTCCGTATTCAGGAAATCTTATTAAATCATTAGATGATCATAGATGGATTGACCTTAATCCTGAGGTGATCACATGATGCTGCTTGTCTCGGGTAGTGTTTGATGTGTTAGTTACGGATCACTTTGATATGTGATCCAAGTCACTTCGCTGGCGATATTCCTTGATGAGTGAGTAGTTACTTTTTCACGAGACATAATCCATTCCTTCCTCAAGGGATATAGAGAGACAGTCCCTTATTTGTTAGCCCTAAGAAAATGATCGATGGGCCCATTCATATTAGACTAATTAGCTACTTGTCGATATGTGAACTAATTGATCTCTGGGGTTAATGGTAAATAATGATAAGATATTACGAAGTCGGGTTTATGGAGACTTCCCACTCGTAATGGGCGATCTATGGAGAGTTAGTCCGTATGTAGTGATTATATCCGTGGACGCTTATTTACTCATAGGGTTGAGTGTAAGTATATATATCTATAATTGGTAGAGTTCAGTTTCGGGTTTATTGTGGCGTAATCCCGGAATTAATAATTTAAGTATGAATATTCTATTCGATGAATATTTTACTTAATTATTGGAGCTACTTAGTTATAGGTCCATTAGTCCCCAATGTGGCTCTCTAATTCAAAGATTTTTCTTGTTATTGGGCCTCATTGATAATTAATTGGTTGGGCCAATTAATTGATATCTTGAAATATTATTTAGTTGGGCTTAAATAATATAATATCAGAAAATACATTTTAATGGGCCTAAAACCCTAGGTGTGGCGACTCATGTCATAAAGTGCAAGAATTGATTTTCTTGTGTGCTTAATTATTTACTAGTTAAATAATTAATTAATAAATGATAATTGATTTGTAATTGATTGATTGATTAATCACAATCTTTTATAAATGGAATTATCTTTTATTGTGATTTCTTTTTAATTAATTAGAAACTTGGAGGCCAAGGATTTACTCTCCTATATAAAGAGAGTTCTTCCAAGACATATGGAGAAGTTTTTTTTTTCGACATACACACACAAAAATAGAGAGAAAAACTTGTTTCTTGTCTTGGGTTTCTGGTTGAAGAAAAACTTGTAGTTTTTTTCTTGGAAGCGTATCAAGGAGGTTCTAGTACCAAGAATTGGTGTCCACCAACCACCGTTTAGAGAATACATTGGAAGATCTTGGCTTCTCTTCCTGCTATTGGTAAAACATACTAAACCCCCTTGTAGGAATTTAGATCCTTTATTTATGTATTGTAATTTGTAAATCGTGATCCATCCGCTGCGCAAAGAAACTATATCCTTCATTTCTATGCTTAGTGGTATTGGTGAACAAATTGAACATGAGAAGGTGAATAAGGTACATTGGATGACCCCTAAAGCTATTCCATCTCAATCGAATAACCATAGGTCCCTTATGGAGGAGTTTGTTGGGCCATATGTGGCTCAAAGGTGCAAGTTCATTAAATTCGGAGCAGTACGTAACGAGAATTGTTGGTCTCTTGGAAAGGCTGACACAAGTTTAGAGGGGGTGGGGGTGAATAAACTTGTCACCAAAAACTAGATTTAAGACTTTATTAGTTCAGTTTTACGAAGTTGAGGTAACAAAGCTGAGTATAAGTAAAAACTGACTTATGATAATGTCCTTTCTGGTTGGAGTCATATGGGCCTAGTTGTTGAGGGAGAATATTATTTCATTAATTCAGTGAAGGAATACAACATGGCACCTTCTATGGAACTTTATGGATACTTGGTGAACATGTTTGGATATGTTGGGAAGTTTGAAAAAGCTTATCAAACTACCAAAAGTATACATGTGGAGCCAAATTTTGTTATTCTGATGCATGAAATCAGTGAACTGGGCATGGAAGGTATATGTTTAAAGTGTGAAATAGGCGCATTCAACTGCTTCTTAAATCTCATTATACAACCTTTATGGTACCGAAAACGTTTCGGATTAAGTTTTTGCCAAGATCATTGTTTGAGAATGTACATGTTAGGGACGATCCTTGTGATGTATGTGCTTTGTTGGTTATTTCCACTGCTTTGACGGATAAACTGATAGACACTAATTTGGAAGTGTTAGGTGCTCTATTTGATTGTCGTCATAAGTCAATTACATTGTCCTTACAAGTTCATGATGCCGGTTCCAATGCTTGTGAGCATGTTGATCACATAAGACCTGCCTTGACTGCTCTACCTATTATGATGGATTTCATCATCATTTCTCTTCGCCTGTATGATTTGATTGCAACTAGGAAACGAGTTAAACTATTTATTCCTAGTTCATATGATATGTCCGTACAAATTGTGATTGATGTAGAGCTTGGCCTTTGGAAGTTAATTTGGAGGATGATGGTCGTGTTGAGTTGTTTCACAGCTATCCTACCATAATTACAATGCTCTTCTACTTTGAATACAAAGTATGGTTTCACTGTTGGCTCCAATCTAACTCGTTGACGGGTTAATCATCGGGAGGGTTGGAATGATGTGAACAGTCACAATGGACAACTTTGGAAGTCTTCAAAATTGTTTTACAAGATGGTGAATGGACTTGATCCACCAATGGAAAGCTTATGAGGTTTCAATGATTTTACGAGTTTGCTCGTGGACGAGTTTTTTGTGTTGGGGGATAGAGATGATGTAGGGACATCTAATCTAGCATTATATTTTATTATTGTTTTAAGTAGCTATTAGCCATGTGGGATTTTCTTTAAGTGTTGGGTAACCTAATTGGGCTTCTTAGGGTATAAATAGCCTAAATTATCCTAGAAGATGATCATCTTGTAATCAATTATCTCACTTTTTTCTTCATTCAATAAATGAATTTGATGAGCTTGTATTAGCTCTAGTTGTCGTATCTTTGATTTTATAGACTTCTACGTCAAGAAAATGAAAATAATAAAATTTGGAGGTAGTAAAGAAGACTTGGCAAAAGTTTTTTTTTGTTACATTATAAAAAGAATGGTGTGTAGAGGTAGATTTAGTAATTCTGAAATAACATATTTGATACAACAAGTAGATAATACAGTTTTTTATTATAGTGGTGCAGTGATATATTTAAGTGTTATTTGTTTATAAGGACGTGTTTTGGGACTTAATTAAGCACTTAGGACACCCGAAAAAGATCATCATTTATAAGAACGTATTTTATCCAACTTTCCTAAATTACCCCTATTACATCAGTTTCAATTCGCTAAACAAAAAGGCTTCATCTCCGCATCAGATTCACTTCCCTGAATCCGAAGATAAATTGTCGTAGAAATGGAAATGGATGTGATTCTTCTTCTTCTCTCTGCATTTCCTACCATGGTTTGAACATGATCGTTGAGTATCGGGGACGTTGTCATCACTTGTACTCTCAAACTCTCTTCTTCCGATTACGATTTCAAGGATCGAGACTCAAAGCCAAAGACGTCGCATTTTTCGTTGACCCTAACGCTGTGGCGAGCTAATTCAAAGTGCGACATAGCCTAGTGTACTTTGAAATCTGTTTGTGCCCACAAGGTGTTTGTTTAAAAGTCCGCTAAACCAAAGTCCGATATCTTTGGGTTCATGTTACTAGGCTTAATCTCAGAGTGTATTATCGGGGGCGAAAGGAGTGGTGCAAATGTGCAAGCCCTTTTTGTTCCTAGCATGATCTTGAATCGAGTAGACCACTTAAAACGGTGCAAAGCAGATGGCGGGCTTTGGTGTAGTTTGGCATGTAAACTTCCTTCAGTGCATAATCTGAAACTAAAAGTCAGATTTGTGGACTCTAGTAGTATCCTCCGAGTGTGATCAAATTTGGATGCTTTGCTTTGCTTAGAATCCGACTTTTCGATCAAAATCTTCCCCGGGTAATTATTATTCGATGTCACCACTTTTCTTTATTGCCGGTATCTCGCCTTCTAACAATGTTGCCTTGTAGACAGATCCCAAATACGCCTTGTCCGATTTCAAGAGCTTTACTTAGTACTAATTCAAGACTAGAGCTCATACAATCAGGTGATGATTTTGAGTGAAACAATATAAGCTTCCCAAGATTAGTATTTAGGCTTCCAGACCTCGAAGAACTTGTTGAACACATGCTTTCCAACCCTTTTCAATGAAACCATGTTGTCTCTTTCGAAATGAGCGTTTACCAAACTTATCATCATTACACTAACAACAATCACAATAGATCTTTGCTATTGCTACGATTGTTGACACACTCAAAAACTTCTTGTTGTGATGCCTACTACTACTCCGTAAAGGTTCTTCATTGTCTCCTCCTCCGTCTTGGTTTTGGTCTCCATACGCGTAAGTGGTCTAGGACTAAAGGCTTTGGAACATTCATTTTACATGGTCCCTTTAACAATGGGGAACAAATACCCAAGTTTCCTTCGACGCGCTTTCATCGAGGTTCACGAAGATGCTCCTAGGTGGAAGTCCGCCTATTAATCTGTTGTATGATATGTTCACTTGCAAGAAGATTGTCCAACTTTCCTAGTCCTTGAGGCATCTCTCCACCTAATTGGTTGTACTCTAGCTTTAGTATCTTGATCTTCTTCAAAACACAAATCGATTGCGGTATGGCCCACTTAAGCTATTATGTCACAAGATCCTGCATTATTAGAGAATTATTATGAATACATGATACAATAAGAGATGAAAGAAAGAAAGAAGGAAAAAAAAAAACTTACAAGAAAGACAAGTGATGAACAATATCCAATCATACTAGGTATTGGTCCACCAATGAATTTCCATATAACCTGAGTACTTCCAAGTTTCTAGAATGACATATATTGCACGAATGGAACCGATTAGATCATTGTTACGGAGATCTAACACGGTGAGGTGCGGAAGAAGGGATCCGAGTTCTTGGGGTAGTCTTGATTGAAAACCGTTGCAAGATAAATTCAAGTGATGCTCTGTAATAATTTTCTCTATGTTGGTCATTTTTCTTGTTTGTGATGCTTTAGCCTTGATACAGAATTATAGATCATAGCACTTGTTGTTGCTATATGTGAAATGTGAAAATGAAGTATTTGAATACAAGCATAATGCGTCACTTCATAAAATGTTGGTGTCATTGGATGTAGGGTGTACACGGATACAGTTTATCCAAAACGAACCGATCCGAAGTCGTTCAATCGGTTCGGTTAATAGTTGTTTCTAGTTCGGTTAATATTATTGAGAAACCGAAATTTTTTGTTCGGTTTCGGTTCGACGATGCATATTCCTTGCAATTTAAAAAAAAACAAAAAAAAAACATTTTATACTCAAGTATATGATTGCCGATGTCACTGCATAAAATGTTGATATCACTGCATATATGATTGCCGATGTCATTGCATAAAAATATGAATTAAACATTTTAAACATATATGATTTCCGATGTCACTACATAAAATGTTGATATCACTGCATATATGATTGCCGATGTCACTGCATAAAAATATGAATTAAGGTGAAAGATTTATGTTGATCGTAGTTTTATATCAAAAGATATAGCCATTTGAAGTCGATTTTATGACGAAAAGAAATCGATTTTATGCAATTAAGTCGGAAAAATATCAAATGTCATCACGGTGTTGCTTCATCAAATGTCACTGCATATCTGATTGCCGATGTCACTGCATAAATTGTTTATCGTGCCATGACTCACCATGTTTTTCCTCAAGAAACTGCCCACGAAAGGAGCCAGAAGTACAAGGAAGGAAAATCCGTCCTTGAGCGGTCAGTATCTATCTATACATGGAGTCGTTGGTGGCACCACGACAAATCTACCATTGTGATACCATGACAATCGGCCTTTTCACAGTTGACCAGGTGAAAGTCGATTCTAGTGTTGTGAGAATCAACTTTATGCTGGTTGATTGTTTTTGGTGTGGTGCCACAACAAAAACACCATGGTGCCACTAAAGACGCCATTTATCTAGCTTAATAGGTACGTTTACCTCGTACTTATATTCGGGTAATGATGTCGTATAACTACAATATACTTATACTTATTGCGGGGAAACAACGTCTACAAATCGTAAGACTGTCTAAGGGGAAGCATGGCAGATGAATATGGAAGTATCATGGCGAGAGATGTTTTGGCAGATGAGAATGTACAGTGGGCTTTATAATATCACCAGGACCAATCCACGTGCTACTCTTTTGATGCTTGGGCGATACATTGGCTTGAAGATTAGTAGGGAATGAATGATATGAAAAACAATCGATTCATATAGGGCGTGAATTTGACGGCAAAGCACATTTACTTCATGCCAACGAAACTACTCTTTTGATGCTTGGGCGATACATTTTCCTTTTTTTTTTTTGAGAATGATCCGGACACAACCGTTGTGACACAATGAGTGTCACATCATGTATCGACACCGTTGATCATGATGTAATAATGATTAATTAGTTTAACATGCATCACCTTGAAACAAAGAAAGCAAAGATATACGTTGATGGTGGGCTTGTGTATGATTTGGCAATGTCACTGCATAAAATGCCAATGTCACTGCATAAATTGTTGATGTCACTGCATAAAATGCCGATGTCACTGCATAAATTGCCGATGTCACTGCATAAAATGTTGATGTCACTGCATATCTGATTGCCAATGTCACTGCATAAATTGTTGATGTCACGCATATATGATTGCCGATGTCATCGCATAAAATGTTGATATCATTGCATATATGATTGCCGATGTAATCGCATAAAAATATGAATTAAGGTGAAAGATTTATGTTGATCGTAGTTTTATATCAAAAGATATAACCATTTGAAGTCGATTTTATGAAGAAAATAAATCGATTTTATGAAATTAAGTCGGAAAAATATCAAATGTCATCACGGTGTTGTTTTATCAAATGTCACCAGCATCCCGGTGATCATCAAGCATCTCGATGGTCTCTCGCATCGCGCGTGTCTCAGATCGGGGGCCACTTCATCGCGGTGTCTCTCAGCGTCGGGATGACCATCGCATCGCGGTTTCACTTCATCGCGGTGTCTCTACATATATGATTGCCGATGTCACTACATAAATTGTTGATGCCACTGCATATATGATTGTTGATATCACTGCATAAAATGTTGATGCCACTGCATATCTGATTGCCGATGTCACTGCATAAATTGTTGATGTCACGCATATATGATTGCTGATGTCACTACATAAAATGTTGATATCACTGCATATATGAATGCCGATGTCATTGCATAAAAATATGAATTAAGGTGAAAGATGATGCATCGCTGTCAATGTATCGGGGTGGTCAATGCATCGAGGGTGGTCAATGCATCGCGGTGGTCAATGCATTGCGGTTGTCGCTGCACCGCGGTTGTCAATTCATCGCGGTGTCATTTCATCGCGGTGTCTCTGCATCACGGTTGTCAGTGCATCGCGGTGGTCAATGAAAAAACAATTCAACGTCCAGATTTAAAAAAAAAAAAAAAAAAAAAAAAAAAAACAACAACAATTGAACTTCCAGAAAAAGAAATAAAATAAAACAAAAGTCAACAACAACAACAGAGTGACACATTCAGCGTTCCGTTTTTTTTTTTTTTTTTTTTTCTTCATTAAGGGTATTTGGGTCTATCTACCTAATTTTTGTCCTTATAACTAAGTGTTTGTTTTAAATGTTCTTTTTGTCTAATTAAGTCCAATATATGTCTTTTTAGATAATTGTCCCTATATTTAATTTGACCCAAATAAAAACACACAAATTTTCTTTTTTTTTTTGGCGCAAAGTAAGGCTCACTAGGTTAGACATTTTCTCCTTCACCATATGATATTGTCAATTTTCGTTTTTTTTTTTTTTTTAACTCCGTCCGTTCCAATTTATTTGATGCAGTTGTCAAAAACACACATATTAAGGAAGTAATTTAATACATTGACTTTAAGAATGAAATGGCTAAAAAGCCATTGAGTATAATTTATGTAGCCTTGTTTTTTGTCTTTTATGTTGTAATAAATAAGGGTAAAACAGGAAAAATACAATAAATACTGTAATGAAAATGTAACTGCTTCACATAAAATAAAACAAATAATTTTGACAACTGTATCAGTTATTTTAAAACGGAGGGAATAATATAAAATAGAGATTTTTGTACTTCTACATTGACGGTTTGACCCCCTCTCGCGTGCTTTCACGCTCTCCATTTTTACCCTTCATAAAAGCGCACAAATATGCCTCTTAAAAAAAAAAAACAAAAACAAAAAAAAACTAAAAAAAACAAAAAGGTAGTCTTTGCTTCGGCGTCGGGGTCTCGGCTTCTCCGACAATACTGCCGGAAAATCTCCCTCGTAACTCAACACTAGATTCTGTCACAGCCCCCACATTTCCTTAGGCATCAGATAAACATAAGAAAATTGAAAGACTCCTGTCCCATAAAGAAGAATCTCCAAGGACTCCCATTGACTCCGGAGATTTCCCATTAGATCTGAGTGAAGTGATTTCTCGTGGGTTTTTGTAGTACAGTCGAGATTTTCTTTTCCTCAAATTTAGTCAGAGTTGTGGAAGTGGGAGAGGAGGAGGGGTAGGTGTAGTTGTTAATGGTATTGTACGGAGGAGTTGATGATGAAAGCTGGAGGACAGGGGAAGTGGAGGAGCGGCGCGGGCGGTGAAAACTACGGTATGTATGGCAGATCTTGGCAGCTACAGTCATGCAGATCGTGATATCGAGCAGGTCCAAGTTCTCTAATTGTATAACACTGTTACTCGAATTTGCAAAAAAAAAAAAAAAAAAAAAGATAAGAAAAGAAAAAAAAGGGAACCTTCAGATTTTCAGTGTGTGTGTTTAATGTGTTTTTTGGGGGTGGGAAGTGGGGAGGGAGGGGGGGGGGGTTAAAACTTTGATGTTTTTATATTTTTTCTTCAACAGAAATAATGTAATTACTTGTCCATGATGGAGCCTCCGCATTTTGCTATTAATCATGCCTCATTAGGCATAACTTTGACTTATTTTATTACGAACTGAAGAGGGGTGGTTCCCCCCCCCACTCCTGATGTAATCCATGTTGTTTCTGCGGTTGTGATGACTTGAAAAGAAAGTGGATTTTCCTGTTAACTGAAAAGACATCGCACTGTTCTGAAGATTTTATTTGTTAATTTTCCTGAAGAATCCCGTGATAGAGTGCTGTTACATCAGTTGCTGAGGACAAATGTGTGTTTTGATCCATTAGTGGGCTGTGATTGCATTTCTGGTATATTATAGTATATTATATTACTGATAATTTTTTGGTGCTTATTCTTTTGATCATGTTTCTTGATATAATAGCTAAAGTGTGAGTATAGTTTGGAAATAAAACTTCATTTGCTGCAACTCCATCTTGGGCCCTCTTAATTTGATGGCCACAACCTAAGCTATCAAGCCAAGACCTCATCAGCCGTTCACTGATCTTGTTGAATGATTTATAACCCTCTCCAGTGGCTCAGTTTGTACTTGAAATATTCCGACTTGATTTAATTGGACTTGGTTGAAATGTTGTTTGGTTTGTATTGAGTTTCGTGTCAAATAAAGTAAATGTGATGTTTGTAAGCAGAAAATTAGGAGGGAGAATGTTACTTTTATTGAAGATGAATAAAGTTATTTTTTTTATTTGGATCCAAATTGAATCAGAAATGATTCATAACCAAACACACTACACTTAATTGTAACTTTATTGTTATCTCCTTTTTTCGCAGGGTTTGATTGCTTTGAAGAAGGGTGCCCAGCTACTTAAATATGGTCGTAAGGGGAAGCCCAAATTTTGTCCTTTTAGGGTATCTAATGTAAGTTTTATTTTAGCTGCTTTTACATGTAGTGCTAGATTTCTTCGTTAGTGCAATGTGTGTCATCTTTAATACTTTGTAAAGCAATGGTATACCATTTCAAAATGATAAAAAGCCTTAGCCACGATTGATTGTCATGTTTCATTATGCTGTTTGCCTTTGCCAAATTTAACTTCCTTCTAATGGAATGCCGTGGGCCTTTTTGCCATAGTGTTTTATCATATAGTATAGTGCACACTCAAAGTGAATTTGGATTTTACCTTACAGGATGAATCGTCTTTAATCTGGATTTCAAGCCGCGGGGAAAGAAGTTTGAAGTTAGCTTCAGTTTCACGAATAATTCCTGGACAAAGAACTGTGAGATTTTAAAAATCTTGCCCCATACTTTGTCTTCTCATTATGTTGCATTGTTCTTATGCAACTTTATTACCTTTCAGTTCTTCATGGCAGCTTTTCTGTATTATTGTTGCCTGCTTTAAAGCCTCTCTTGGATTTCTCTTAGGCTGTTTTCCAGAGATATTTGCGCCTGACAAGGACTACCTGTCCTTTTCTCTTATCTATAACGATGGGAAAAGATCCCTTGACCTGGTTAGGCAAGCGTGTTCTTTTTCACAAACTAAATAACAATTCTCCCTCCTGATTTAATAATCTATATGGGTCAATTTCCACTATAGATATGCAAAGACAAAGTTGAGGCAGAGGTGTGGATTGTCAGTTTGAAGTCATTGATAGCATCTGGGAAAGGCAAAGCGATCAAAAATTGATGGGTGGACTGATGGAGGGCTCAATTTCGATGTAATTCTTCTTATACCTCCACACATTTATTTTGTTACTTAAGCAAGTTCATCACATTTCTAGACATATATCTTGTCTTTCTATTTGGTGTGAAAATTGTTTTTTATTTTATTTTATTTATACATTTTTGACTGCTTAATACATGTTTTCAGTTGAGATTCACTAATCACTTAATGCACTTGTCCTTTTTTAAGATCATAGCTTCTATCATTGTTGTCAAAGGAGTGCATAAGTTATGCTTAGTCGAAAGGTGATATGAGTCTTATTTACTGTCTTGACTAGTGGGTTTATTATCCGGCTCTTTTAAGAATGTTGCGGCTATACTACATTGTTTGGCTAAGGTCTCCAAGACCCAATAGCTTATAGGAGCAAGGAGAATCCCCGTTGGCAAGGGCTCCATGTCTTTACACTATCCGTCGAAGGCCTAATGGCTCAAGATGCAAAGAATGCTATAGAATGGAGGCATCATCACCATCAAAGCACAAGCTTCTACCCCATCCCTGGAGGGCTTTAACGCCTCGATGTTGCTATGGCCTCAAGAGCGGCTATGCCTCGAGGCCTCGGATCGCACAAGATGCGCTATTGCAACCACTTTTTTGGTAGGTGGTCCTCAAATCTCTGCAACAATTTATGCATACCTGGATTATCCTTTCACAATTCACAATCATCCACCAATTTGACTAACATGTGAACAATTTGGGTACTCCTACATCATGCTTATGCTTCTAGTATATAACCATTTCATACATGGCAAAAGTACGCTCACTTGACTTGTGAATTACAGCAGCTTCATTCCGCTTCCAGATAAGTTGACAATCACTTGGTGGTGCACCTAATTCATTTACTCCCCTACCCTGTTTTCGCTAACCCTGTAAGACCCCAGAACTTGGGCCTAGCGGCGCTACTTGAGCCATAATGGATCCAATAACTGCTTAGGCCCATCGTCCTCGATTGACCTAAAATGGTTAACCCAAGTTATCAAGTCCATTATGTATCAACCTTATATTTGGTGATGTTTCTCCCGCTTTTCTAGCATGGGATATTACATTCTCTTCTCTTGATAGCGACTGGAATAATTTTGAATATCGATTTATTAGTAAAAAAACCTTCTCCTAAGGAATTGGCGTCCTCGCTAGGACCCTACCAGATGATTTTAAGGCCCAAGAAGGCTTTGGCATGAGGACTTCTTGTTCTTCAGAAATTGAGGGAGCCACGATGCCATACACTTGCAAGCCCGTAACGTTCTCATCTTATGACGGGTCTCAGAACACATGCTACCACTTGTGAAAGTTCCTTACTGACTATATGCACATAAAACACATCCGACGTGTTATTGCAAGTTCTTCCTTATCTAAGGCAATGGTTTCAGGAGTTGAAACCCAATTTGTGTCTTACAAGCCCTTCCAAAAAAGCACCGCATCTGGTCATTATGAAGTAGAGACATGAGGAGGCTGTTTGTGACTTCATTAGCATGTTCATCGAGGAAAGCCTATAAGATCTGGGCAAGGAGGACTCTATTTTGAAATTAACTTTTTTGGGACCCGGGAAGGCTTAGACCAGGTCTCCATTTCATCAAATTGGCAGAGAAACCCCCCCTCCTTGTGACTCACCACTATTAGAGGGTAAGAGGCCACAAGAGCCAAGAGAGAGGCCAAAGAGTCACCGACCTAAAATAAGTCAATAAGGGCTCGGAGGGTGACGAACCCGAAGAAAGGCGTAACCCCTCACCTGCATTTACAACAACGAGAGGTTCCAGCACTTGGAGGGGCATGGTTCTGCTAAACGTACCAATGACGCAGGTGGTGGGTGTCATGGAACAACGAAGTCTTAGCATGCCACCCCGCCCAATCACCAACCCAAGGAGCAAGGTGGCTCAACATCTAAGTTGTCAATTTCATAAGGATGTTGTCCATAGTATGGAGCAGTGCACAAAGCTGCAGAAGGAAATCAATCTCCTAATTAAGAAGGGAAATTATTGGATTATGTATTAATTCAAAGAGGTAACCGACCTGCTGAGTATAAGTTCTATTGTTAATTCAAAGAGGTAACTCGACCTCTTGAATATAAGTCTCATTGATAATACTTTTACGTAGTATTATTCTTTAATGTGTACAAATGTAACTTTATTACTTTTGATAGGATAACTTGAGTATAACCACTCTATTATGTTTGTAACCACCCTATAAAGGGTATCTAGGTTGTTATTACTTACTTTTAGTTTATCTAGGAAAGTTACTTTTTCTTTATGCTTTATAAGCATGCTTTGTATTTCACCTATTTATACCAACCTTATTGGGTTGTGTTTAATACAAGAGTTATATTTCTCTTTTCAATCTTCTTCTCTCAATTCTATATGGTATCGGAGCCCTGATTTTTTTAGAAAAAAAAAAAAGCGATCCACTTCAAAAAAATTCTTTTTCCAAAGATTCAATATGACTGATTACGAATTCCTACTCCCACTCCTTCGCTATCTCTCTTGAGTGTAAATGGAGTTGATAATCCATCTCTCCAAATCACATCAAAGAAACTCTACATGGACCTAATTATGTCCAATGGGCACAATCATGTGCGTGTTTATGTCACCGGAAGAGGTAAGCTTGGTTACCTAACTGAACCATTAAACCCCATCCAATAAAGAATCTCTCGAATATCTTTGCCTGGGGAGAGAGAAAATGCTATTGTTGTATCTTGGCTCATCAACTCTATGATTGATGATATTAGTCAAGTTCATCTCTTTACTACTTCGCAAAGGCTATCTCGGGATAAGATAGCTAAAAACTATTCTCGACCAAGGTAATTATGCTCATGCTTTGGTCTAAAAACCTCTCTAAAGGAAACCAAACAGGGTGCACTTAATGTCACCCAATACTTCAACACCCTCAACAAGTTATGGGAGGAATGTGATCAACTCACAATAAGACAGTGGAAGTGTACTGAGGATAATGATATCTATGCAAAGCTTGTGGAAGAAGAAAGGGTATTTGACTTCTTGTATGGTCTAAATCCCAACTATGATGCTGCAAGAGAAAGGATTCTTGCTCAAACTCCATTTCCTTCAATTCAGGATGCTTTTTCTGCTGTTAGAAATGAGGAAAGTAGAAGGGGAGTTATGGGCTTGAGTAATGGAATATTGCCAACTCCAGGGAGGAAATTACTCAAAGACTCAAAGTGATCTGAATCAAGCGACAAATGTTTGGGTATAACAGAGGCAATAACAAGAAGAATGAGCAATGGGCCAACCAGCTGTGTGACCACTGCAAAAAAAGAGGCCATCTCAAGGATAAATGCTGGATTCTCCATGGTAAACCTCTCATCTTATGAAGAACCAACAGAACCGGTTTGAAGGCGTGAAATGATCGTAAAAGGCATACAAAGCCCACCGAACATCTTCTCGGTTTTTCAAAAGAGCAGATGGAGGCTCTCAACAGGCTATTTGACCAAAGGATGCCTACAACCACTAATCCTTCCACTGGAGCTACTGCACACAGTAAGAGTCATACTTGGATTGTGGACTCTGGTGCTTCTAGCCACATGACAGGTAATCACTCTCTGTTTCAAACCTTCACAAATAGTAATAAAAATCACTATGTTACTATTGCTGATGGCACTGCTTCCAAAGTTGTTGGTCTAGGGACTGTTAGAATCCTACCAAACCTTACCCTAAACATTGTTCTATATGTTCCTAAGCTTGATTGTAACCTTTTCTCTGTCAGTCAGTTTTGTAAAGATAGGAAATGTGTTGCTAAGTTTTTCTCCACTCACTGTGAGTTTCAGGATCTGGAATCTCAGAAGATGATTGGCAGTGCTAGGAAGGAAGATGACCTCTATTACATCCATAGCAGCAGCCTTAAGAGTGGAATTGGTCTTAATGTTAGTCTGGATTCTAAATGTAATAGGATAATGTCTTTACATTTCAGATTAGGTCATCCCAATTTTCCCTACCTAAAAAGGATGTACCCCTCTTTATTTTCTGATGTATGTATTGAAAGTTTGAAATGTGAACATTGTATCTTTGACAAGCAAACTAGAAATGTGTTTAAATCCATTCCTTACAAGGTATCTAAACCTTTTATGCTTATTCATTCTGATGTATGGGGCCCATCTAGAATAACTAACCTCACTCACAAACCATGGTTCATATCCTTCATTGATGACCATACTAGACTGACTTGGGTATACCTCATGAAAAATAAATCTGAAGTCCCACACCTGTTTGAAAACTTCTACAATATGATTGAAACCCAATTTCAGACCAAAATCCAAGTCCTAAGATCTGATAATGGAATAGAGTACCTAAACACTTGTCTTAACCCTTTCACTACTAAAAAAGGCATAATCCATCAAACCTCTTGTACCAATACACCCCAACAGAATGGGATTGCAGAAAGAAAAAACAGACATCTTCTAGAGGTTGCTAGAACCATCCTCTATACCTATAATGTCCCAAACTTATCATTGGGGTGAGGTCATCCTTACAGCCACCTTTTTAATAAATGTAATGCCATCCCGATCCTAAAATTCAAAACTCCCATTGATGTTCTTAACTCCACCTTTCCTGACTCCAAACTTATATCCTCTCTACCCTTTAAAATCTTTGGATGCACAGCCTTTGTGCATAATCATTCACCCACCAAAAACAAACTAGATCCTAGGGCTATCAAAACCATCTTTGTAGGTTACTCAGCCACTCAAAAGGGGTATAAATGCTTTGATCCCAAAACACACAGATTCTATGTGTCTTATGATGTCACCTTCTTTGAGGATCAACCTTTCTACCAAACTAAACAGAACCCCAATATTGAACCTTATCTTTTCCTTCAAAGTTCCTCCACTCTTCCCATACCTGATTTCAGTCACCCTTGCATTCCTACCCCAGAGACTTATGCTGCCTTACCCAATCCTACTCCTATTGAGAAGGAGCCATCTACCTCCCATACTCCTACTCCTATCGAGGAGAGACTCCTAACCCTCCTAGTCCTAATCCTTATAATCTACACCAGACAAAAGAAAACCATACAAATTCAGTCTCCTGACCTGTCCTTCCTATAGAATCTGAGTCCAATCCTGAACAAACTGAACTAAATCAAATGGACCACCCCAATCCTGATCCTAACCCTGAAACACCTCCAGACTTACCCATTGCCTTAAGGAAAAGTACTAGGGAGTGTACCAAACATCCTATTGAGAGATATGTGTCTTATGGGAAAGTGTCTAGCCAACATAAGACCTTCTTGACAAACTTAGATTCTTCTCAAACACCTAAAAACATCCATCAGGCCCTTGACCACCCTAGATGGAAGCAGGCTGTCATGGAAGAATTGAATGCTTTGGACAAAAATCATACTTGGGACTACATACCTACTCCTAAAGGGGTCAAACCTGTAGGGTGTAGATGGTTGTTTACTATCAAACACAATCAGGATGGCACAGTAAACAGGTACAAAGCCAGACTGGTGGCAAAGGGATTCACTCAGTCTATGGGGATTGACTACAATGAGACTTTTGCCCCAGTAGCCAAGCTCAACTCAGTCAGACATCTAATATCCATTGCTGCAACAAGAAATTGGCCTCTTCATCAGCTTGACATCAAGAATGCCTTCCTAAATGGGGAACTAAAAGAAGAAGTGTATATGCAGTACCCTCCAGGCTTTGTATCCAAACCCAATCATGTCCTAAAACTGAATAAATCCATCTATGGACTAAAACAGTCCCCTAGGGCATGGTTTAACAGATTCACTAAAGCCATGAAACTTGCAAGGTATACTCAGGGGCATGGGGACCACACTATGTTCTACAAACATCCTGAGCAGGGGGGTCTTACCATTCTCATAGTATATGTGGATGACATAGTCATTACTGGAAGTTCAGAATCTGAGATTGCTCACCTAAAACACTTCCTGCAACAACAATTTGATGTGAAAGATCTTGGTCCTCTGAAATATTTCTTGGGAATA
The DNA here is from genome assembly GCA_026214975.1 of Gentiana macrophylla. Classification (NCBI taxonomy): domain Eukaryota; kingdom Viridiplantae; phylum Streptophyta; class Magnoliopsida; order Gentianales; family Gentianaceae; genus Gentiana; species Gentiana macrophylla. Next base: position 62,349,460 of record CM047806.1, on the reverse strand, counting down.
GAGGTTGCAAGGTCATCCAGTGGTATCTTACTAACCCAAAGGAAATATACTATGGATTTGCTCTCTGATTATGGGTTATTAGGGTGCAAACCTGCTGAAACCCCTGTGGACAGTACTGTTAAATTTGGAAAAGATGAAGATGGTGGAGATTATGATCTTGAAAAGTTTCAAAGACTTGTGGGAAGACTGATTTACCTATCTCATACCGCACTGGATATATCCTTTGTCAGAAGTCAACTTAGTCAGTTCATGCATTCTCCTAAGGTAATTCACTATAATGCTGCCCTAAGGTTGCTAAGATTCCTAAAAGGATGTCCAGGAAAGGGAGTCATTTTTAGGACACAAGGAAACACAAGAATTGAAGGCTATGTAGATGCTGATTGGGCTGGCTCTACTACGCATGTAAAATCTACTTAGGTGGTGTATCTATGTTTTTGGCAACCTTGTCTCTTGGAAAAGCAAGAAACAATCAGAGTGGCAAGAAGTTCAGAGAAGGCAATATAGAGCAATTGCCTTAGGCATCCGTGAGCTTTGTGGATTCAAAAATCATGTCCGAACTAAAAATTCAAGTGTCAAAACCTATGTGTTTATACAAAGGATGTGATGGCTGCAATTGAAATATCAAATAACCCGATTCAAAGATGATAGAACTAAACACATTGAAGTTGATAGGCACTTCATCACGAAAAGTTACAAATGGGAGCATCAACCTATCCTGTGTCAAATCCAAGCTTCAGTAGTGATATCTTCACCAAATGACTCCTAAATCAGCTTTTCAAATGTGTGTGACCGGTGGGATTGTTAGACATCTACCATTCAAATTGAGGAGGAGTATTGATTACGTATTAATTCAAAGAGGTAACTGAGCATGCCGAGTATAAGTTCTTTGTTAATTCAAAGAGGTAACCCGACCTCTTGAATATAAGTCTCATTGATAATACTTTTACGTAGTATTATTCTTTAATGTGTACAAATGTAACTTTATTACTTTTGATAGGATAACTCGAGTATAACCACTCTATTATGTTTGTAACCACCCTATAAAGGGTATCTAGGTTGTTATTACTTACTTTTTAGTTTATCTAGGAAAGTTACTTTTTCTCTTTATGCTTTATAAGCATGCTTTGTATTTCACCTATTTATACCAACCTTATTGGGTTGTGTTTAATACAAGAGTTATATTTCTCTTTTCAATCTTCTTCTCTCAATTCTATAGAAATCTAAGGTGCTTTGTCCGTGACAGGCCCTGCCCCCTGAAAGCCAACAAGCCTAGGCCTCTCCAAACCCAAAATAACAATCCTCCGAGAGGGAGCACCCCCAGCTCGGTCACCAGCACACGTTCTTGATTAGCCCACTATATCCTTCATTATATCCTTTGACAATCTATGTTATCTTTGCATATGGGCAATTCTCATTATGGCACATGGCACCCATGGGTAACCTATTTGTAAGATGTTTAATTGCTACCTATTTGTCAAAGTATTCACAAATTGTAGGTTTTCCAATATTTGAAGGAATGGCTAGGCTCGATACTTGGGTCTCAATTCATCTTTCCAGGCCTCAAGTCTGAGCATGTGAGACTGTCATTCCCATGTCCTGGTCAGTCCTATCGTAAAGCATCCAGCAAGTGAGATAAGTCTCAGACTCTCAATGCAACTGCAATGCCATTACATTGAAAGCCTAAAGCTTTCCCATGAACGGTTTTTGGTCAATCCAGTAGGTAAACGCCCAAAAATTCGGAGAAAACTTTAACATAGGTAACAATCTAAAACTTTGTGCCTGGCCTGATATCCACAAGAAAATTCGGAGAAAACTTTAACATAAGTAACAATCTAAGACTTTGTGCCTGGCCTGATATCCACAAGTCCAGTCCCAGTTGTAAAACGTCCAAAGATTAACATTGGATACGGGGACGGCCTATCGTAAAACACCCAAGCATTAGTTTTGGTCTAATCCTGTCGTAAAACGTCCAACAACTGGTTCAATGGCTCATCACCCTTATCAATGAGTTTGTCGGAAGTCCAAGAATGGGTTCTGGTAAATGTAGTCGTAAAGGGCCTAGGATTAACAATAACTCCGTACAACTGAGCCTGTCGTAAGTCCAAAAGTGGGTTCTGGTCAATACAGTCGTAAAATGCCTATGATTGGCTTTGGCTCCAATTCACAACATTCACAAGTCCTTACGTGGGTTCAGACACTCGATCTTGTTGTAAAGCACCCTACTTAAATCTCTCGCTTATCAGCAAAGTTGGACTGAATAACAAATCTAACTCTATAAAGTTAGATGAGCAAAGCAGCAACGCCCAAGGGCCGTGCGGTAAGTACTCAGGTCATGACAAGATTTGCCCCACCACACATGTTTGAAGTTTCGAAGCAAGGCTTCTACTCCTCAACTCCGACAGTTCAAAGAATATAGTCTTTGCAGTAAGTCTTCAGTTCTAAGTATATAATCTTTGCAGCAAGTCTTCAGGTTTGAGTGCTCACTTAAAAAACTAAAAATCTTCCTGTCAATGCTCTTGTATCTCTTGATGTGCAAGTATTGTAATCCAAACATCTAGGTGATGCTTCGGCAAGATAGGCAAGGGTTGAACCGTTGGAGAGGGGAAATTACGCATTTTTTTATTAGACTTAATCTTCACGCTATGAGTGTAATGGTGCATAAACACGTAAAGTGAAGAGGAGCTAATGGTTACCTTTACCATCAGGATCCATAAATGCTATGTCCAAATGAAATCTCTACAAGGAGCTGTTTTTCATCTGTAAGATCCATCACACAAAATGACAACCTCAAATAATGACCTACTAATATTCATGCAGTGTTCACTACAGATGAGTAATCATAGGTTCATAGGATTATGCATGGTACACATGCAACAGTGCAGTTAGGCGCTGGCATTGATAAATATGGCTTTTAGATGATTTTGGTTTTGTTATAGGGGCTGGATAGTTGTCACTTTTTGAATTTTGTGAAGATATTTATATGCCTAGGCATATTTGGTGTTATAAGGTGGATTATCATCACTTTTCGTTATATTGTTTTTCAGTTTTCTGATTTTTTTTGCTTGTTTCTTGAGTCTTATTTCATGCGGATCTGAAGGTTTTTTGTTGTTGTTTGTGCCTTGCTGCAATTATTCAGGCATGGAAATCTCCCCCCACCCCCTCCCAAAGGGATGGTTGGGGTCAGCTTTTGTTGAAACGCAGCTGAAAGTGTTAGTTTACTTATCTGAGTTGAGCCTTAGATTGCTCAATTTTATTTTTTTATGTGATGGACATGCTAGTGAAATGATCAACAAAATTAGTGTGCAACATAGGCGTGCAATATTTCCCTCCTTCTTCTTGATGTGTTTCTTTTTTGAATTAATGGTTTTTATCTTATATTCAGGTTAACAGAGATCTGATATCGGATAGTCCAAGCGACAGTTCTTTTAGTGCTACACAAGATATTAGCTCTTCGGAAGGTTCTCTTAGTTCTGCAATTATTGCTTCTCCCATGAGGAATCAACTAAGTAACCCGTTGCAGTCTGAGCAAGCTTACATGGCTTTTGACCGAACCAATATGCAAGCTAAAGGACCTGGTTCAGATGTCTTTCGAGTTAGTGTGTCTAGTGCCCCAAGCACTTCTAGTCACGGATCTGCACCTGATGATTGTGACGCACTGGGAGATGTATATATATGGGGTGATGTAATTTGTGATAATCTTGTTAAGTTGGGTCCAGGGAAAAGTTCCAGTCCTGTGTGTACAAGGACGGATGTGCTTCTCCCTCGTTTGCTCGAGTCAAATTTGGTTCTGGATGTACATCATATTGCTTGTGGGGTTAGGCATGCTGCTTTAGTTACCAGACAGGGTGAGCTGTTTACTTGGGGGGAAGAATCCGGTGGGCGGCTTGGCCATGGAGTTGGCCAAGATTTTACTCGACCTCATCTTGTTGAATCGCTGTCTATATGCCATGTCGATTTTGTTGCATGTGGAGAGTTTCACAGCCTGGCTGTTACAGTGGCTGGTGAGATTTACTCATGGGGAGATGGCAAACATCGTGCTGGGCTTTTGGGTAATGGAAGTGATGTCAGCCATTGGATTCCTAAAAGAATATCGGGTCCCTTAGAGGGGCTTCAGGTTGTTATGGTAACTTGTGGTCCGTGGCACACTGCTCTGGTAACATCAAACGGACAGCTCTTTACATTTGGCATCGGAACCTTTGGAAATTTGGGCCATGGCGATAGAGAAAATGTTTTATTTCCTAGAGAGATCGAGTCTCTTTCCGGATTAAGGACCATTGCCGTTGCATGTGGAGTATGGCACACTGCTGCTGTAGTAGAGGTGATTGTAAAACAGTCTAGTGCAAGTGTTTCATCAGGAAAGTTGTTTACTTGGGGTGATGGAGATAGAAATCGCCTTGGCCATGGTGACAAAGAAGCTCGGCTGGTGCCCACGTGCGTTCCTGCACTAATTGATTACAACTTCCACAAAATCGCTTGCGGACATAGTCTGACTGTTGGATTAACAACATCTGGACATGTCTTTACAATGGGGAGTACTGTTTACGGTCAGCTCGGGAATCCTCAATCAGACGGGAAGCTTCCGTGCTTGGTAGAAGATAAGCTTTCTGGGGAATTAGTTGAAGAGATTGCCTGTGGTGCTTACCATGTGGCAGTGCTCACAGCTAAGAATCAAGTATTTAGCTGGGGTAAAGGAGCCAATGGGAGATTAGGCCATGGAGATATAGAAGACAGGAAAACCCCGACGCTGATTGAAGCGTTGAAGGATAGACATGTTAAATATGTAGCCTGTGGATCAAATTACTCGGCTGCCATTTGCCTTCATAAATGGGTATCTGGAGCTGAACAGTCACAGTGTGCTGCTTGTAAGCAGGCTTTTGGATTCACAAGGAAGAGACATAATTGTTACAATTGTGGACTTGTATATTGCAATGCATGTACTCATGAAAAGCACTCAAGGCAGCATTGGCCCCAAATCCTGGCAAACCATATCGTGTTTGTGATCCCTGCTTTGCGAAACTTACCAATGTTGTGGAGGCTGGAGTAAATAATAGGAGGAATAATAACATGCCACGCCTTTCTGGTGACAAGCTGGACAAAGCGGAGATACACTTGGCCAAGTCGGTCTTACCACCGTCTAACATTGATTTAATTAAGCAATTAGACAGTAAAGCTGCAAAACAAGGAAAGAAAGCCGACATCTTTTCGGTGGGACGTTCATCTTATGCTCCTCCTTTTTTACAGCTGAAGGATGTTCTTTTGCCTACTGCTATTATTGACCAGCAGAGACCGGTTCCAAAACAAGTTGTTACCCCGAGTATCGGTTCAAGATCTGTGTCACCTTTCTCAAGAAAACCGAGCCCCCCACGTTCAGCGACACCCGTACCTACAGCATCTGGACTTTCTTTCTCTACAAGCATCTCTGATAGTTTAAAGAAGACTAATGAACTTTTGAATCAAGAAATTCACAAGTTGCGAGCACAGGTATTTTGAGTAGCTTCCGTGTTCCATTTCAAACGTAAGGTAGATTTTCTCATCAACTTAATTGACTTGTTGTTATGTGCCTGGTGCCAGGTGGAGAGCCTGACGCATCAATGCCAAGATAAAGACATTGAAGTTCAAAAATCAACAAAAAAAGCTCAAGAAGCAGTAGCGTTGGCTGCAGAAGAATCTGCCAAATGTAAAGCTGCTAAAGAAGTGATTAAGTCACTTACAGCACAGGTGAGGTTCTGTTTTAACTTAACTATGTTGGGAAAAAAATAAAGGTTTAAATACATTTGAAGTCTTCGGTTTTGATGGGTGTTCTTCATCATTATGGGGTAGGAGGATAATATTTGTTTAAAAGGCAAGTGGGGTATTCTATTCAACATAATATACTGAACATGATATGCTTTCTCCCAGATAAAAGACATGGCAGAGAGATTGCCACCTGGTTTTGGCGACACTAACGGCATTAATCTACCTTATCTATCAAATGGCTTGAAACAAATGGCATACAACATCTCTCCACTAACACAGAGGGTCGCTTCGAGTTCAGGCTCATTTAGTGGTTCTTGCCTTGCCTCCCCAATCAGTGTTGAGTCTGCCTCTTTTAACGGATTGCAGGGCACTGCTGAATTACCGATTGGATCTGGCGGAACCAATGAGATACGCCATACCAATCAGATTCAGGGACGTGCTAGATCTCTTGGGCAAGATATTCAATCAGATGTTAGACTTCCTAATAACAACAGTGAGACTCAATCACGAAAGAGTAATTCTTCTGAAGCCACTGACAACCGAGATTCACCTTTCCATGATGGTGAAAATGGGTCCAATTTTAGGAGTGCAGCAGTAGTTGCTGAAAAAACCAGCCAAGTTGACCGTGAGTGGATTGAGCAATATGAGCCTGGCGTGTACATTACTTTGGTTGCTCTTCATGATGGTACTGAGATCTCAAACGCGCGCGCTTTAGGTATTTTGAAAGTTTCACCCCTTTCCCCATTCTTTGTGCTGGTATCAGTTATGCTGCAAAATATTCATAGTTGAGATTTGTTGAGTTACCATCGCTCCCAAAAGCTTAAGCTGTTGTGAAGGTGGATAATTCACTTATTTAAACCCTACACACCTTCAACACGCCTCCTCAATTGTGGTGAACAATTTACATAATTAAACACGACACACTCCTACATGCTATGTTCTCAACACAAAACCCGATGCAATCTTAACAACATTTCTACCAAAATTCATTCTTTGAATAATAATGAACTCAAATAGATCATCTCTGAACGACAAGTTTTTTTTTTAGAAGAATCTCTCTCTGGTCCTATGCTTTAAAATTCCAACTTGATTTCCTCTCAATATTTTAATATATGTGTTGGGGTTTCTTCTGAAAAGGGACAATATCCTATAGATTTTCCATCTTTAGGGTTTTCTCGAAATAAGATGCCTATGTTCACTTTGATGAAGTTTGTTGTGAATAATTGTTATTTAAACCGTTTTGTCAGTACCTCTATCTGTAAAAATCCTTAATAGTAACTAATCCCATAAAATGAAATCAGTGGTCATGGTGATGACTTTATAACATAAAAAAGCAATGTTTCCCTGCCCCGAGTCCATCCCCGATAGCATTCATAATCCAGGTCATGGAGCACCCTGTGAATTGTGATCTTCTGTCATCCCTTTAGGTTCCATCACCAGAAGGAGCTGTACATCGCTGCTTCCCTTTAGGTTCCACCATATGAAATTTTTGAATCAATGCATCCGGTTGCATACATCCACGTAATTGTAATTGTTTCAGCATATTCCATTTTGGCAGAATTGGCATATTTCATTTTTGCATTCTTGAAAAGTGTTGTCATTTTGGTCTATTATGACTATATTGGAAAATGTAAATTGTAAATTGTAAATTGAATCTGGTGTGTGCAGCCGAAGGAGGTTTGGAGAGCACCAAGCAGAGACATGGTGGTCTGAGAACCGTGAAAATGTGTACGAGAGATACAATGTTCGTTGTTCAGACAAGTCGTCATCAGTTTCTGGTCAAGCGGCAGCGGCGGCTCGCAGGTCAGAAGGAACTGTCTCACTTTCTTCCCAGATTTAGCAGCAGATATTATAAATTACTGCTAGTTTTGATGGCGACATAGTAAATTTGACCCCCACAAGAGTTGGGAGGGAGGAGAGAGGCAGGCAAAACCACCCAGTTTCAAAACCAGTTAAAATATATACTTTCTTTAGGATATAGCCCTTTGGTAACACACCCTCAATGTTGTATCTGTAATTTTTATTTTTTAGTGCATATAAATTTTCCAAATTGTAATCTTAGTGATGTATAAAGTTGATCAGTCTAAGTGGGTTCTTATTTTCTGATGACTTGCTTTGCTTTGCTTATTATTACTAGACAAAACAAGTTGATTCAAATATCGGTGTATTGGTACCACGTTTTTACTTCCGGCATCACGATCACTTCAAGCATTCAAAAAAATTATATCGAAAATCAACATCTTTTTCTGGTGAAAATATCTTAATTGGTACTATAGTGTCTTGATGTTCATAGTGTGGTGTCTGTAAATTGAAAAACAAAGTGGTGCGTGGTGTCAATAAAACCCCTTATAAGAAAAATAAAAATAAATTTTATATGGACCTAAGGTCGATTCCCGTTGCTAGGCTAGATGTATTGTGATGTAAAACAGGGACGGAACAAGCCTTATAAGCACAAGGGTGCGTAGTCTTTGTTAACGAGTCGAATAGAGCCGAGTAGTTGACGTTCAAGCTTGAGCTCGTTTGTAATCGAGCTTGCTCGTTAACACAAACGAGCCTAAAAAGCCGTTCGAGCTCGGCTCGATAAGTATTACAAATGTTCAAGATCGAGCTCGAGCTCGAGATCAAACTTCATGAACAAGCTCGAACTCGAGCCTGGCACGCTCAATAGTATTTTTTGAGCTCGGTTCGTTCAACTATAAACTCAATGTGTAAAACTGTTAATGTGTATATATGATTTATATATATCATATATATATTACCAAAGTTCGCGAACACTAACGAGCGCTCACGAGGAGAAATTTCGTGTTCGCTCGTTTAGTAAACAAGCAGGAGAAACTGATTGAAGTCGGCTCGATAGCATTAATGAAGGAGCTTGAACGAGCCGCGTTCGAGCTTTGTTCACGAACGCTAGGTTCGTTTAACAGCCCTCGGTGCATGGCCCCATTCAAATTTCCGGGCGAAATTACTAATATACCCTTCTTATAATAATAAAACTGTGTGTATATTATTTCAGACAATTCTACAATAATTACTCATATATTCAACTGGTTAGAAGCATTGTTACTTATTTTAAGGTCAAAGGTCATGGGTTCGAAAATTTTTCGGGTCCGTCACCGATGTAAAATAGATGACCGTCAAGTTACACCCAACTCGAAACCACACGTTACACAAGCAAAATCAATCCCACTACTTGGAAGTTGGAATCAACTCTAATGCCTCGAGTTTGAAGATCATTTTAAAAAAAAATTGTTTTTAAGACTAAAGAAGATAGTTAAATCTTTTATTTTATATATATATATATATATATATATATATATATATATATATATATATTTTTTTTATTATTTTTTTTAGGGAAGGGATCTTTTAGGTTTAATCAATTGAGAAAAGATAATAAATTTTAAATAAAAAAATAAATTTTAGACTTTAAATGTGTGTGAGTGCAACGTGTGTTGTGTTACTTAAATTTTAAGTTTTATTTTTAAATAAAAAAAAATTGACAGTGATATGCCAGTTATTGATGAAATCGGGCTTTTTTAAGGAGGATTCGAAGAGAATGGCGAAAACATTTTATCAATTAGAGAGAAACACCACTTTTCAAAACTCTTACATAAAATACAAAATTAATTTTTTTTTATAATGTTGGAGCCATTTCTTTTTTAAAAAAACTCATCCATTTTTTCTAAACACTTTCAATCTAGAACTTCAAATTTGAAAATTGTTTAACCTTTTTATTTTTCCATTATCTTTATTTTGAGACCACATCTACCATATTCCGACATAATTTCTGAAATTCGAAATTCACTGTTTTGATTCACTGAGGAATCTCAAGAAAAACGATGTAATAATATCAAATCAAATCTCAATACAAAGAGTATGAAAAAATAAAAAATTCAGTGAAATTTTTATCGCGTTTAAAAATTTAGATCAAAAGATATGAGTGTTTGACAACGAAGGAGGAAAGAGAAAAAAAGGAAAAAAAATGGAGCAGCATGCGGTGGGATTATCATTATTATTTTTTATTTAGGATATAAAAATTATAAAAATTGTCATTCTCCCAATAAAAAATATTTGAATGTCCTGTTATTTTAAAATATGTCAGTTTACCTAATTTTATATATTTTTTTAACACGCTATTCTAAAAAAAAAAAAATGGCCCTTATAAATTCCCCGCCTCTGTTTCTATCCAGATGGAGAATGCATTACCAACAATTTAAATGCACCGACACCGGGAAAAAAAAGGAAAAACTCTCTCCACAATAGTATATTTACATGACCCCAAAACTGTAGAAAAATTTATTCGGAGAAGTTTCACACGCATCGCAAATCTGCTTGGATGTATGCCAGCAGTAAGCGTAAGATAAAAGCCTAATTTATTTTCAACATGCATACGACGCACATCCAATGAATGCGCAAGTCATGAGAGAAATCTTGAGATAAAATTTCCCAAACTGTAGGGCAAATTAGTTAAACCAATGGATGTTAGCAGGTTATTTTTGGGACTCATTCCTTTACATGTAAGTTCACTGTGATTGAGCTCACGTACGACTTTTTCTACAATTTTATTTTTGATATATATTTTCCTTCCTCTCTAGGAATTATTCTTTGCCTATATGTTTGATGTTCTTTGATGGAGGTCAGATCAGCTCCAACCACGTCTCGTGAGTGACTAAGTAATAAATGAGTAAGGAGAAAATGAACAATTAAGGGCTAGGAGCCCTAATTAATACCCATGTTATGACGGATCGATCAAGAAGTGATGGTGATTGTGAGTAAAGATTAAAGATAAACAAGTAAACAAACATAGAAACAAGAAAAACACAGATTTAACGTGGTATCCGGCAATGTGCCGACTACTCCATGGACAAACGAAGATATTTTATTATCACGGGAAAGTTACATCACAAGTTACAATTAATACATATTATATTTATAGCCTTGGAAATCCAACCCTAAGCGATTTAACATCCAACCCTATAAATGACTGAAATACCCCAGAAGTAACTTACAAAACTCGAAAACATGCCGCAGACGTGTTCCCCAAGTCTGTTGTGCATCAACAGACTTGTCTTCAGTAGATTTGCCATCATCAGGTTGATCAACCCTGCTGAACTTGCCCCGGCTGAACACCAGATTTCAGTAGATGCTTCATACATTGCTGACCAAAACATGTTTCCATACCAGACTCAGTAGCATAGTTTAAGTCACCATTACAAATCTCCTCCCGACTTCAACTTCATGCAAACTGATCAAATGCACAACTAAGTGCCAGATTTCCTCTCTGTCTTCAGATTTGAATACCTCAGCAGACCCCCAACATCACCTGAGTATTCCTGCATTCAGATTAATGACTTTGGATATTCAAAGTCAGTCCGGACACAACCGAAACTTTCCTCGAATCGGTTTAGTGAACATATCAGCATGATTTACATCAGTGCTGATCATCTCCACTTTAACCCTCCTCTCATTTCTCAGAAAATGATACCTAACGTCAATGTGCTTGGTTCTCTCATGATGAATCTGATCCTTAGCCAAACATATTGCACTAAGACTGTCACAATATACCCTGGCTTGATTTTCATGAAGGCTCAGATCATTGACTAGCCCTTTTAAGCAGACTGCTTCATTTGCTGCTTTTGTCAGTGCCATGTATTCTGCTTCAGTAGTATATAATGTCACTATACCCTGTAAAGTTGCCTTCCAACTTACCACAGAACCACCCAAAGTAAACACATACCCAATCATAGATCTCCTACTGTCCACATCAGCAGCATAATCAGAATCATAGTACCCTGTGACAAAACATTGAGTACCACCTCCATAAATGAGTCCAATATCAGATGTACCCCCAAGGTACCTGAATATCATATTTACTGATTTCCAGTGCTCCTTCCAGGTTGAGCCATAAACCTGCTGACAACACTGACTGCCTGAGCCAAATCAGGCCTAATACAGACCATGGCATACATTAAGCTGCCCACTGCACTAGCATATGGAACTCTTGACATGTAATCTTCATCTTCAGCTGACTGTGGAGAAACACAACAGACAGATGTAGATTTGGTGACATAGGAGTATCTATAGGTTTGGCTGCTGACATGCCAAACTTGGATAATATCTTTTCAATATACCCCTGCTGAGACAAGAACAACTTCCCCTGCTTCCTATCTCTATAAATCTTCATCCCCATAATTTTCTTTGCATTCCCCAAATCCTTCATCTCAAATTCAGCCTTGAGCAAATTCTTCAGATCTTGAATATCAGACTTGTTTGAAGCAGCTATTAGTATATCATCCACATACAGCACCAGATAGATGATTGAACCATCCTTCAACTTGTTGTGATAAACACAACAAACATATGGACTCCCGCTATAACCCTGCTGAATCATATAACTGTCTAACTTCTTATACCACTGCCTTGGGGCCTACTTAAGTCTATACAAGGAATTCTTCAACTTGCAAACATATCCTTCCTTGCTAGGAACTTGGAAACCCTCTAGCCGAGTCATATAAATTTCCTTATCTACATCTCCATGTAGAAAGGTGTCACGGATTTTATCTATGCAAAACAACAAGTAATAAATTTATAAATCCGGTATTTCCCCAAGTGTAAGGATCGTAGTATAGCGATTAATACCGGAGTCGATCTCAGGGAATCGGGGTATCTAGTTCAATTAATTCTTCTAAAATTGTCACTACTATTTATTACTAAACTAAAACGGAAAATAAACTGGACAGAGGATTGTCAGTCCAAAGCCAGGAAGATAATTCGAACACGTATTAACTAATTCTATTCTAAAAACTAAAATGAAAATAAAATTCTAACTAAGCAACGAAGAACAAGGCACAAAGGTAATTTCAATTAATTTAACGAAGAACAAGCTATGATCCACCTATCTCACAACTCTCAACTTCTACCCTAGATCGTTTAGTGAAGATTTAATAAAGGTTGTGGTTCACCTACCAAACGTATGAATTCCTACTTTAGAGATAATCCGCCTATCAATCTCTCATCTCTCGATCTATAAGATTGATGCTATCAAAACAAGGTGTAAGATTTCTCAATCTAGCAACCTAGATATTTAACCTATCAACTCTCGGTATTTTTAGGTTAAAGATCCAAACTTTATCATGGTGATCTAGGTCTAACAACGATTCTCATCAACGTTAAACATCAAATAAGCAACCATCTCTCGATATAAATTGCATAATCAATAAAAACACATAATAAAGAAACGAACTTTAAATAAAACTCACTAAACATCCAAAGAAGAAATTGAAACGCTGCAGAGATTTGCTTCACACGCTTGTTCTAGGCTTAGCCTTAGCTCATCGTTGGAATAGAAATAACATAATTGAAAAGAAATTAAAAGATGTTTATTGCAGAGGAAAACGCAAGCAAAGCTGCCCCAAAGGGGCTTGTGGCGCCTAGGGTCGAAATATGGTGATTAGGGTTTGAGAACTCGCGCTTATTTATAGGTTTTTAGGTCGGTTTAGGCCGAGGCGGTGCTTGGGCGCCTGCTCGCCTTGTGGACGCTTCGTCCGGTCCGCTTTGGACGGAGGGTGAACGCTCGTTCGTAACGCTGCCTCAACTCTCTCGAATGTAAAATATGATTACGACGCCGTCCCACTTATCAAATGCCCGCTCGCCTTGGGCGCTGCTCGCCTCGGGATGAACGCTAGTCCACTTTCGATCAAGACTTGATAATTCCATCTTTATCTTCTTTTCTTCTCTATCCAATTCACCATTATCTCTTTTAACTTGAATTAGCTCGAAATTCATCAACATTTGATCATCAATTGAGCCACATAATTGTACCTACATGACATCAAAAACACCGCAAAGCGTAACATAATTCCAATAAACATAAAATCATAATTAAAACATATAAATTCACCAACTTTGCGATTAACTCATTAAAAATGTCATTTGCTCAATAATTCCATTTAAACACGTGATTTCCATGCAATTCATACGAATGTGGTGGAAAACATTATAAAATATAGCGTTATAAAACACGTAAATTCACCCTTAACAAAAGGCTGTCTTCACATCCAGTTGCTCAAGTTCAAGATTCTGATGTGCCACTATTGCTAATAGCACCATGATGGAAGTATGTCTGACCACTGGAGAAAATATCTCTTTATAGTCTACCCCCTCATTCTGACTGAACCCTCTTGCAACCAAACGTGCCTTATATCTGATATCCTCAGCAGATGTTATTCCTTCATTTTTCTTGAATATCCATTTGCAGCTGACCACCCTTCTATCCTGTGGTTGTTTGACCTGATCCCAAGTCTCATTATTCTGAAGTGACTCCATTTATTCTCTCATGGAAACAAGCCATTGGGATGTCTTAGAATATGTCACAACTTCCCTGTAAGTGTCAGGTTCAAAGCCATCCACTTCTTCAACTACTTGTAGTGCATATCCAACCATATCCTCCTCAAACCCATATCTTATTGGAGGTCTGATATTAGTCCTCCTAGCTCTGCTGATTGCTATACCCTACTGACCAACATCAATGCTTTGAGTGTCTCACGACCCTTGTTCACTGGGATCGCTTTGGATCCAGGGCTGATCTACCGAGTCTTGACTATCCCCTGCCGAGTCTTTTAATCCATTAGGTTCCGCTTGAAGCTCCTGTTTGTCAACCTTCTCGGTTTCGGATCCAATTTCAGATTCAGACGTGGCTCTCACAGATGAGTTAAGCATAGAGTTTTCATCAAAGACTACACTCCTGCTGAGTATAACCCTATTTTCAACTGATAACTAGATTCTATACCCCTTAAATCCATCTCCATATCCAACAAACACTCCCTTATTGGCTCTAGGCTCCAGTTTACCTTCACTGACATTATAGTAGACTGTGCTTACAAAAACCCTTAGGCCTGAGTAGTCTGCTGACTTTCCTGACCAAACCTCAAGTGGTGTTTTGAGCTTGATCCCAATGTGAGGCCCTCTATTGATTAAGTAGCAAGCTGTGTTAACAATCTCTGCCCATAATCCCATTGCTAGACCAGAACTAGAGAGCATGCACCTTGCCCTCTCCAGAAGAGTTTGATTCATCCTTTCTGCAACACCTTTCTGCTGTGGAGTATCTCTTACAGCATGATGCCTAGCAATGCCTTCATTCTTGCAGAGTTCATCAAACTCAGACCAACAGAATTCCAGTCCATTATCAGTTCTAAGTCTCTTGATCTTCTTCCCTGTTTGATTCTCAACCAAAGCCTTCCATTGTTTGAAGTGCTTGAATGCTTCACTCTTGTGCTTCATCACAACTACCCAAACCATCCTTGAATAATCATCTATAAAGGACACAAAATACCCTTGACCACCTAGTGACTCCACCTTTGAAGGTCCCCAACAATCAAAATGGACATAATCAAGTGTCCCTTTTGTGACGTGAATAGATTTTGGGAACTTGCTCCTATGTACCTTCCCAAACACACTGTGTTCACAAAATTCCAACTCCTTGACCTTATGCCCCCCCAAGTAGATCAGACTTAGACTGAATTTACGTCCCTCTTTCACCCATATGACTCAATCTCATATGCCACAGCTTGGTCAGCTGTGATTGGTGAACCTTTGATGATGAAACAACAGCAGAACCTGATACAGTAGACCCTTGTTGTATGTACAATGTCCCCTGCCTGAAACCCTTCAGAATCAGTCTTGAATTCTTATAGATATTCACCACTCTACCTTCACCCTTGAACTTGAACCCTTTGCTGTCTAGTAGACTAAGTGATATCAAATTCTTGGTCATTTGTGGAACATGCCTAACCTCATTCAGTGTGCAAAATTTACCATCATGTTTCCAGATCCAATCCCAACTATTTTGCAGACCTTGCTGTTAGCCATTGCAATATGGCCTCCACCACCTACTGATAAGTTGAAAACCACTTCCTGTTTGGACACACATGATAAGATGCCCAGTTTCCAGAATCCACACATCCCTGTGCCCTGCTGACTCTAAAACTGCTAAGGCTAGATCTTCTTTAGAGTTGGTGTCTTGTTCTGCCAAAGCAACTGTACCCGGCTGAGTACCATGCAACTTTTTCCTCTTTGGACATTCATTTTTCCAATGTCCCTGCTCCTTGCAGTAATTTCGGACATCCTTAGATTTAGGACCCTTGGAATTCCTTTTGAATTTCTTCTTTCCAGAATTTCCTGCCCTCCTGCTGACTCCACTGGCCACCAATCCAGTAGACTGACTGTCTGTCCTAGAACCATATGCCTTATGGCGTAACTCTCGAGCATGGAGTGATGATCTCACATCCTCCAATGACACCGAGTCCTTCCCAACAATAAAGGATTGCACAAAGTTTTCAAATGATGCAGGCAATGACACAAGTAGAATCATTGCAGCATCCTCATCTTCAATCTTCACATCAATATTTCTTAAATCAAGAAATATTGTGTTCAGCTGGTCTAGATAATCCCTCAGCTGAGTGCCTCATGCATCCTTAAACTGAGTAGACGTTGTTTTAACAACAACTTGTTGGTTATAGACTTAGTCATAGATAGGCTCTTAAGTTTGGACCACAACTTCTCAGCAGTGTCCTGTTCAACAACCTCTATGATAATATCATCTGAAAAACACAACATAATTTTTGAATGTGCTTTCTCCTCCAGACTGGCTCTCTCAGCAACACTTTCTTCTGTTGATTTAGACAAGGGACCCCATAATCCCCGTTGCTTCAACAAAGCACGCATCTTGATCCGCCAAAGACTAAAACTGTTCCTTCTTGTAAACTTGTCAATCTTAACATTTAAAGCAACTAGAAAAGCTTGTGTAGATACCAAATCCTAGCGTCAATTATGACCTTGGTTCCAATCTACCTTTCTTAACCAGATAAACAGATTTCTTGATGAACCTAGACCCTCCAATACCAGTTTATTATGACCGATCGATCAAGAAGTGATAGTGATTATGAGTAAAGATAAAAGATAAACAAGTAAACAAACACAGAAACAAGAAGAACACACATTTAACGTGGTTTCCGGCAATGTGCCGACTACTCCATGGACAAACGAAGATATTTAATTATCACGAGAAAGTTACCTCACAAGTTACAATTAATACAAATGGTATTTATAGCCTTGAGAATGCAGCCCTAACCGACTTAACAACCAACCCAGTAAATGACTGAAATACCTCAAAGTAACTTTGACAAACTCGAAAACATGCAGCAGACATGTTCCCCAAGTTTGCTATGCATCTGCAGACTTATCTTTAGTAGACTTTCCATCAGTAGGTTGATCAACCCTGCTGAACACCAAATTTCAGCAGATGCTTCATACATTGCCGACCAAAACATGTTTCCATACCAGACTCAGTAGCTTTAGTCACCATTACAACTCAATTGAATGACCTTTATCCCCAGGAGAGAGGTTGGTGTAGCCTTTCCTAGTCCACCACAGGTCGGTCAGGACACAACGAAGTTGGGACAGCGCCGCTCGAACCACAGCATCGTCGAAAGCTCTCCGCAGGTCAGATAGAGCTAACCATGGTTTTATCCCATTTGGGTAATATGGAATGAATCCTCCGTCATTACAACTCTGATTCTATCATTCAAACTGCTGTAATTACCTCCTAAAATCGTGGATATTAATGCATACAAATGCACGGCGGTTACAAGTGAGAGCCCTTTAAGGACACGACATATGTATAACCTTGGGCACAATTGTTCCCTATATCTTGAGATTCGTTAGTCTCAGGCTCAGTCTAAACACCTTAAAATCCTCCCTCGTTTCATACTTATTTAGGTTTTTGGGATCTTGAACATTGTCTTTAGATTAAATTGGCCAGGATTTACACCCGACAGTTTCCAGCACCGTCAAATTGGTGCTAGAAGGAGGGTCCCTATCGACAGTTAATTTATGATCCGCAACTTCATCATGCTGCCAAATTATCAATTGAAAGCCAACAAAAATCTGACAAAGACCGCCTAATTGTGTGATCAACATGAAGCAAAAAAGGACAAAGACGATACCCCTACCAATCACAAGAAAACACAAGAAATGGGGTTGAATGAGGCCCGACAAACGTTGGGACATCGGCTTACAGCCAGGGATGAAGCAACTATGCAATTTAGCGTTGGGGCAGACACCCTGATTAGGTATCTAAATAATCCTTCCGAGACTAGCGCAATCAACACTATATCTGGCGGACATAGCAGTCTAACCCCGAGGCCGGATGAGGGTAGCAGCAGGTCTGCTGGCCCTTCCACACCTGACAAGTGACAATGCTTTTCTGAAGAAGTGATTTATGGTCCTAGGGATCCGGTTCCCATGGTCATAAACAATGAAGGGCTGGTAATTGAAGCCGTGGTCAATCGACACTTGGTAAAGCGGATTTGTGTGGATGCTGGAAGTGCTGTAAATGTACTTTACTATTCAGTCTTCCAGTCGATTAAATTAAATGACTCCAACCTGACACCCATTTTGGCTCCGTTGTTCGGCTTCTCCACACCTCCAGTTCACCCTACGGGGATGGTCCGGTTAGCCACCACATTCGGAAAAGAACCAAAGGGCAGGTGCCTTACGATAAGTTATGGTTGTGGTCTAGGCCTCATCAGCGTATGATTTCATTATGGGCAGGTCGGCGTTGATCCACCTCTGAGATGCGATCTCGCCGGCACATGTTAGCCTAAAATTCCCCATGATGGACGGCTCAGTAGAAATCAGAGAAGACGTGGAAGCAGCCATGAGCTTTTATACGGCCACGGTAAATGCGTAAGTGAAAGTACAACAAGTTTTTATTAAAGAACTGCCCCGGATGATGAAGTAATATGGTCTTCAAAGGATAAGGTTGAGAAAGTTAGCCTTTGAGAGAACCAAGCGGATTTAACAGTAAAGGTCGGCGTTTGGATTCCAGATCAGCATAAGAAACTACTCATCAATCTGTTCAAAGAATTTCAAGATGTGTTCGTATGAAGGACTGAGGATATGCCAGGCCTGTCTCCAGACTTGGCTCTACACTAGCTAAATGTAGATCCAAACAGGAAACCAGTTCGGCAAAAGAAAAGGCACTACGCCCATGAGCGAATGCTGCCGATTGCAAAAGAAGTGACTAAGCTACTTCAGGCAAATATCAACAAGTAAGTGGTGTATCCCGATTGGTTGGAAAATCCAATTTTAGTTTAAAAGTCAGAAGAAATCTGAAGGATATGTGTTGACTTCACCGACCTCTACAAAGCATACCCTAAAGATTGTTATGCCTTGCTAAAAATCGACAGGCTCGTAGACTCCACAGTAGACTTTGAATTGTTTTCTTTTTTGGATGCATATAAGGGTTATCATCAGATCGCTATGGATCCTGAGCATGCAGAGAAAACTGCATTTACCATGGAGTTCGGAACGTTCTGCTACATTACCATGCCTTTTGGCCTAAAGAACGCGGGTGCCACATATCAAGGGGCAGTGAACAAAATCTTCAAGTCGCATATCAGTATGTGTATGTGGATGGCCTCCTAATCAAGATCAGGACTCTTGATCAATACTTACTTGATGTATGAAAAGTTTTTGGAGTGCTCAGGTGAACCCAGATGAAACTTAATCCAAAGAAATATACATTTGGAGTCAAATCAAGGAAGTTCCTAGGTTATATGATCTCTAAGGAAGGCATAAAAGCCAATCCGGATAAGATAGACGCCTTAAGGACCATGCCTCCACCTAGAAGCATCAAGGAAGTTCAGAGATTGACGGGGCAAATGGCTGCCCTGAACATATTTTTATCCAGTTTGGCATAACATGCCCTATCCTTTATTAAGATATTGAGGAAAATAACCCCATTACAGTAGAACGAAGAATGTTTGAAAGCTTTTGAAGAGCTAAAAGTTTATCTCGCCAAGCTACCGACCCTTACCTCCCTATAGGAAGGGGACACATTGTTAGTCTACCATCAGTCTGTTAAGAAGATGTTAGCACCGTCGTGGTCAAAGAGAAAGATAATGCACAACGCCCAATCTTCTACGTAAATAAGGCGCTCCACGGACCTGAGGTGCAATACTCTAACCCAGAGAAATTGGCATTGTACCTGGTAATTTCCAAGCCCACCTGATTGTTGTGGTCACTGAGCAACCACTCCGACAAGTATTGGCACGACCTGACACTTCAGGCCGATTACCTAAATGGGTAGTAGAGCTGGCGGAATACGATCTGGACTTCCATCCATGAACATCAATCAAAGCTCAAGCCCTAGCAGATTTTTTGGCTGAGGGCACGGATATTACTATCTGCCAAGATCATCCAAGCTGCATTTCAAAACAATCATCCTTGTACATTGACAGAGCTTCAAGTGGGGAAGCAGCAGGGGCAGGTCTCATGCTAATCAGTCCAAAAGGGGAAGAATTTCATTATGCACTATGTTTAAGCTTTCATGATACTTATAACGAGTCCGAATACGAGGCACTAATTACAGGACTCAACTTAGCATATAAGCTCGGGGCACAGAACTTGCATATATATAGTGATTCGCAATTGGTTATAAACCAGGTTAACACAAAATATGATGTGATATATGATGAGTTTTACGATGGGGATCCCGATCCATTGGCAACCGTGAAGAAGATTGATCCGTTGATTATTAGAGATGGCCCGTTGACAAGGCTCCAAAGGAAGAATATGCGAGAAGCCTTGAATACATTGTTGCAAGAGATCTGATGACAGTTAAAATATACCCATTTATGTCATCAATTATAACCTTAAATCGGAGTTAATTATATATATTTCATATTTAATCACGTGTTTATATTTATTATTTAATGATAAGTGATTATTAATATGATAATTGGTATTTAGCTATTTTTATTATAAAAGAGCAATTAATTGTGTGATAAATGCTGATTTTGCAGATCATGATAAATCGGGAAGATAATTATCATACAATCGGGAGATCTCAAGATAAAAGAGAAGAAAATCGGAGCATTAAAGAAAAGATAAATCGGATCGCTTCAAAAGCATGGAGTGGGGAACAAGTCGACGAACCGAGTGTGAAAACGCGTGAAGAGGGAGGCTCGGTCGACCGAGCCATACCATTCGGTCGACCGAGCGTGTAGGTTCGGTCACCCCGAGCCTAATGTGATAAATGCATGTCAATCTTCTGGATTCTCCCTATGTCGGCTACAACTCCTATATAAACAGCAGCCACGATGTTGAGAACACACACCACTACAACACAAAACAATTCATACAATTTTAGCTTTTAAGTCTTTAGTTTTATTTTCTTTATGTTCGTTCATTGTGGATTCGTCGGATTCTCCGATTAGGGAGCGCATTAAAGAGTGGGAGTCACTCTCGTCTTCGAGGGTATGACTATTCAATTATGCAATCTTTATTCGTAGATCTGTTATATTTTATTATGGAGTAATTTTATTTGTATTGATTGCGTGATGTAGGTTAATTTACGAACCCATGTGTTTAGGTTAGAAACGTTAAGTAATCATGATTTGTTCCGGCACGTAATCGTGTTCGGTCGACTAGACGTGTCACTCGGTCGCCCGAATCACCGCTCGTTCGGGTCGATCGAGCCTGGCAATATGTAGGGCAATATTATGATCGGCTTCGACTACGCCGATTCTCCGATTTGGAATTAAAACGAGTAATTAAACTGATCAACTTAATTATTTGTCATCATAATTTAACATGAAACCCAAAAAGTGATTGTTACTTAGGATATAGATTGAATCGGCATCTAAGAAGTACGCCTTACCCTAGGAATGTTTCTTAGATGAGGTTACGGTTTATACCGGCATCCCTAGTTTCGTAGTTGTGTCGGGTTATATGAGATGGAGGCATTAAAAGCGAAGTCACGTAATGGAGGCACGATGATTTAGATGACCTAATTGGAGCTAAATCTACCTTGGGGATGACTCCGTAGTCATAATAATTAATCTTTAACGCTTGTTTTGTCTCGTTAATATCCTAATCCACATGGGAAGTTATAATCTACTAGCGTAATCAATACTATTTGTTTAGATAATATCAACCGTATTATCCGTGTTTTAGTAGTCTTTCGTTTGTCTTTGTGGTCTTTTGTGTGTCTCGTGGTTGTCACTATTTTATTTTCTCATTTAGTTGGTCGTAGACCGCCTCTTTCAATTTAGTTCTAATAGGATAAAGTTGTGTTTTATTTGTGCCGAGTCTCGTGGGATCGACTCTCGACTCTATCTCGGCTATACTACAATTGAACCTAGTTCTCTTGCTAGTGTGTTAGTAGGCATCGAGTTATTAATTTAACTTGACCACGTCATCAAGTTTTTGGCGCCGTTGCCGGGACTCGAGTCATTAAATTACGATATAACTTATTTTGTTAGAACTGGATTCGTGAATATTCGCGTGAATAAGAGTCTCAGATATTAAATAGTGTCATAAAAAAAAAAAAAAAAAAAAAAAAAGCGTTCGATCGACCGAACCACGCTCTCGGTCGACCGAGAATTTGTTTTCTTTTACTTTACGCTTACGTATCGGTTTTACAATATTCTCGCTTCGCTTTTATTTACTTTTTCTTTTCTCAAACTTATTTCGAAGTCTGTTTTAGTTAGTTAGTTAAAGGCCTAGCCTTTACTAGTGATTAATTGTTTTATTGTTGTTTATTATTTTATAGTACGCTACTCGGAAATCGAATGAACCGCTTGAACCATATAATCCTGAGATAGAGAAATTTGCGAGGAGGAATAGGAAGTTAGTTAGGGAACTGGCTAATCAAGGAGAAGAGGATCCGAACCTTGAGGAAAGCGAGCAAGGAGAAGGACATACAACCGATCATTCTGAGCATTCGAATCAAAATGTAAATGGAAGGCAACCTACCAATCCAAACCAGGTACCTAATCCTGTTATTAATAATGCCAATAATGTGAATGAAAATGCTAATAATGGAAACCAAGCCCTAGTTCAAGGAGCGAGGCGCACTTTGCAAAGTTATGCAACGCCCACTATTGAACAATTCATTCCCGCTTATCGTAGCACCGCAAGATGTCATGGAAGTCTATCACCCTAGGTCTAATGTAATTCAAATGGTGACCAATTATTCTACTTTTCATGGAGTCCAAAGCGAGGATCCTGGTGTTCACGTGACGAATTTCTTGGAAATCGTTAGTCTTGTGAAACCGCAATTAATCCCGGAGGGTAACATTCGCCTTAAGCTTTTCCTTTCACTTTGAAAGATAAAGCTAAGCAATGGCTTCTCTTTGAGAGGTCGGATCTATCACTACTTGGGAACAATTGTTGCAAAGTTCATGAATAAGTATTTTCCCTTAGGAAAAACTTTTAAGTTACCCCAAGACATCCTAGGATTTAAGCAACAACCTGGGAGAGTTTTGATCAAGCTTGGGAGCGTTTTAAGGAAGCTATGAGGAAGTGTCCTCATCATGACATCTCTCTTTGGCTTTTAATGCAAACTTTTACCATGGGTTGAGAGAGACTGAGAAAATCAGAGTAGACGCCTCCAAAGAATGGAGCGTTTGTTCTTTATCTCCCGAGGAGGCACAAGGAAGATGGAGCAAATAGCAATGAATAGCCAATGGGGAGGCAATGACATAGCTCTCAGTAAAGATGGCGTGACATATTTGATGATAGTGCATCTACCAAAATCTTAGAACAACTTTCTGTTATCAACGATAAGGTAGATGGGATGCAAGAGAGGATGACAAGAGTAGAGAAAGGGACTGGAATCGAGATAGCACCTCAAAGTGAGAATGCTTTGATATCTTGAAGAAGCCAATTATGTCGGGGGGAGGGTGCAGCCTAATCATAACCATCCTGGATTCCGATATAGTGACATTAATGCAGAGAAAGGCCTAAACCGCCTACCACTTATGTACCACAATGAGACTAAAACTTTTGGTTGGGAAGTCTGCGATAGAAAAAGCGAGTAATGTCGTCACTGACAATATAGGACAACTTTCAAAATCTATGGCTGAGTTAGCCACTAACTTTAGCCAATATTGTCAGAAAACAGATGCCAAAGTAACCAACCAGGAAGCTTTAGTTCAAAATCTCACACACCAGGTAGGACAACTAGCTGAGCAAGTCTCAACTAGACCTCCTGGAGGGTTGCCAAGCAACACTGAGAAGAACCCTAAGGATTTGAATGCGATCATGACAAGGAGTGGAAAAGAAGTAACTCCACCATCCCTGCAAGAGAAAGAAAAAGTGACAAAGAATAAGGATAGTGAGCCAAGCAATGAGACTAATACTTCCGAGACTTTGCCTGAGCAAAGAACGTACAAAGAACCTGCTGGCCCTAGAGTTGAACTTTACGATAACAAGTATCCAATTTTCACTGATGTCGACCCTTCAACTCTACCTTATCCTCCACCAAAGCCGAAGCCTAAGTTTGATAATAAGAGGTATAAGAAGTTCGTGGATATGTTTAGTAAGTTACAAATCAATATACCCCTAGTTGAAGCACTAGCTGAAATGCCTGAGTACACCAAATTCTTAAAAGACGCCGTCTCAACTAAAAGGAAACTTCTAGATTTAGAGACCATATGCCTTAATGAGGTGCTGCTCACCATTCTTCAACATAAGTTACCCCAAAATGCAAAGATCCGGGAAGTTTTCTCATTCCTCGCACTATAGTAACAACGATGTCCGAACAAAGCTTTGTGTGATCTAGGAGCAAGTGTGAACTGATGCCACTATCTATTTTTCGGAAACTAGGCATGAAAGATCTTAAGAAGACCTCAATCACATTGCAATTAGCTGATCGCTCATTAAGGAACCGTGTGGAGTGGTTGAGGATGTGCTAGTAAGAGTTGAAAAGTTTGTATTCCCTGTCGACTTTGTGGTATTAGATATGGAAGCTAACTACGAGGTACCATTGATATTAGGGAGACCTTTCATGGCCACTAGTAGAACTCTAATTGATGTTTACAAAGGCGAGTTGGTGTTAAGAGTGAACAAAGAGAGAGTTGCATTCAATGTCTTCGACACTATGAAGCAACCTGATGATGAAGAGGATGCATGTTTCATGTTGGATTCCATTGATAGGATCGTTCAAGAATTTCAACAACATGAAAGTATCAAGGATTTTTGGATCTTTGTCTTAGAAGAAGAAGATGAAGTCAAGTACGTGAGTAGTGAGGAGGAGAAGATGATATGGCCAGGATGTAGTAGAGGGACCCCAAGACTTGTAGAGGAAGTAAGTGCTGCGGAGATTGAAAGATTCTATCATAGACCAACGTGGCATAAGTACTTTGAACTTAAACTCACTGGTCAAAAGTTGAAGACCTCTTTGGAAGAACCTCCCACAAATTTGAATTTAAAACCTCTTCCTGCGAATTTGAAGTACGTATTTCTCCAAGATGAGACCTTGCCACTGATCATATCTTCATCCTTGACGGACTTACAAGAAGAGAAACTTATGAGAGTTTTGAGAGAGTACCGCGGAGCATTTGGATGGACCATAGGCGGCGTTAAGGGCATTAGCCTAGCGTATGTATGCACAAGATCTCTCCGTGGACCCTGAAAAGAAAGCGGTTGCACAACCTCAGAGGCGTTTAACCCCACAATTAAAGGAAGTGGTTAGGGATGAAGTTATAAAAATGCTAGAAATGGGAATTATATTTCCAATTGCTGATAGCGAATGGGTAAGCCCTATCCACGTAGTTCCCAAGAAGGGAGGATTGACGGTGCAAGCCAATGAGTTGAATGAGTTAATTCCTGTGAGGCTAATCACCGGTCATCGAGTATGCATATACTTTAGGAAACTAAACGATGCCACTCGTAAGGACCATTTTACTCTTCCCTTCATCGATCAAATGCTCGAGAGATTGAGCGGGCATGCTTTCTATTGTTTTCTTGACGGGTATTCGGGATACTATCAAATCCATATCTCGCCCGAAGATCGTGAGAAAACAACATTTACATGCCCATATGGGACATTTGCGTATAATCGAATGCCATTTGGATTGTGCAACGCCCCCGCGACATTTCAACGGTGTATGATGTCATTGTTTGCGGACATGGTGGAAGATTTCTTGGAAATCTTTATGGATGATTTCTCCGTGTTTGGAGACGATTTCGATTCATGTCTCACACATCTAGCACGAGTATTGAAGAGATGTGAAGAGACTAATCTTGTGCTTAACTAGAGAAATGTCATTTGATGGTTACGGAAGGTATAGTACTAGGCCACCGTGATATCAAAGAACGGTATAGAGGTGGATAGAGCCAAAGTCGAGGTGATCGAGAAATTACCTCCACCTACTAATCTTAAAACTTTGCAAGGTTTTTTAGGCCACGCCGGATTTTATCGTAGGTTTATCAAGGATTTTTCCCTGGTCTCTAGACCTCTTACCGAATTATTGGCCAAGGATGTGCCATTCGTGTTTTCAAATGAGTTCATAAAAGCTTTCAACGAAATAAAAAGTAGATCGACATCGCACCCGCTTAGTCGCACCGGATTGGGATCTTCCATTCGAACTGATGTGTGATGCAAGTGATAATGCTGTTGGCGCCGCTTTGGGTCAAAGAAAAGATAAGATTTTTAGGCCCATTTATTATGCAAGCCGGACTTTGAATGCTGCCCAAAGAAATTACGCCACAACGGAGAAGGAACTTCTGGCCGTTATCTTTGCTTTTGACAAATTTAGATCCTACTTAGTGGGATCTAAAGTCACCGTGGGGATCGACCATGCGGCTCTTAGTATCTCCTAGCAAAGCAAGATTCAAAGCCGAGACTGTTGAGATGGATCCTACTGTTGCAAGAATTTGACGTAGAAATCCGAGATAAGAAAGGAAGTGAGAACGTGGTGGCCGATCATCTATCGCGCTTACAATTAGAGGATGGTGAGGAATTACCTGAGATAGGAGAATCTTTTCCTGATGAACAACTTTTCTCCATCGCCACCATCGGGGGACATGATGATTGTGCTGCAGTTTCTTCGCGAATAGAGGTTGTGAAGGAGAAGAAGCAACCATGGTTTAGTTTGTTTGTCAATTATCTATCCGCAAAGTACCTACCACCGAATCTCACTGTCCAAGAAAGGAAAAAATTCTTTAAAGATCTTAGACACTACTATTGGGATGAACCGTACTTGTTTAAGCTAGGATCTGATAATGTTTTTCGAAGATGTGTGCCCGAAGGAGAATATAATGATATCCTGAAGCATTGTCATTCCTATGAAGTTGGAGGACACTATGGGGGAGAAAAAACCGCGGCTAAGGTCCTCCAATGCGGTTTTTATTGGCCGACATTGTTTAAGGATGCACACCAATATGCAAAGGCATGTCATTCTTGTCAAATGACAGGTAATATTTCAAGGAGGAATGAGATGCCACTCAAGAGCATCTTAGAAGTGGAGCTTTTTGACGTTTGGGGAATAGATTTTGTTGGACCCTTCACTTCATCATTATCTAACCGATATATCTTAGTTGCTGTAGATTATGTATCCAAATGGGTTGAGGCCATTGCTTCCCCTACTAACGATGCTAGGGTTGTGGTTAGATTCTTGAAGAAGAACATTTTTACAAGGTTTGGGACGCCAAGGGCAATTATAAGCGACAATGGTAGTCATTTTTGTAATAAACCTTTTGAACGGCTGATGATTAAGTATGGGGTTCGACATAAGCTAGCATCAGCATATCACCCCCAGACTAGCGGACAGGTAGAAGTCACCAATCGAGAGATAAAGCGTATCCTGGAAAAAACTGTCAATACGACTAGGAAGGATTGGTCGTTACGTTTAGACGACGCTTTATGGGCTTATAGGACTGCATATAAAACCTCGATTGGAATGTCACCATATAGAATTGTTTTTGGAAAGGCATGTCATCTACCTGTGGGCTCGAGCACCGGGCCATGTGGGCAACAAGGATGCTAAATTTTGATGAGACGTTGGCGGTGAGAAAAGGATGTTAGAATTAACTCGCCTGGAGGAGTTTCGCTTTAGAGGCATACGAGAATGCCAAGATTTTCAAGGAGCGCACAAAGAAGTTTCATGACAAAAAGATTCTGGAGAGGACCTTTCAAGAGGGTGACCTGGTTCTCTTGTACAATTCGCGCTTAAGACTCTTCCCGGGTAAGTTGAAGTCAAGATGGTATGGCCCATTTCAAGTACAACGAGTCTTTCCTTCTGGGGCGGTGGAGCTATTAAATTTTAAAGACGAGTCCAGATTTGTGGTCAATGGACATCGATTAAGCATTATCACGGGCTTCCGCCGCTTCTTGAGAGGAGGTTTTGTACCTCGATGACCCCCGTCTATGAATAAACCATCTTGAGCCGAGTCGAGCTAGCGACTATAAACTTAGAACTACTACCAATAACTATCTTTTTCGCTTTTCTTGTTAATAAAGTAGCATGCGCCTATCACGGTTTTTCATCTCGCCGTGTTCGAGTCTAAGTTCGGAATAAACGAGGTTTTTTCCTTGATAGCCGTCATGTGAGTTTTTATTTAGGTTTAAATCCTTTTGGTCTTGTCCATGGCAAGATAAAATAAAGTGGCTTAAACTGCTTTTTAGATATTTATATCTAATGATCGCCACATTATTTTATAACTTCCATAGACATGGTAGTTAACGCTTTAAGTGGAGCTTGTTTGTTTATACAGATGTGTCTGTCTCTCCACGTTGTACCGATGATTACTCCGATATTGTTCCTTTACTTGGGAGCCGTTTCCAGAGCTAAGTCTTTCATCTTGACTCTCATTTATTTTTGTCATTGAGGACAATGCCATGTTTAAGTGGGGGGCAGGGGACTTAGCTATATA